>CM032453.1:50677981-50680481 GCA_019049505.1 Pachyrhynchus sulphureomaculatus
CATATTTTACATGAACATTTGGGCATGAGAAAGCTCTGTTTTGCGAAACCGGGGTACCGCGTTGGCTCACAGTGCAGCAAAAAACAACTACGTGTGATCATTTGAGTGCTGTTTGGACCTGTTTAAGCGCAATAAAAATGTTTTTTTCATGCAATATGTGACAATGGATGAAACGTAGATTCACCACGTACACACCGGAATCAAATTGGCAGTCTGATGAAATGGACAGCAGCAGGTGTGAAAAGGGCCCGTAATCGACCAAACACACAACAGTCCCGGCTTGGGAAGGTTTTTTTGGCATCTGTATTTTGGGATGCGCATGAAATAAAATTTTCATCGACTATGCCTGAGAAGGGAAAAGACCATCAATTGGGAATATTATATAAAATTATTGGTGTGTTTTTTGAAGGCAGAAATCGCAAAGAAACGGACCCAAATGAAAAAGAAAAAAGTGCTCTTTTCATAACGTGTCACAAATCAATGGTTACGATGGTAAAAATTGCATAAATTGACGTTCGAATTGCTTTCTGATCCATCGTTATCCTCCAGATTTAGCCTCAGCGACTATTATCTATTTGCAGACCTCAAATATATGCTAGCGAGGGAAAAGAGATTTGGCGCCAATGAAGAAGTTATCGCCGAAAACTGAGGCCTATTTTGAAGGCAAAAGACAAATTCTTCTACAAGAAAGGTATAGAAATGTCAGAAAAGCGTTGGATTGATTGTATCGCTCTTGAAGGAGAGTTTTGCAAAAAAGGGGTTTTAAGTAGCTAGACAAAAAAAAACTGTTCACCCTACGATGTTAATAGTATTAAAGCAAAATTGTTTCCATGCAATAATCGAGCAATTATTATTTTTGGAATACTCTCGCATACAGGCAGGGCAAGCCTCGCTACAGTAAAACGATCCATCAGGTCTAAATTTCTAAGAGCCAGAGTTACTCTTTATGCCCTCCCTTGCTTGTGACATAAATTTGTGCTTCTTTATGGGACACTCTATATTAAAGCAGAAAACTTTACCAAAATATCCTGTCGAATGAAATGTAAAAAAATATTATTGACCTAATCCAATAAAGGAACCTTAAGTACTAAATTTAAATAGAACAAATTAAGATTTAGTTTTTAAAATTTCTCACCCAAAAAAGAATAGAGTTATTCGAATGTATTGTTTTCAGTATGACAATCCATTTTTCATACAAAAATATTAAAAATACAATCTAAGCCAATGAAAAAAAGGGCCTTATCTTGAGTGGAAATCACTCACTTTATAATTTACAATGATAAGTTATTCGATTTTCAACAACCTTAGATTTGTTACAAAGAGATTAGGTTTTATAAATAAGACAAGCGTTGTACATTATATTAATTGTAAGTCTAATACATCTTTTTAGTTGTGGTGGTCTGGTGGTGGTTGTGTTCCGGAATGGATTAGTTTTTGTTGCAGTTAGGGCACTATAAATATAAGAAAGCAAAACTGAGCGCTAGCTATTAAAGCGGTGAACAATCAATCTTACTACGTTGTAATTTTCATTAACTAGATTAAGGTAAGTCCAAATAAAAGATTTAAAAACTCTCTCTAATTGCTTAATTTAAAATGCTTCTTGTTCTAGTAAGTTTTTTAAAAAAAAAAAGCATTAATATCAAAAATTTAATATGCACAAGGTGATACTATACATGGTCGATATACTTAAAAAGTTTCAGCAAAAACTATAGCAATTAAAACTGATACCGATTATCGTTACTTAATATATATATTTATATATATATATATATATATATATATATATATATATATTATATATATATAACCGGTTCAAGTGCAAGTTGAATTTGCAAACAATTAGTGTTTCTTACGTTGATTGCTTTTAAAATAAAAAATGTTACGGTGGTAAAAAAATAATGCAAAGAAAAGTTGTGCGCAAGTATTATATTACATATATATTTTTTACTCGTGTTTTCGCAAGCTTTCATTTGACACCACACTCGATGACCTACTAAAAAATTAACCCCTTAAGTCAAAATTTGACTTTCAAAACTACATGGCTCTGATAAGGCCATCAATTCCTATATTATTACCAAATTTCAACTTTCTATGACAAATAGTTTCAGAGGAAAATCGGGGGTGTGACATACAGATAGACACCGAAGTCACCTTATAAGTGTTCCGTACGGAAAACTAATAAACCATGCTGCATACAGTACATGATAGTGATGTCGGATTTTGGGAGTGAACACACAAACTTAGTTTTTGCTCAAACACCTTGGCCGACCACGTTTTATGGCCAGTAAGGTTCTTTTCAAGCCCTCAAAATATTAGTGCCAGTTAATTCTAAGGTCCCCAATTATCTTTCATTAAATTAGGTACGCACATTTTATATCTTAAGTTCATTCAATCTGCTTTTTGGCTGGACTTTTCATTTCAAGCGTCCACGGCTAGGGATAGGCGATAATAAATTTTGTCTTACTGATAATCGATGGCAACCTACCTATCGATAATTTTA
>CM032453.1:50682981-50962981 GCA_019049505.1 Pachyrhynchus sulphureomaculatus
ATAAATACAAAAAAAGAAAAACATTGGAATCCATACACATGCAGATGACACCCACTGTAATAAACGAAAAAACAGTTGTAAATAACCTAAACCGTATCTACCTATCAGTGGTTCGTAGAAAATAAAAATGCGTTTTTGACAGTGATTTAAAATTAACACCGAAAAGTCAATAGATATGAAACAAATCCAAGAATAGTTTTAATAATCTAATTCCAAGAAGACGTAAATTATAAAAAATATATATATGGTGTGTGTATTTATATATATATATATATATATATATATATATATATATATATATATATATATATATATATATATATGTTACAGTAAAGGTTTTCACGGCTGGTGGAATGTAATACATTAAAATTCCGGGTTTCAATCCGTTCGTCTATCAATGAATTTGCAAAATTCGTTGTTAGGACGAACGGATTGAAACCCGGGGAATTTTAATATTATATATTTATATATATATATATATATATATATATATATATATATATATATATGTATATATATACATATATATATATATATATATATATATATATATATATATATATATATAACATTAAAATTCCGGGTTTCAATCCGTTCGTCTAACAAAGAATTTGCACAACGTTTCATCAAAATCTCATTTGGCATTCTCAAGTAAGAGCACTTGAAAATGCCAAATGAGATTTTGGCGAAACGTCGTACAAATTCTTTGTTAGACGAACGGATTGAAACCCGGAATGTTAATGTATTACATTCCACCATCCGTGAAAACCTCTATTGTATATATAAATATATATATATATATATATATATATATATATATATATATATATATAATTATTAATTTGGTGAGTAGTATTTGGTTGATTTTAATTTTTCATAAAAACGCATATGCACAAATAAAAACCAGTTCATTTCATTTTTTCCTTTTCGCACAGTACTGCTAAGTATAGGTTAGATAACAAAAGTTTATAACTAATAATCGAAGAACACGCATTTAAAGACAAAATCTAAAAAAATGCACTTAAAATGTTTACCAATCTGATTAGTTAAGATAATTTTCATAATCATTGTACAAAGATTTCCATGATATCGTATGATCACATTTATGTAATAAACTTTAAATATTGATCAAATTGGTTACACTGACAAACATAGAATAATACCTGTAATTTCTGTGACTCTGAATACTCCAGTGAACTTTTATAGGATTTCCGACCTCAAAAGCAATCACTGTGTGACACATCGTATAGGTTATTGACTTAACTCCACGTAGATACCATCTGTGATTAAATAAATATAAATATTTATCCGTCTGTCAATAAATAAATCTTTTATCGTATTCGTATATGATGTGATGTCTCGCCAGTCGTTCTAAATGAATGGCGTCAACCAAAAAAGGTTCAGATCTTTATATTGTCTTACTTTATTTCATATTTTATCCAACGATGGTAAATGAGATTATGAGTTATGTAAGAGAATACAAATAAGAAAAGGTCAAGTAATAACCATACATTGTTTTATTTTAGACTGTATTACATTCTGTAAGTCCTATTTTAGTGTTTTTGATCTATTTGTTAGTTATATCCGATTTATATATGTTACCAAATGCATAATACAATAATTTTACAAAAATTACCGGCTACTCAACCTTCGTCCCCAAGCTTATAGCATAAGCAGTCTGACCTATAGTAACGTAACATTAACACTAACACAAAAATAAATTCCATGGCAGTGCTAATTAGAAACAAACTTGTAGCTTGAAGTTGAACCATAGCTAACCATTGGAAACCGACGCTATAAGATTTGCCAAAGAAAAAGGTCAAAGCGGACGTACTGGGATCCTCATAGCCAATTTAGTCTCTACGAAATCTGGTAGAATGAGGTACTCATTTAGTGATTAAAATTTGATTCTGGTAGATTGTAGAAACTCTGGTAAATCACAAAATAATTCTAGTGTATTTCTAGTTGTTTCCGTTTATAGAGGACCTGATATTTTGATGGCAAAATCATAAAAATAGATAAATATATCATAAGAACAACACAATTTTATCACGCATGTAATAATGCGGTCTTTTCCGTACGGTACACGTATTCCGAGAAAAACCACATAAGTATTTCCTTTTACATAGGGGAAGAACCTAGCAGACCCTAGAGACTAATAAAAGCACATGAACCTATTTGGTGAAATATCTTACACTCTTGCGTTATTAAAATTGAATAATTTCCATTTTCCCTGAAAGTTATTCAAAACAGTAGTGGTGGCATGTACTTGCTGAACTTTCTTGTACTATTTTTAAGCGTTATGAAGATATTAGTGGTAACTTAAAATTTTCTAGCTAATAATTCATATATTTCAAATCAAAGATAATGGATTATTATTATTATTGTTTTAAATTAGAGTTATTGCTTTCATTGTTTTTATGTTTTAAACGAAAAAATGACTAAATCACGGTATAGGGAGAATTGAAAACTGTTTGCCTGAAAGATCCAATTTTCAAGAATTGGTCGTCTTCCACTGAAAGTAGAGGGTAATCATTTTTAGATGGTCGGCCCCGATTTATGGAAAATTGTTGGATATTTATTTTTTTTTTAATTGTAGAATGGTATAATGCATGTCCAGGAGTATACTGACATATTTCACATTTGGTAGCGAAAACGACGCAGGGCGCCAGGACGCCGAACAACTTTTTTTTCCATCAACATACCTTTTATAAAACGGCATTGGAAAGCTCTAATTTTTTTCAACATTTTTTCCTTAAATTGTTTTTTTTCTAGTTTGTTTTGCAAAAAAGTTATGCAGCAAAAACCTCTAAAATATTATTTTTTGGGCATCGCGGTTGCTATGGATCGTTTTCAAACAATTTATCTACTCATAGTAGGCGGCTGTCATACTTTAATCTGACAGCTCTTGTTTGCACGCCTATTCAGTTCAATAGAATTAAGCTAAGTAAACAGTGTGTTAATAGCTTCTGATTGAAGTGGTTTACCTCGCTGAAAAAGTAGATATGATTCTTATTTCTGGAGAAGCAACAAGAAATTCTCAGGAAGCCATTAGACTATATCGAGAACGTTATGCTGAGAGGTATATCCTGGATCACACTATGTTTTGTCGATCAGAACGAGAGTTGAGGAGCGATATGGATGCATTTTCTACAAAAAGTACGTCGATGGAAAAAAAGTTGTTTGGCGTCGCGGCGCCCAGCGTCGTTTTCACTACCAAAGATCAAATACGTCAGTATACTCCTTGACATACACTATATCATTATACATTCAAAAAAAAACAAATATCCAACAATTGTCCATAAATCGGGGCTGGGCGTCTAAACATGATCACCCTGTACAGCTGGTGTTCAAGCAAAATGTAAATTTTGTAGAAAAATGCTGACTAGCTGCTACGCCGATTGAAAAAGTCACGGTGACTCGAAAAAACACAAAAGCAATTCAGCCACTTTTGTAGAAAAATCGCAAATAAAAATTCCATTTGTCAAGGATTCTAACGATTATTAAATTATTTGCCAACTACGTACCCCGTACGTACAGAAAGTTACTATAATTCTAGTAGATTTTCGTTAAGCTCTTAGTGGAAAACCACGCTCCACTGTTAGCAAGACTACGACAGCTACAGATGTTTAAAGACAGTCTATATCAAAAGTGAATCGTTCGTGACCGAATTGGTTTACGTTTTAGTTCTGCACTAGTTCACAGTTTACACCAATCCGACGCGAAAACAAGCCGAAATCGACAGAAAGCGTAATGACAAATCGCACAAAAGCGTTATTTTGAATATTAGATCTGGCTACGGATCTCGTGGATTTTTGTGTAGAGAAATCATATCTAATGTACAGGTCACGATATATAAAGGGGCTCGCTTATGTGAAGAGTTAGGCAAAAGTAATAAGTTATAGAGTTTTTAAAGAATTTTTTTACGGAGTTACAACAAACTATATAGTTTTGATTTTTCATAACACTTAATTCTTGAAATGCTAATATTTACGATGTTATTGTGCAAAATAAAAATAGTGCAGTAAAAAAAGCATTTGAAATTGCACATTCTAGATACAGCAATATTATGATTTTATCCTCTATGGGTATCACCAGAAGTATTGTCCTGAGTTTTGGACCTCGAAAACTTGTGCTCTTTGGTTTATCAAAAATTTAAGTTTTCAAAACGCATTTTTTGAGCTTAAAGTGTTAATAACTCCAGTTGTATAAGTCGGATTGAAACAAAAAAAAATAAACTGTTCGCAATGAACTTGCCAACAAATTCTCGTTGGTTTTAAGTCGCTCAAGTACGCACATAACCTAGAAAATTGAAAAAACAGGCAAAAAAACTGTTCCTTATTCATTTTACTGTCAGCGATAGAGTAAAGTTCGTTATCTCATTTGTTTCGGGAATGACGAAAAAATGTTAAATAGGGAATGTGCACAGTTTAAAATTATTTTTGAGTATACAGGGTATTTCAAAAAAACTGTGGCCGATATAACATATGTTTTTTTTTTAAATGAAACATCCTATTTTCTAATTTATTTTTAAATTCTGCGTAAAATTTTATAACTTTTTTATTGTTAATGTTATATATCTAAACCTAGCAGTTTTTCTAATATTTTTTTAAAAAAATACTAGTTTTCAGTTTTGTAAAAAATTGTCAGTAACGCCATTGTTGCTGAAAGCCGACTACCCATAATTGGCACAAGCGTTCTATAGAGACGAAAAAAAAGATATATGTAAAGAAATTTGAGTTAGATGCTACAGGGTGTTCAACGTAAATTTATGCATTTCGACTATTTTAAATTGAATAATCTCAAGTGGTACATCCTATATATTATTATTTTTTCTGATAGATTGTACAAAACCCTCCAACTTTTATTAAGTATGTCATATACCTATTTCTAATAGTTTTCGATTTATTTTGAATACGCCGAATTGATCCTGATCATCATGGTACATTTTTGTTGGTAAATTTTAGGGCCGCCATACTTTAAAATATCAGTCTGTTTAAGATTAAGATAAGAAGATAATAGCAGATATTTATGTTATCACATGCACCACTTCATTTACTCCTTTAATGAAATACAAGTTGAACTGTATCTATGGAATACATTAATAGAATAAAAATGACCTTGGCTTATCTTAACCTCAGCACCAACCAATTTTTTTTTTTTTTTTTTTTGGAAAAATTTGCTTTTTGCTTGGGAAATAGCTTTTCTGTTAACTGCGGTTTATTTTGATGGCTAGGGAAACTCGGAGAATATGAACGATATCCGGTTATTATTCGGTAATATAGTACAAGTAGTGGTGCTCACTGGTACTTTATTTTTATTTAGAAGCTACCCATCCTTGACAGGGTAAATCGCTTCTTTTACATCAAATGTAGTGGGCAAGGACTCAGCTTAAGCCTAAATATTTTTCTCTTATTAAAGGATTTTAGGCAACACTTTTACTACCCAGCCATATGTTAGCATAGGTGTTGTGTAGACGTATAGTAAATATTCCTGTTTATGCCCCAAGCTTTAAAGGACAACATTGCCTTGTGTATTATTAAATACTTGGACGAACTTTTTTGTTTTCGCTTACGGTATCATGTATGTGAATATTATCAGCAAAAAAAACGGAAATTAGACCAAACTGTCAAAAATTGCGACTGAAGTACAACTTGAATTTATAGAAATTTTTGATATTTTATTAAACAGATCTTAGCAAAGTTTATATTTCCTTTAAGTTCGTTAACTCGATACTTTTAAAATGTGTACGAAAACATCATTAATCTAAAGTTACGTACCGTTTCTATTTGAAATTCGAGTGCCAGGAAAGTGTTGATTTTGGTTTCCTTCCGGCACCATAGGTTGTTATATCAACAAGTTTGTAAAAAGAGTTTTCGCATTGTTTGGAACAAACAATGAAATATTGACATAGCAGAAGACATGTAGGTGAATATTTCTTTTATACTTATATATTACAGATCAAAAATACAAATTACCAATGGCGTGATGTATAATGAATATAAATTATAATTACCAAGAATAGTGTTTCCATAGTGAAAATTTTAGAAGGGTAATGTATATATATATATATATATATATATATATACAGGGTGTTCCAGTATTCCGTGTACATAGAGTTACTGTGGATTTCTGGGATGAAAATATGACCATTCAGCCTAACTTACCTTAGTTCAAAAATTCGTAATTTTTGAGATACAGAGAGAGATTATAGTTTTATTTTAATTTTTCTTAAGTAGCTTTTTTAATAATTGTACTACTTATACAAGATTCGGTGCTAAGAAGTTTTCTGAGATGAGAAATAGAAATCAGCTCACAGTTTTGTTGTAAATTGTAGGGGGCGTCACTTATTGCACTGTGTATACTTTTAAAAAAGTCTTGGTAAATGTTGCTCCGAGCAACAGTTTCTGAGATAGTGGGATATTTTTCTTCGAATTTATCGATTTGTGCGTAATCTTTTATGCCCTTAGCCAGTTGGTTTTTACATTCTTACTGTTGTTGGCCGGTCGGTCTTTAAATTTATTATTGTTGTTAGCCTGTTTACATTTAAGTATGCTCCAAATTTCAACTACTATTCTTTTGGACCTGTCCTGAGCCTGGATGAAGTGTGAAATGTTTGCGAATTTGACAATGGAATTAAAAAATGGAAATAAATATCCCATTATCTCAGAAACTGTTGCTCGGAGCAACATTTACCAAGAGACCTTTTTTAGACAGGAGAAAGCAGAAAATACGAATATATCACACAGAGCGGTATAAAAAAGTTATGACAATTGGAAAGTATACACAGCGCAATAAGTGGCGTCCCCTACAATCTACAACAAAACTGTGAGCTGATTTCGATTTCCGATCTCGGAAAACCCCTTAGTACCGAATCTTGTACAAATAGTACAATTATTAAGAAAATTACCTAAGAAAAACTAAAGTAAAAGTATAACTTTGACACTTTGTATCTCAAAAATAACGAATTTTTAGACTAAGGTAAGCTGAGTTAAATGGTCATATTTTCATCCCAGAAATCCACAGTAACTCTGTGTACACGGAATACTGGGACATCTTATATATATATATATATATATATATATATATATATATATATATATATATATATATACATATATATATATATATATATATATGCGTATATATATATATATATATATATATATATATATATATATATATATATATATATGCGTATATATTTATATATATATATATATATATATATATATATATATATATATATATATGCGTATATATTTATACATATATATATATATATATATATATATATATATATGTATTTGTATATATATACAGTCGACACTCTATATAGTGAAAGACCAAAATGTTGATCGAAATTTCACTATAGAAAGTTTTTCACTATATAAAGAAAAAATTCATATATATTGCTATGTATAATAAATATTCTAGGTCTTGAAAAATTGCACTATAAAGAGTTTTTCACTATATAGAGTTTCACTATAAACAGTGTCGACTGTATAAATATATATATATATATATATATATATATATATTTATATAAACTTGATTGGTTTTTCTTGGGTACTTAGGTTCTTGTGGAAAATACAACCTAGTTTATTTGACGTTTCGCCTTATTTTTTTAGGCATTTTCAAAATTTTTTTTTTATTTTTTATTATTCATTCTAAAATTAGAAAATACAAGGTTAAAATCTTTTAGGTCAATTTACAGGTTTAAAAAACATATACCTTTTACGCACACTCGGACATTTAAAATATTTACACTATAACCACAATATAAAATAAATTAAACAAGAGTATATACCTTAAAAGTCAACTATTTGTGTGTTTGTGAGTTTCAAATTTTATATTTCTTATCAACATATCGTGCCTCTCGCGTTTTTAAAATTTATTATCTATAATGGATGTCTTAACCAAAAAATTGTCATTGATGTTAAGTAACATATATATACCATTTTGTATTATTAAGAGGATATGCATGTCACCATGTTTATTTTTTAATTAGATTTGTGTAGATATGACTGATTTCTCTTATGTCGGTCCTATCATTTACAGTATTTTCATCTTTTTTTATTTCAATCATCTCTTTGATTTGTAGTTTGGCATAATTCCGGTCTATGCAGAGAACCTTGGTTTCATTAAATTTAAAGTCATGTTTTTCTTCTGCTTCGTGTTTACTAAGGGCAGTCGAAGCATTCCTAGTATATTTGTGTCCATTCAGTCTGTTTTTTAGTAACTGAGAAGTCATTCCAATATATTTCTTCGGACAATCCGCACACGGTATTGCATACACAATATTAGATTCATTCATAGTGGCGATATGGCTTTTTAAGTTTGTAAATAATGAACTTAGTTTATTTTGAGTTTTATGGTAAACTATAATGTTATATTTTTTCAAGAACCATTTCAGCTTCTCAGAAAGTTCCTTTGTATAAGGAAGTGGTAAAAATTTATCACGGTTTTTTTTACTATTTTTGGTGTTGTTTTTTGAGTTATTATAAAACTTGTATATTCTCTTTTTTATTGTTCGATTGATGTCATTCTCTTTAAAATTGTTTTGTATTAAGACCGTTTTTACTTTTTTTAGCGCATCTGATCTTAGTTCAGGGGAAGTCAATTTTATTGCTCGGTCTGCAATTGCAATGTCCCAGAATATATATATATATATATATATATATATATATATATATATATATATATATATATATATATATCGGATGTAAGCCTCTCCAAGTTGTCTTCAATGAACTCTGTTGTTTGCTTTTTGTATCCAATCGTGTCCCGCTAATCTTTTTATGTCATCCGTCTATCTTGCCGTGGTCTACTTCTGCATCTTTTATGTTCTCTAGGCCTCCATTCAACCATATGGCGTCCATCTGTTATCATTCATCCCTGTGATAAGCCCCGCCCAGTTTCACCTAACCATACATATTTGTTATATTACATCTGTCTTCTTATCTCGATGTTGGAGTCTATTATTTAGCATTCTCCTCTACATTACTCTTATATATTCGATATAATATGTAGATTGAATTTTTTAAAATTACAGTAGCCTTCCATCAAATGTAATAGAATTTTAGAATTTTTGATATTCATTAAACCAAAGCTAATGCTAAAGTTAAATTTTAAGTTCACCCGGTATATATTAAAAATTTTAAAGGAGGTGAAAGACTTTATCTTCATTCCCGATTAATAGGAATTACAAATAACTTAAGTTAAAATATTTTTGGCATTTTTTCGATTTAATGAACCAAATTATTTCCCTGGAATATTTTTTTATTTTAGATAAATAAATCGATAACCGTTTTTGAGATATTTCTATCTTTTTTTTTAAGTAGACCATTTTTAAATATTTGAAATTAATTAATTTTTTAATAACGTATGATTAAATAAACACTTAAACCAGCTTACCTAAATTTAAATATTGATGTAGAAACGAACCTTATTCTTATATAAGATAAATATTAATTAATATTACGTCATGAATTCAAATTGCCGAATCTAAAAAGACAAAGCTCACCTATTCTTTCCAATTTTTGATTTTACATATTCATTTCAACTAAAAATGGCCAACTCGGGCTTTTCGGAGATTCAGGTCAACGAATCTAGGTCAACATAAGACCCAAGTCACTGAATCGGCTCGTGGGTGTGATTCTTTAAAGTATCTTACTACTTGAATCGCTAAGTAGATCTTTAGTTCCAGCTCATTTACTGCGGTTAACTTGAATAGAAGGGTCTATTCTCCTTTTAAAAGACTTTTATTTCTGCGTTCTATGAGAATATGCAGCGGTTTTAAGTAAAAAATTGTATAAGTAACGATGAGTAACGAACCTACCCATTATTTGTTAAGAGGAGAGTTTTGGTTTACAGCAACCGCAAATAACTAAATTTCAAACCAATTCGATAGATCCAGAAATAAAGTTTATAAATTAAATAGTCTGAAAGAAAATTGGAATTGCTTTGATGTCTACCTTATTTGATACATATATAATTTGCATCTTAAAACGTAGGTTAAAATCAGTGGTGATTTATTAGAAACCAAGTATCTGCCCATCGCTCAGCTAACATGAATTTGAGAACAGGACTTGGTTTGGTATATAAAATATATGCTTATTGGTGCAGTCATTGAATTCGTCTTTGTGTTAATATTTGCACCACATTGGACAGCTGAGCCTTTAGTTACGCTAGTTACTAGAAACAAACCTGGACTGGTATCTAAATGTCAGTCCAAGGGTTTGTAGTATTTTGTTCTTTGTAAATCTGTAAGTTATCAGTGTCGAACCCTTCATGAAAATTAAGATTTTGCAATATTGTGACTGAGGTTAACATCGTCCATCAATTGATGAAGAAGTTAAAAAAAAAAACTAGTGGAAGTTAAATTTACCCGTCCTATTGGTACACAAGAAAATATCGAGAGAGTACCAAGCATCACTTCCAAAACATAGGCTGGAGTAAGTTTGTAAATTATTATTATAATTATATTATATCTGAATCATCCAAACAGACTTACTAAAACAATTAGTGTATCCAAATCACCAGTAACGTAGAAAATGATACTTTACACCTTATTGGACAATAGTCAGGGATAAGTCCCCTTATGAGACTCTTTGACTCATCCCTTGTACTTCGTTCAAGTTTTCGAGTTTATTCTAGCCCGTTTAAAATCAGCAACACGTAAGGAAGGTGTAGATTTCCTCATAGAAATCCAGTAATTACCCAGAGACACTGACAGCTTTGTCCCTATCTACAGACAGTATGCACCTTTTCTCTTCCCTCTCCCTATTTAGATCTATCTATGTAAGTAATCTTTTAAGTATATGGTGTCATTAGACTAGTCTTTCCACTTTGGTTTTTAAACCTTTTAGAGGTTTATTGTTATGTTTTAAGGACTGCTTATCGCGAGCAGTTGAGGGTAGTCTATTGTTCTGGTCTATATGCTATGATGTCCTCGGGCTTCCGTATTCAAACGGCCTCAGGTAAGCCGCTCGCGAGTGGTAGGTTATACAGAACCTATATAGCCTTGTAGTTTTCATCTTCTTTTTTCCTTTCTCATGTTCTCTATCAAAGATTGACGAAAACTGTCGCAAATCTTCTCTATTTTCATCTGTTCTTATTAGGGTTTCTATATCACGCTTGTCCAATTCCTAATATATTTTTTTTTTCATCTAAGACATTTGTTTTCTGCCTGGGCCTCGTTTCCCTTCCACTTTGCCTTTGATGGTAAGATATAATAACCAGTATTTATTGTTTCTGAGTACAAGTCCAAAGTATAAAAATCCTTCTTAATTTAACAATATTTACAGGTTCACTGTTCGCCTGACTGGGGGACCTAGAACTCTCCCGAAACCTGATACCTTAAAACATCGAAAAACAGTTGGCGACTTGAGTCCATTTTACAAGAATTTTCATGGAAGGTGTTCGATGAATGCAACCCGCTTAATTCCTCCCAGAGCAGTGCATGCTATTAATACATGTCCCTCTAGTACATCACATCCGTATAAGGCAGGTGCGTTTCTCAACCTGTGGGGCGCGCCCCACTAGGGGGGCGTGATTACACTATTGGGGGGGGGGCGAGCGTATCGAAAAGAAATTATTATTAAAAACATCCATTAAAAACATTTAATATAATTTATTGAAAGGAAAGCAAAACAAAATACATTCTGGCATAATAAAAAATAAAATACACATTTACAGTGATATAGTACACCTATAAATAGGATTGTATTAGTACTGCACAATGTATTTACCTAATAATTAACATATCAATACTAAATTAAAAACAAGTTTAATAATTATTAGTGACTCCCTTGGGCCTGTTTCGCAGAGCAAAGATTTTCGAAGGATGGTTTAATATTAGAAATAGACACTCTGAGTTCTTTTTCTATATTTAGTTAAGATCTATATTTTGTTTTCAAAGCAGCCACCGCAGAAAATCCGGTTTCGCACAGGTAGGATGTTGAAAAAGGTAATAGTATACGAAATGCTCTTGTTTTCAATGCAGAAAACTCATCATTCACCCCTGGGTCTTTTGATTTCGTCACTTGCCGTGAAGTCAATGAAGATTTCTTCTTTGGAACTTGAGAGTCCTTAGGAAGTATTTTGAAATGGATCCCTAACCCACTCGTAACTTGCTACCAAGTTGTCGTCAGTAAGAAAATACTTTTTAAAATTCTTTGTCAACATGGGTAGATGATTTTCAATGGTTACTAAAACAACTTTCACATATTGTTCTTCAGCCTTATATGTTTTGACACATTCACCCATATTTGCAAACATTTCTAGGTTTTTTTGTTTTACATTTCTGCTCCACAATTCCAATTTTCTACGCAATGATAGGAAGAGCCGACATCGAAGGATCAAAAAGCGACGTCGCTATGAACGCTTGACCGCCACAAGCCAGTTATCCCTGTGGTAACTTTTCTGACACCTCTTGCTGAAAACTCCTTAAGCCAAAAGGATCGATAGGCCGTGCTTTCGCAGTACCTATGCGTACTGAATATCGGGATCAAGCCAGCTTTTACCCTTTTACTCTACGCGAAGTTTCTGTCCTCGCTGAGCTGGCCTCAGGAGCTGAAGATTTAAGGTATTTAGTTTCTCGAATATATCGACCAAGTAGCTCAATTTCATCACAAATAAACTATCTCGAAACTTCTCGGTTTCTACTCGATTTTCCTCTTCTAGAAAAATGGCGATTTCATTTCTTAATTCATAAACACGTTGCAAACATTTCCCACGTGATAACCATCTTGCCTCGCAATAAAATAGTAACGCTGAATGTTCGGCACCCATGTCTTTACAAAGTGCAAAAAAATTCTAGATTTTAGGGATCTCATTTTAATATAATTTACTACGATTACAATTGTAGTGAGCACAATATTCAAAGCAGGACTTATTTCTTTGGAAGCCAGAGCTTCTCTGTGGATCATACAATGTGTCTACACATACAGTGGAAATTTTTGTTTCACAAGTGCTTGTACACTTTGAAATCTTCCAGACATTGCATGAGCACCATCGGTACATATTTCGACGCAATTTTTCCACTCCATATTTGCCTCGTTTATAAAATCATATAAGATAGCAAATAATGCGAGTGATGTTGCTTTGAGTTCTATTGGTTGGCAGAAAAATAGTTCTTCTACTGCTGATATACTATCACACCATCACACCAAAATCGAACATAGGCAATGAAATGAGCATATTTGTTTCCATCTGTTGCCTCCTTAAGCTGAATTGGGAACAATTTGTCACGCAACTTCCCGAAAAGCTGATGCTGTACATCTTCAGCTATATCACCAATTCGACGGGCAACAGTATCATTTGATATAGGTATGGATAGCAATTGTTTGGCAAAATTATCTCCAAACATAGTTTCTACAATCTCAATTGCTGCTGGCAAAACAAGCTCTTCACAAATGGTGGGAGGCTTTTTACATCTGGCTATTTTATATGAAACTTTGTAAGAGGCAAGTAAAGCTTTTTTCAATCACAGACAAAGTTTTTTTAAAAAAATGATTTGTGCTTTACATATGATTTTAATTTTAATTCGAAGAATTCTCGAGGTTTGTTAAGGTACTTACTATGAAGCGTTTCCAAATGTCGTTTAAGTTTATTTGGTTTCGTGCTGTCTGCTGCCAAGATTATTGAGCAAATAACACACAGGGGCCTTTCTCCTTCATTTACTTCGGTGCTGGTAAACCTTAAATTTAAGTATTCTTGAGAATATTTTCTTCATTTCATTTTCGGGACCACGCTCGTCTGTGCACTTATTGATACTTCACTATCGTCGAATGCTCGCTTACGCCCACTTAAAAATTTATCCATGATTCTGTATAAATTTACTGCCGTGAATACTTAATACCTTAAATTTCAATTAACAGGTAAATTACAACATACACATCCACGATAAATCCCATAGCAGTAGAAGGATCAACTCGACTGAGACGGGCTGTAATTGAACGAGGTGCAGCATTTATACACTTTTGGGCAGACTTTCCGAATGTTCGAGACAACTGAGAGAGAAAGCAATAGAGAGGCATCGATTCTAGTTTTGTCAACGCAGCAGATATGTGTTGTCCAATATGAATAAATTTACTTATTCTTTGTAATTTGTAAGGTTTGTAATTAAGGTCATAATGTAGCTTTAGCAACAAAATACTGAAAATACATTATTATTGCATGCGTTGTTATTGTATGAGAGGGGGGGAGGCGCGATGAAAATTATGTTTGAAAATTAGATCGCAAATACTCAAAAGTTGAGAAACGCTGGTATAAGGTTCAACTTGTTACTCCTCGTACAACACTTTTCAAGCAGTATTTGGAATGATTTGCCTAGAACTGTATTCCCACCGAGTACAACTTACAGCAATTCAATATCAACGTGAATCACTTTTTCTGAACACACATCGCTTCTGTAGTACTTTAAAGATTTCCCTGCAGCATGTGGGCATGTACTTTAAAAAAATCTATGAACTAGGGTAGATTAGACAAGCCTAAAATTTTACTTCAAGGAACATAAATATGGACACATACATATACAGTGTGACAATTTAAGTTCGCATCATACGGGATTTTTTTTTAAATAATCACTTTAGCCCAGATCTGGTTATGGCATCCATTTGTGCTTCAAATAATATCAGAAATAAAGTATAGTAAGTCATTTTTACGCATGACGTAACCTGTCAAAAATAACATTTTTCGTAAACATTTTCGAAAAAAAAAAAAAAAAACGTATAATTTGGCCAAATTTTAAAAAATGTTAGACAAAATGGTTTATTTTGTGATTCTAGATCTGTTTGTCAAATTTCAACGGCCTACTACAATTTTGAATTTCTGGCAGTTTTTTGATATTTCTGTAATTGTTTCTCATCTTGATTTATTGCAACCTTATTTAAATCATTCAATTTGTCAAAAATTAGGCACATATAATCTAGCTAAGAACAAAATGAAGTCGTGTCCATAATTTTTTTATAGAATATTAAAATTCACACATTTTCATGAATCATATTTGATGCAAAGTTCGATTAGCTTTTGTTTTTAAATAGAAAAATGTTTTCTCGCTTACATATTTTGATAGTGAACACATTTAAACGTTTGTAAATTAACACAAATCTTACATTTTGATCTTTTTAGTAATGCATTTAAATTTTTAACAATGTAATGTTTCTTACTATAAACACCAAATTAACAACTTGCTGCTTTATCCTATTTGTTTTTTTTTTTCACACTTCAGCTAAAACCACTTTTTAGATCAATAATACATTTTAGATTCTAATTAGCAACCGTAATAAAAATATTACACATATTCTAGTTATTAATTTGGCAGTTACACGTTAATAATACCACCGAAAAATTACATTAAAATACTTTCGGTGTCATTGTTGCCGTAACTGCTAATTTAAAATAAATCCAGCCATATTTTAGTCGTGGCTCTCAAAATTAACGTTCGCAAAATTAGAAAGACCCTTTATGGTTGTGCCGATTTCCACCTCAAAACTGACCTTCTACAGGAAAAAGACCTAAACAGAGAAATTAACACGCTAAGCAAAACTCGATATTTCTATGCGTTTATTAATAGTTGTTTTATTGTGTGGGGAAAATACGCCTCATCGCACTGTTGCAAATGTTATTAACGAGGGTCATCCTGAAAAAAACTTGCAGCAATCTACTGTGAGCCGAAATATAAAAAAGTTTAAATCGACTGGATCTGTGGGAAATGTTTTCCGTGTTGCACGTAAACATACCGAAGATACTGAGTTAGATGTGTGCTTAAGTGTAGTAGAAGAAGGCAAAACCAGGGTTAGAACTATTTCGAAGTCTAAACCGGAGATCGACAGGGAAAGTGAACGTAAAATTTTACACAAAAATAAATTTAAACCATACAAACCGAAATTGATAAACACTCTACAGGACAGAGATTTTAATATTCTGGTACCAAGGAAAAATAGAAGAGGACTCCAAATTTCCGTACAATGTTTTATGGACTGATGAAGCCACGTTTACTTCTAACGGAGTGGTAAGTTCACAGAATAGTCGATGGTGTGCCCAAGAAAATCCAAACTTCATAAACATAAATAACAAAATAATAGAGCCATATTTTTTTAGACATAATTTAAACTCACAACGATATTTAAATTTTTTTAAATAACGAAATTTTAGAAGTTCTGGATAACATGGCTGTGGATCTAAGATATGCTCTATGGTATCAATTAGATGGTGCACCCATACACAATACTTTGTAAGTACGAAACACTTTAAATGAACTATTTCATGGCAGGGTCATTGGGCGAGATCAGGATAATTTTTGGCCACCTCGATGTCCCGACATCACCCCATTGTATTTCTATTTATGGGGTTATCTCAAACAAAAAAGTATATAAGTTTAGACCATTTAGAGATATCGATCATCTAGAAACTATAATTAGGCAGTGTGTTCAGGAGATACCTCCTGAGTTTGTGAAAAATTCCGTCAAAGAAATTTCTAAAAGAACCATTCATTGCATTAAACGAAACGGTGGACACACCGAAATGTAGAATATTGCAATATGCGTATATTTGATACAAAGTATTTATTAAATAGATTAAAATAGCCAATTGTTAATTTAGCGTTTATAGAAAGAAACATTACATTGTTGAAACTTTAAATACATTACTAAAAAGATCAAAATGTAAGATTTGTGTTAATTTACAAACGTTCAAGTGTATTCACTATCAAACTACGTAAGCGAGAAATATTTTTCTATTTAAAAACAAAAGTTAATCGAACTTTGCATCAAATATGATTCATCATAATGTGTGAATTTTAATATTCTGTAAAAAAAATTATGGACACGACTTCATTTTGTTCTTAACTAGATTATAGGTACCTAGTTTTTGACAAATTAAATGATTTAAATAAGGTTGCAATAAATCAAGATGAAAAACAATTGCCGAAATGCCAAAAAACTGCCAAAAATTCAAAATTGTAGTAGGCCGTTGAAATTTGACAAACAGATCTAGAATCACAAAATAAACCATTTTGTCTAATAACTTTTTTAAAAATTTGGCCAAATTATACGTTTTTTTTCAAAAATTTTTACGAAAATGACATTTTTGACAGGGGACGTCATGCGTAAAAATGATTTACTATACTTTATTTCTGGTATTATCTGAAGCACAAATGGATGCCATAACCAGATCTAGGCTAAACTGATTATTTAAAAAAAATCCCATATGATGCGGACCTAAATTGTCACACTGTATATGTGGTCCACAGTACGGTGTGTGTAAAATTCATAAGAATCTCTCAAGAGACTACTACAAAGTAAAAATTGCGGTTCACGCATGATACATGTTTATAAAAGAATTTTAAAACCGCTGAGCGTGAAATTACTCTTTATGAAAACAGTATTTCATACAGTAGACAGCCCCTGGCAATTCATATACAGTAAACCCAATTTAAGTGCTAAATAGTATTGAATTTTCATTGCATTTTATCCAGTGTTTTTATTGGAGACTTCCTACAGGTTTAATCAAAATATTAGTTGAATTTCGTGAGGTAGATTTTAAGAGAATAAAACCGGTCAAGTGCAAGTTGAACTTGCACAATTAGTGTTCCGTACGTTGATTGTTTTTATAATAAAAATTTTTGTTAGGGTGGTATAAAATGATCAGTGACTTCACAAAACACACCCCAAATGAATTTTCAACAAAGTTTGTTTCCAATCTTTACTGAAAACTGGTGACCTTGAAATTTTGTTTTTTTTTTATATACCAAATAAAATATTAATGGGTAATACACTCGTGATAATTTTCGTTCAATCTATACCCCGTGGAGAATATTCCAGAATTTTTTCAAAATTTCTTGATCAGTATTTTTCGAGATAAGGTAGGGGACAGCGATTTTTTAAAAGTAATACGAACAAAAGTGTGCGCAAGTATTACATTATATATATATATATATATATATATATATATATATATATATATATATATATATATATATATAGATATGTATATATATATATATATATATATATATTATATATATATATATATATATATAGATATGTATATATATACATATTTACTCGTGTTTTCACAAGCTTTTATTTGACACCACACTCGATGACCTAGTAAAAAATTTTTTTTTCACTTCCGATTTCACCCCTCAAAACGAACCTCTTGAGTCAAAATTTATGTTACGGTGGTATAAAATGATCAGTGACTTCACAAAACACACCCCAAAAGAGTTTTCAACAAAGTTTGTTTTCAATCTTTACTGAAATCTGATGACCTTGAAATTTTTGTTTTTTTATATACCTTATAAATTATTAAAGGTAATGCACTCGTGATAATTTTCGTTCAATTTACACCCCGTGGAAAATATTCCAGAATTTTTTCGAAATTTTTTGATAACTACTTTTCAAGATAAGGCCCGGGACAGCGATTTTTCGCGAATTTTTAAAAATAATACAAAGAAAAGTGCGCGCAAGTATAATATTATATATATATTTTTTACTCGTGTTTTCACAAGCTTTCATTTGACACCACACTCGATGACCTAGTAAAAAAATTTTTTTTCACTTCCGACTTCACCCCCCAAAACTAACCCCTTAAGTCAAAATTTAATTCTCAAAACTACATGGCTCTGATGAGGCCGTCAATTCCTATATTATTACCAAATTTCACCTTTCTATGTCAAATAGTTTCCGAGAAAATCGGGGGGGGTGTGACAGACAGACAGACAGATAGACAGACAGACAGACAGACAGACAGACAGACAGACAGACACCGAAGTGATCTTATAAGTGTTCCGTACGAAACACTAAAAACGACGTAGGGTGTTTAACATAAAAAAAGCAATATTGGGACAAATAAGAATTAAGAATGATTAAAAAAAACACTAATAGTCGAAACTTATAATTATTTCATGTATAATAACCGGTCAAGTGCAAGTTGAACTTGCACAATTAGTGTTCCGTACGTTGATTGCTTTTAAAACAAAAATTTTTGTTACGGTGGTATAAAATTATCAGTGACTTCACAAAACACACCCCAAATGAGTTTTCGACAAAGTTTGCTTCCAATCTTTACTGAAAACTGATGACCTTGAAATTTTTTTTTATATACTCTCTTACTATAAACACCAAATTAACAACTTGCTGCTTTATCCTATTTGTTTTTTTTTTTTCATACTTCAGCTAAAACCACTTTTTAGATCAATAATACATTTTAGATTCTAATTAGCAACCGTAATAAAAATATTACACATATTCTAGTTATTAATTTGGCAGTTACGCGTTAATAATACCACCGAAAAATTACATTAAAATACTTTCGGTGTCATTGTTGCCGTAACTGCTAATTTAAAATAAATCCAGCCATATTTTAGTCGTGGCTCTCAAAATTAACGTTCGCAAAATTAGAAAGACCCTTTATGGTTGTGCCGATTTCCACCTCAAAACTGACCTTCTACAGGAAAAAGACCTAAACAGAGAAATTAACACGCTAAGCAAAACTCGATATTTCTATGCGTTTATTAATAGTTGTTTTATTGTGTGGGGAAAATACACCTCATCGCACTGTTGCAAATGTTATTAACGAGGGTCATCCTGAAAAAAACTTGCAGCAATCTACTGTGAGCCGAATTATAAAAAAGTTTAAATCGACTGGATCTGTGGGAAATGTTTTCCGAAATGACATTTTTGATAGGGGACGTCATGCGTAAAAATGACTTACTATACTTTATTTCTGGTATTATTTGAAGCACAAATGGATGCCATAACAAGATCTGGGCTAAACTGATTATTTAAAAAAAAATCCCATATGATGCGGACTTAAATTTTCACACTGTATATGTGGTCCACAGTACGGTGTGTGTAAAATTCATAAGAATCTGTCAAGAGACTACTACAAAGTAAAAATTGCGGTTCACGCATGATACATGTTTATAAAAGAATTTTAAAACCACTGAGCGTGAAATTACTCTTTATGAAAACAGTATTTCATACAGTAGACAGCCCCTGGCAATTCATATACAGTAAACCCAATTTAAGTGCTAAATAGTATTGAATTTTCATTGCATTTTATCCAGTGTTTTTATTGGAGACTTCCTACAGGTTTAATCAAAATATTAGTTGAATTTCGTGAGGTAGATTGTAAGAGAATAAAACGACGTAGGGTGTTTAACATAAAAAAAGCAATATTGGGACAAATAAGAATTAAGAATGATTAAAAAAACACTAATAGTACGTTGATTGCTTTTAAAACAAAAATTTTTGTTACGGTTTTATAAAATTATCAGTGACTTCACAAAACACACCCTAAATGAGTTTTCGACAAAGTTTGCTTCCAATCTTTACTGAAAACTGATGACCTTGAAATTTTTTTTATATACCAGAAAAATTATTAAAGGTAATGCACTCGTGATAATTTTCGTTCAATCTACACCCCGTGGAGAATATTCCAGAATTTTTTCAATATTTTTTGATCAATACTTTTCGAGATAAGGTGGGGGGACAGCGATTTTTCGCTATTTTTTTAAAATAATACAGAGAAGAGTGTGTACAAGTATTACATTATATATATTTTTTTTACTCGTGTTTTCACAGGCTTTCATTTGACACCGCACTCGATGACCTAGTAATTTTTTTTTTTCATTTCCGATTTCACCCCCCAAAACTAACCCCTTAAGTCAAAATTTAACTTTCAAAACTACACGGCTCTGATGAGGCCATCAATTCCTATATTATTACCAAATTTCAACTTTCTATGACAAATAGTTTCGGAGAAAATCGGGTGTGGCAGACAGACAGACAGACGGACAGGCAGACAGACAGACACCGAATTCATCTTATACGTGTTCCGTACGGAACACTAAAAATCAGATATTGTAGCGAGGACTGGAAATAGTGAGAAATAAACATCCTTGTAATAAAAGAAATCAGTTGCTTACAGTCGGTCAAGTAAGAACGTGTTTCGTTGTCCCTTAAAAAACATATTTATTTAAAAGTTTTTTACATTATTCGACAATAAAGGATTGCCATTAAATTGCCAATGATTCAGTAGTTCGTCCAGTCTCCATCAGCGTCGATGATCGCCTGGCATCTTCGAGACATACTTTCGACAAGGTTTTCCCCGTGTTCTAGGAGTAAATATTTCCGAATTGCCTGAATTTGCCGTGACAGCTGCTTCACTGTGTACACTTTTTTAGTAAGAAGCTTCTGCTTGATGTAGGACCACAAGTTTTCGATTGGGTTTGTATCGGGCGACTGGGATGGCTATTCTTTTACTTACACGTTTTACTACGATGTGGGGAATCGTTATCCTCTTGAAGAATCCACTCCTCATTTTTATCGACAAACCACCGTTTGGCAATTGCGCAGCATTTCGTCAGCTTTCAAATTGTAGGTACAGATGAAGAGTCATCATTTTACCGAAAGATATTCACAAACATCGATATTCACGGGGTATTTCGCGGTGCGTTGAACCAGTTGGTTACTGGAAATTGACCAGGTTGGTAGGGTGATAACATATCCCCAAAATGAAGCTTAATCGGAAAAAATTACATTGCTCCAGTCTCCATCTAACATATATTTTCCTCTGCCACGCAAGCCGTTTCTCTCTGTGTTTCTTGCTCAACAATGGTTTCTGGATTGTACTCCGTCACTTCAAATCGTTAACCCTGCTTTAGTTGTTGCACCCCTTGGAGCCAAATTAATTGGGAAAACATGTTAATAAGTTTTTTTTTTCGTCCTTGTCCGACACTTTTCCTCCAGAACCACGTTCTGGTAGATCATCGACACTTTTTAACAGAGAGTATCGTTTCACTCACTTGCTAATGAATGCCCACGACTGACAGCCGCTGAAGGCGTCATTGTCGGACCTTTTCGATGATTACATAGAACCACAGCCTCGAAGCGCGAAGCATATGCTACGCTCTTGTTCAATAATGTACTGTTTAACCACAAATAAGGTTAGAAATGAATCTCTTTTCACAAAGCATTGTTTGCAGGGGTACCAACAGTAAATTCAAAAAAAAGGAGTTTCTTTTACCGACTACAACTTATAGGCGATATGTACTTACTTAATTTGCATAGTAGTATAAGAAACGTAGCCAATGTTACACCCAGAGAACTGAGGAGAAATGCATGTTCTAGTGCGAATTCTAATTTTGGTACGGTACCTAGTATATCGAAAATGACTACCATTTTAATCGCATCGTTAATTCCAAACCAGGCCAATTTCGCGATATCCTCGAATATGTTATAGTTATCATTCGGCAACGGGTTTTCTTCATCAAGATAGTTTAGTTAAACAAAGATGGGGATATTGCGAAAATTTTCGACGGTCATACAAACAGAATCCTAGATGGTAAAAGTGTTTTATTTTTGTCGATATGTTTTTTAGTATTTGGGTCAAAGAATTCAATTTAAGATTATTTAGGTTCACCGTAAAAATGTTATCCGTTAATCAGTGTTGTTCTGACTTGGTAGTCGCAGACGTTTCGCCAAAGTCTTATTTGACATTATAGATGCTTACCGGTCGGTAGTCGGCCTTAAAAAAACTGAGAGGTCGAGATCTAGAATACAGAATCGTTTATTGACTAATTAGGTAGGTATAACCTTATGGCTATAATACAGTGAAATGATATAAACATGAGTGTCTTAAAATATTTACACATCAGTAGCCTAAATAAACTTAGCCCAGAAAATGGATTTTATAACAATGTCGTAAAAAACTTAACGATATTTCATCTATATTCTATAATTTTTATAAAATGCAACGTCTCTCTGTCTGTCTGTCTGTCCGTTAGTGCGCTTATCACTGGAGAACCACTTATCCGATTTACGTGCTTTTTTTTTTAAACATGCGTATGTTCTCTGGCCAGGTTATTATAGGCTATGTTTTGTTACGTTAGGTAACATAAGGAATAAGCAGTGACGATATATGGAAAAATATAATGTAGCAAAGAATATCTATAATATATATAAAATGCAACGTCTCTCTGTCTGTCTGTCCGTTAGTGCACTTATCACTCGGGAACCACTTATCCGATTTACGTGTTTTTTTTTAATTCATACATTTGTTCTCTGGCCAGGTTATCTATAATCTTTTATAATATATATAAAATGCAACGTCTCTTGGTCTGTCTGTATGTCTGTCTGTCCGT
This sequence comes from Pachyrhynchus sulphureomaculatus, assembly GCA_019049505.1. Classification (NCBI taxonomy): domain Eukaryota; kingdom Metazoa; phylum Arthropoda; class Insecta; order Coleoptera; family Curculionidae; genus Pachyrhynchus; species Pachyrhynchus sulphureomaculatus. The sequence goes on from CM032453.1 coordinate 50,706,137, forward strand.
TAGTGCGCTTATCACTCGAGAACCACTTATTCCGATTTACGTATTTTTTTTTAGATTTATACATATGTTCTCTGGTCAGGTTATAGGATATACTTTATTATGTTAGGTAATATAAGAAATAAGCAGTGACGATAATAGTGAATCAAGTCGGAAAAAAGTTTGCCGCTAACGTACCCTCTTGCAATACGCTGCCTAAACCGTTAAATATGGAATAATATCATGTAACAAAGAATACAAAATATATAAAACGCAACGTTTCTCCATCTGTCTGTCTGTCCGTTAGTGCGTTTATCACTCGAGAACCACTTATCCGATTTACGTGTTTTTAATTCTTAACTTATAATATATATATATATTATATATATATATATATATATATATATATATATATATATATATATATATATATATATATACGAGGCAAGTTTTTTAAGTAAGTACCGTTTTGGAATTAAAAAAAGACGTGCAAAGATATCGCTATAATTTTATTTTTACATGAAAGCCTGTACCTTAATCTACTTTTCTACATAATTTCCGTGAATATTGAGGCACTTGTCATAAAATTCTGCCGCCTGACTTGTTAACCACTGTATCACAAATGTTTTGACTTCGTTATCGTCTTGAAGACGCTGACCACCCAGGTGCTTCTTCAAGTGCAGGAACAAATGGTAGTCGCTGGGCGCCAGATCAGGGCTGTATGGAGGATGATCTAGAGTTTCCCATTTAAAAGATTTGATGAGATCTTTGGTCCGATTAGCCACATGTGGACGGGCATTGTCATGCAGCAAAACGATACCCTTACTCAACTTGCCACGTCTTTTGTTCTGGATTGCACGACGCAGATTGTTCAATATCTCACAATAAGACGCTGCATTGATTGTCTCATTACGAGGCAGAAACTCCACTAGCAATACTCCTTTTCTGTCCCAAAAAACTGTGCACATGATTTTGCGGGCAGAAATTGTTTGCTTAAACTTCACTTTTTTGGGTGATGATGAATGTCGCCATTTCATGGATTGTTGTTTCGATTCTGGTGTGACGTAGGCCACCCATGTTTCGTCACCAGTAACAATTTGGTCTAAAAAATGTTCACCTTCATTGTGGTACCGCTCAAGGAAAGTCAATGCACTGCCTAAACGTTGGGTTTTGTGCAAATCCGTCAACATTTTTGGAACCCAACGTGAACACAATTTCCGGTAATTCAAGTTCTCGGTCACAATGCGATACAAAACACTACGAGAATATTGAGGAAAGCAGTCGCACAATGATGAAATTGTAAAGCGTCTGTTTTCTCTCACCTTTTCGTCCACTTTCTTCACCAAATCTTCATTAACGACCGAAGGACGCCCACTCCGGTCTTCATCATGCACATTTGTGCGGCCATCTTTAAATGCTCTCACCCATTTCCTTACCATTCCATCACTCATAATGTTTTGTCCGTAAACTTCACAGATCTCACGATGAATATCGATCGGTTTTACGCCTTTAGCACTAAGAAATCGTATAACAGCCCGTACTTCACAATCGGCGGGACTCACGATTGTCGGAGGCATCTTAAACACTCAGTAAACAACGTATACAATGAAGAATCAGACTGTAATGGCGTCAGTGCGTAGACATGAGATGTAGGTTACCAGCGCGCATGCGCGGAACGCCGACCGTATCGCTGCGGCGGCGGAATCGCAAAACGGTACTTACTTAAAAAACATGCCTCGTATATATATATATATATATATATATATATATATATATATATATATATATATATATATATATATATATGTATACATATATATATATATATATATATATATATATATATATATATATATATATATATATATAAAACGCAACGTCTCTCTGTCTGTCTGTCCGTTAGTGCGCTTAGCACTCAAAAACCGCTTACCCGATTTACATGTTTTTTTTTTAAGATGCATATCTTCTCTGGCCAGGTTATAGGATATATTTTATTACGTTACATAAGGAATAAGCAATGACGATAATAGTCAATCAAGTCCACGCGAGCGGAGCCGCAGGCACTACTAGTAAGTTATAAACTTAAAATTAATTTAAAGCGAAGGGGAGGCCGGCGGAGAGTTGTCGGTAGTAGTTTCTGGCGTTGGCTGGAGGTCCCTAGGCGCTTCTGACTATAGGATTGAGGTGGTGAATTCCCGAATTGTGGGCGTTTAAAGGCCACGTTGAATTTGAAAGTCTTGGGCGAACTATGGGGCTTTAGCGATGATCCGGGGGGAGTTGTTTTGAACAGACTGGAGGGCGGTTCTATGGATGAGCGACACTTGACACCAGGCCGGACTAGAATAAGTGAAACTGGCTCTTATGATCAATTTGTAAAATTGTCAACTTGTTGCGTGTTGATAATTTACTTGACTTGTTTAGGACAGGATAGTGCTTGCCCAGGAGCTGGTTGGCTTACACAAAAAATATCTGAAATTTTAAAAGGCGAACTGTGAAAAACAACTTGATTGAAAACGACAATTGTGTTGATATATACCCTGCTTTTGTTTTCTGATTGCCTGAAATAACTAAAGCAAACAGATGTGAATATTAACATCTATTTTTACCGAACATGATTAATATAAGGACCGTTCGAGAATTCCGTTCAAAAATAAAGATAGCCCATTTTATCAAACTTTTTCAACAGAGTCCCCTCCGCGGGCTTATCGACAAATCACCGTTTGGAAGTCGGTACTAACATCTTCTTGTAAGTCTGGAGCATTTTTTAGCGTTCAAATTATAGGTAAATCTGAAGAATCTTCCAAAACCTTTTTTCGGAAGATATTCCCAAACATGGATCTTCACAGATGCAAAGTTTATAACAAGATGAAAATTGTTCGGTTGTCTTATACAGTTTGTCAAGTAAGAACGTGTCTGCGATAATTCATTTTCGGTAGATGCGATTCTGGCGATTCAACAAAAAATCGGTAGAGGAAACCTTTACCTACGACGCATTTTAGTAAAAGGTTCCGAAATTTCGTCGAAATCACGTAAAATCCAAAATGAGTCACTTGCTTGTACGTCTTTCTTTGTTCTCATCCAAAGGCACATTCCACGGCCGTTAAATATATTAAAAGTCGGTGTCGTTTGTGCAGAAGTGGGTAAATCATTTTAACGAGACGAAAAATGTCGACAATTTGCCAAAAAGTGGCTCGGTAGGCAAAGAACGACAAAATTAAGAATATCGGGTTTGAATGTGTCCCATGAGACCGTTCGACTACATCTACGTGCGCAAGATGTCATACTCCGAAGCACGTTGAAGAAACCTTCGCTGGGCGAAAATCACAGTGCAAAGCAGCTGACCTGGGCCCACGATAAGATACTAGAATAGCCCTCAAAATCGCCGGACGCCAACCCTATTGAAAACTTTGATTTCCGAGATTCGAAAAATTTACAGAACATGCAGAAAATCTCGTCAACAGCATGCCTCGAAGATGCCAGGCGATTATTGATGCAGGAGGCGATTGGACAACTTACTAAGGTAATTGCGCCGTTGTTAGCACACCAAAGAATACATTGATCGCAAGAAATGTTCTCGAAACACATCTTTTTAAGAATACGAGCTGCGACGTTCTTACTTGACAGACTGTATACCTCTGTATGTAGGGCTGCACCAGACAGACATTCGAGTATTCTCGTTTTTCGTATTGATTGTCTCATGGAAAATCTTCATGAAAACATAAGCGCAGATTGTGTTTGGTTAAATTGTAAAAAAAGAGGTTCAAAATTTCTGTCTTAAATCAACCTATATTGTCTTTTCTTTAATTCATCCATCATTATTATATATGGACAACAGTTTTTTTCTTTCCTATGCTATTGATTTTTAAACAAAACGTCATTTTCATTTCAAGAAACAGTTATTTATTGCTAAAAAGTGGAAATGAGGCAACATTGCAGCTCAATATTTTTTTCATACAATTAAAGTTCAAAATCTGAAAGAGAGAGATATATATATATCGAGGGCGAGAGAGTCCGAAATTGTGGAAAATAGTTTTAATAAAAAAAGTGGTATTTTAATATAATAAACTAATTTCGTAATCACTCTGTATATAATTCAGACAGGCGACAAAATGGATTTTAATAGCTGCAAACAGATAGTCGTAAGAAAACAACAAGACAAAAACAAGCCGAGAGGCTATTGAAACTGAAACAGCCAAACACTTGAAAAAGAAAAGCGGTACACTCAACTTGTCCGTCAAGTGGATACGAGATTTAAAACAGAAATATATATATTAATGCACAGAGAGAATACAAAAGGTAAGAACCTAAGCCATTGTTATATATAAACACACCCAACAGCAGCGTAGGTCATTTAACTTCGATAGGAACACTGAGCGGTCACGTAGGACCTTGCCGAACGCAATTTCACCCGGAAAGTACCAAACGAACAGATGGTATATACATATAAATATATGTGATTTTTCACTAAGGTCATATTTACAAATTCTGGTGAATTTTGCGCTGGCCCATCAGCCTCGAAGAGAGTACGCTGGTTCTTGAGACACTCTGTATATGTATGTATGTATATATACATATATATATAGAGGGTGTTATGAAAATCGTTTAATACATTGAAATTGCTACTGTAGTCAATTAGAATCACACCCAATACTTATTTTCAATAAGTTCGGACACAACTGAAAATTTACAAAATTACTAGACTATGTAAATTAAAAAATCATTGCCCCGCCCTTGTCACAAGTAAGATTATCATGATTGAGAGAGAGCGTACATTTTTAATATGAGTTGAAGGTAAATGACACTCTGCTGTCAGCGACAATCTAACCTTCAAGTCTCTTGGTGACGTCCTGTTTACATAGTGAAAAGTATTATGAAAAGAATGTTTTTTTAATAAAATATCGCAAATTGGTAATGCAAAGAGTTTTTTAGGTGTTTTATTGATGTTGAGAAGGTATGGTTTATGACAGTTTACTTAATTAAATATAATTATTGTTGTGTGTTCATAACCTAAATCATGCATTTTTACTAAAAAGTTTGTTATTGCTGACGGAAAGTATCTTATTTAACTTATTTTGAACTATACAGATAACGAGAAGTCAATTAATTGTACTGGTAAAATACATAATTTCCACATGTAATTTTCCAAGCAGTCGGGACGTTGATTTTAGATCAAGAGTTTGTGACTTATTTGAGTTAGTTTATTAAACTGTGAAGTCTATAATGTAAAGAAAAGGGATCTCAACCCCGGCAACTCCTTGCGAATCGATTAGCATAAAGAATTGTTAGGAGAGGAATAATTTTCCGAATGATTACGCAAAAACATATAATATAAGAATTTTATCTAAATTACGACAAAGAAATTCAAATTTATTCAAACAAGTTTGATTTTTAAATTAAAATACAATGTTCTTCCAACATCATATCGAGAAATTTTGGCTTTTCTGTACATTCTGGGGTTACTAGATCACGAAAAACATTCATTTCCGTCGGTACGTCGGTTTGTTTGTCTGTCTGTCGGTCTATAGATCTGCTGTACGATAACTCTCGAACAAAACGCGATATCAACTTCAAACTTGGTACATAGATAATAATGAGGTGATAAAGCCAATTATTTTTTTTTAATTTTTTTTTTATTTATTTATCTACGGGCAGACCCATTTTATACATAGTATTTACAGAAAAATTTCAATAATATAGTAAACTTATAACAATACAATACAATAACAACACCATTAATCATCATTTCAAAAACTCAGTGGACTGTCAACAGTTTTTCTTTTAAACGTTTTAAAGAGAGATTAAAAAATCAAGATCCGCTTCACTGGCACCATTAGTGATTCTAGTGATCGGTGAGAATAGGCCATACTTACATCTGTGGTGCCTCGGGGCAAAGAGTACGTGGTCCCTTGTTGATCTTGGTGGAACACGAAAATTTATCAGACTCAAGAGATCAAAGCAGTCTATATGACCATTTACAAGTCGAAATAAGAAACATATATCAGCAACTTTCCTTCGTGTTGAAAGTGACTGCAGCTGAAGTCTTCGTAGCTGGTCCCCATAGGCAGTGATGTTCCACTTAAATTTGCAAGAGACATATCTAGCATACTTCCTCTGTACCCTTTCAACACCCTCAATATGCACAGCATACGATGGCGACCACACACATGACAGATACTCCAAAGAAGATCTCACCAAGGCCTTGTACAAAATATTCACGCTATCTACGGTCCGGAAATCCCTAGTATTCCTACAGACGCAGCCAAGGAGTTTAATACATTTGTTAGTAATAAAGTCATAATGAATATGAAAATCAAGCTTAGTGTCCAAATAAATACCCAAGTCACACAATGAGGAGACTCTTTCGAGAAGATAATTATTAATACTGTAGTCATACAAAAAGCGGAACTTTCACTCGAAAGAACGACATAATCTTACATTTTTGAATATTTAGTTTCATTTTGTTTCTCCTGCACCACTCACTCACCTTATCCAAGTCTCCCTGCAGTCTCATAGCATCGTCAACAGAATGAATTGCCGTAGACAATTTCAAGTCATCTGCAAAAAACAAGGGCCTTGAAAATAGAATCACCTTTCGTAGGTCGTTATTAAATATATTAAACAGCAACGGGCCCAGGTGGCTACCCTGCGGCACACCCGATGCAACAGACACCTCACTCGACACAAAGCCCTTTACTTTAACAAACTGTTTTCTGTATGTAAGGTAGCAGGTCAACCAATTCAGTAGTGCTCCACAAAACCCACAACCTCTTAACTTCCCTATCAGGATATCGTGGTTGACTGTGTCGAAGGCCTTGCTGAAATCCGTATAAACCACGTCAACCTGACCACCCGCCTCCATTACATCAATAGTACTTTGAACCAACAAGATTAGGTTTGTAGCCGTCGATCTGCCACCAACGAAACCGTGCTGTTCCGGAACCAAAAAAAGGTTTTATGAATGGTTTTAATTTGTCGCAAACAATTTTTTCGAATAGTTTTGGAATAGAACTTAGAATGGAAATAGGTCGATAATTTTTAGCGTCTGATTTGTCGCCGGACTTAAATACTGGAGTAATGAAGCTATATTTCCATTGGTCAGGAAAAACACCGCTCTCTAGGGACATTTTAAAAAGCATATGGAGCGGTTTGGCCAAAGCATAGACACAGTCAACTAAAAATCTGGGAGATATACCATCAGGACCCGGTCCCTTATTTATGTCAAGTTTAGACACATAGTCAAACACCTCCCCCAGGGAGATCTCAACAGAGGAGAATGATCCACCACTATCCCCACCATCCTCAAGCCCAGGCTCACCACCGTCAGTATCCGACCTATAAACACCCTGAAAATGAGACTTAAAAATTTCCACAAGAGTCTGTCCATCCGTCCCTGTTAGCTCGTCTAGATTTATTAAGGTAGGGGTGGACTTGCCCCCCTTTTTACTGTTAATGAAATTCCAAAATTCTTTGGTGTTATGCTTTAAATTTGTCTCAATATTTTTAATATACTGCAAGTAGCAGTTGCTCTTTAAGATATTGGATTGGGTTCTTAACTCCGAAAACTTCTGATAAGTTTCCCACCGACGGGTTTTTTTGTATTCTGTGTGACACAACTTCTTTTTTAAGATAAGATCTTTAAGTTCATCAGAAAACCACTTCGGGAACTTCAGATTTTTGGAACGAACCACAGGGACATACAGACTAATACCAGCATACAAAACTTCATCGAAGGCAGACTTTGCAGTATTTACATCCGCAATACCACCCAAGACATATTCCCAGTCCACTGAGTGATAATAATTATTTAACATATTATAGTCCGCACGCTTAAACTCATAGAAACTGAAATCATAGTGCAAACGCTCAGGATAGTCATTAAGCAGCACATCAACCACAAGGGAAGGATGGTGCCGGTCGCAGGGCAGCAGACTCTCCAGTGCCACCCGAACAGATGTTCTACTGTCTCATGTTACCACCAGATCTAATTTCACACCATTCGCATTACTAATTTCGTTCACTTGGAATAACTGATTATAAGAGAAACAGTCACTAAGTAGCCTCACAACGTCCCCACCATGGCCAATGGCTGAACTTCCAAAACTGTCACTAATCCATTCTACATGAGGCAAGTTATAGTCACCTAGGACACATACATTATCGCTGGTATACTCTTGAATGATCTCCTCTATCGCACAGCAGTGAGCCTGAACAGCATCTACTTTAATGGGTGGCGGCAAGTACACAGCACCCACCACAAGTTTCTCCGTACCACATCGAATTAACACAAACAAGTGTTCCACACTATGGTAGTTGTTTGGCACTATACAAGACTGATAACAGTTTCGTACTGCAATAAGCACCCCACCTCCACTTTTTTTGTCACTAGTCAGGTTTGACCGATTTTTTCGATACAATACATAATCAGACATACCAATCTCAGCATCACAGATATCATCACTAAGCCAAGTCTCTGAGAATACCACCGCGTCAAAATCACAATCTGATTGAAAATAATTTTTGAATGATATATGAGGTTGAAAGGGGTGGGAGTCGATAAATTTTATATGGTTTTAATTTATCCTAGTTTTTCGGTGAAATAATAAACAAATTTTATGCACAAATATTTATAGTAAAACTCTTAAGCAGTAAAAGGGGTGAGGGAGGAGATTAGAGGGGTTACTGTGTATATATCGTGTTATATGTCCTTTACAGAGATTTAAAAGTCGTGGAACTCAAATTAGGTTAATTTTTCATTACTTACAATTTTATAATTTTGAAATATCTTGGTTCATGTACTGGATAAATTTTAAGCATGATATTTAGAATAAAATATGTAAGGGGTTAAAGGGGCAGAGTAAGAGGTTAATGGGGTTACTTCGTATATATGTAGTATTATAGTTCCATTGCAAGGTTTTTGGAGACGACAAATCTGAAAATTAGGTTAATTTCTCTTTATTTTTAATTTTAATGGGATAAGGGGGTAAAAGAGTTGGAGGGGTCAAATATTATACAGTTTCAATAGTATTATTTCTCTAGACTTATAGTTGCGATAATGAACAAATTTTAAGTGTAACTATTTGTTTACTATAAATAATTATGCAACGTATAAGGGATGGGAAAAGAGAATTAGAAGGAAGATTTCGCATTTATTGTGTCATAGGTCTGTTCAGGGTTCTTTGAATAAATAAATCGATATATTACATTACTTTTCGTCGCATTTAATGTTGTTGGGGGTAGAGTTTTAAAAGGATGGTGATCAATAAATATTGTTTAGTTTTCATATTATTATGAAGTATAATTTATTTTATAAAATTTTAGCTAATACCACGGAAATACAGAAAAAAAATAATTCTCTGTTTTCTTAAGTATTTCTTATGCTGAATCCAAACAAATCATAAAAAAAGACATCCACCATGAGCTTTTTTCAGAAAACACACTTAAAATTGCCAGAAGACTATTAAATTGAAAAAAATGCGTTTTAATAAAAAAATGTAAAACTGTATAATCATTAAAATTATGGAATAAAACTATTATTTCGGATATCTTTAAATGTTCTGAATCTAGATTTATCATAAAAACTTAAAAATATTAGGTTTTAGGGTTCATGTTTAACAAAAATCACGCATACACCAGCTTTAACTAAGCTACGAAGCAAAATGCTGTTTAAAATAAATATATACAACCGCTAAATTAAAAAATTGATTTTAATTTTTATTAATATTGAACCAAACTATTATTTTCAGTGTTTTTTGAAGTTCTTAATCCGGACTTGACATCAAAAAATAAAGTTTTATGTTCAGTTTCAACAAAAAAACTAGCTTTTTAACACTTACAAGGGTGCTTTGTGGTGAGTGGAATGCAAGTTGAACTTGCGCAATTAGTGTTCCGTACGTTGATTGCTTTTAAAATAAAAAATTTTGTAAAGGAAGTATAAAATCATCAGTGACTTCACAAAACACCCCAAATGAGTTTTCAACAAAGTTTGTTTCCAATCTTTACGGAAAATTGATGACCTTGAAATTTTTGTTTTTTTTTTATATACCAGATAAATTATTAAAGGTAATGCACTCGTGATAATTTTCGTTCAATCTACACCCCTTGGAGAATATTCCAAAATTTTTTGATAAGTACTTTTCGAGATAAGGCGGATGGACAGCGATTTTTCGCGATTTTTTAAAAATAATACAAAGAAAAGTGCGCGCAAGTATTACATCATATACATATATATATATATATATATATATATATATATATATATATATATTTATATATATATATATATATATATATATATATATATATATATATATATATTTTTATATATATATATACATATATATATATATATATATATATATATATATACATATTTTATTCGTGTTTTCACAAACTTTCGTTTGACACCACACTCGATTACCTAGTAAAAAAAATTTTTTCACTTCCGATTTCTCCCCCCAAAACTAACTCCTTAAGTCAAAATTTAACTTTCAAAACTACATGGCTCTGATGAGGCCATCAATTCCTATATTATTACCAAATTTCAACTTTCTATGACAAATAATTTCGGAGAAAATCGGATGTGACAGACAGACAGACGGACAGACGCACAGACGGACAGACAGACACCGAAGTCATCTTATAAGTGTTCCGTACGGAACATTAATAAATAGAACGAAATATTAGATTTGTTCAATATTAATAAGAATTAAAAACATTTTTTTAATTTAGCGCATACTTATTTTAAACAGCATTTTGCTACGTAGCTAGTTAAAGTTGGTGTATGCGTGTTTCTTGTTAAATATGAACACTAAAACCTAATGATAAATGTAAATTCAGAACAATTAAAGATGTCCAAAATAATAGTTTTATTATATAATTTTAATGCTTATACAGTTTTACGTTATTTATTAAAATTTGTTTTTTTTCAATTTAATAGTTTTCTGGCAACTTTAAGTGTGTTTTCTGAAAAAAAACTCACGGTGGATGTCTTTTTTATGATTTGACTGGTATAAAAAATACTTAAGAAAACACGTGTCTCACTTAAAAGGCAGAGATTTTTTTTGTATTCTGTGTAATTTGTAGGAAAAGATATATGAGGTAAAATAGATGAAGTAAGAGGTTAGAAGGGTGGTTGCATATATATCGTAATATATTTTTATTTCACTGTTCTTGCTTTTTCAGAATTTCTAATTTGACCATAAATAGTATATAGAAGAGATAGAGATCCAGTTACAGAGTAACCTAAAAATGTTAAGTTAATTATAGAAGAAGTTTTAGAAATACGAAGAGTTAAATTGGCCGAAAACTTACCTCTGCCGCAGTAGGTAAATGTTTACTGTTTACTTTCCTTGCTAACAGGATAGTAAAATTCTTGAAAAAAAATATCCTTCCCGATTTTTGCTTTTTTTACGTTTTAGGGTTCTTAGAACCTTAAAGACATGTTTTCTCATTTCTGTCGATCTGTCTATCTGCCCGTTGACCATGATGTTATAATACTTAAAATAGGTATCAAACCTATAGTCTTTGAGCGATATTATTTCAGGTGAAGGGAGTAAAAGGGGTGAGTATAAATATGTTGTATGATTGAAATTGTATTATGGAAATTGACATTCTCTTTACTTAAAAGAGTCAAATTTAGTATATATTTTAGAACTATATGTTTGCAAGTAAATCACTTTACTTAAGTTAGAATTTGATTATTTTTTTATTTGACTTTAAACAGAAACAAATCACAGCTGTATGCTAGTCCAAACAAGATTTTATAAACCTCCGTAATTCAATAACCGGCCAAGTGCAAGTCGGACTTGCGCAATTAGTGTTCTGTACACTGACACTATTTTGTTACGGAGGTATAAAAAGATCAGTGACTTCACAAAAAACACACCCAAATGAGTATTCAACAAAGTTTTTTCCGATCTTTACTGAAAACTGATGACCTTGAAATTTATATTTTATATACCAGATAAATTATTAAAGGTAATGCACGCGTGATAAATATAGTTCAATTTACACCCTGTGGAGAATATTCCACAATATTTTCAAAATTTTTTGATTAATACGTTTTGAGAAAAGGGAGAGAGATAATTTTCGCAATTTTTAAAAAATTATCCAAAGAAAAGTAAGCACAAATATTACATTATTTATTATATATATATATATATATATATATATATATATATATATATATATATATATATATATATATATACCAGGTGTACAAGTATGAAATGCCGATTTTTTTTCTAAAAAAAAAACATGTTAAATTCGGAAGAATGATAAAAAGTGCTTTATTCAAAGTATGCTCCATCGCTTATTATACATTTTTCCCATCTTTCGGGCAATTTGTGAATACCACGCCAGTAAAAATCTTCCCAAAATCTTCCCCTTTTGCTGCGAACCATTCATCGAGCCATTTTTTCATATCTTCGTACGAACCAAAGCGCTGCTCAGCAAGTGCGTGACCCATCGATGCAAACAAAAGGTAATCGGAAGAAGCCAAGTCTGGTGAGGAAGCCGCATGGGGTAGAACTTCCCAGCTGAGTGCTTCCGACGTGTCGCGAACTGGTTTTGCCGTATGTGATGGAGCATTGTCATCAAGAAAAATGACTTTGTGTTGCCTCTTTCGGTATTCTGGCCTTTTTTTCAGCAGCAAACGGTTCAAATCGATCAATTGTTGTTGGTAACATTTAGTATTAACCGTTTCCCCAGGTTTTAACTGCTCATAATAGACCACGCCCCTCTAGTCCCACCAAACACAGAACATCGTCTTTCTGCCAAAGGGATTCGGTCTTACGGTCGATCTGGATGGTGCGCCTGGGTTTACTCATGATTTTTTTGCGCTTAGGATTCTCAGAATAAATCCACTTTTCATACCCTGTGACTATACGATGCAAAAACGACTTCCTTTTGTACCGAGCAAGCAAAATGTCACATGTGTTTTTGCGCTTTTCCATTTGCCTGTCGTTCAACTCATGTGGTACCCATCTACCGGTCTTCTGAATCTTTCCCATCTGTCGTAGCCGATTGGAAACAGCTCGTTGACTAACACCCAATTGCTCGGCGAGTTGTTTTTGTGTTTGCGAATCATCTTCGTCCAACAATGCTTGCAATTCCAGATCTTCGTATTTTTTTGGCGGTTTTCCACCTTCTTTGTCTGCAACATCGAAGTCACCACTTCTGAAACGCCGAAAACCATCGTTCACACGTATCTTGCAATGGAGCATGTTCACCATAAGCTTCTCGAAGTAATCGATATGATTCAACAGCAGTTTTCTTCAAATGAAAACAAAAAATTAATGCTGTCCGCGAATGCTCTTTGTTCGGTATAAATTTCGATATATTGAACACAACACAACACTATGCACACACTTTTCCAATTTATCACTCGTGCACGTCACTTGTTGATGACACAACAAAATGGCGTGTCAAATTTTTATAGCACAAACTGTATTGGTGCACCATCTGTTGTCTGAAATCCGCATTTCATACTTGTACATCTGGTATATATTTGACACCCCACTCGATGACCGAGGTTTCACCCTCCAAAACTAACCCCTTAATTCAAAATTTGACTTTTAAAAGTACATGGCTCTGATGAAGCTATCAATTCCTTCCCACTTTCTGTGTCAAATAGTTTTGGAGAAAATCGGATGTGATAGACGGACAGACAGACACCGAAGTGATTTTATCCGTTCGGAACACTAAAAATTGATGATGATAAATAACAAAAATATTTCTTAATATAAACCTTTTTTTGTTAGTCATGCTGCAACAGCGAAAATTTTAATTTAAATTACTTCGCCTCTGTAGACCGGAACAAAAGTACATTTTGAATTAAGTTGGGAATGTGGAATCTTTGGCACAATGATACTACTCAGTATATATCACCACTACACCAAACACTTTATTTTTGCACTCGACGCGCGTTTCGCTAACCATGTTAGCTTCATCAGGAGCGATGATTGACTAAAGATAAACTACCAAATCTACCCTATTTATACTTAGCCTAACCCTTGAATTACTCAAGCGGAACTAATGACATAGGCAAGGCTATCAGTTCCGGTCAAGTAACCAGTAGAGGGGACTATAAGGAATAGGCCCTCTGTCTTTGTTTAAACTACTTTTACATTTTATGATTTCCATACTTTCGTATGCGTTCAACAATCTCCTATCAGATACATTTTTTATTAATCTTAGATTCTCTAATGTTACAGTATGATCAGCTTCAAGAGCATGTTCGGCAATGCTAGACTTTTCTGTTCTGTTATATTTTAAGTGTGCTAAATGTTCTTTAAATCGTGCTCTAATTGACCTTTTAGTTTGCCCAACATACTTTTTGTCACAATCATTACAACTAATTTCATAAATTCCACTTTTCTCACAATTAGGAATCTTATCTTTGGGATTTCCTAAGATATTCCTCAGATTGTCTGATGACTTATAGACTAAGGTGAGGCCTACCTTATTAAATACCTTATTGAGTCCCTTGCTATATTTCGGATTATATGGTATGGAGACATACTTGGTGTTATTTTCTTCGCGTGTAAAAAATCAATCAATCATCGCTCCTGATGAAGCTAACATGGTTAGCGAAACGCGCGTCGAGTGCAAAAATAAAGTGTTTGGTGTAGTGGTGATATATACTGAGTAGTACATTTTGAATTGTTTATTCCACGGTTTTCTTATTGTTATTGTTCACCTCGAATTGAAAATAACTTCTGTAATATCATTTTGTGTTTTTAATTTTTTGCGCGCTTTCAAATACTTATAATTAGAGACTTTAGGTAGGTATACCAATTTTTTTTCTTATGGTGGCCTTAAGATGTAATGATACAGTTTCTGGAATATTTTTAGTGTTCCGTACGGAACACTTATAAGATCACTTCGGTGTCTGGACGTCTGTAACATCCAATTTTCTCTGAAACAATTTTACATAGAAAGTTGACACTTATATAGGAATTGATGACCCCATTAGAACCGTGTACTTTTGAAAGTAAAATTTTGACTTAAAGGGTTAGTTTTGAGGGGCGAAATTGAAAGTGAAAAACAAAATTTTTACCAAGTCCCTTCGGTGTCTGTCACATCCAAATTTCTCTGAAACAATTTGACATAGAAAGTTGACACTTATATAGGAACTGATGGCCCCATGAGAGCCGTGTACTTTTGAAAGTAAAATTTTGACATAAAGGGTTAGTTTTGGGGGGGCGAAATTAAAAGTGAAAAACAACATTTTTACCAGGTCACTTCAGTGTCTGTCACATCCAATTTTCTCTGAAACAATTTGACATAGAAAATTGACACTTATATAGGAATTGATGGCCCCATTAGAGCCGTGTACTTTTGAAAGTAAAATTTTGACTTAAAGTGTTAGTTTGCGGGGCGAAATTGAAAGTGAAAAACAAAATTTTCACCAGGTCACTTCGGTGTCTGTCACATCCAATTTTCTTTGAAACAATTTGACATAGAAAGTTGACACTTATATAGCAATTGATAGCCCTATTAGAGCCGTGTACTTTTGAAAGTAAAATTTTGACTTAAAGGGTTAGTTTTGGGGGGCGAAATTGAAAGTGAAAAACAAAATTTTCACCAGGTCACTTCGGTGTCTGTCACATCCAATTTTCTCTGAAACAATTTGAAATAGAAAGTTGACACTTATATAGCAATTGATGGCCCCATTAGAGCCGTGTACTTTTGAAAGTAAAAGTTTGACTTAAAGTGTTAGTTTGCGGGGCGAAATTGAAAGTGAAAAACAAAATTTTCACCAGGTCACTTCGGTGTCTGTCACATCCAATTTTCTTTGAAACAATTTGACATAGAAAGTTGACACTTATATAGGAATTGATGGCCCCATTAGAGCCGTGCACTTTTGAAAGTAAAAATTTTGACTTAAAGGGTTAGTTTTGAGGGTCGAAATTGAAAGTGAAAAAAACAAAATTTTTACCAAGTCCCTTCGGTGTCTGTCACATCCAATTTTCTCTGAAACAATTTGACATAGAAAGTTGACACTTATATAGGAACTGATGGCCCCATCAGAGCCGTGTACTTTTGAAAGTAAAATTTTGACTTAAAGGGTTAGTTTTGGGGGGGGCGAAATTAAAAGTGAAAAACAACATTTTTACCAGGTCACTTCAGTGTCTGTCACATCCAATTTTCTCTGAAACAATTTGACATAGAAAATTGACACTTATATAGGAATTGAAAGCCCCATTAGAGCCGTGTACTTTTGAAAGTAAAATTTTGACTTAAAGTGTTAGTTTGCGGGGCGAAATTGAAAGTGAAAAACAAAATTTTCACCAGGTCACTTCGGTGTCTGTCACATCCAATTTTCTTTGAAACAATTTGACATAGAAAGTTGACACTTATATAGCAATTGATAGCCCCATTAGAGCCGTGTACTTTTGAAAGTAAAATTTTGACTTAAAGGGTCAGTTTTGGGGGGCGAAATTGAAAGTGAAAAACAAAATTTTCACCAGGTCACATCGGTGTCTGTCACATCCAATTTTCTCTGAAACAATTTGACATAGAAAGTTGACACTTATATAGCAATTGATGGCCCCATTAGAGCCTTGTACTTTTGAAGGTAAAAGTTTGACTTAAAGTGTTAGTTTGCGGGGCGAAATTGAAAGTGAAAAAACAAAATTTTCACCAGGTCACTTCGGTGTCTGTCACATCCAATTTTCTTTGAAACAATTTGACATAGAAAGTTGACACTTATATAGCAATTGATAGCCCCATTAGAGCCGTGTACTTTTGAAAGTAAAATTTTAACTTAAAGGGTTAGTTTTGGGGGGCGAAACTGAAAGTGAAAAACAAAATTTTCACCAGGTCACTTCGGTGTCTGTCACATCCAATTTTCTCTGAAACAATTTGACATAGAAAGTTGACACTTATATAGCAATTGACGGCCCCATTAGAGTCGTGTACTTTTGAAAGTAAAATTCGGACTTAAAGGGTTAGTTTTGAGGGGCGAAATTGAAAGTAAAAAACAAAATTTTTACCAGGTCACTTCGGTGTCTGTCACATCCAATTTTCTCTGAAACAATTTTACATAGAAAGTTGACACTTATATAGGAATTGATGACCCCATTAGAACCGTGTACTTTTGAAAGTAAAATTTTGACTTAAAGGGTTAGTTTTGAGGGGCAAAATTGAAAGTGAAAAACAAAATTTTTACCAGGTCCCTTCGGTGTCTGTCACATCCAATTTTCTCTGAAACAATCTGTCATAGAAAGTTGACACTTATATAGGGATTGACGGCCCCATTAGAGCCGTGTACTTTTGAAAGTAAAATTTTGACTTAAAGGGTTAGTTTTGGGGGGCGAAATTGAAAGTGAAAAACAAAATTTTTACCAGGTCACTTCGGTGTCTGTCACATCCAATTTTCTCTGAAACAATTTGTCATAGAAAGTTGACACTTATATAGGAATTGATGGCCCCATTAGAGCAGTGTACTTTTGAAAGTAAAATTTTGACTTAAAGGGTTAGTTTTGGGGGGGCGAAATTAAAAGTGATAAACAACATTTTTACCAGGTCACTTCAGTGTCTGTCACATCCAATTTTCTCTGAAACAATTTGACATAGAAAGTTGACACTTATATAGCAATTGATGGCCCCATTAGAGCCGTGTACTTTTGAAAGTAAAAGTTTGACTTAAAGTGTTAATTTGCGGGGCGAAATTGAAAGTGAAAAACAAAATTTTCACCAGGTCACTTCGGTGTCTGTCACATCCAATTTTCTTTGAAACAATTTGACATAGAAAGTTGACACTTATATAGCAATTGATAGCCCCATTAGAGCTGTGTACTTTTGAAAGTAAAATTTTGACTTAAAGGGTTAATTTTGGGGGGGCGAAACTGAAAGTGAAAAAAAACAAAATTTTCACCAGGTCACTTCGGTGTCTGTCACATCCAATTTTCTCTGAAACAATTTGACATAGAAAGTTGACACTTATATAGCAATTGACGGCCCCATTAGAGCCGTGTACTTTTGAAAGTAAAAATTCTGACTTAAAGGGTTAGTTTTGGGGGGCGAAATTGAAAGTAAAAAACAAAATTTTTACCGGGTCACTTCGGTGTCTGTCACATCCAATTTTCTCTGAAACAATTTGACTTAGAAAGTTGACACTTATATAGGGATTGACGGCCCCATTAGAGCCGTGTACTTTTGAAAGTAAAATTTTGACTTAAAGGGTTAGTTTTGGGGGGCGAAATTGAAAGTGAAAAACAAAATTTTTACCAGGTCACTTCGGTGACTATCACATCCAGTTTTCTCTGAAACAATTTGACATAGAAAGTTGACACTTATATAGGAATTGATGGCCCCCATTAGAGCCGTGTACTTTTGAAAGTAAAATTTTGACTTAAAGGGTTAGTTTTGGGGGGGCGAAATTAAAAGTGAAAAACAACATTTTTACCAGGTCACTTCAGTGTCTGTCACATCCAATTTTCTCTGAAACAATTTGACATAGAAAATTGACACCTATATAGCAATTGATAGCCCCATTAGAGCCGTGTACTTTTGAAAGTAAAATTTTGACTTAAAGGGTTAGTTTTGGGTGGCAAAATTGAAAGTGAAAAACAAAATTTTCACCAGGTCACTTCGGTGTCTGTCACATCCAATTTTCTCTGAAACAATTTGACATAGAAAGTTGACACTTATATAGGAATTGATGGCCCCATTAAAGCCGTGTACTTTTGAAAGTAAAATTTTGATTTAAAGTGTTAGTTTGCGGGGCGAAATTGAAAGTGAAAACAAAATTTTCACCAGGTCACTTCGGTGTCTGTCACATCCAATTTTCTTTGAAACAATTTGACATAGAAAGTTGACACTTATATAGCAATTGATAGCCCCATTAGAGCCGTGTACTTTTGAAAGTAAAATTTTGACTTAAAGGGTTAGTTTTGGGGGGCGAAATTGAAAGTGAAAAACAAAATTTTCACCAGGTCACTTCGGTGTCTGTCACATCCAATTTTCTCTGAAACAATTTGACATAGAAAGTTGACACTTATATAGCAATTGATGGCCCCATTAGAGCCGTGTACTTTTGAAAGTAAAAGTTTGACTTAAAGTGTTAGTTTGCGGGGCGAAATTGAAAGTGAAAAACAAAATTTTCACCAGGTCACTTCGGTGTCTGTCACATCCAATTTTCTTTGAAACAATTTGACATAGAAAGTTGACACTTATATAGCAATTGATAGCCCCATTAGAGCCGTGTACTTTTGAAAGTAAAATTTTGACTTGAAGGGTTAGTTTTGGGGGGGCGAAACTGAAAGTGAAAAACAAAATTTTCACCCGGTCACCTCGGTGTCTATCACATCCAATTTTGTCTGAAACAATTTGACATAGAAAGTTGACACTTATATAGCAATTGATAACCCCATTAGAGCCGTGTACTTTTGAAAGTAAAATTCTGACTTAAAGGGTTAGTTTTGGGGGGCGAAATTGAAAGTAAAAAACAAAATTTTTACCAGGTCACTTCGGTGTCTGTCACATCCAATTTTCTCTGAAACAATTTGACTTAGAAAGTTGACACTTATATAGGGATTGACGGCCCCATTAGAGCCGTGTACTTTTGAAAGTAAAATTTTGACTTAAAGGGTTAGTTTTGGGGGGCGAAATTGAAAGTGAAAAAACAAAATTTTTACCAGGTCACTTCAGTGTCTGTCATATCCAATTTTCTCTGAAACAATTTGAGATAGAAATTTGACACTTATATAGGGATTGACGGCCCCATTAGAGCCGTGTACTTTTGAAAGTAAAATTTTGACTTAAAGGGTTAGTTTTGGGGGGGGCGAAATTGAAAGTGAAAAACAAAATTTTTATCAGGTCACTTCAGTGTCTGTCACATCCAATTTTCTTTGAAACAATTTGACATAGAAAGTTGACACTTATATAGGAATTGATGGCCCCATTAGAGCCGTGTACTTTTGAAAATATAATTTTGACTTAAAGGGTTAGTTTTGGGGGGCGAAATTGAAAGTGAAAAACAAAATTTTTGCCAGGTCATCGAGTGGAATGTCAAATGAAGGCTTACGAAAACACGAGTTCAAAAATATATATAATATAATACTTGTGCACACTTTTCTTTGTATTGTTTATAAAAAATTCCCAAAATTTTGAAAAAATTCTGGAATACTCTCCAGAGGGGGGATTAAACGAAAATTATCACGAGGGCATCACCTTTAATAATTTATCTGATATATAAAAAATAACCGGTTAAGTGTAAGTTGGACTTGCGCAGTTAGTGTTCCCTACGTTGAATGCTTTTAAAAAAAAATTTTGGGAAATATAAAATGATCAGTGACTTCACAAAACACATTCCAAATGAGTTTTCAACAAACTTTTTTTCCAATCTTATCTACCAGATAAATTATTAAAGGTAATGTACTCTTGATCATTTTTGTTCAATCTACACCCTGTGGAGAATATTCCAGAATTTTTTAAAAAAAAAGCGATTTTTCGCACATTTTTAAAGATAATACAAAGAGAATTGTGCGCAAGTATTAGATTATATATATTTTTGAACTCGTCTTTTTACAAGCTTTCATTTGACATCCACTCGACGACCTGGTAAAAAAAAATGTTTCACTTCCGATTCCACCCCCCAAAGCTAACCCGTTAAATCAAAATTTAACTTTCAAAACCACACAGCTCTGATGAGACCATCAATTCCTATATTATTGCCAAATTTCAACTTTCTGTGTCAAATAGTTTCGGAGAAAATCGGGTGTGACAGACAGACAAACAAATGGACACCGAAGTGATATTATAAGTGTTCCGTACGGAACACTAAAAAAAAGCAATAATTTCAAGGTCATCACTTTTCAACAAAGATCGGAAACAAACTTAGTTGAAAACTCATTTGGGGTGTGTTTTGTGAAGTCATTGATCATTTTATACCTCCGTAAAAAAATGTTTATTTTGAAACCAATCAACGTACGGAACACTAATTGCGCAAGTCCGACTTGCACTTGGCCGGTTATTTAACATGGAAATTAATGCACGAGGTGCCCTACAAGAAAATTAAATTTCAAAATATTAATAATAGAAAAACAATTCTTAATTGACGAAAACGTTTATTGTATCTCAAACTCTATTATTTTTCAAAAATAATATCAATTAAGTGTGAACAGTTCTATTCTTGGTACTCTTCTAAGCGCGAAGTCAAACCATCATTACCTGGTACAACACGTTGTGTCTATGATTGCTGCCATTACTTTTTAAATTGATCGGTCAGTGAGGACTACTATAAACTTTAGTTTTGAGATTTATCCACAAGAAAAACCCATCAGGGTTATTGGGAGGTCACCTCTTTTTAAAATCAAAATATTCGGTAAATTTCTCGAATGGTTGCCAAAGATTCTCTGGTTGCAATCATCAAAATTTTGGGAAGAGCATTTGTAAAAGTTTTCAACCATATCAACATATTAATATCTGTCATTCTCAAAGAAGTACAGAACGATTCCACGTACCGATACTTTACAGGAATGTATAGGTCTTTGATGATTTATTTTTGGATTTATCGATAACGACGGTTTTGATTTCTAATATGGTTCGACAATAAAATGTTAGAAAACCTCCAAAAATGTGTTCAGGACTTTAACTTAGGTGTGCACATCACGTTTACATTACTTTTTGATGTCCTTGGTCACCCTGTTCGAAGTTGACTCAAAGTTAAATCAGTTTCCTCAAACCTCTGCCCTCATTTTTTGTATTCAGTTAAATACTAAACCTAATACCTAACATAACATAGGTTTGGTCTTTCTAGTCATTTCAAAATAATGGAATGGTGGAAATACGAAAGGTTTCACTTCCCAGAGCTTATTTGGGTTTTCCTCCAGATCCCATTGGAGTTGGAAAACTCCGTTAAAGGTTCTTTGAGGAGGTTGAAATAATCCTTCGGGTGGTTTTCCCCTATAGTAGATTGACCAGATGTTACAGCTCGTTTAGCGTGGGTGTCGGCTAAATCGTTACCTCTTATCCCAGCATGGCCAGGAATCCATAGAAAAACAATTTGGACATTTCTGATATCTGCTATATACAATAAGTCTATTATTTGTCTAATGAAAGAATAGTTCTGCTTACGGGCGGAGATGGAGAGCAAAGCGCTTTGAGAATCGGACACAATGATGAACTTTCTGCCCAAATTTGAGTTGAGTATGTGCCTGAGACACTCTTTGATGGCTAACAACTCGGCGGCAAAAATGGAAGAGTGAGGAGGGAGTTTATAGGTTTTGCCAGGTATTGCCAATGATGTATGATGCACCTACGCCCGCCCTTGGCTTCGATCCATCTGTATAGGATATTGAATATCCTGAAAATTGGTGGTTTATTGTGGAAAGAAATTTGGATTTAATTAGTTGGTTGTTGTGCGTGGAAGATTTAAGATGTCTTAGGGAGAAGTCTATGTGACACGGTCTGGAGAAGGCTGGCTGTGGGACACACTTATCTCACTCATATCCACTTCTTGAAGGGAGACCCCCCCTGTGTCACATTTGTAATAATCAGCTCTCCATTAAACACATATTTGAATCTCCTGACTATCATCAAATCAGAACTGATCATCACATTCTTCATCAACTATGCCATACACTTTCACCTAATCAAATAAATGTTAACATCAACAAAATCATCTCATTCCTTAAGGAAATAAATATTTATAATATGATTTAATTCGTTTACTATATGTGGCGCAAAATGACCTCTGCAGTCGATGCGCCAAACACCTATAAAATCAATCAATCAATCAATAGGTTTGGTCTTCGCTATAGTAGGTTACGTTGGGTTTGGAATTCCTGGTTTAAAAACCTTCAGTTTAGGAAACGTTCATCCGATCATTTTTCCTCTTTGCATAGGGTTATGATAGGTTTGATGTGATGTGTAAATGGCTAAAAACTATATTTATTGAAAAAACGAGTTCAAATCATGGTCAATAATCAAAAATCCGTTCAGACAGATAGAGAAGTCAAAAATGAAGATTATAAAATTACTTGAAAATTGCATTTTATGGTGGTTTTTTGGAAAAAAAAAAAAAATCAATATGTAGATAAATTAGTAAAAATTATGGTAAATAATAAAAAATCTGCGCAGACAGATCGATAGAGAAATCAAGAATGACGATTTAAAAAAAAATGAATCCTCGAAAATTGCGGCCAGAAAATGAATTATTAAATTAAATTACGTATTGTCTCCATTGTGCGCCGCACATTGGGACCGAATGCCGAAAAGGTGGCCATAAGTCCCTAAAATGAATGTTCGATTAACGGACTTTTCAGGCTCTAGGTATGTGGGTTGGTACCTGCGCTCTTCGAAACGACCGGTTATAATAATCAAGTGTACACACGTGGCTCTTGACACCTATTGTTGTTAGAGCGTCGAGCAGGCCAGATTCTGAGCTTGTTCTGTTTGAGTTAGACAGGCTGATTTAATTACGCTCAAATGTTTTGTATTTGACGTTAATTTAATTTCGTGAAATGGATTCTCCGAATAAAAGTGAGTACATTTAAACGATATAAATTGATTACAATAAAATTTGATTATCATTTAATTATTGTAACGTTTAAAATATCACTTTTTAGAACTTTTAATTTCAAATACCAAAATTAAAATATACATAAGTTAAAAGTCCCACGACATCCCACTGTCAAACCAATTTTATCGTGTTTTCTAACTATTTTTTAATAATATAGAAGCAAAATCAGCTGCCCGCACTTGCACATTTTTTTAAAATAAATTTTATGTAAAAAAAGTATGAATAACGTTATGTCTATCTTTATAATACATAATACTCAAATCCGTATTAATTTTCATTTAACACTAGTTAACTAAATAAGTACATCCATATTTTTCTGTCCTTTTTTTGCACGTAGTTTATTAGAAAAAACAAAAAAATGCTAAAATGTAGTTACAATCTGTATAATATAACATTCACACATTAGGAGATAACAGAGAGAAACGTCAAGAGGATAATCTCACGAAATGTCAATATGTCAAACCGTTATTAAACAACTTTATATACATTCATCCATACAGCAATAACATCTGGTCACTCTTTGCTGTTTCTTACTACAATAACTAACTGTTACTTTGTTATTTTTCTTTGTTTCTAGTTGCTTTGCTAAAGGAAAGTGTTGTATGCGTGAAAAAATTACTCTCCGAGATTTTTGTTTTTTTTTACGTTTTAGGGTTCATTTCTTTCGGTCTGTTGAATATATATAATACTTCGAAGGTAATGAGGTGAAAGAGGTGGGTGTATAGTAGATAAATTTTGTATGGTCTTAACGGTACTACGGGTAGGTTATAGAAGTTGCTTCTTGGACTCGAGAAATCTGAAACAACCCAGTCATCGATTTGGTTTTTCACATTTTTAATTTCAGATCCTTATCAGCGACATCGAAAAGCCCTATAGTCGAAATTTCATGAAAATACGACAAAAATCATTTTTGTCCGCATATCGGATCCACCATTTTGTTTTTCACATTTGAAATTTCAGATTATTCATCAGCAACCTCGAGGAGCCCTATAGTCGAAATTTCATGAAAATATGACAATTTTTTATCAATCTTGTCCGCAATATTGGAGCCGCCATTTTGTTATTTACATTTTTTATGTCAGATTCTTAATCAGCGACCTCAAAAAACCAGATATGCAAATTGTCATATAATTCGAATAACACCTTCATATTTTGGCTACCTTTTTGGGTTTTGGTCCCAATGTGCGCCGTGTGGAATTTTACCGCTAGTTACTTACCTAATACGAGACTAATCCGAATGCAATTTACTATCATATTATAACCCCTGATGAAATTTGAAATTACCAGTATGATCCCAAATCAAAACAAGAATCAATGTAGTGGACAGAAAAGGAAGATCAGCAAACTCAAGGATCAGCGAAGCTTATAGTAACTATTTTCTGGGACACAAAAAGAATTATTCATATCGATTACCTTCTAAAGAACATCATAATGAAAGGCAGTTATTATATTGAATTAATCAACTGAGTGCGTAAAGCAATGAAAAGACGCCATGAAAAAGTTGCAGTATTTTTTTGTCTATACACTCCGGTGTCCACACACCTCATTTCACGAAACTTGATTTGAAAAAAATAACCATCCACATTATAGTCCTGACCTAGAATCCAGCCACCAATATACGTTTAGGAATTTAGAAAGAGTCTTAAGAGGCACAAATACAAAGAAGGGGGAGATCATGTCAGTCGTGCAGAACTATTTTGCGGGAAAATCACGAAGTTAAATTTTTTTGAGCATAGCACACACGTTGATCTTGAATCGCTGTAAATTGTACTCGGTATGAAACACAGTCCTAGGCAAACGATTTTAAAGGGAGGAGGTTCTCCATATAAAAGACAAGCTGAACCTTTAGAAAAAACTGCCTCCTGGGTTTTTGTTGTTATATTTACTGTCACCCCAAAATAGAATTTCTTCCAAGGTCTTAATTAAGTTGAAGGACTTCCTGCTATCTGCGAATCAACGCCGGTGTGCCCCAAGGCTCCATACTGTCTCCTACTCTCTTTCTCATTTACATTAACGATCTGCTGGACAAGACCGGGAATCCAATCTACAGCTTTGCAGATGACAGTAAGCTTGTCTCTTCATTCACTTTGAACGCTCGGACATCGGCTGCTCAGGCGAATGTCCGCAGACAGCGGGAGGTCGTTCAACTTAACAAAGACCTAGAAGAAATTCTATCTTGGGGTGACAGTAACCAAGTGGAATTTAACGCTACAAAAACCCAGGCGGCAGTTTTTTCTAAAAAGTTAACGTTGCTGAACCCGACATAGTTATGTAGGGGCACTCCATTGCCTTACCATCATCACTCAATTTGTTGGGCGTTAGTTTGAGAGCAAATATGTCCTGGCATGAACATGTTGCAGGTATAGCAAGGAGAGCTTCTCAAAAGTTGGGAATATTATTTCGAACCAGAAAGCTTTACACTCCACAACAACTGTTACTTCTTTACAAAGCTCAAATTCGACCAACTATGGAATACTGCTCCCATGTTTGGGGCTCCGCTCCCAAACATACACTGCATTTGTTGGATTCTGTTCAGAGAAGAGCTGTTCGTCTGATTGGAGACCCGGAACTGACCGGCGGCCTTGATTCGCTGGAACATCGAAGAACGGTTGGCGACTTGAGACTGTTCTACAAGTATCTTCATGGAGAGTGTTCGAAGGATGTAGCCCGCTTAATTCCTCCCAAAGCGGTGCATGTTCGAAATACACGTCGCGCTGGTGCTTCACATCCGTATGAGGTTCAGCTTTTTACTCCGCGTACAACGCTTTTCGGGCAGTCTTTTATATGGAGAACATCATCCCTTTGGAATAATTTGCCCAGCGCTGTGTTTCCCACCGAGTACAATTTACAGCAATTCAAGAACAACGTGAATCGCTTTTTCCGCAGACAAGCCGCTCCTGGAGCGCTTTAGGGACTTCCCTGCAGCACATGTGCTAGACCCATAAAAAAAAAATTGCACAAGTAGCCTATGTTCGGGCGTTCAAAGTAAATAAATCTGCAAAGCTGTAGATTGGATTCCTGGTCCTTTCCAGCAGATCGTTAATGTAAATAAGAAAGAGAGCCGAAGCCAGTATGAAGCCTTGAGGCACATCGGTGTAGCTAATTAAAAAAGAACACTCTGTGCTATAGTACATTTACACCCTCGCTTAAAAGGAATGAGCATAGCATTTTTCAACAACTAAACGGAAAATAAATGACGAAAATCTGAGGGCGAAAATAGATATTTCAAAGAAAAATTAATCTTCCCCTGTATGATATATTTCTTGCAATACAATTTTAAAATATTACACTCTTAAAGCCCCTGAAACCATTTACTGTAGGGTTGTTGGATTTTGCTTGAGACGACTAAAAAGCAAGTAAACAGCAACCTTAAATTTCAGTCCCTATTATTCTGGGTTTGCGCTAAATATATTTCATCTTAGGGAAGTTTCTACCTAAAGAAACAAACTTGAAAGGAATCTAATTTTCTATAAACCAAATCTTAAATAGAATTCGGTTGACCAGTGGAATTTTACGACTATATCTCCCAAAGTTTTTTCTAGAAAATTAACAAAAACTATTTTTGAAAAAATAAAAATTAAATTTCATAAATGCTAGCAGTGAATTATACCCATCAACTATGTTTATACAGGGTATTCTGACAATAATTCAGTATATTACAATTGGTCTTATATCATAAGAAATTGTAGATATATATATACAAATGGTCCCCCCACAATAATAAGTCGGGAAACTTAAGAAAGCTTAACAAAATACCATCTACTATTCCCATTGTGCCTACAAAAATGCGTCATATTGGCTTTAGACAACTTAATTTTTCAGAATACCTAGTACTTTTATAGAAAATGTTTGATAGTTGCGCTAAAATAACCTATGGGATTTATCATATCATTTCTTGTACAGCAGCCTTCAAGAACTCTTTTACATGGAGAAGCTCATCCCTTTGAAATGAACTGTTCTGGGCTCTGAGTCCCACCAAGTATAACCTGTAGCGACTCAAGACTAGTGTCGCTCCTGTAGTAATTTAAGAATTTCCCTCCAATACATGTGTAAAGAAATAATAATGTGAAATTAATCTTTCACCTTACACCTCAAATTTACAACTAATGACCTGTAACGTCAATAGAAGCAGGGGAACATACGCCACCTTCCTCTGTGTCTTTGAATGTAGAGAATAGGCCCCTTAGACTCGGAACCCGTTTTCGATTGCGGATTCTCGTTTGTAAAAAATGTTTACAACCCAGTCATCAATTTTTTAATTGAATGTTAAGTTGTTAAAGCTCTACTGTAGGTAGAGCTTTAATAAGCTTTTTTGCTTAAAATCTCCCCCTCCATGATCAATTTTTAAATTGATTAGAAGCCGTCAGAGTATTGCTGTAGGTAGAGTTTCTTTTTTGTGAAAAATCTCTCCCCCCCTCCTTCTTTAACCGATTTTTAGTTGATTTTGTTAAAAATGGTGGTAGGATTTAAAATTCCAGTGCAGGAAGGTCTTTTTTACATTACGATGTTTAGCTCCCTGATTGTCGATTGATACCTATTCTATAATAAGCTCCACATTCGTTATTATATTTTTTCCCCAAGGGAACGTCCCTTGTATTCATATGGTCATGAATATTTACAAGTTTCATATAATATGCAATATTTTTCTTTTTGTAATAGTTTACGTTATATATATATATATATATATATATATATATATATATATATATATATATATACATATATATATATATATATATATATATATATATATATATATATATATATATATGGGATGTTATGGAATTCATTACATATATTGGAACTTTTGGGTTGCGATTGCAGAAAATTCACCTTAAATAGCGGATCTCAATAAGAATGGAAGACGATCGACCCTAAAGAAATGACGACATGACGCCCCCACTGGTGTACCATACAACTCTATAATGAATAGATTTTTCCTAAACAAATTTGATAAAATGAAGATATTGCAAAAAATTGTTACCTTTTAAAATACTTACTTCCTGATATACAAGTTTTATATTTCAATATTATAATTTTGAACATGATAAAAAAATTGTTGGTGTGGATCTTAAACTCGTTCGCCTTCTTCAGGTGAACGAGAACTTTTTTTTTCTTTTACACAAAAAACCTCTGTGTGTTATCAACAAAAGATTTTTTTGGGCGCCGGCTAAATGTTGATAACTTTTTGTTTCAGGTTTGTAGTTGAGATTTGGGTATAATATGCTTGTTTTCATTATTGATAATAATAGAAGCGCTTTGTAAGATCGACATTCTTTCATTACTTGAGTTTGTTTAAGCGAGAAAGCATCTATATTTTCAGCTACTTTAAAAAAATGTTCGGGAAAGACTCTTTGTCCACCGGCCAAACTCCAACCGCTTTAAATAAATTCACAATGGTACCAATGATAACAGCTCTTTGGTAAGCTTCTGCAAATAAACTTGCAACTTGATATTGCGTTACTTGACCACCTGGATTTGCCCCCAGCCATTTTTCTGTTGCTTGAATATAATAACTGCTCATAGGTTTAAAAAAAAGAGACGTCCAGTGACTGAATCCGGTGAGTAGTAAGGCCTGGCGATTGTAATATTATTATCCCGCTAGCCTTTGCTATGTTCAACGCTTCTAGGTTCTTCGAATGCATTATATTTCCATCAAGCAGAGGTAACACTTTATTTTCAGGGTTGACTTTACTATGCTTATAAAATGTTTCATCCATTCTACAAGTAAGTTTGAGTTATGTAGCCAGTGTCTGAAATGATGACAACATTGTCAGAAGGTGTGCCATTCTCCAATTCAGGATTTTGTCTCATTCTTTTGAATAAGCATTGGCGGCACAAACTGTCACAACACAAGGTAGGTGTCGTATTAACTCCTCTCTGATTACGCTGATTTGTTTCTTCCTTTTTGATCCTAAGACTTTTTGCGTTTTTTCTGAACAATGAGAAATCCACTTTCATGACACATATTTTTGTAGACGAAAATGTATTTTTCTCTACAATTTTTTAAAGCCTTGGGTCAATTTGCCCTACTCTCCCCTAGTTCAAAATCAGCTGTTAAGAGGCAATGATCCAGTTGTTCTCAGGCGTTCGAAGAAATTATTTTTTTTTTTCAATGTCGGCCTTTCATGGGCGGATTAATTTTGTAAATGATTTGGTAAAATGCAGTTCTGCTCCATTTTTTCAAAAATGTTCGAATTTGAATGAAAAAAAAAAAGCAATGAGTGGGCTTCTACATAATCCCACGATATATACATATATATATATATATATATATATATATATATATATATATATATATATATATATATATATATATATATATATAAATATATATATATAAATATATATATATATATATATATATATATATATATATATATATATATATATATATATGTATATACATATGTATGCGTATGTGCGTACTGTACATATGAGTTAATTAAGATAAGTTTTATTATATGCTGTCTGAAGACAATATCGAGTATTTTTTGCCACGCATTGGAAATTGTTGGTGGTGTTTTGTCCAGGCCTCTTCGAGTTAAGTTTTCTGCCTTATTATTGAGGGATGATATTTATTAATATACCTCTAATGATATAAGTACTAGATTACCCTTTTTCATATGTTAGATTATTTTTATAGCACTCTTTATAAATATCACGCTCGGTTAAAATTCATTGCTAGCATTTTAGCAAGTTAATCCTTTATTTTCTAAAGCCTGTAAAACTTTTTTTTACAAGAACAAAACCTGGGGACTTATAGTCGTAAATTCCACCAAACAACTAATTTAGAATTAGATTTGTTTCAAAGAAAATTAAATTCCTTTCAAGTTTATTTCTTTCGATAGAAACTTCTCTAAGTTGAAGTAAATTTAGTGAAAATGCAGAATCAAAAGAACAAAAATTAAACGTTTTTTTATTAGTTTTTAATTATCTAGAGTAAAATCCAGCAAACTAGCATAAATAAAACTACATAAATTCCTTCAGTGTTTTTAGTGGTGTAGTTTAGTAATATTAGATTATTGGAAACAATCTTATATAGATAGAGATTAATTTTTATTTCGATTATATCTTTTATTCGTAAGATTTTCACTATTTACGTTCCTTTTAATTTTTGAAAAATGTTATTTTCATTCTTCGAAGGTAAGCATACAGAACTAGCATTAAAACATTTGTCCTTTTTATTAAATGAACCCAAAGTAGCACTGTTACACATTCTATATAGATAGCATATCCATATCGATCGATTGATTCGATGTATTATAACAAGAAGAATATATATATATATATATATATATATATATATATATATATATATATATATATATATATATATATATATATATATATATATATATATATACAGTCGACACTCTATATAGTGAAACACCAAAATGTTGACCGAAATTTCACTATAGAAAGTTTTTCACTACATAAAGAAAAAATCCGTATATATTGCTATGTATGTATTTTATATTGGTAATCATTTACTTGTATTTTATAAGGTACAAGCAACAAAAAAAATTGCAAAATTGAATTATTAGAAAAGATTTTATTAAACATTTGAAAGTTTAAATAGTACATAGCATGTACAGGGCTAAATACATATATGAAGTCCGTACGTTATATCTTTACCCGTGCGTCATAGTTTTCAGACCATATAACAGACGACTATTATATTATTTGTCTCTTTTCACCAATTAATCGTAGATATTGGTAAAAAGAGACAAAAAATATAACAGTCGTCTGGGATATTGCCTGAAAACTATGACGCACGTGTAAAGATATAACATACGGACTTTATGTATACATATACTACATACGAAATAAAAAGAATAATACAAAATCTGTTAATACATATGTACATACTACGTACATACGTACTAGGAAAAATAATCAGTTATTTTCTTTTGAACATTACTTTTGAAAAATAATTATTGCTCAACAAAATTCTCGCATTTATTCAAATGCATAAAGATTTGATCAGGTACACTTTCCTGGCCCCTGAGAGTAGTTCGCACAATGTCAAATGCATTTCTTATTTTATTTTCACTAAATTTAGCAGGACATTCCCCGGTTTCAGTTTCTTCTTCATGATCTTCGATACTTTTTATATCGTCAATTATGTCTTGGTCAGTTGGGAGATCTGTCGTGCCAACATCATTGTCGATTTCTAAGAAATCTTCAAGTAAAAAATCTGCGTCGACGGTAGCAGTTTTTTGTAGAATACCCCATTGCCTTTTTAAGGTAGCGAGATCCATTTCGTCTTCTTCTTCCCATTCGTCAATTTTTTCAGTAAAACCTGCTTTAGAAAAGCAGTTTTTGATAGTTTTCTGAGAAACATTTTCACTCCATACTTTAGTGACTTCGGTTATACACTCTTTAAGGGTAATCAATTTTTGGACTGGAAGGTTGTTATCAATCGCATTAACAATTTTGTGAACAATTCTGTTTCGGTAATGATGTTTTATGTTTTTTATAATACCCTGGTCCATAGGTTGCAATTGGAGGTCATGTTCGGTGGAAAAAAGATCAATTCAATATTCCTTAATTTTTTACTTACAGTAACTGGATGTACAGGACAATTGTCTATAAACATCACAATCTTTTGCTTTTGGCTTTTCATTTTCGTGTCCAGTTCTTTGATCCATCTTTCGAAAATCTTAGAAGTCATCCATGCCTTTTTATTATTGGCGTAATCTAACTCCAGAGATTTAACTCCTTTTAAACAACGGGGATTTTTGCTTTTACCTACGAGCAGTAATTTTAGTTTTTCTGAGTCATCCATGTTTGCTCCAACCATAAGTGTCACCCTTTCTTTACTTGTTTTAACACCAAAACATTTATCACTCTTAAAAGCAAAAGTTTTATTTGGCAAACATTTAAAAAAACAAACCAGTTTCATCACAATTGAAAACGTTTTTTTGGCTCGTACTTTTTCAATGAACTTTTTAAAACAGTTTCAGTCCAAATGTCACAGTCCCTCCTGACTAACGCTTGCACTCTCGCCACCGTCTTAAAAACAATTGAATTGCGAGTCTTCCAGGCACTCAACCACCCTTCATTAGCTTGAAAATTAACGCACGCTTTAGCAAATTGTAGAGCCTTGTGCTTTATTAAATTTCCCGATATTGGTACGTTTTGATGCGTACGGGCCACTTGAAACCATCGTAAAACTGCTTCATTTACATCCTCGTAAGTACTCACCCGTACTTGTTTTCGACTGCTTGGAACACTAGGTTTCTTGATGATACTGTCGCGACTTTTTATTATCAGAGAGACGCAACTTGGAGAAACACCAAATTTTGCAGCAAAATCAATTTTTTTTGCAGCCTTTATCAACTTCCTCCAAAACTTTAATTTTCTCAGCTAAACTTAAACACACTCGCTTGGACATCTTACTTGATTCTTAAACAAAAAGAAACTGAACCTGAATTTGCGAATTACTAGGCCTCGAGTATAAAATGGGTTTTTCCCCGGGTTTCTATAAAATGGGTTATTCCCCGGGTTTCTCACAGAAATCTACCTGATTTATTGCCAATCATTAGGCGTTATAAACGCGTTAAGAACCTTTTCAAAAGAATGCGTCATAAAAATGGAATTCATGCTAATGTTAGATAAAAATGGGAAACCCGAAATGGCCAAGATCTCTATAAATGCATAAAAATTTATACATAAAATTCCGGTAAAAATTTTATTATATAGAGTGTTACTATTTTACAGATTCACTATATGCAGGGCTTTTTACATGAAATTTTATTAAAATATTCTAGGTCTTGAAAAAATTGCACTATAAATAGTTTTTCACTATATAGAGTTTCACTATAAACAGTGTCGACTGTATATATATATATATATATATATATATATATATATATATATATATATATATATATATATATATATATATTGAATAGGTTTTCGAACAAGTATCAGGCCTTATTTTCCTCAGAAAATTTCAAGGTCATCTGTCTCTGGTAATACTAAACGGATCTGATTACAATGATTCACTTTTAAAAGGTGACATATGATAAAAAAAAGTTGTATTTATTGATTTAGTCAACAGTTACAACATCTTGAAAATTAATGAAATTTCTGAAAAAATTCACTTTATTTTGTAATTTTACGATAGAGGGAAAAATCATGCGCAGGCTCGTAAAAGTTGTGCTGTAGCCATCACCAAACAGATAGAAGAAGGCTAGATACAAAACCTTGATGTATACAAACGCCAATATTGAAGGAAGCGAAAATAATGCAGATATCGATGAATAAACAGATTCGATGGCTTTAGTTCAAGAAATAGTAAAATTAACAGAAGAACGTGTTGATGAACTCGTTGAAGAAGATGAGGAAATTCTAATAGACATAGATCAGGAGGATGAAGCTAAATACTTTAAACGGATTCTTTTCTATTTTAAGGTGGATTAGACCTACTGGGGATACCACGTTAGAAAAAACGCGCTCTTTACTCTACCACCACGGTGATGTGGAAAAGAATATACATTAAAAAAAACGAGTAAAGTAGTCATATACTTTACCGCACCTTTTACTCGAAAACGGTTGGCTGTACAAAAAAGTCTTTTTTATGTAGAATAAGCTACAAATTTTCTAATAACTATTTGAAAAATTGATAATCTTCGAGATATTTCCAAAAAACTAAAATTTATCCCCTAAAAAAAACACATGGCTCAAATCAAGCTTCAGCTTGTTCGGAATTCTTTAGAAGTCAAAGTCTAATTTTGCTGGACTGTGTTCTCAAAGTCTGAAATCTGGACCTAGTCAGTTTTGGTTGTTAATAATATCTATAACAATTTAGTAAATGCTAACCCTGAGAACTAATTAATATCGACTTGTTACTAAGAATATATCAAATGTTTCCGTTAAGTAAAACGTACATCATTTTATGATTATATTATAACATCATCAATTAGATATGACACAAAATGGATATTAATTTACTAATTTCTTAATTTGTTTGTTTTCCTGTAGACGCTTGATTCCTACTAACATTAAAAATATAGGTTATATTACGACCCACTTACAATATTAAAACAAGGAATTGATATTAATTTTTCATCGGATATTTATTAATCTATCATCTCAAAGAGAAGCATCCGGCTAATTACTAGTTAGTTTGTTTTTCCTAGGAAAAAAATTAAGGAGAGGCATCCTCCTTCCAGACAATTTAATTAAGTATATGTGGATATTTTGAGCTCTAGCAAACCGTCGCGTTCAGCCAGTCTTGTGTTATCTCTCAAGGTTTATTAGAAAAAGTAGAGTGTGTCGGCCTCGAAGATTAAGATGAGATTTATGTCATTCTCGATTTAGGTAATATATTAACTGCTTAACTAATTTCAAATGCATCTAAAACAAAAGTAATTCTTATAATTATAAAAATTCTATTTCTAAATTAATGTAGTGTTTTTACTTCCGAAAAGATAGTATGTTATTATTTAATATTATATTATATAACCGGCCAAGTCGGATTTGCACAATTGATGTTCCATACGGTGATTTCTTTTAAAATAAAATAAAATCCTTACCTAAGCTTAGATAATTAGGTCCCTGACATATAATATATATATATATATATATATATATATATATATATATATATATATATATATATATATATATATACAGTAGAATCTCGAAAAAGTTAACTCGCGTAAAAGTTAATCGCTCGGGTAAGTTAACCGTATTTCAGCATCCACGTGCCGCTCTAAAAAGTTAACTCTTCAGTTAACTTTTCAGAGCGTATGAATTTTTCAAAACAACGGTTTTTTCCGTTCATAAAAGTGGGAATTTGGCCACTTTTAAAAAATTCTCAGTGGCAGAACTGAGCTCTAATTTTGTTTGTTGGATTATGGTATTCCCCGAACTTCTTTTCTATTTTGAGCTGCGAAAACCTATGATCATCTTCATCGTCAAACAACATTGATTTAGTTAGTCGTTAGCGTTTGAGTTTGTGAGTTGTGTATTGTTTACTTAAAAAATGTCAAAGCAGAACAAATCATCACAAATCAGATTAGATTTGCAGCAGAAAGTGGAGATTTTAAAAAGATTGATCAAGGTATTCACGGAACACGACTGGCGTTGAATTATGGTGTATCTAAAGTAGCCATCTCAAAAATAAAGAAAAAACGCCATGCGATTTTAGAGGCTGTGGCGAACACATATGAAAAAGCACACAAGAAACTACATAAACCGGAATATGCTGATCTTGAGGCAAGGTTGTATAAATGGTTCTTGAACCAACGACAGCGTAATTGTGCAATAACTGATCCAATTTTAAAATCAAGAGCTAAGCACGAATTCGCCATACTGCACCCTGGAAAAAAATTTAATGCCAGTGATAGATGGCTAGCAAATTTTAAGAGAAGACATGGTATTCGCCATCTCAAAATTTGTGGGGAAATCCTTTCAAGCGATACGTCGGATGTTACATCTTTCATTCATAATTTAAGAGCAAAACTTAATGAATGGACATCTCCGACTCGCCACTATATAACGCGGATGAATCTGGACTCGTCTTTTACCGGATAAAACATTTGTCACAACAAACGAAAAGACCGCACCGGGCCGAAAAATTGCAAAGGAAAGAATCACATTTTTGTTGTGTGCTAACGCAGATGGTTAGCACAAGTTAAAGCCGTTGGTCATTGGTAAATCTGCAAATCCACGTTGCTTTAAGGATTTGAAAACCCATTGGAGTACGCCAATTCGAAGGAGTCGTGGATGAATTCAGAGTTATTCTTCAACTGGTTCCATCATTCATTTATAAAACAGGTAAACTTATTTTTTTAATTTCATAAAAAATTTTGCAGGTTATTGAATAAAAAATTTTGCAGGTTATTGCATAAAAATTTCTGCCGGTTCGCCAATTTTCTGCTAAAAATAATTTACCACCAAAGGCATTGTTGCTGATTGATAACTGTACTGCCCATAAGCCAATTGACATGCTACAGTCTGATGATGGAAACATTGCTGCAATGCTTTTACCACCTAACGTAACAGCGGTTTTGCAACCCGTGGATCAAAATCTCATAAGATTGGTCAAGTTAGGATATCGAACTAAATTGTTATGCAACATTTTCGCACAAGAAAACGTTCCGATTGCAAATATTTTGAAGGCACATACAATTCGTGATGCTATTTTGCTACTTAAATCAGTGTGGGACGACTTGCCGCAAGCTGTTCTTATAAAAGCGTGGAATAAGATAAAAAAGTGGGATGATGATCAGTACGATAGTGAAGACGACATTCCGCTCTCTAAATTGATTACATCAAATAATGCATACAACGATACACTTCGGGAAGTTCAATTGTTGATGTCAAAGGTGGGTGATAATGTTGACATCAGCATTGATGACTTTGAAAATTGGAACAATGATCAAATTTCAGAAGATAACGATGATTTATAAGTGTCCGATAATGATAACGACGGGTCAATTATCGAGCAAGATATTCAACAACCAAAAGCAGTTGAAAGCATCAATACCTTGATAAAATGGTTTGAAAACAATAACGATGCAAATCAAGTGGCAGACCTTGTCAATATGCGCACGAAAATGGTCAAGAGCTATTACATAAAAGAAAAAAAACAAACAAGTCTCGACTCGATTGCTTCTTTAAACCACTCCGTACAAATTAATATAAAGTTACTGCGCACAAAAATATTCAAGAGTGACTGTGAAGTTTAAACCAACCGGTACAAATTAAATCTAAGTTTCTTTTTTGTAGTGATGAAAACTAAGTCAATGAAATAAATTTAGCATGTCATTTCAAAAAATCTGGGTTTATTATTTTATTTTTCTCAATTTTGAAAACCGCTTAGAAAAGTTAATAGTTCGAAAACGTTAATTATTCTTGGAACATTTCGGTTAACTTTTTCGAGATTCTACTGTGTATATATATATATATATATATATATATATATATATATATATATATATATATATATATATATATATATATATATCTTAAGATCCAATATGTATTTTCACGTTTTTCTTAGTCAATAATGTATAATAGTTATAGCAGCTTAGCTACTTAATAACTAATAAATTAATCTAGCTCAATCTAAAATCTAGGAATAAAAATGTAAAATAAAAATTTGTTTAATTATAAACAAACAAAATAAAATTATATTCTCTCGGTACCTGTCCGTATGTATACTGAAAAACATATTAACAAAACTTCCACCATACTGACAAGGAACATAGTTTTCATAGTTTTTTTTTAAACCAGATAAATTATCAAACATAATGCACTCCTGATAATTTTCGTTTAATCTACACTTTATGAAAAATATTTCAGAATTTTTTCAAAATCTTTGGATCAATACTTTTCGAGTTAGGGGAAGAACAGGGATTTTTGGCCATTTTTAAAAAATAACACAAAGAAAAGTGTGCGCCAGTATTACATCATGTATATGTTTGAAATCGTGTTTTCACAAACTTTCATGTAACACCCTACTCGATGACCTGGTCAATTTTTTTTTCATTTCCGATTTGGCCCTGAAAACTAACGCCTTGAGTCAAAATTTAGCTTTCAAAATGACGCGGCTCTGATTGGGCTATCAATTCCTATATGTATATCAAATTTCAACTTTCTATGTCAATTAATTTCAGAGAAAATCGGGTGTGACAGAAGGACAGACGGACACAGAAGTGATCCCATAAGTGTTCCGTATGGAACATTAATTATGTTATTTACTCTCATTAGTTATCTTTAAACATATAAGAGGTTAATCAGGAGAAAGGGTTGCCTTGTATATATCATGTGCTACGTCCTTTTTAAGGTTCATAAAATCTGGAAATTTTGTTATATTTTAAATTTTACCCGAAATTGTATGCGAGGAAAATGCTCATGTCTTTTTCAGGGTTAACATCTTACCATGTCTATATACCTATCACTTAAATTATTGCCTTGCTCTGCTTGAATTGAATTTTGGGAAAATATCTTTACCCTTTTTTATATTCATTTCAACTAGGCTACGAATAATAAGCATGTGTGGCGTAACAAGCTTACGAAAAAAGAATTTTCTTATAAATGTCTAGATTTTAGTGGATTATCATTGATAACTTGTAAGCAACTTTCTGAATACACTCTCTGTCCAAAAATAAATCTAACTTTTAATAAAAAATAATAAATAGGCCAATTATAGCTGCTCAAATTGTACATCCTTTGGTATAGTCAATTAATTCACTTTTTCTTCAAATACCGTCTTCGTTATAAAGCTCGGCAGTCTTATAAGTTCCGCAACCATGAATAATTTCTACACTTGTCCACCCTTGAATTTTCTCCTGTACTGTGAGCATTGGCAGAACCTACTGTTCTCCTCTCAAAATATATCCAACGCAGTCCATGTTTCGTTTCCTCACTACAACTAGAATTTCTTTTCTTCATCTTTGTTGTTCTCACTTCTACGTGTTATTTTCTGTATGTATGCATCGTATTATAGTATCTTCTGTCGCTGGCCAATTCTCAGTTTTCATTGCATCCCATTGTTTTCCTTGAAAGTTCCTCGCTCTGATTGCCTGTGTAGTTCCGGCTGCGGATGAAGCTCTAGGTTTTCTTCTCTTTCTTTTTTCTTGTAGCTACCACTTCTTCGTTAGGTTTGGGTGTCTTCTGTTGTCTACTTTATTTGCGTATCTATACCATGTGAGTTGTACTGCTTTTTTGTTTCTTTAATTTCCACTCTCCTTTTTACGGCGTTGTCTCTTACTAGTTATATCCTGGAAATTCTCAACGAACAGTGATATGCAACAACCCTTTCTTAAGCCTTTTGTAACTCGATTTTAATCCACCATATAGATAATTTAGAACATTTATAATTGTACAGTTTATATTCTTTAACGTCTATGCCCCCATAGCCTAGAAGAACACTGTTCTAAACTCGTAGCTGCACTACATAATACTCGTTTTATCCTCATAAAAGTTGTTCGTGCCTGTGCGGTTCGGATTTTTATTTCCCCAAAGCAGTCGTTATTTTGTTTATAATCTGTTAACCTGTTTTCTATAAGATGCTTGTTTGCATAGATATGTCTATTATCTTATGTTGATTTTGTTATTAATATAAATTTCATCTCTTTTATTTTAGTCATATAGCATATCTTCTGCCCTTGACGGTGTATTGAGTTTTAATATATATTTTCTCAGTGCTTTTCTCATGAGAGTCAGGCTAAACTCTTCATCTAATTTGAATTTTTTCAGTAGTAGTTGTTTCTTACCCGGGTTTTCTGAATGAAATAGGGATTTGAAATCATCATAAATCTCTGGCATCGAGTTTTCTTTCCTAAAGAAGCTGGATCAGATGACCGTAGCTTATTTTGTCGAAAGCTTTATTATAATCGGTAAAACACACATAAAGGCATGGATTCGCAACCATGCACCAAGTGTGTTACTTCGTACATAATCAGGCCATCTCAGAAACCTAAGTCTCTCTGATTTCTTGTAAACTCTGTTACGTGTGTTACACGGTTAATTTATTAAATCTTTTTTTTATACCGGTTGTTAAGATATTCTTGAGATTTAGGGTCCCAACCACTTCAACATTTACAATGGTATCGTATCGCTTACTTTTCATCGACAAATGAGGGCGGGAGATGACAAAGCACTAGCAATGTGCTCAGTGAGATAAACAAAGAACGATTTTTTAAATACAAAGTAAATTAAAGGCAGACGCTACTTATAAGGGAACTCCAATCGGTAAACCAGTAAAAACTTGACATTTGATTTAAAAATAGGTGACAGGGAAGCAGAAATTTTTCACACAAAAAAGGAACCCTTTCAAACTTTAAAAACGTACACGTAATGACCGAAGGGGCGATTTTTTACAAAAAAAAACCTTTTCACAAAATTAAACCTATAAAACTAGATATTTATTCATGCTAAATAACAAAAAAATGTCTTACACACGTCAATAAACAATACAATAAAAAAATGTAGTCACCATAGTGATCAAAGCAATATCTTTAGAAAAACATAATAGCACTCAAAACACTTTTCAACGTTAAAATTTGTCCAATAATTTACAATACTAACATCTAAACACCTCTTAATAAAAATACCTGTTCCATCCCCAGGGGGCCGCACCCTAGCTGAGAAGGCTGCGAGCTTATATCCTTATTTCATCTTCTGTCAGCCAGTGTTCCGTCAGACAAATAACAACGACCTGTCATTCAGCCATGATAGCTTCCAGATAGGGTCTGGGAATGCATATTCACCCTCCCTCGGCTCTGTAGATTTAAAAAATGGTTCACTCTAACTCCCTGAGGCCACAGATCAGCACACAGATATTTAG
This sequence comes from Pachyrhynchus sulphureomaculatus, assembly GCA_019049505.1. Taxonomy (NCBI): domain Eukaryota; kingdom Metazoa; phylum Arthropoda; class Insecta; order Coleoptera; family Curculionidae; genus Pachyrhynchus; species Pachyrhynchus sulphureomaculatus. The sequence continues at coordinate 50,746,954 of CM032453.1, forward strand.
CTCGCTTATCCATAGGGACCGCCAGCTTGAAAGAACCACAATATTTTTCTCCCTTAGTTCTTATTTTCTCACATTTGCAGCCAGTATCAAGGTTGCAACTCTGTAGATATTCCAAGACCATCCGTGCGGTTGTGTCAGCCGCGAGTCCTGAAATAAACAAGAAAGCCATTCTTTTTGCAGCCTTGAGCAGGCTATTATCGTTTTGATTGTTGCCCATATATGGCTTCGGTCGTCCACAAGCTGGATTTTTGACTCGGTTGTTACTGTTTGGTAGCGCATTTTGAAGGTTGTCCTGACTGGGCTTTATCCTTGGGTCTATTTTTCTCCTGTTTGTTTTTTTAACTAATTTCCATTTATTGTCCTCATCCTGTTCTTTCCCCTTTTGTAATATTTGCCTTTGTTCTCGTTTATTATCATTAGGACGGTCTAGTAGGTTAGGATCTCCATCATCTTCCCCATTGTCCAGTAGTCGGTTTGACTCCGATGTTTGTTGCTCATCATTTACACCAGCACCTGAACTATTTTCAGAGCATTCTTCTCTGTTGCAACATTGTTTAGATGTAACAACTCTTGGACTAACTTCTAGCTTTTTATCATCAGCTTCAGGCTTCTTTCGGCTTGAAACTATCTTCTCATTGATGAGTTGATTTTCATTTGTATTTTTCGCGCCATATTTGACAGACTGAAGGTTAGATTTTTTTTCCAAAAAACCAACTTTTTCCCTTAAAAGACTATTATTTTCTTCTAATACCTTATTCTTGTCTCGCAATTCATCTACCAAGGTCTTCAAAAATTTCGACGTCTTTTCATCATCTGGAGGCGCCAACTTACTTAAACCCAATTTAAAAATCGAATACCGGAGGATGAAGATTTTTCACAATTATCAAAAGCTCTGTCTCTACATCCCAAGAGGCGGGAGCAGGGGCATATGTCTATCTCTGTAGGTCTCTACATTTTTAATGAGTTCCAAATAACTTTAAGAATATAAACGAAATAGTGAACTCAGGAATTTATTTGTACTAAAAATCGTTTGACCTTAATTTTACCCCCAAAATTACGTACGGAATATATACTGTAAAGTTATTTTTTTTACGAACTGTTATTGTGACACCCTTTATTTGGATTATCGGAATATTAAGTTATATTTTATTGCTATATTACCTCGGTAGGTTAGTTCCTCGTTGCTAAAAGATATTTTCAAAACCGTTCGGTAAGTATGTATGCGTGTATTATTCTTTGATTGCAGTCTTTTAATTAATATCTGTAAAGGTTCATTTTCAGTCAACTATGTAATAATCCATTAGAATATAAACATTTATTAGAACTAGAACTGGGAGAACAGAACTAAGAATACAAAAAATCATATACACTCTATCGACAGACGTGACCGCTCGTATTTTTGAAAAAATATGATTCGAGAACATTTTCTTACCATCAATGTATTCTTTGGTATGCTAACAACGGCGCAATCACCTTTTTTGCCTCTCCCTGACGCAACGTCAGTTTCGGGTCCCGTAAAAACAAAGACAGGATTCGTTTCTCGACTTTCGGAGTGACTTTGCCTACCGAGCCACATTTTGGCAAATCGTCGACATTTTTCATCTCATTTAAACGATTTACCCACTTCTTCACAAACGACACCGAGTTTTTAATATATGGACTCATTTTGGGTTTTACGTGATTTCGACGAAAGTTCGGAATCGACTGATACTTCTACTAAAATGCGTCGTAGACAAAGGTTCCCTCTACCGATTTTTTGTTGAATCAGTAGAATCGCATCTACCAAAAATGAGTTATCACGGACACGTTTTACTGGACAGACTGTAGCTAAGATTTGTTCCACATAAGACTTTTAATAAACTTCTTAGTTATTAACCTCTTACTAACCTCAAAGCTCCATGTTGTCTCCTACTCTATTTCTTCTTCTGTTCTGAGATGACAGTAACCAAGTAGAATTTAACACTACAGGATCCAACACATTCTATTTCATTAACATCTTCACTCAACTTACTGGGCATTAACTTGGGCGTAAATATGTCTTGACATGAGTATATTGCATGTATAACAAAGAAACTCTCTTAAAAGTTAGAAACATATCATACTAAGACGTTCTATATTTCACAACAGCTATAATTCGTATACCAAGTTCAAATTTGACTAATAGACTAGCACACTCTACATTTATTAGATGGAATCCTCCTCCTCTGTCCTATTACCCTTGGTAGGGCGTGATGACTACTCATGAACTGGTTCTTCGCACTTGATCCTTCCAGATCTCTCGGTCTAGGGCTATTTGGCCTGCCTCATGTGGAGTTTTTCCAACAAGTGGCTGCAATTGCTCTATCCATCTTATAGAAGATCTGTCTCTTGATCTTTTGCCGCTGACTTTTTCTTCGACTACCAGTTTCTCCATGGTGTCTCGTCTTCTGGCGATGTGACGAAAATATGTGAGGTAGGCTTGGTTTACACATTTGAGTAACCTAGTTTTCACGTTCATCTCCTCTAAAACTGAAGCGTTAGTCCGGTGCTTTATTCAGGAGATCCGAAGAACTCGTCTGTGCACCCACATCTCGAAACTGTCGACTCTTTTTCTGTCAGTTTGCTTTAGTGTCCAGGTTTCGGATGCATATATTGCAATGGGAAATATGAGAGCATTAGATGGGATAGATAGATCCAAAAGGGAGCTATTCGCCTAACAGAGGAACCGAAACTCACTAGTCACCTTGATTTTTTGGAACATTGAAAAAAAAAGTCGGCACCTTGAGTCTATGCTATAAATAATCTTATGGGAAGTGTTTACTGGATATATCCTGCTTAATTCCTACCATATGATATGATATGATATGATAAAAAAACGTCGCGCGTTTAGAATATTACTATTCGTATTACCTTCCGCAAGAACTCTCTGATATACAGAACCTCATCCCTTGAAACCTGTAGTGATTCAAGATCAACGTAGATCGATACTTTCATGCATGCGTCGTTCTTGGAGTGGTATGAAAATTTTCTTGCAACATATGTCCTGTGCCCATTTAGAAAGACATGTCTTTATGTTTTACCGGATCTTTTGTATTCCTCCTTCGAATAACAAAATAAAAACAAAATAATGCTTTAATTTACAAGCAAAAATCCGTCACTAACTTCTTCGTTAATGCACATCTGAACTTACACATCAAAACTCACTATCCCCTAACTTTGCCCCAAAAAATCAGCTTTTTCAGGAGCACACATAATATTATATGATTTACTTGCCAACAATAACGTGAAAAATGATTTAAAGGGCTGTCAGATATGATCTTTGCTGGTTTATCATAATATTGATTTTAAATTAAATAGAGACAATTTTCCGAGAGGTTTCCCGCATTATATAAACAGTAACTAAGAAAAACAAGAACAGCTATTTCTAAAAAACTTTATTTCAGAATGAGTTCAAAACAACTGCTGAGTTTTCATTTTGAAACAATCTTGCTGTCTACCTGTAAGAATTTTTTTAGACATTATATTTAAAATAATAACTGTCATCAGTCTCAATCATAAATGTACTTGGTGGTCACTGGACACTTTTAAAGGTAAACCCCTTTATCTAAAGGAAATAGACGAAAACTGATGTCAGTGTCTGAGGCTCAATTTTTATGATAAAATCAATGGTGAAAACCGCATATCGATATCTAGTACTGTTTCAGATATACAGGGTGTTTTTCAAAAATCTGCATTTTTGAAAAATGTTTGTAATTCTGTTCCTATTGAAAATTTTTGATTTCTGTAAAAACATTCTCAATGCACTTTGTCACGTGGATTTCAACCGTGTAAGTTACAATTTTTTACAACTAATATTTTAATAGTTATTAACGCAAAAATATATTTTTTAAATGGGATACTCTGTATATTTTTCCTTAACCGAAAAGTGCTTTATATTAACATTCTAAAAATGTAGCACACTTTATATTTTGCTTAAATCTGCTTCAAAATATAAAGGTTTTCGGTTTTTACGCGAGTTTTAAATGCACATTTTGTGAAGTAGGTTTTGGACAAAGCGGCCATATGGCTTAATTCAATTGTTTACTCGTAGTTGTCAAATTTTACTTCAGGATCAGTTATTGAATTGTCAAATAAATCACAATGAAGTTTGAAAATTACGCAAAATGGGATACGATAGTGTTTCATACAAATCGGAGAAAATTCGGAAGCGGCAAGTAATTTGTACCACGAACGGTATCCAGAGAGGCGTCAACCCTTCAAGGATATATTAGCTCGATTGCGACATAACCTAGTTAATAGTGGCCAGTTTGAAAAGAAACGACCCAAAAATTATGCATCAAACAGGGATAAGGAGTTAGAAGAAATAGTGGTTTTAGAAACTATCGGAAATAATTCCAACACTTCAACCCGACAGTTAAAAGAATCCACTGGACTACCAAGAACTAACGTAAGTCGTACTTTGAAGAAGCTCAAATTCAGGCCATATAGGACAAGGAAAGTTCACCTTAGAGACGGAGATTTTCAACGGCGCATGAATTTTTGCCAATGGTTTCTGGAGAATGTAACCATGTTCCGAATTTTTCATTAATTGCATTTGGACAGACGAAGCTTATGTAAGCAATGCAGGTATTTTTAACCGTTACAATTCTTATACGGGAGCACAAGAAAATCCTCATTTAGTTGTGGAGCAAAGAAATCAAGGCAGATTTGGATTTAATGTGCGGGCAGGAATTTTTAGAGGCATGGTTATAGGTCCATTTATTTACGAAGGAATACTCACCTCTCAGACAGAGTCAGAAATTTGAATGCAGCAAATAGAACCTCTTGTTGAAGAACTGCCGTTAATGGACCTTAGAAGTATATTTTTTCAACACGACGGGGCACTCCCTCGTAACGCTGCAGTTATCAATAATTTTTTATCGGTCAATTTCAACAATAACTGGATAGCCAACCAAGGTCCCAACCGTTGGCCGGCAAGGTCACCGGATTTAACACCCATGGACTTCTACCTCTGGGGAAGATTCAAAGACCTAATTTTTAAATTGCCAACAAGGCAAGAGTTAGAAGTCGCAGTGATACAAAATTTGCAGCTCCTCTTGAACTAATCAACTCGGTAAGAAGTATCCAGAAAAGGTGCCGCCTATGTGTAAATGAAACTGGTCGACATTTCGAACAATTCTTATAGAATATTATTTTGTTTTAGTTTGCTCTACTCGGAATAAATTGTTTTATTGTTGTTTTGCTTTATTTTCTACATAGTTTAAAGTACTATAGCATTTAGTAAATTTCATTGCAGTTATGACTCTTAGAGTTACTTTTGGGAATTTTTTTTACGATTTGACTGCTATCGGTAAACAATTGATATTGCCGCTCCGTCCAAAGCCTACTTCACAAAATATGCATTTAAAATTCGCGTAAAAACTGAAAACCTTTATATTTTGAAGTATATTTAAGCAAAATATAAAGTGTGCTATATTTTTGGAATGGTAATTTGAAGCTCTATTCGGATAAGGAAAAATATACAGGGTATCCTATTTAAAAAATACATTTTTGCGTTAATAACTATTAAAATATTAGTTGTAAAAAAAACTTACACTGTTGAAATCCACGTGAAAAAGTGCTTTGAGAATGTTTTTACAGAAATCAAAAATTTTCAATAGGAAAAGAATTACAAACATTTTTCCAAAATGCAGATTTTTGAAAAACACTCTGGATATCTGATCAGTTCTCGTCTATCTCCTTTAGATAAAGGGGTTTACCTTTAAAAGTGTTAGACCACCCTGTACATCTTTGTTGGTGCCGCTGTAGCGTGCAGACTACCAAAAAATGTCAGATCTACCCTGCTATAACATTGCTATACAATAATAATTCATAAGACGAACAATTTGTTGTTAATAATGATTATATTACGAATATATTTACAACTAATATCTATAAATAGAGGCAGTATCCTTTAAAAAGCTGACAAATTGGTCGTCTTCATTCTTCCTTAATAACGAAGGTTGTTTAATGGTATTCCCCTCATTTTCTTTAAGATATAAATTTTGGCATCTAGTCACGACTCTTGTGTATGAACTCCTGTGAGCAAATCAGCATAATTTTGCTGGTGATTAACGGATTGAAGGTCGAAGTCTCACCGGCCAAAATTCTTATACGTTGGCCACTCGTCTGGATGAATAACAGATTCAAACTAAATCTATCTTTCTATAATTGGCATCAATGTGTTTTCATCTCTCTTTTCCACAATAAAATATCATTCTTCTCGTTTTGTTTTCAAACTAAAAACCCACGGTTCATCTATTCGTCTACCATCGTTTCGATTTTTTGCACCGGTGCATCGCTATCTTCAGATTTAGGTTGTTGATCACCTTGTAAAAGCCTTCCCCTGTTATATTTTCGGCGATTCGCGAATTCCGCTTCATCAGTTTGTATAGGATCATCGTTGCTGCCGATTAATCGTCCTCTGCAATTGACTGACACAATTGAGGAGCATACTTCGCGACACATGTTATACCAGTCACTTATGGTAAGTGATGACCTTCCAGTTAGTTATTCACATGTTGTACACGGAATGTCATGAATGGACATAAACACCAATTCCAAAATATGTCATAAACTTAAATTATAATGTAACTCAACGTTCAAATCGGTATAATGAAAGAATTAATTTCCGCCTTTAAACGATTTTGTTGTTTGGCAGCCTTTTCTAGGACAACGGATCGATTTCCTTTTTCTTTGCATTTCTGCACCACACCTATCACAGATGTTATTTTCGTCATTCTGCATAATTAGATTATGCGCTTGCAACAATGTCACGGCTGCATCTTCGATAAAAGTGATATTAACATAAAAATCTCGCAAAGCATGGCTTCTTTTGAAATATACGTATTAGCAACTTGTCATTGTCATTCATAACATTCATATTTTATTGCTTTGCTTAAAAATGTATTTATTGCAAGTAGACCTCATGCAACAATTAATATTTGCAGGTAAACCGCACACTACTGTGGCACCCTTATGCTAATTATCAAAATAATGAATTTAACATATTTATTTAGCCAAAAATCAATGCAGAATTCAATTGTTGGTATCATTTCATATAGTATATACAGGATATTCTCTAAAATAAAATTTTTTAAGAGATTGTAGCATTCACTGCGACTGACGAGGTTTTTGATAGACAGGGTGTGTATCACGACTCCGTTTATTTACATTTTCGAGGGTGAATTGAAAACTATTGTAAAAAACAAGGTAAATATTTTTTTTACCAAGACAAAGATTTATTTCTCAACATAATATCCATTGAGCTCAATACATTTGGCACAAAGAAATTCCAATTTTTGCTTCCCTCGGAAAAAAAATTTTTCGAACTGTGCATAATACTCATTTACAGCACCGCTCCATTCGACGAACATTTCACCCCCGCCCCCCCCCCCCCCCCAAGTCAATTTATAAGGTTAAGAAACAAAAAGAAATTACTTAAGGCCAAATATGGGGAATAGATTTGGGTGAGGCACTACATCGCAGCCTAACTAGTGTACTTCTGCAGTTGCAACCGTCGATGTGTCAGCAGGCGCATTGTCCTAGTGAGGGAGCACTTTTTTGTGCAGTAATCTTTGTTGCTTCTTCTTTAATTCACTATGCAAACAGTCCAATAAGGTTGCGTTGAAACTTTGGACACAAACGTTTTAAGAATCACGTTTTACCAACAGTTATGCAGCTTAACAAAATTCCCCGCCATTTCGTAGAAATTTACCAGGCTTGTCAATCCAACCTCGTAAACACGATCCAACGTTAACAGTAGACTCAATGAAGGGCGACTGGAAACAAGAAGTTACGATTTGGTTGAGTGTGTCAGATTTCTAAAATTTAAAATATCCAAGAAGAAAGTAAATAACAATATATTTACAAGAAACAACTGAATAGACAGACTTTAATAACTACATGAAACCTGCAATTAAAATGAACAAATTTAAGTATCACCGATAGACAATCCTAACGAGTCACAACCATACCAAGTATCATCATTTCGGTTTTTAGCGGCTCTCTACGGACGCCAGATACGGTAATTCTTTGCACATAGACACCGTTGAAATCTTGTCCAGTGTTTTCTACTTGTCCTGACCGCACTCACTGCAGTTTCTAATGAAACACTGATTTAGCGGGAAACGATGTTATGAAGAACATACTCAGTCTATTATTTTTTGTGTCTAGGGTATGTCTCAAAATCACATACCGCTCTTGAAAATGGACAGAGATATTTTACATCAGATATCACCATTGTTAGTTTAGGACTTTCGAAAGAACCTGTACTGGGACCTCCTTTGTTTACCTGTTACATTAACAACTTTGTTTCAGTCGTGGATCCTAGGTGAACAGTAGCTTTGTCCGTGGATGACTAGTCATTTATAATGTGCTCCCATAGCCAGACCTAAAGAGTATGTACGAGTATAACAACAGTATGAACGTGTTGATGCAATGGTTTAATAAGAATTTATTGTCCCTAAATAGTTTCGAAACAACATATATCAGGTTTCACGTGACAAAAAATTAAACGTGGTCAAGGAAGCTAACACAGTAAACATAAAACACAGTAGCGACGCTCAAGAAAATTTTTAGGTCCTCTTGTTATCACGCATGCGTCCTCTTTTTATAACGTGCTCCGGAATTTGTTGTTGATAATTTTCCAATAATTAAATGACTCGTTTAACGTTATAATTGAAAATAATTTACGGAACACGATGATGTATCTTACCATCATGTTAAGTAACTTCTGGGATAAGTTGCAGTAAATTCTGTTCTCTTGTTTATCAATCGTAGCCTGACTGACGAGCCGTGATATGGCGAAACGAATCTCAGGATGAATTTGACGAATAAGAGAACAGCTGGTAAACTGCTGAAAGATAACTCTGCCCGTTTTCAGTTGTTTTACATCAGGGCTGTCAAGGTCATGCCCCCACCACTGCTGCTGCAGCCGTTCGCGCAATCTCAGGAGCGGCTATGAGAGACATAGGAGGGGTGCATTGTAACGTCTAGCAGTGGTGGGGCAGCGGGAGGCGTTACCTCCGAAATTGGCTCGAACTGTGCATGACCTTGACAGCCCTGTTTTACATTAACTATTATTAATAATTATAAAAACGATGTCAAGAGGAAGTTTTTGGTGTGCGATTAGTGCTTGTAAAGATATATGTAGTATCTTCAAAGGAATTAGTTTTTTTAGATTTCCCAAAGAGCCTAAAAGGTAAATTATTCATAATTCTTTATTTCTAATACGCAACATATTATATAAAGACTATCTTTCATATTAAAATTGTTTGCTGGAGTTAAGTTATATTATCTGCTAAAAATCGCTAACCAAACTATCAAAACTCAATCTGGGCATGCAAAAATAGTAATTTTTATGTAAGTTGCATGAAAAGTCATTAGTTGTATGAAAATTATTATATTAGATTTAACTAATGATAAAATCGAGCAAAAAGTGTGTTCACTTCATTTTTAAGTTCAGAAGAAAGACGATCATCTTAAAATGATAATTGTAATTATTTTCAGTCTCTCCAGATTACTGGGATTCGCTGAAATATAAGGAGCATAATTGTTGACATACGCGCGAAGCTGAAGGTGTGCAGAGATATATTCTCAAAATGTACATTTTTCCCCCCGGACAGTATCTCTAATAGTAAAAAAATATAAATTCAACAATGAGATATTTAAATTAATAAAAGCGTTGAAACCAAATGTATTTTTTCCTTGTATTTTTTACCTTTTCCCTGTTTTCTGTATATCTGTTTTAATCAGAACTTGATAAAAAAAGTTTCTAAAAAAAAACTGTTCTCGTTTTTTTCTTCCCTTCAATCAGCAAAATTCATTTTTATTCTACAGAATAGGATTTTTCTTGAAAGAAGGAATTTGAATATTTCAAAAATTTCATACCAGTAATATGGCGACAGGTCATGTGATCATTACAAACTCGAATCGCTTGAGATCAAAGATAACGAGTCGGATTGATGCTACTGTGTTTTATGTTTACTGTGAAGCTATCTCAAGCTGAGCATCTTTAAAAATTTTTATGCCTAATGATACACTAGAATCTTAACCTGAAGGAACACTCGGATATACTGTATTCTAAGTTAAATAACATGTGTATTTTAATAAGAAATATTAGAACAGTCTCGACTATAGGAAACCTTTTTTCGATTTTTAATGTCCATTTAGAAAAAACCAGGACGGACTACGGAATTTGCTTTCGGCGCTTCAACTGAGACGCAATAAAATGTAGACATTATATGAGGCGTTGCGGATAGTAAGGGCGAACTCAACATTGGGTCAAATTTTTTTTTTATATAATTCTATTTTATAGTACTTTTCCTACATCACATACCGGTCTAATTGTTGAGTTTGCCCTTGCTTCGCCTTCAAATTTCAGTATCAAATAAATGAAAAATTTCGAACAGGCGATAGCCGGGCGGGTAATAAGGGCGAACTCAACAATTTCGCGCGGAGCAAACCGCCGGTATTGCGTCACTAAATGAGGTTTACTTGAAATTTTACGCTTTCTGCGTGTTAGTTCAAGTTAATTTTGAAGTTAATACGTTTATGTTTTGTTTGGTTTTGTTGCTTCTTTTTTTAAGAAAAGTATGGCGCAACCTGGACCTTCTAGTAGTGAAGTAAGTGTACAACATTTAGATGGTAGTGCTGTGTCGGGTTATTCGCGAAAGAGACCTGCTAAGATGAATGATTGGCAAAAAAACGAGTGTAAGTTGAAACGAAATTCAGGAAGTGCTTACATTTCAAAAAATAACAAAAGGCACGTTGTTGCCCGCAAAATTGGACCTCCTTGCAAGTGTGGATGTTTTGAGAAAATAGGCGCTGAACTGGTCACCAATATTTTTGACTCTTTTTGGCAAATTGGAAACTATGATCTACAGAATGCTTACTTATCAAAATTGTTGATCTGCAATGATGTAAAAAGATCTTACGTAAAGGGGCGTCCAAGTCGTACCCTGAGACGCATTCAATATAATGTGACTGTTGATCACGCTAATCGTGAAGTTTGTCGTACTGCGTTTTATAACATTCATGGTATCTCTGAAAAGCGCGTTCGAGTCGTACTTGACAAAACCAGCAGAACTGGAACTGTTACAACGGATCAAAGGGGGAGGTGTGAACCCGCGAAGAAAATAGGAAATGACGATCTTTCTAAAGTAAAAGAACACATCATGTCACTACCTACTGTCACCAGTCATTACAGTCGCGCCAAAAGCCCTCATCGAAAATACTTACCTGTTGGACTTAATATTAAAAAGCTCTATTCTCTTTACAATGAATGGCTTACGGAAAATTACCCTGGTTACAGCCCGGTAAATCAGCACTATTATCGTGATACGTTTAATATGCAGTTCAAAAGTATAAGTTAATGATTGAAAGCTGTCGCCGAAAAAAACCAGTTTTGCGTTGTCCAACTTAGACAGGACATGATTTTCAATTTCTCTAATTTTCAAAAGAAAATTACTAAAATGCAGATGGCTGGTGCTAAGTTTAAAGATGGAAAGATCTTTGAATTTACAAATAACTTTAAGCAAAGTTTCTACATTCATTCTGCTTACAATTTGGATGTCGAAAACGGCAGTCAAACTACAAAAAGGCAAGGTGAAAAACTATGATCCTGATCATTTTCATTTGGCCAGTGAAACACTGACGAGACTTTACAGTGCTCCCATTAAAATACCAGCCCCCAAATTAAAGGACATTCAGGACTTGTTACCGTATGTTCCCCTACCTTGGAGTCGGTACTTTACTAACATTATAGCCTCTCAAGACGCAGCAACGAATAAGAGCACCGAAAATGAAGATGTTATGAACGATGACCAAATAGATTACAACTGAACTTGGCTAATTATTTGTTTCTTTTCTTTAGTTTTTTTTTATGTTAGTTTCAATACCATATTTCCACTGTTTTGTATGTTGTATCAAGTAACTATTTTGTAATAACAAAACCTTTAATTAAAACAATAACCTTAAAATTAAATAAAATGTGTTCAAAATTTTTAATACCGGTCTAATTTTTTCCCAGGTATTGCCAATTTTAGGTGATAGTGTAGCATCAGAAACGAACAGTAAAATATGAAAAAAAAATACACAAATAAATATTTAAAAAACATTTAAAAATTCACGGAATACACTATTCTACTTAAGTAAATAATAAAAAGCTAATAAATTATAAATAAATAATAAAAACCTAATTTTGCCAATATTTTGTTGAGTTCGCCATTTAGATTTTTCTATAAATTCAATTTTTTCGAAACTTCATTTTGTTGAGTTCGCCCTTACTATCCGCAACGCCTCATATTTAAACTACGCAGTTAGTAAATCTGACAGGTCCATCAATAAAAATTAGTGATTTAACTGGGTATTTTCAAAATTTTTTTATCGATATTATAAGTTATTATTTATTGTTCACTTCACTTGACCCTAATGCTAATCCTCATGTATTGATTGATTTAAACTTACTTAGCAACAAACTAAATAATAAATAAGAGGACGTTTTATAAAAATAAAACTGCACAGTTTAGGATACCTATTAAAGGGTCTAATCCAGAGGTGTCAAACTCAATTTTGCAGAGGGCCATATATTAAATTTAGAATGTGTAGGTGGGCCAGATTCAAATAAAAAAAATGTACTGAATTATTATAACATTTTTATTTATTTAATTATATAGTATATAATATACGGTTGTTAAAAATTATGATTCTTCATTGCGATCGCGGGCCTTATTGATACGTCCCGGGAGCCGGATGCGGCCCGCGGGCCGTATGTTTGACATCCCTGTATCAGTATTTTTTTCAAGAACTTAAGCTTTAGTAGTACTGGGGAATGTTATAACTTAAGACTAAATTATATAAAAAAAATATAAGTTAGATTACAACTAACACACAGTCTTAAATAAGTAGGTACTCTAAAATATTATACCGCAGTAAACATAAAACACAGTAGTAACAGTCCGACTCGGCACCTTTGATTCCAAGTGGTTCGATTTTGAAGGAAGAAAAGATTTTTTTCAGCGCGCCGCGGGCCGCATCCGGCCCCCGGGACGTATCTTTGACATCCCTGGAATCAGTATTTTTTTCAAGAACTTAAGCTTTAGTAGTACTGGTGAATGTTATAACTTAAGACTAAATTATATAAAAAAAAAATATAAGTTAGATTACAACTAACACACAGTCTTAAATAAGTAGGTACTCTAAAATATTATACCGCAGTAAACATAAAACACAGTAGTAACATTCCGACTTGGCACCTTTGATTCCAAGTGGTTCGATTTTGAAGGAAGAAAAGGTTTTTTTTTAGAAACATTTTTTTATCAAGTACTTATTAAAACATATATAAAAAAAACAGGGAAAAATACATTTGGCTTCAACCCTTTTTGCACGTTATTCATTTAAATATCTCATTGTTCAATTTAGTTTTCTCCACTATTAGAGATATTTAGCGGGGGAAAACAATGTTCATCTTAAGAATATATCTCTGCACACCTTCAGCTTCACGCGTATAATGTCAACGATTATGATTCTTATATTTCAGCGAATCCTAATAATCTGGAAAGATTGAAAATAATTATAATTATCACTGAGAGATTGTCTTTCTTCTGAATTTAAAAACGAAGTGAACACACTTTTCGTTTCATTTTATTATGAGTTAAAGCTAATCTAATAATTTTCATACAAATAATGACCTTTCGTGCCTAGATACTGCCTCTATAAAAAAAATAAGTTCATGCACTGATTTATTTACACTCATTCGTGCCGGAGAATTACTACTTTGTTGGGCGTTAATTTGGGAGCAAATATGTCCTGGCATGGACATGTTGCAGGCATAGCAAGGAGAGCTTCTCAAAATTTGGGAATATTATTTCGAACCAGAAAGCTTTGCACTCGACAACAACTGTTAATTCTTTACAAAGCTCAAATTCGACCAACTATGGAATACTGCTCCCATGTTTGGGACTCCGCTATCAAACACACACTGCATTTGTTGGATTCTGTTCAGAAAAAAGCTGTTCGTCTGATTGGAGACCCGGAACTGACCGGAGGCCTTGATTCGCTGGAACATCGAAGAACGGTTGGAGACTTGAGTCTGTTCTACAAGTATTTTCATGGAAAGTGTTCGAAGGATGTAGCCCGCTTAATTCCTCCCAGAGCGGTGCATGTTAGAAATACACGTCGCGCTAGTACTTCACATCCCTATGAGGCTTGTTACTCCATGTACAACGCTTTTCTTTCTTTTATATGGAGACCATCATCCCTTTGGCATAATTTGCCCAGGGTTGTGTTTCCCACCGAGTACATTTTACAGCGATTCGAGAACAACGTGAATCGCTTTTTCCGCACACATGCAGCTCCTGGGGCGGTTTAGAGACTTCCCTGTAGCACGTGTGCTAGACCCATAAAAAAAAACTTTTGCATGCCCAGATTAAGTTTTGAAACTTTGGTTAGCGAATTTTAGCAGATAATATAACTTAACCCTAGCAAACAATTTTAATATTAAAGATAATCTTTATATAATATATTGCATAATAGAAATAAGAATTATGAATAAATTACCTTTTAGGATCTTTGGGAAATCCAAAAAAACTAACTCCTTTGAAGATACCACTTATATTTTTACAAGCACTAACCGCACAACAAAACCTCCTCTTGACATCTTTTTTATAATTATTTATAATTATACTCAATTCGGATCATTTACTTATTGGAAAATTATTAATAATGAATTTCGGAGCACGTTATAAAAAGATTCTCCTTGAAATCCAAATGTAAACACAATCCGCGACCACGCTGGCAGCCATGTTGTTGGTATGATAGGGGATGCATGCGTGATAAAAAACAGGACCTAAACATTTTCATGAGCGTTGCTACTGTGTTTTATGTTTACTGTGATTATTAGGGTGACCGCAAAAAATCGATGTCGGAATTTTGTTCGTCTGGACCCCACAAAACGATTCCCCTTTCCAGATATTGAGATAGCCGAAATTTGAGCTCGATTAAACAACGTTAACCCGTGCCGCTCGTCGCTCAAAGTTTGAAAAAATCCAAATTTTTGGCCAAAAAGCTGACATATGGAGCCATAACTCCAGAACGGTAAATAATAGAAACACGCTTAATATCTCAAAAGAAAGCTAATGTTGTTCTTCAAAATTTATATTCTATACATAATTGTTGTTATTTTAAGTCAAACCGAGTTACAACAGCCTTTAGCCCCCAAAAACGTGACCTGGTACCAGTAGGAGCCAGTTTGGGAGTATTCTAAGAATTTTACGGGTTTTTACATAATGTGTCTCGGAATTAACATTTTTTTTGTTAAAAAAGTATTTTGGAACTCAATTTTCAAACATAAAGAGCCTTTTGTTCAAATTTAATCTTTTATTATATGGGGATTACCTGACTAGTTTACCAAAGAAAGACCCGTTTTGACAGGTAAAAAGGAGGGGGAATCTAATTTCTATTTTAGGGATGGTGATTTTACTTCAGCGTACAACCGACCTTTTATTTATTCAGTTTAGTTTCTAAAGTGCCTTTGAGCTGGTTAGATCGAACAATTATCTAGTGAAAATATTTTAAGACACTGAAGAGGACAGCATCTACCAGGAACTTGAGAGCTTGGAGGAAATCGACATCCCTGAAGAAGCTGCAGAAGATCCAGGACCATCTGAGAGCAAGAGGATGAAAGTTTCATTTGCAAGGGGCGTTAAAGAGATTTTAAACATGAAATTGTCCATTTTATTAGATCGATGTAAGGTATCCGACAGAAATGCCACGAGAATTTTAATAGCTACTCTAGAAGCACTAAACCTTGACCCGCTTGAGTACAAAGTCTCGAAAACTTTATTACATGATAGAAGGCAAATGTTCAGAGAACAATATAATAAAAAAATTTTTGATAAAGTAAACATTCCTGAAAAAGAGCCCGTGGTTGTCCATTGGGACGGTAAACTTTTACCGGGTGTTTTAAAAAATGAACAATGTGAGCGAATAGCTATAGCTATTTCATATGGCGAAAAGGAACAGCTGCTGGGAGTTCCTGTAACAGCAAACAGCTCTGGAGAGGAGCAAGCCGTAGCCGTATATGAATGCCTACATGAATGAGGTCTTCTCAACACCGTCAAGGCGATGTGCTTCGACACTACAGCATCCAACACGGGAAGACTCAAAGGAGCATGCGTCATATTGGAGCAAATGTTAGGAAGAGAATTGTTATACCTAGCTTGCCGTCACCATATCTTGGAAATTCTGTTAAGAGGCGTATTCGACACAAAAATGGGATCAATCACTGGACCTCATCCAGACATTTTCAAGAGATTCCTCACTGCGTGGCCCAAGATAGACAAAGGAAAATACGACACAGGTATCAGTGACAATCTAATACAAAAGCAGCTAACTCCAGAAGTAATTGCAAATGATACTGCTGAATTCCAGACCAAATTAACTAAGAGCCACCCCAGAGATGACTACAAGGAGCTATTGCAATTGGTTCTCGTATTTGTTGGATCACTAGACGGCAATGTTGTGGGTTTTAGAACTCCAGGAGCCATTCATCACGCTAGGTGGATGGCAAAGGCTATTTACTGCTTAAAAATGTTCATTTTTCGTCGTCAATTTAAGATGTCTAAAGAAGAAGAAAGTTCTGTGCGTGCCATTTCTGTTTTCCTAGTTAAAATTTATTGTAAAGCTTGGTTCAATGCTCCAAAAGCTCATCTTGCACCAAAGCAAGATTTAGGTATTTTGCATAGTCTATTAGACTATAAAGAATGTGACAACGACATTGCAGAAATAGCCCTGGCCAAATTTTCGAACCATTTGTGGTATTTGAATGCAAAGTTGGTGGGATTATCGTTTTTTGATCCCACCATTACAGACGCTGAAAAGTTGTTAATGGCTAATAAATTGCTCAGTAGCACAGATGAACCATCACAGCACGCTAGGGTTGTAAATCCAAAAGTTAGGAAAGAAAACGTAAAAGAGGTAGTTGATGGAGGATTGGTAAATTTACTTACCAAAGGAACGTTTACATTCCTTGACCAATTTAATATAAAAACAGATTTCCTAAGACAACATCCAAACACTTGGCCTCAAAATAATGACTTCCAAGAAGGATTGAAAATTGTCAAAACATTAAAAGTAGTTAATGATATGGCTGAGCGTTGTGTTAAATTAATAACCGACTTTAACGACCTTCTGACAAAAGATGAAGACCAAAAGCAATATGTCCGGCAAGTTGTAAGTAAATGCCGAGCATTATATCCTGACGTTTCAAAAACTACTTTAACAAAAGCTCTAGAATAGATTAGATAACTATGTAAAATTATCAACTCATGTAGGCACTACGTCTGTATCTTTTCTGTGTCTGTTTTGTATGTATTATATACCTAATTTTTATATTTTAAAATGAAAAATGTCATTAGACTTATCAGTATTACTTATTTTTTTTATTATATTTCTACTTTAAACTCAAAAAATATACCAAAAAAAAAAAGCAAAATTTATCACTTAATAACAAAATATACGAAGTATGCTCTTAGTGGTACCAGGTCACGTTTTTGGGGCTAAAGGCTGTTGTAACTCGGTTTGACTTAAAATAACAACAATTATGTATAGAATATAAATTTTGAAGAACAACATTAGCTTTCTTTTGAGATATTAAGCGTGTTTCTATTATTTACCGTTCTGGAGTTATGGCTCCATATGTCAGCTTTTTGGCCAAAAATTTGGATTTTTTCAAACTTTAAGCGACGAGCGGCACGGGTTAACGTCGTTTAATCGAGCTCAAATTTCGGCTATCTCAATATCTGGAAAGGGGAATCGTTTTGTGGGGTCCAGACGAACAAGATTCCGACATTTTTTTCCCCCTCTATGAGATCCGGTCACTCTAGTGATTATACTAACAATTATGAACCAACTAGCTGAGCCCGCGACTCCGCGCTCGCAGACTACAGAATTATCGTTTATATTTTTTTGCTGGCGGCAAACTTTTTTCCGACTTGATTCACTAATATCGTCACAGCTTATTCTTTATGTTACCTAAAGTAATAAAATATATACTAAAACCTGGCCAGAGAACCGGAAATTACAGTTTCGTCCGTAATCCCTTTTTGTATAAATTAAGACATTCATTTTCGTCCGGCGGCGTCTTAAATTTCAAATATACACTTTCGTCCGAGGGTAACGCAGGTAAACAGACGGATGATCTTGACCGTAATTTGAAAAAATCCAAGCATTAAAAATAATTATGCAATATTTAGGCTTATAGGGGTGGTTTAACCATAACTCATTATTCATTGAGGTTTGTTTCATTTCACTTCAATTTATCGAATGATTGAATAAATAATGGACATGGAAGGTTAGTTCAGGTTTCTTTATAATATAGATCCAGAAATTGTGGGTGAATGCTTTGCTTTGGAGCTAAATGAAATGAGACCTAGCAAGCACAATTTGCAGATTACTTCATAGAAAATTATATAGAAGACGATGCGCTATTTCCACCTAATATATGGGCCGCGAAATGAGCTTCCAGCCAGAGAACAACAAATGCATGTGAGTCGTTCACTCACATTTAAATAAATATTTTAATTCTAGTCAACCTAATGTATTTGTATTTTTGGAAACAATTAAATATTACCAATGTGAAATATACGTACAAATACAGAATGTAAATAGTTTTAAACGTTTTTAAACAGTAAGACAGAGAACAACAAATGCATGTGAGTCGTTTCACTCACATTTAAATAAATATTTTAATTCTAGTCAACCTAATATATTTGTATTTTTGGAAACAATTAAATATTACCAATGTGAAATATACGTACAAATACAGAATGTAAATAGTTTTAAACGTTTAAACAGTAAGACAGAGAAACGAAAAAATTTTATACAAGAAAATATTGTAAAACTTAATAATAATCAAATTTCTATGCTGAAATATGTAATATTAAATTCACATTATTATAGTTTTTAAGAATATTAATTATATGCAATTATATTTGTTCGTATGCACTCGTATTTTATTATTTAGGTATATTTTAAACCAAGTAAATCGGACGAAAATGTATATTCCCGAAAATTAGCAGCGGACGAAACTGCATATATTCGGGTAAAGAGTTTCTTCACATTTGACCATTCATTAATGCGGACAAACCAACCTGCATGTGTATGAATTAAAAAAAAAACGGTCAAGTGCAAGTTGAACTTGCACAATTGGTGTTCCGTACGTTGATTGTTTTTAAAATAAAAAATTTTATTAGGGTGGTATAAAATGATCAGTGACTTCACAAAACACACCCCAAATGAGTTTTCAACAAAGTTTGTTTCCAATCTTTACTGAAAACTGGTGACCTTGAAATTTTGTTTTTTTTATATACCAGATAAATTATTAAAGGTAATGATAATTTTCGTTCAATTTATCCCTCGTTTTGATCAGTACTTTTCCAGATAAGGTAGGGGACAGCGATTTTTCACGATTTTTTTAAAAGTAATACAAAGAAGAGTGCGCGCAAGTATTACATTATATATATATATTTTTTACTCGTGTTTTCACAAGCTTTCATTTGACACCACACTCGATTACCTAGTAAAAAATTTTTTTTTTCACTTCCGATTTCACCCCTCAAAACGAATCCCTAAGTCAAAATTTATGTTACGGTGATATAAAATGATCAGTGACTTCACAAAACACACCCAAAATAAGTTTTCAACAAAGTTTATTTCCAAACTTTACTGAAAATTGATGACCTTGAAATTTCTGTTTTTTATATACCAGATAAATTATTACAGGTAATGCACTCGTGATAATTTTCGTTCAATCTACACCCGTGGAGAATATTCCAGAATTTTTTCAAAATTTTTTGACGAGTACTTTCCGAGATAAGGCGGGTGGACAGCGATTTTTCGCGATTTTTTAAAAATAATACAAAGAAAAGTGCGCGCAAGTATTACATTATATTTATATTTTTTACTCGTGTTTTCACAAGCTTTCATTTGACACCACACTCGATTACCTAGTAAAATTTTTTTTTTTCACTTCCGATTTCACCCCCCAAAACTAATCCCTTAAGTCAAAATTTAACTTTCAAAACTACATGGCTCTGATGAGGCCATCAATTTCTATATTATTACCAAATTTCAACTTTCTATGACAAATAGTTTCGGAGAAAATCGGGTGTGACAAACGGACAGACAGACGGACAGACACCGAAGTGATCTTATAAGTGTTCCGTACGGAACACTAAAAAACACGTAAATCGGATAAGTTGTTCTCGAGTGATAAGTGCACTAATGGACAGACACATACACAGACAGAGAGCGTTTTATATATATTATAACTGCCAAATGGTGCGTCCTTTTATTCTACCTACAAAACAATCCATCGATAGCACATTTTCTGTCTTTATTATAATGCATAAGTCAAACAGGGACATGCAGAATGCACAAATTCATTGACAGAGTATAAAAACCTATTAAAAGCTATGCTTTTTCTAAGAGTGATCTACGATTAGACCATAATGCTAATTTACGTTGTTCTAAAAAATTCAGGAAAAAGTAAGTCTATTTCTTTACGTATGTGACAGTCAAGCAATCTTTTATAAGGGCAAGATCTGTCATACGATATGTCAAATACTAAAATTAAAAAAAAAAAAAACAGAGAACACTATGACGTAATTTTAGATCACTCTTAGACCATACATTAATATCGATTTAGTAACTAATGAGGACAGAAAATAATTTTAATAAGGCCAGATTATTATTTCGAAATATTCAAAAATGTCCTTAAAATAAAGCACTTGCATCGCATATTTTAAAGAATGTGATATACCACAGCCTTACCTTAAATCTTTGCTTACTAGACGTCCCATGGCATTTTGATGCTTCTTTATATTTTTGATGTTGACCTGTCATACAACTATTTAAGACTAGTTAGTCGAGTATACGGTTTTATGTAGCTCTTTACACAACCTTTTAACAGGCACGGTATCACAGGCTTTACGGAGATCTATGAATCAAGGCTGTGTCTCTTGTCCAGCTTAAAACCTTAATCTATAATATATATAAAATGCAACGTCTCTCTATCTGTCTGTCTGTCCGTTAGTGCGCTTATCACTGGAGAACCACTTTATCCGATTTACGTACTTTTTTTTTAAAACATACATGTTCTGTGGCCAGGTTATAGGCTATATTTTATTACGATATGTAGCATAAGGAATGAGTAGTGACGTAATATAGTGAGTGAAGTCGGAAAAAAGTTTGCCACTAGCGCGTTCCTTTGCAATACACAGCCTACACCATTAATTATGGAACAATATTTTGTAGCAGAGAATATATATAATCTATAATCTACAATATATATAAAATGCAATGTCTCTCTATCTGTCTGTCTGTGCATTAGTGCGTTTATCACGAGAGAACCACTTATCCGATTTACGTGTCTTTTTAAATTCATACATTTATACATACATATTCTTTGGCCAGGTTATATAATAATAATAATAATCTATATCTATAATATATATAAAATGCAAAGTCTCTCCGTCTGTCTGTCTGTTCGTCCGTTAGCGCGCTTATGACTGGAGAACCACTTATCCGATTTACATGCTTTTTTTTTTAAAATATACATAAGTTCTCTGGCCAGGTTATAGACCATATTTTATTACGTTAGGTAACATGTTGAATAAGCAGTGACGACAATAGTGAATCAAATCGGAAAAAAGTTTGCCGCTAGCGCGTTCTCTTGCAATACACTTCCTAAAGCATTAAATATGGAACAATATCATGTAGCAAAGAATATAATATATATAAAATGCAACGTCTCTCTGTCTGTCTGTCCGTTAATCCGCTTATCACTCGAGAACCGCTTATCCGATTTACGTGTTTTTATAAATTTATACATGTGTTCTATATAATTCGATATAAGCCTAGATAATGGGAGATAAGATGAGACAATGGGAGATAAGGAGAAATAATGGGAGATAAGTGAGATAAGCCTCGATAATGGGAGATAAGGTGAGTTGTGGAAGATAAGTATAAATAATGGGAGATAAGGAGAAATAATGGGAGATAAGCAGAGATAAGTCTACCTAATGGGAGTTATGGTGAGATAATGGGAGATAAGGAGGAATAATGGGAGATAAGGAGAAATATTACGAGATAAGTCGAGATAACCCTAGATAATGGCAAATGAGGTGAGATAATGGGAGATAAGGAGAAATAATGGGAGATAAGGAGAAATAATGGGAGATGACCAGAGATAAGCCTAGATAATGGAAATTATGTAGAGATAATGGGAGATAAGGAGAAATATTGGGAGATAAGGGGAAATAATGGGAGATATTTTATTACGTTGGGTAACATAAGGAATAAGCAGTGACGATAGTAGTGACTCAAGTCCACGCGAGCGGAGCCGCGGGCCCGGCTAGTTAAATCTATAAAAATTCCCTATAGATGAGTTAGGACACTAGTTACTAATACGCATACCTCTGTAATAGTAATATATATATATATATATATATATATATATATATATATATATATATATATATATATATATACTAGCCGTGCCCGCGGCTCCGCTCGCGTGGACTTGATTCACTACTATCGTCACTGCTTATTCCTTATGTTACCCAACGTAATAAAATATCTCCAGTTATTTCTCCTGATCTCCCAACATTTCTCCTTATTTCCCATTATCTCTACATAATTTCCATTATCTAGGCTTATCTCTGCTCATCTCCCATTATTTCTCCTTATCTCCCATTATTTCTCCTTATCTACCATTATCTCACCTTATTTCCCATTATCTAGGCTTATCTCGACTTATCTCCCATTATCTCACCATAACTCCCATTATCTAGACTTATCTCTGCTTATCTCCCATTATCTCTCCTTATCTCCCATTATTTATACTTATCTCCCATTATCTCACCTTATCTCCCATTATCGGGGCTTATCTCGACTTATCTCCCATTATTTCTCCTTATCTCCCATTATCTCACCTTATCTCCCATTATCTAGGCCTATATCGAATTTTATAGAACATATGTATAAATTTATAAAAACTCGTAAATCGAATAAGTGGTTCTCGAGTGATAAGCGCACTAACGGACAGACAGAGAGGCGTTGCATTTTATATATATATATTGTATTCTTTGCTACATGATATTGTTCCATATTTAATGCTTTAGGGAGTGTATTGCAAGAGAACGCACTAGCGGCAAACTTTTCTCCAACTTGATTCACTATTATCGTCACTGCTTATTCCTTATGTCACCTAATAAAATATATTCTATAACCTGGCCAGAGAACATACGTATGTTTAAAAAAAAAGCACGTAAATCGGATAAGTGGTTCTCCAGTGATAAGCACACTAACGGACGGACAGAGAGACATTGCATTTTATAGATATTCTCTGCTACATAATATTGTTCCATATTTAATGGTTTGGACTGTGTATTACAAGAGAACGCGCTAGCGGCAAACTTTGTCCGACTTCATTTACTATTATTGTCACTGCTCATTCCTTATACTACCTATCGCAATAAAATATAGCCTATAACCTGGCCGGAGAACATATGTATGTTTAAAAAAAAAAGTACGAAAATCGGATAAGTGGTTCTCCAATGATACGCGCACTAACGGACAGACAGACAGACAGAGATACGCTGCATTTTATATATATTATAGATGTAATAAAATGTATACCTATAACCTGGTCAGACAACATATGTATGAATTTAAAAAATCACGTAAATCGGATAAGTGGTTCTAGAGGGATAAGCGCATTAACGGACAGACAGACAGAGAAAAATATTGCATTTTATATATATTATAGATATAGATTATTATTATTGTTATATAACCTGGCCAAAGAATATATGTATGAATTTAAAAAGACAGGTAAATCGGATAAGTGGTTCCCGCGTGATAAACGCATTAATGGACAGACAGAGAGACATTGCATTTTATATATATTATAGATTATACATTACAGACATTCTTTGCTACATAATATTGTTCCATATTTAATGGTTTAGGCTGTGTATTACAAAGGCACACGCTAGCGGCAAACTTATTTCCGACATCATTCACTATTTTACGTCATTGCTCATTCCTTATGTTACCTATCGTAATAAAACATAGCCTATAACCTGGCCAGAGAACATATGTATGTTTAAAAAAAAAAGTACGTAAATCGGATAAGTGGTTCTTCAGTGATAGGCGCACTAACGGACAGACAGACAGAGAGACGTTGCATTTTATATATATATATATATATATATATATATATATATATATATATATATATATATACATATACATATACATATACATATACATATATATATATATATATATATATATATATATATATATATATATATATATATATATATATATATATATATATATAGTGAAAAACTTTTTATAGTGCAATTTTTTCAAGACCTAGAATATTTTACACACATAGCAATATATACGGATTTTTTCTTTATATAGTGAAAAACTTTCTATAGTGAAATTTCGGTCAACATTTTGGTCTTTCACTATATAGAGTGTCGACTGTATGTATATATATATATATATATATATATATATATATATATATATATATATATATATATATATAATTTTTTACATATTTTAAACTTTTCAAAATATGACCTTTGAGTATTATATTTTTTGTTGGTATTTTCTTGGTTTTTGGTCTATTAATGAATGAAGATTGGTTAAGTATTTGTTTATTTACTAACGTTTCGACCTTCCTAGTGGGTCTTCATCAGAGTTAAAATATTCACAAACGTAAACTCTTAAACCTCCACACAACATACACGCACATGTATTAAAATTATAAATTGATTTTACTTTATTTATCACATTTTTATATCAAGTGACCCGTCCACGGTGTTCACAAGACTGTTATATATATATATATATATATATATATATATATATATATATATATATATATATATATATATATATATATGATCTTGCTGCTGCTGCCGCTCAAAGCTAATGTTGCTAAGTTAGCAGATTTCAAGATATGAAAATTAAGCTTAGATTTATCTATTTTAGATCAGTTTATTGAGTGCGAAAACTACATATTTCCGTATAAGAAAGATTCTAATTATTGTTACATAATCCTGAGTAACTCTGCTGTTGATCACAGTTCAAAATAAAACGAATTGTGCTAAGCTAGTGGGAAAAAAGCAATTTTGCAAATATCATGAGTAAAAACATTTTAACTAGCTAACTTTGACTTGAAATTTTCGCTAAGGTCATATTTACATATTACATATGAGTTATGCGCTGGCCTATCAACACTCGTTGGTTTTTGGAACATATATATATATATATATATATATATATATATATATATATATATATATATATATATATATATATATATAACATTTATATATATATATATATATATATATATATATATATATATATATATATATATATATATATATATATATATATATATATATAACTTTATTTGCCCTTTAAAGTAAAATTAATTCTAAAACAATGATCAAGCGTTTTAAGCAGGAGTAACATCATTAAAATAGATAAATCTTTTTGATTTTATTTTACAAATGTACTTTATAGTTGTTTTAATTTCAGATTGTATACTATGGACTCCAATTATCACATTAAGAAACTTGTCGACATTCAGGAAAGAGCAATCAACATCAGCAAGCTCGAATGTACTAAAAAATATGGCTCGAATCTAGAAAGTAACGATCCTATTTTTGACAAAGTCACACAAAGTAAGTAGAAACTGTACAAGCAATTTATACATACTTTGTCCAAAAAGAAACCGAACTATTAATAGAAAATAAAACATAGTAGATTCTCTAGCAGCTTTGAAACAAGGCCTGCCACAGCTCCTTGTTTGAAACTCATTTTCTAACCATCACTCTCAGCGTTATAACTAGGCCTTTAATGGAACAAATGTCATAAAGCCGCTAAAAAAACAAAACTGAAGTTCGCTTCTTTAGTCAACACAAAAATACAACAGCTGAGCGCTGTTTTCGAAAAGTGTTTTTTTTTTCTTGATCTGAAAGTGTAGGTGCCTCTTACGAATTTTTAAATTTTTTTAGGTGTAATGTGCCCTCCATTTTTTGACACTGTATACTGCTGGCCACCACAACTACCAAATACTACTGCTACAGTAGCGTGTCCTCATTATATGATCGGGTTTAGAGAAGTAAGTAATAAATACATATGTATATAACTCTGTTATAATCAAGGTGAAATCTGTACAGGATAAACCCGAAATTTGTAAATATAAAAAATGTTTAATACAAAAATTATCGCTAAAGCTATATAAAGTGATTTTTATGTAGTTTCTGTATTTTCCAGGTGTTTCAAAAATGTGTGACGGAAGAAAGTTCAGTTTTTAAAAATAGAAGACTCCGTCTATTTTTTAATTATTTTAGTTCTTGATCAATTTTAGAGAGATTTTGTGTGACAGACTCTAGACATAAGGGTTTCCGAAATATGGACTTTTAATATACAACAACCAACTTTCGGACGTCCATTCATTTGCCATAATAAACTTGCCTGTCAAATAGCTGACATTTTTTGAATAAAGAATAAAACACTAAGTTAAGCACATACAAATATTATCATTCTAAAACTAACATTTGGACTCAACAGCCTAAGTGTGAAAATGCCATTTTTTCATGTCAGTATCTTAAGAATCCTTTAATATATAGATGTGGGACATGTTACATAAAATATCTCTAGAATTAACTGCTCAAATATCCAAAAATATATAGGGTGTTCCATTCAAAAAAATTTACCTTTCATTGGTCACATCTTGTACAGAAAATTTCTTTTAGAAAAAATATCCTGCATTTTGAATGTCTACTTTTAGTTGAACCCCCGAAAAATATTTTTAAAATAGTAATTTACAGTAATCTAAAAATAACTGTTTCAACCCCTATAGTCAGTTATTTGAAAAAAAAAATTCAATGTACAGACCCAGCTTCTGTATTTTATTCATTCAATAAGTAAAAAGACAATTAGCTCTAGCTCAAGAAAGGTTTATTAGATTGCTACAAGATCTGGCCTACTTTTTGACATAATCCCTCCCAATGTTAATACCCTTGTCTCACTTTTCTGCTAGCTTCTTGATTCCTATGGCAAAGAATTCATTCGGTTGACGTCGAAGACACTCTTGCACTTTTTCCCTCACTTCTTCATTGTCGGTGAACCTCTTTTCAAGTGGAGCATCTTTAAGAGGTCCGAAAAGCTGAAAATTACACGGAGTCAGGTTTGGGCTGTATATGGGATGAGGTAAGATCTCCCAACCCAGTTTTCGAGTCTCGATTCTTTATGAGCTTCTGTAAGCTGCCTGGGAACCCATCTGGCATACATTTTTCTGTACTGTAAATGGTTTTGAATAATATCGTGAACAATCCCAATGCTTACCCCAACCTCATTTCAGCACTAATTCTTGTTATCACAAAATAAGTCCATCAATCCTAGATTCCAACCAGAGACTGGAAATTTCGACTGAACGTCCACTTTACTGCTCTTCACACACTCTTGTTCGGCCACTTTTGAACAGATCTATTCACTTGGAAACATTCGCAAGGTTTATGCAACTTTGTCTATACTGTAATAACATTCTAAAATGTATTTCACTTGGCTTAACACCATCTGCTACTAAACATCTGATGACAGAATGCTGTTCTTCTAAAGTACACTCTTCCTAGGAACTCGACATGGTAAACTGGATGTTTTGAGGTAATATTTATATTACATGATCGAACAGCTGATTAAAACTCATCTAAGATTGCCAACTTACACTCCTAGACATATGGAGCGGTTTTGTTGAATGAATTTAAGCCAAGACCAATTATATCTTTACTTACAGAATGACCCTCATATGTGTTGATTACCTTCAAAACATAGATCTACAGAACACCTCAATCTCGGCAACATATTTAAAAATATTTCCTAAACATAGTTTTGCCAAATTAAATTGGAATTGTCAGAAAATTTAGAACTTTATCACATTTTTAAATTATATATTTTTTGCCGAAATAAAATGATATTTCAAATGAGTAACCAAAATGTTTAAACTTAATATTTTTATTTACACTTAAAAATACATAAATAAAAAAATATCAACAACATGCATGCATTCACTCATCATCACTATTCATTTCTTCATCATCGTCATTTTCATCTTCGTCCTTAGTTAACTCTTCAAATCCTTCCCCTTTTGTCCATCTCGCTTTTAGTAATAATTTAAATGTTGCCATTTTAATTTCTAATAATTCTAAAATTTTTGCTTGCTCAGGGGTTAATATACTTCCTTCTTTACATACCTCAAAGTCTTTTATTAAGGTTACAACTCCTAAAACATAAAAAATTGGAAATTAAATCTCATATTACATTATACAAGGTGATAGACAATTTATACTGATAAACATTTTTCAAATACTTTTACAAATGTTGGAATGCTATTTTAGTATATATTTTAGTTTTGTTTTCAATTTTAAATAACACTAAAAGTTGTTTTCAGCCGTTAAGCTCTTTTTCAGAGGCGAAAGCAAAACACCGTTGACATTATAGCTTAGTAACTGAATTATTTTTCTCAATAATTGGCAAGTGTTTGAGAACTTTCAAAAGGACTTTAAACATTTTAAACAAGTTCACCATAGAGGGCTTGAAATTCAATTGAGGAGCCCAGAAATTCTATGGGAACTCATACACCTACCAAGTATTTTTAAATTTTACAAATCTTTACAAGGGCAAGCTATTTTAAAAATTGTTGCAGCTCTTTTTCCTATTAATATGTACTACTTTGATGAGTTCAAGGCTTATATAGGACATCAAGTAATTTTACAATGCATCACTCCTTTTAAAAAGTGTTTGACAGTTAATAACATATAATAACGGAGGGCTTGAAATATTAAAATATTTCAATCTTTTTTATTAAAAGCTTTGCCAACCTCTGCAGGATTCCCCAACAAAAACTTACCCCTATCTAATTTTGTAGGCATCCCCAACTGCCTAAGATATGGTTCAATTGCGTGTGAAAATTGTTTCAAAGGTCCTTCTTTTAAACTAACCGTTTGTGTGGCTTTAAATCCTGATCTAGCAAAATCCTCCACTGCATAAGTATCAAACCAATCTGTAACTTCATCTTTTGTGCAGTCTGTGAATAAAAGAGCACACTGACCTTTAAGAGATGTTGCTAACTAAAAAAAAATAATAAAGAAATATATGTTACATATCAATACTTGATGAAAAATCTCATTATCTATCTAAATAAGTCTCACTAACTTTATGTAAATCATCTTCTATTTCTTCTTCTTTAGTTCTGCCTAACCCGACACCTATGACTTTATTTTTTCCGAAGAAAAACCTACTTGGCTTCCACTGCTCTCTAACTTCTTTCATTGCTTCATTCCTCATATTCCTAAACGTGAATAAATATATACTTTTGTACTTTTCAACACAACTCCTGACATCATCTACAATTTTTTGCTTCAGAGTGAGCCCCTTTTTGTCGGTTTTTGTCAAAGAAACTAGAAAATAAGGAGGCTACTTTAAGGTTATGTTTAGAAGAATACGATTTATTGAAAATTTATTCGAATATATCTATAATAAACTTACTTTTCTTATCCCTTTTAGACTTAGGCATCTTAAATTATTCAAAAACTTATTAAAACTCCAATATTTTTTTGAAAAACACTTTTGTAAAGATAAACAATCACCCACCACGTGCGAATCTTACGAGGTTCCAAAGATCACTGTCAGATGGCGATCACGAAATTGCTGTTCTGTCTCATCGATTGCTGACGCGAGAAGCAACCTATATTACGCTAAACAAACTTGATATTGCCTATAATAGAACTCTACCGGGACTATTCAAGATATTAACATTATTTGTATCAGGACTCCTCAATAAATGATTTTATTTTTAGAACCAAATAAGTTTATCGAGACTGGTTATGCAATGATTGATTATTACTACCAGGACTTTTGTCTAAATCCAGAAACTTCATATTTTTCAGACACACAATGCAACGAGACGATGTATGGAAAATGGGCAATGGTTTTCGAAAGATGGACAAAATACCTTCTCTAACTATACCGATTGTTTCCAAGGTCAATATACAACCGTATATACAAATATGAGCAAGAATAGTCAAGTAGATGATCAAACAATCGATAATTCTGTGGTAACTACACTAAATTTTTTAGTATTGTAACATTTTAACTGAAAAGCTGAATTAACTTTACATTTTCCTGTTTTTAATGCACTCTTTTTTCTTTTAGAAACTAATAAGGCTCCTTAGCGAGACGGGGTACACAGTATCATTGATATCTCTATTGATCGCCTTCACCATTATGTTTAAAATAAAGTAAGACTGTTATAATATTCGTTATGTCATGTTCCTTGTAGCAAATTGAAATCAAAATTAGATGTGAAATAACAATGAAAACTACTTCTTATTACCGCTATTTTTACTGTTCCGTTCGCAATACTTATGGGATCACTTCGGTGTCCATCTGTTCGTCTATCCGTCACACCCGATTTTCTCCAAAACTATTTGACATACAAAGTTAAAATTTGACTTAAGGCGTTAGTTTTAAGGGGTGAAATCGGAAGTGAATTTTTTTTTACCAAGTCATCGAGTGTGGTGTCAAATGAAAGCTTGTGAAAATACGAGTTCAAAAATAAATATGATAATACATAATACTTGCGCACACTTTTCTTTGTATTATTTTTTTAAAAATGGCCAAAAATCGCTTCCCCCCCCCGAAAATTATCACGAGTGCATTACGTTTGATAATATATCCGGTAAAAAAAAACTATGAGAACTATGTAACATTAACGATAACATAGTGGAGGTTTTCTTAATATAGTTTTCAGTACATCACTGCTCGCGCGTCGCTCCTGTGCCGAGACAAAAGAATTTTATTTTATTTATTTATAATTAAACAAATATTTAGGTAGTAAATATTTATTTTACACTTTTATCACTAGATTCTAGATTGAGCTAGATTGATTTATTGGCTATTAAGTACCTAAGGTCCTATATTTTTTTTCTCGGGCCGAGAATCGAAATTGGGTCGCCGGCGTAGAAGGCAGACATGTTAACCTCTACACTATGGTGCCCTCTAAAGGCCTCATTGTTTTCGCAGTATTATTATTATTAGAAACATTTTGAAATATTGTTCTTGGTTCATTAATTATTACTAAAACAATATTTTAAGATACCTAGGAATCTGAACAAAAAATATTTCATGAAAACTGTAGGTGAAAAAAATTCTGACGCAATTTTAAATTCAACATGTATATATGCCAGAAGAATAATAAAATTTTAATGTTTAAAAAATTACGTTTACCAGTGTAATTAATTCTTTTAGAAACCGACTTAATTAATCGACCCTAGAAACCGACTTAAATAATCAACCAAGTGCAAGTCGGACTTACGCAATTAGTCTTCCGTACGTTGATTGTTTTTAAAATTAAAATTTTTGTTTCGGAGGTATAAACGGATCAATAACTTCACAAAACACACCCCGAATGAATTTTCAACAAAGTTTGTTTACAATCTTCGAAAACTGATGACCTTAAAATTATTAGTAATAATTAAAGGTAATGCACTCGTGATAATTTTTGTTCGATCTACACCCTGTGGAGAATATTCCAGAATTTTTTTCAAAATTTTTTGATCAGTACTTTTCGAGATAAGGGGCAGCGATTTTTGGCAATTTTTTAAAAATTATAAATATTAAAGAAAAGTGTGTGCAAGCATTACATTATATATATTTTTGAACTCGCGTTTTCACAAGCTTTCATTTGAGACCCCACTCGATTACATGTAAAAAAAAATTTTTTTTCTTTCACTTCCGATTTAACACCCCAAAATTAATCCTTTAAGTAAAAAATTTAACTTTCAAAACTACACGGCTCTGATAGGGCCATCAGTTCCTATATTAGTGCCAAATTCCAACTTTTTATGTCAAATAGTTTCGGAGAAAAATCTAGTGTGACAGACAGACGGGCAGATACTGAAATGATCTTATAATATTCCATATGGAACACTAAAAACTGAATTAAATGCAACTAACAATACTTCAAATGCACTTAAACAGTTTTGTGATCTATTTAAATACATTTCTGATATAAAGTATTTAATTCCACTGACTGACTGTCAGTTATTTGTCGCTAATTTAAACTTTTTTTAGGAAATTGCATTGCGCTAGAAATATTCTACACATGAATCTCTTCGCCTCCTTTATTTTAAAGTCCTTTATGCATATCTTGAAAGATGCGTTATTTGAAGATGGTTTAACTTTGCCCAAAGATTTACTAGTGGATGGTAATGGGTCTAAATTTTTTCATATTGATTCACGGGTAAGTTCTGTAAGAAAATATTCCACTTTCTCTACATCTAACATCTTGTTAAGGTTATTATAGTTATTTGTCAAAAAATTTCTTTTTTTCCGGTTTTGCTTAAAAATCATGCATTTCGTTCGTAACTATAAATCTCATAATTTACCGCCTCCTTTTTCAATAAATGACAACAAAGCAAAAAATATAAATTGGCCACAGTTAGGGAACTTTATAGCCCTACAGGTAGACCAGAAAGATCTGTTTTGACATTTATCTACTGGTTAAATTGTTTTACCAATTTTTCCTGATTCTTTTCTACAACTTAAAGGCACAAAGAAAGTTCTGTAGGCTAGAGCTAGAGCTAATTTTGTGGTAATAGTCAACTACAGTAGTAGTCCTCTAATAGCCTCCAAGCCGTTGGTTCCCAACAGTTGGGTCGCGACCCACAAAAGGATCGCCTAGACTCTTTTGGGGGTCGCCTGTTATGAATTTTAAAAGCTAAAATTTAAAGATAGGTGTTAAAATATTAATAATTTATTTATACTTAGCAACACACGAGGTATGCGACGTAATCAGTGAACGGCTGGCTCACGCACCTCTCCTTATATCTGGCGAAATCCGGAAAGGAGGGTCGTGAACATTTTAAAAAATCTAAAAAAGGTTGCGATTAAAAAAGATTGGGAACCACTGCTCTAAGCGGAATAACTCCGTTCAATGAATGTCCCTCGGCTGACGATTTTTCTGTTACTCGCATATCGCCTATGAAATAATTGCTTGGGAGCAATCGTATGGGGGCGGAAGAACTTTCCTGCTTACAAAGGAAGGTAGTAAGAATAATTGTAAGTCTAGATAAGCTGGAAGGCTATAGAAGAACATATGTAAACAACATATTAACATTGCAATCATTTTTGATTTTAATAACTCTGTGTCGCATAAAAACTAACATTACTTAGTATACAAAGCTCGACTTTATGCATAACTACAAAATTTTAACATATGAGAGATTTCCAACAGAAAATCAGCTTAACCTCATGATACAAAAATAACAGCTTTATTTTTCAACATAATCTCCATCTATCTCAATGCATTTCTGATACCTTTCATTCAATTTTTCCATTCCTTCAAGAACTTAACTTGGTAATCAATCTACAAAATGGTTTTACACGGCTGATATCATCTTCATCCCTGTATCTATAGCTCCTCAATCTTTTTTTAAGTACCTAATTCTTGAATTTTTTTAGAACCTTTTCCCTTTATAAGATATTTTATTACTGCACGCTGGGTTTCTTGCTTAGAGCCGCACCCTCTCACTACTTTTACTGATCTGGGTTGTGTCTGCATCAGACAGAGGCCTATTCTCTGGCGACTAGTATGAGGACACCCTGTCATAGGTAACTTCCCCTTGCGTTTGGATTGGACGTAAAAGCATCACGGATCGTTAGATTGATTATTGTACCACATCTTCTGGATGCTGCGGTATGGCAGTTGGTTTGTTCGGCCTTAGAGATGTCTGGCGTGAAGACATTAAACAACAGTGGGGACAATAAAGAGCCTTTTACAGCGTTCATCGTTTAGTGATGATGTGCGGGGAAAAGTCAAGTCTGATAAGTTTTAGCACCAGTCCCTTGTGTCATATCTTATCAAGCACCTTTGAAATATTCAGCCTGATCGCCTATACGTATCCCCCTTGATTGAAGGAGTCCACTATCTGTTAGACGAGCAAATCTAGTGTATTGTCCCGTCCTCTTTGAGGACGACACGGATCTCTTCTACTTTAGATCTTCTGATCTCAAACATGATGTTTTCGGCCACTTTCCCGAATATGCGTAGTTGGATGATTGGTCTGTAATTTTTAACCTACTTAGTGGAGTTTCATGCTTATGAATCATCAATCATCAGAGTCTTCTTCCACTTTGTGAGGACGCAACTTAACCCGAAGATCACGTTTATCACGTTAGTGAACTCTACAAACTGTTTTTGAGGAAAGTTTTTAAATCATTTCCGGTACTTATGTACCATACCATATTGATATCAATAAATTATTTACTTTGATGAAAATATTTACCATTTTTTTTTCAGGTAAACAACTTTGAATGTAAAACTATTGTCAGTCTCACACAGTACTTTGGTATAGCCAACGTGTCATGGATATTAATGGAAGGAATCTACTTAAATAATTTAATTCTAAGAGCTCTTTTCACAGACAGTAATAAAAGTTTGGCCTATTACATTGGTTTTGGGTGGGGTACGTTTTTTTATTTATAAATATCAGGCATAAAAACCCACTCATCAGAATCTTGTCTTAGGAGAATATTTGGTCACTTAACATTTATTTTTGCTTGTTATTACTTTTACCACTTTTTGATACTAAATTGCTATTGCTCTTTTTAGGGTTACCAATATTGGTTATTATTCCTTGGGTTATCGCAAGAGTTTTCGTAGAAGATACTTTATGTTGGACCACTCACGATCACATTCGAGTCTTTTTAATTATTATAATACCAACTTTTACAGCCGTACTGGTAAGCTTCAAATAAATTTCTAGAATTAATTTTTCAAATATACCAAATCTCTTCTGTACGGAACACTAAAAATGAATTTGTTGAGTAAATAAGGCTATGTATGTCCGGTTGCAAAATCCTTTAAGAAAGAGCATTGACGTAAATTCTGCATTTTTGGTACCATTTTTCTGTAATTTAGTAATGTAATCTATAAAGCAGTTTTTCTGATTTATTTTTTGCGGTTCTATCTACGAGTATATAGGGAATATTTATAAAAACAGATTTTACTAAATATATTTTTAGTGTTCCGTACGGAACACTTATAAGATCACTCCGGTGTCTGTCCGTCTGTCACACCCGATTTTCTCAGTAAGAAATTTTTTTATGAAGTTGAAATTTGGTACTAATATAGGAATTGATGGCCTCATCAGAGCAGTGTAGTTTTGAAAGTTAAATTTTGACTTAAAGGGTTAGTGTTGAGGGGTGAAATCGGAAATGAAAAAAAAAAATTTTTACCTCATCGAGTATGGTGTCAAATGAAAACTTGTGAAAACACGAGTAAAAAGTATATATACAATGTAATACTTGCGTATACTTTGTATTATTTTTAAAAAATCGCGAAAAGTACTGAAAAAAAATTTTGAAAAAATTCTGAAATATTCTCTACGATTGAACGAAAATTATCACGAGTGTTTACCTTTAATAATTTATCTGGTATATAAAAAAAAAAAAACAAAATTTCAAGGTCATCAGTTTTCAGTAAAGACAGGAAACAAACTTTGTTGAAAACTCATTTGGGGTGTGTTTTGTGAAGTCACTGATCTTTTTGTACCTCCGTAACAATTTTTTTTATTTTAAAAGCAATTAACATACGGAACACTAATTGCGCAAGTTCAACTTGCACTTGACCGGTTATTTATTTACAGTAGTTTCTGTAAATATATAATAATTTAATATTTGCTAATGCACAGTGCCATGAATTAATACTTTTATGAAATTAGCATTCTGGAGTCTTCTTAAATCTACTCAATTTTGGTTTCAATTTAATTTGAATACTGTTAATATATTGTTCATCATGCATCATCAAGATTTTTTTTAAAAATTAGTTTTTTCGTTTCGTTTAACATAAATTTGGTAACAAGATCGAGAGACGTTTAATACATCTTTTAAAATATTTTCGATTATTGCAATTTCAAGAATTTCAGTATCCAATCCTAAATCGTATTAAAGTTCTGACCACCTAACCAGCAGATAGCATGTTTCTTGTAAACGGTGGCTGAAAGAGATAATTTACACGTGTACCGGCATAAACTGCTAATTTCTTAGGAACATAACCGAAGAAGCTATTGTATTCCTGAATTTGATGCTAAAATTGAATTACAATATATTCTGTGATAAAGGTTTTTTTTCCGGTTTTCATTCTTCGTTTTTAACTACTATGTTATACTGTATTGTAATTTGGGAAGAGGAGGAGGCACTATGAATGTGTTTTAGAAGCTGCCAACGCTTTTTTCATGATATCGTTTCGTATATGTTGAAAAAAGTTGGTGATACCACACGTCCTTGTGTATTCTTACAAGTGATGATTTACATAATGCTAACTATAAGGCTAATACAACACCCATTATTGATTGCTGGACAAATCTGTATTTTAATATGCAATTATTTTTTAGCTAAACCTGGTACTATTCGTCATTATATCAACGGTCCTTTATAAAAAACTTAAATCACCTATCAACGAAGATTCCAGAAGATACTTAAAATGGGCCAAGTCAACTTTGGTACTGGTGCCCCTATTCGGAGTAAACTATGCCGTTTTTCTAATATTTTATTTCTTGAATGAGAAGATTATATGGTTAACAATTGACAGCCTTTTTGGAAGTTTTCAGGTGAGATATATTTAGATTTTTAATTAATTAAATTATCATAACAACAACCTAAGTGTAAGAGATTTCTGGGATCTGGGGAAGAGTAATCTGGGATTTGATATTGCATTATAACTTCACATTATACCATCAGAGAGTACACAAACTCAGAAACTAAGAAATTAAAGAGACACTTGCTATTATTTCGTAATTTTACTTGTCTTTCTCAGACATGTTTCGGTTTACATGATTGACGAAGATATCTTAAATAGAACTATTAAGGGGCTAATCTGGTAACTTTTTTCAACTATTTATTTTCTAATAGTAAATATATGTAGAAATACGGTAGAACTCATTATTGCAGGGGTTCCTTAACTGTGCGGCGCGACGCCCTGAGGCGTCGCGGCACTATCCTAGGGAAGTCGCGAGACGATACACACAGGTCACCTGCTCGCCTCTCCACTTTCGTTCATTCATTCTTCGGTCTTTTGTTTCGGCGATTTATTTATTCGTCGATTACAAGCGTCGATGAATGCAGTGTTTTGATTTCAAGTGTGTTGTATTTAATTTACACGCGCGTATTCATTACTTAAAATGGATAAATAAATAGAAAATTTGTTGAAGACGCAGGAGAGAGTAGAAAAGAAACTGAAGAAAACGAATAAAGTACAGAAAATATGATGACCAATATTGAGATTTTGGATTTACCTACGTTAGCAAAGGAAATTTGGAACTTCCCTAATGTGTAGTCTGTTTTAAGGTCCTGGCAGCTGAAAGTATGCTTCCTAATAAATTGAAACGTCATTTAGAAACAACCTATAGTAATTTCAAAGGAAAGCCGCGAGATTTTTTTGCAAGAAAATTGCGAGAACTGAAACATCAGTCGATATCGCTGTTTTCCAGAGCATCTATTCCTTCCAAAGCATTGCTCGCCTCTTACAAGGTCGCTCACCGTATTGCCAAATGTAAGAAACCACATACGATTGCTGAAGATCTTATTTTACTTGGATGAAGCGACAGACAGTAATAATGACGCATAATTAATATGTTACGTGTGGTACATGGAAGAAACAAATGTACGTGAGGATTTGTTCTTTTGCAAAAAAAAGACTGATACCGGTAAGGCTAGTGATTTGTTTGAGATAATAGATTCATACATGGATGATAATAACATTCAATAGAAGTGTGTCGGTGTCTGTATGGATGGAGCTCGTACGATGTCAGGAAAGTATGGAGGACTTCAAGCTCTCATTAGAATCAAGGCTCCAAATGTAAAATGGACACATTGTGTCATACATAGGAAGGCCCTAGCTGCAAAAAATATTTCACCTGAATTAAATTTTGGGATGGATATAATTATCAAAGTGGTGAACTTCATAAAAACAAGTCCCGTGTAGGCTAGATAACTTTGTGAAGATTTGGGTGCCGAGCACACATCTTTATTTCATTACTGTAACTCTCGCTGGTTGTCGAGAGGTAACGTATTCTTACGTGTATACGAATTAAAAAATGCGTTGTACACGTATTTATTGACAGAACTGCATCGTGACGCAGAAAAGTTTAAAAATACTGACTTCTTAATAAAATTGGCGTATTGTCCTTAATAAATCGTACAGGGAAACGAAACGCATATACTGCAACTGACCAATAAAATTGCAGCGTTGCAAAAGAAGTTGCTGTTGTGGAAAAGAAAAATG
This sequence comes from Pachyrhynchus sulphureomaculatus, assembly GCA_019049505.1. Taxonomy (NCBI): domain Eukaryota; kingdom Metazoa; phylum Arthropoda; class Insecta; order Coleoptera; family Curculionidae; genus Pachyrhynchus; species Pachyrhynchus sulphureomaculatus. The sequence continues at coordinate 50,785,412 of CM032453.1, forward strand.
GAAGAGGAGCAAGGAAATACTGACTGTTTTGAAAGGCTTTCCGAGAGAAAAATCTTTTCAAAATCTGGAGCCAAGTTTGCAATTGATATTTATCCAACACTTATCAACATTAAGCACTCATTTTAATAAATATTTTCCAGAGAATCTGAATCAATACGACTGGATTAGAAACCCATTCCAATCAACCCCACCACCATTTAGACTTTCACGAGTCGAGGAAGAACCGCTGTTAGAACTATCTTGTGATATGGGCCTAAAACTACCATTCGATAAAGACAAACCGTTTCAATTTTGGAACAATGCATCCCAAGAATATCCTACTATCAGTACTACGGCTTTGAGGGTTCTTTTACCATTTGCTACGTCGTACTTGTGTGAAACTGGCTTTTCTGCAGTTCCAATAATCAAATCGAAGTACAGGTCACAAATAAATTTAGAAGAAGAAATGAGAGTAACAGTTTAAAACTTCAGCCCCGATTTGAGAAGTTATGTTCAGAAAAGCAAGCACATTCTTCTCATTAATTGTATTGTTTGTAGTTTTTTTTTTATGTTTCCTAATAAATAATAATTAAGATTCTATATTCTTTGGCGTTTTCTTTGAATAATAAAGTAATTTTCTTGTCTGCTAGAGTTACACACAGATATTTTCTTTTAGAAGGGCGTCGCAAAAAAATAGCAACCTGTAAAGGGAGTCGCAGTAAAAAAAAGATTGGGAACCCCTGCATTATTGGCAATGTGTACCTGGAGCACCGTACGTGCAGCTGCCGTATACCTACCGTCTCCGCCCCGTTTTCGTAAATCCTCGGTCTATAGGCATTTTAGTTTCAGTTTTCGAGCAGTTGAGTGTTGGTTTCCGTCAAGAAAGGAGTAGTCGAGTGTCTGTATATCGTTTAGTACAGGGGTGCTCAAACGGTCGATCGCGAATGCTTTTTGAGTCGGTCTCGAGAAAAAAAATCCGATATAGAACTATTCATAGATTTTGTTTTAGGTAACTAAAACAAAATGTAATGAATAAACTACTAAAATGTATTCGATCCACAATTAGGCCAGAATAACCCCCTCATCACTTTCTTTTATCGTAATAGCCCCCTGCTAGCGGCAAAAGGCGGCTTTATCAAAGGACCGCGCGGTACTTGTCAAAGAAAAGCCGCGTTTTTGATTCCCGCCGATTTTTCTAGAAACTTCGGGCGGCGTGTTTGACGGGAACATTCGAGACTTCGTTCGCGCCGATATAAATGTTGCGCCTGCAGGAATAGGAGTCAGTCTGAGTTGTAACTTGAAAGCGATACATCGATACAAAGTTTATTAATAAATAGTCCAAAATGAGTGCGGCGAAGAAAAGTAAAACTTATCATTTTAATAACGATTGGGAGGAAGAATTTTTCTTTTGTATGGTAAAGGATAAGTGCATTTGTCTCATTTGCCGTGCGTCAGTTGCAATACCTAAGCGTGGGAATTTTGAGAGGCATCATAAAACGGTTCATAAAAACTATGAAAAGGATTTTCCGTCACAGAGTGAATTAAGAAAACGAAAAGTACGTGATTTGATAACTTGTTTGAAAAAAGAACAAACCATGTTCACAAGACCAGCCAAACAATGAAAAGCTGCAACGATCGCGTCATTTAAAATATCTCATATATTGGCGAAACACAAAAAAATTGATGATGGATTGGTTGTGAAGGAAGCATTTATTGAAGCGGGTGAGACTTTATTTGGAGATTTTAAAAATAAAACAGAGATTATGTCTGCTATTAGAGAACTTCAATTATCTCGTCCGACTGTCACAAGGCGTGTTGAAATCATGAGTCAGGACATGGCAGATAAACTAAAACATGATATCATGGAATGTACATACTTTTCTTTACAGTTCGACGAATCCACCGATATGACAGACACTGCCAGCTGTGTATTTTTATTCGAATGGTATTCAATGACATGTCGGCTAAGGAAGAGTTTTTGACAATGATTCCTCTAAAAGGAAAGACCCGTGGCGAAGATATATATGACGTTTTCTTCAATTTTGTAACAAACTACAAGCTACCAATACATAAACTAGTGTGCATTACAACCGATGGAGCACCAGCAATGACTGGAAATGAAAACGGTTTTGTGGCATTGTGTCGAGCTAATTATGATTTCCCTTCATTTTTCTCCTTCCGTTGCATTATACATCAATAAGTTTTGTGTTCAAAAGTTCTAAACATGGAGGAGATTATGGGCATTGCAATAAAAATTGTGAATTCTATCCGTGCACGTAGCTTGCAACGACGGCCCTTTAAATTGCAGTTGGAAGATAGTGAGTCAGCTGAACACACTGATTTAGTTCTTCACACGGACGTCAGGTGATTGAGTCGCGGAAAATTCCTAGAAAGGTTTCAAGAATTATTGCCCGAAATAACAGCTTTTCTGGACGAAAGAGGTGATGACACTCAGATGCTCAAAAACGGAAAATGGCTGACTGATTTGGCATTTTTGACAGACCACAATGCATTTAAACACCATTAATTTGGCGCTTCAAGGTAAAGGACAAACTATTATTGAGATGATTAGCGCAATAAACGCATTCAAAAGTAGATTGCAATTTATGATAGATCAACTGAAAATAAAGGATCTGAAAAATTTTCCATCTTTGAAAGCAAGGATTCCTCAGTTGAATTATGATATTTATGAGGCAGAATTATCAAATATTTTGGGCCAATTCGAAATACGTTTTTATGATTTCAGTAAATTGGCAAATATCGCATCATTTATGAGTTATCCTTTTTCGTGTAAAAGCATTGCGGAATTAGCTACTGAAATAGCAAGTCAGTTTAACATGGACTCATGTTCTGTTGAAAATGAGTTAGTGCAGATTATATCAGATATACATCTCAAAGCCACAGCATCTGATACAAAAATCTGGTGTTTTATATCTGAAGATAAATATCCGAATCTAAGGCAAATCGCCCTTCAACTGACGTTAATGTTTGGGTCAACTTACTTGTGCGAGTCTGCATTTTCTGAAATGAAGATAATTAAGTCAAAATATCGCAATCGACTAACTGACGAACATATGTCATCATGCTTGCGATTAGCACTCGGTAATTACGTACCATCTTATGAAAAGTATGCTGAGGGCGTGCAGTGCCACGCTTCAACATCCAAAGTCACTCTTTAGTTAAGTTTAGACACTAGAACTCGTTTGTTTTGTAAGAACCAATAAACTCGCAATTTTGAATAATTATGAGTTTTTTCATTGCATTTTAGAGCAAACCTACACTTACTTTGACTAAAAAAATGCATATTGTGCGGAAAACTAATATCTATGCCATGATACACCCTACCTAGACGACAATCCTGCATCACACTTACTTGCAGCCTCTCAGAGTCGATCGATCGTAGTCTTACAATATTGAGGTAGATCGCCAGCAGTTCAAGTTTGAGCACCCCTGGTTTAGTATAACCACAGTAAACATACTATACAGTAGCGAAACTCAAGGATAACCGCATAGGAAAATCAAGTTCGTTTTCAGAAGGTCACGTGGCAATCCGCCATGTTAAAAGTGGACCAGCGCGAGATTTGAAATACAAATAAAGTTTTGCAAAGTTTTATCATTCAAAATCGTAGATATAGAAATGTTTGAAAATTTTTGATTCATTATTTAATACAGCATGAGTAATATAAAAGTCAATGCGGCATGAGTAATATAAAAAAAAAAAACAAAAAGGATGGTGCACTTTGTTAGAAAAGAAATGAATACAGGTAAAAAACTTGATAGGAAGGTATTTGATCTAATTCTTCATATTCAACTTCAGTTTTTAATAACCTTATCCAAAAATTCAAAAGTCTATCAAAGTTAAACGTCACTGTTTGAGGTTAAAGTTTTATTTACAACATTTTTCAAGTAAATTTGTGATTAAAGATGTTTTTTAAGGACTAAATTAATTTGATTTCAACATACGTAATACCTAATGCCATTTTTCTTGTACCGTGAAATAAAGACATATTGTTATTACTAAGATGTCAACATGTTCTAAAATAAGAGCATTTTTTTTCTAAGCAGTGTTGTGTTGTTTGGTGTGATAGATCTCTTTTTAATTAAAAAACAGTGTGTGTCTACTTTTTGGGAACTTATTTTTTCTTAAACTACAAAACTATATTGTGTAACTTCGAGAAAGATTAATATAATATTATTAATGAATTATGAACGTATATGTATAGACCTCTATTTTCTATGTGAATGATTCTTAGAGGTATTTTGCATTCCATTCATCGCTCCACGGCCTGTTTCAATAGGTAACTCATTTGCAGGAACTCCAATATCAATGTCAGTTAATAATTGATCTACATGGTTTTCTAAAATATCCAACTCTGATCCTATATTAACATCTGGATAGGCATGGTCGAATAAACGATTTTTCAAATCATTTTTAAACATTTTCTGAGAAAAATGTGAGGCACATATTTTATATTTTTTGCACAAATTTTCAATTGGACAATTAATGACGCGTTTAGTTGCTGCAAGCCAAATCTTTGCCCTATAACCAAAATAAACCAATTTATCCGCGTACGATTTCTTACGCAATTGATATTCTTTAATTAAATCACTTACCTTTCAACATCTTTGGGGAAGAAGAAGAAACTAACGCCCCGCGTACAGTTTGAATTATTTTTGCAATTCTCACCGGCACAACAATAACCTCCTTTTCCCATGATCATATAAATTGTTTCTCAACCTTTTCGATTCTCTTCACTTACATACGTTTTTAATTCTCCTTTTTTACAAACTCTCTCTTTCTTCTGTCTTTATATTCATATAAACTGCAGTCACATCAAGAAACGATTAACGATACATTTTCAAAGACACATTCCGAGATCGGATGTAAACACTGAGCGGCCATTTTGAAAAAGGACCGGTCGACGCACGCGCCGTCAAAATCTCGTCACAAAATTGGAGCTCAGTTTCGCTACTGTAGTATGTTTACTGTGGTATAACGCTTTAAACACGTTTTTCTCGATACAACCTTTGTTGACCTGGTTGAGATGATTTAAAAAAAAACTATTGCACGGATCGGGCTCAAAATTTTATGTCTTATTCTATATATCAATGGCCATCGCCGGAACTACTTTTATAATTATGCGTTAATATTTTTAAACAATCGAAGTTGCAAAAATAAGGTCGAAAATTTCAAAACTCTGCCATTTTGTTTTTTTTTTATCGTGGTTATACAATTTTAGTACCGGCGATAGCGGCAACTATATTTTATAAAAATCCACTCGAATATTTGCTTTCAGTTCCTCCAAAATCGAGATATCATGTCAATCAGATTTAAAGAGTTCAAGTTCAGTTCAGGCGGTCCTACCAAGGAAATAAATCATGAAAAAACAATTTTTTTTCTATTAGTTTAAGACGTAGTATTATGTATAAAAATATTAAAATTCACAAATAAATTTTACTATGAAAAAAAAATCCTAAAAAAAAGACTACAAGTTACCAGACTACCCCCTTAAAAAAAGAAAACAAATACACTGCCGTCAGAAAGTATTTGCCCACCTAGAAATTTCAATGTAACTGCCAAAATTTAATACCTAATTAAACCATTTTATTATATTAGGTAAATTTAATTGTTCTTAACAAGTGTCCATCATAAAATTGTTGAAATCACAAATTAAAAACCAATTAGAACAAATTTCCAAGTTTTGCATGATAATAGTTTTGAGGCGATTTCTGAGAATTCCAGTTGAACTAAGAACTCATTTCAAGTTTCTAGGGATTATGGAAATTCCTAGTGACATTTTATGATTAACCATTAACCATTCGCAAACAGTACTTTGTCATTGATGCAGGCTCAATTGTTTTGTGAAAATGCCAAAAACGAAAGAAGTTTCCGTTGAAAATCGGGCTCTGATAATTGCAAGACATCAAAATGGTCACTCGAGTCGGTGGACTACATCGTAAAAAAATTTTCAATGACTCCCGCTGAAGACAGAGCTATAACAATGTCCAGCAGAAGTAATCGCCGCCTAACCGCACTAGGAATCAGGGTTCAAGTAAACTTGGAGCGGCCCATTCACATCACCGTGACAAACGTGAAGAACAGGTTAGCAGAAGGTGGACTACACGGGAGAGCTGCAGTGAGGAAACCACTTCTTAGGCAAGTGAATAAATGATAGAATGGGCCCGAGAACATGAAAATTGGACATCAGAACAATGAAATTCCGCCCTTTGGAGCGACGAGTTTACGTGCGGCGGTCAGCTGGAGAGAGAATGTTGGAAGCCTATCAGTTGTCTACAGTAAAACATGGTGGAGGTTCAGTAATGGTTTGTGGTTGTTTTGGCAATGGTAAAGTTGGAACAATCTTTAGGATAGAAGGAATCATGCGAAAAGAACAGTATCAAGAAATTTTGCTAACTCAAATGCTTCCTTCTGGAAGAGATATTTTTCAGGGGAAATTTATTTTTCAGCATGACAACGACCCTAAACATTCTGCTAAACAAATTAGAGAACTTTTGGACTAATGGAAATCCGATGACGTCCTGGAAGTAATGACTTGACCTCCACAATCACCCGACTTGAATCTCATCGAATTTCTGTGGGACCATTTGGATAGGTGTGTTCGAAAACTCAATCCAACATCAGAAAATCACTTGTGGGAACTTTTACAAGCATAATGGGTTAAAATAACCGAAGAAACTACTGGACAGAATGCAGAAACTCTGTAAAGCGGTAATTGAAAACAAAGGAGGTCACATAGATGAGAAAAATCCTGGAAAATCATGAATATTTTCTGATTTTCTAGACTGTAAATAATGTGAAAATAAATAATTCATTAAAATTTTTTAAAAAAATATTATCTTTGTTTTCGTTGTCTTGAGACCGAAATAACTAGGTGGGCAAATACTTTCTGACGGTAGTGTATATGCTTCTATTTAAGGACGCTTCCTGATTTGTCGGTGCGGTATTGTTTTTCTCGGTATGCTCGGTACCGATTCGGTAACGAAAAAATTTCAATGAAACCAACCTAACTTGCTCCGTGCCCGCGCAAATCAGGCACGCCGAGAAAACGATACCACACCGACAAATCAGGGAGCGGTCTAAGCGTAAAATTTTATGGCACTGTCGAGGACGATATTGAAGAAGTCTAGTTGAATGTGTATGACATGTGTCATACACAGTCAACTAGACTTCTTCCTTGAGTCATTTTAATTTCTATGATTTCGAAATAATTTAATACTTTACTTTATCTGCCGTTATGAAGTAGCGTTGTATCTTTATTACTGAAAAAATTAAAATCCCAACGGAATCGAAAAAAACGTTTAAAATCTATACTACTATATATATTTGGAAAATCCAGTTTTTCTGATCGTGCAAAATTCAGTTTTTGTTTTATTTTAGTCTTTGATCTACCTTCATAACTGTTACACGTAATTTCGTACATGGTCGATTTACCATATAATTTTCGTATTTAATTATTATGCCTCCTGCAATCGTAGGAGAAACTGGAGAAGGTCAAGAACCATGATTTCTCAAGACTTTATTTTTTAGGGTTTCTTCGTTGCCATTCTTTACTGTTTCATGAACGGAGAGGTCAAGGCAGAACTAAAACCACATATCAACAGTATTTTAATTTTCCTGGCTACAAACAACGTCACAAAATTCTGTTTTCCTAGGCGAGAGAAATATTTAAGGTATGTTACCTAGGCGAGAGAAATATTTAAGGTATATTCCTTAGAGAACAGAAATATTTAGGGTACATTACCTAGACTACAGAAATATTTAAGGTATATTACCTGGACTACAGAAATATTTAAGATATGTTCTCTAGACGACAGCTTACCGGCGGGCCGTCAGTAAGTTTTACCCTTGTATTAAAAGTACAGAAGGTGCATGAATAATGGGCCGTAATATTGATCCCGGTATAACGATCAATATTAGTACTTTGCCCCCATCTTTATGATATTGCGAAATTCACAAACAGATAAAAACAGCTGCATATGTCCATCATTCTCTTACTCATTATATCATGTAGACAAATGCTTACATTGTCGTCAATATGTTAAGGAACATGTTTAGGCACCATACTTTTGTTTACGATACAAATATTTAAGAACATTTTTGTAGCTCAGCCGCCGGCAGACAATCAGTGTGCACGACGATGTCTTGTAGCTCCCTCTACAACAATGGTGTTAATAGCCAGCGTAACAGCAAAACCAAATCTGAGCAGCTATCAAAAATTAAACTCACGAATCTCCAAGCCGGTAAGTATAGCAAGGGTAATATCTACGGGGATAGAGAAAAAGTATTATAATTTGGTGCCAATATTCACTTTTTATGGTTATTATATAAACACAATTATTTTCTTGTAGACTTAGGTTATATATGAGTGTCATTCTAAAAGTTCTCGGCATGACACAGATGTCGCACTAAGACGACCAAATTATTATGTGTTGTATCTACTTGATGGCGTGTGTTTAGTTATCTTCTTGTAGAAGTTTTAACATTTTCTAAAAAATAGATAAAATTGAAGTGCGAGTTGTTATAAAATACTTCATTTTAGAAGGTTTAATTCCTACGGATATTCAAAAAGAGTTAAAGTAACATTAAATGATTCTTCCCCTTCGTTTTTGACAATTAAAAAATGGTAGTCGTACATCCATTCAAGATGATTAACGCTCAGGACGCCTGAAAACCTCTACGACCGACGAGATTGTGACAACTATGCAACCCTCCAGTGAATGCATAACATTTCGTGGGAGTCGTGGAGCGGCTTTACAAAAGGACTGAGCGGGTTTGCCCAGAATTATGAATCGGGAGATTTGTGGCGGAGTTTTCAACGCGAAAAAAACCAGTGCTTGACTCTACTACCCTCCATATTCACCTGGTCTGGCTCTAAACGACTTTTTATTTCCTAAATTTTACTCTTCCTATTTATACATGACCTCAGTTTGGGCCTTGATTGCAATTGCAACTTATTGTTCGGTGACGAACTCGGGATGGTAATTAAGGAGTAGTCTTTGATGCATTCGCTGTAAAAATAGCTCATTAATAAATTTTTCCTGTAGCATAGTATAGTAAACGGCACCAATACTTGACATAACATATAATGTACATGTCACTGATTTTTTTTTCTTATCTTTAATTTACAGAGAACCAGAAAGAATATTTTATTCCGAATGGTGTGCGACATTCTGTCCCAAAAACTGGTCAAAACGGTCATTTTGTGCCAAATTTGACATTTGTTCACGGGAGATATCCGACCACAAATGTAAGTTTCAAAGATTTCTTATTTATTTTTTATCCTTACATTTCTTTAATATTTTAGTATAACCATGACTTCGTCAATAGTAATCCAAAAAAAAGTTAGGGTATATTTTAAGTGAAGCCAGCCACTTTTTTTTATGGGTGCTAACACGTGCTGCAGGGAGGTCCCTAAAGCGCTACAGGAGCGACACGTGTGCGGAAAAAGCGATTCACGTTGTTCTTGAATCGCGGTAAATTGAACTCGGTGGGAAACACAGTACTGGGCAAATTATTCCATAGGGATGATGTTCTCTATATAAAAGACTGCTTGAAAAGCGTTGTACGAGGAGTAACAAGCTGAACCTCATACGGATGTGAAGTATCAGCACGACGTGTATTTTTAACATGCACCGCTCTGGAAAGAATTAAACGGGCTACATCCTCCGAACACTTTCCATGAAAATACTTGTAGTATTGTAGTGTTTGGGAGCAGAGCCCCAAACATGGGAGCAGTATTCCATGGTTGGTCGAATTTGAGCTTTGTAAAGAATTAACAGTTGTTGTGGAGTGTAAAGCTTTCTGGTTCGAAATAATATTCCCAACTTTTGAGAAGCTCTCCTTGCTATGCCTGCAACATGCTCATGCCAGGACATGTTTGCTCCCAAATTAACGCCCAACAAACTGAGCGACGATGTTAGCCATAACTATGTCGGGTTTAGCAACGTTAACTTTTTTCGAAAAAACTGCCGCCTGGGTTTTTGTAGCATTAAATTCCACTTGGTTACTGTCACCCCAAGATAGAATTTCTTCTAGGTCTTTGTTAAGTTGAACAACTTCCTGCTGTCTGCGGACACTCGCCTGAGCAGTCGATGTCCGAGCGTTCAAAGTGAATGAAGAGATAAGCGTACTGTCATCTGCAAAGCTGTAGATTGGATTTCCGGTCTTTTCCTGCAGATCGTTAATTTAAATGAGAAAGAGAGTAGGAGACAGTATGGAGCCTTGGGGCAAACGGGCGTTGATAGTAAAGGTGTTAGAAAGAAATCCGTCGACCGCCACTCGTAAAGAACGCTCACTGAGGAAACATGAGAGCCACTAACAGAACTTTTCAGATATACCACAAGAACGTAGCTTAGCCAACAGCGCATCGTGCCAAACACGGTCGAATTCCTTGGATATGTCAAGAGCAACCGCTCGAGATTCTCCATAGTGTTCAATTGCGTTGTTCCAAACATATATTACATAAGTCAGAAGATCTCCTGTTGATCTATGTTTAGGAAAGTCATATTGGTGATCGCTAATAATGTTGAATTCTTCAAGATATTTTAGGAAGCCACTGCTACGTTCATTAGAAGGAACACGGCGTGATGAGTATCGATTTTTCTCTTTTTCTTTCTAAATAAGCAATAGAAAACTTTGATGTCTGTTGCCAGCCTTCGACTGGAAAGGTTGCAAAGTATGTGTGCGATTTGCATTGTAATTATGTTCCACACACACATACCAGCCAGTCGTAAAAACTGGCGGCATTGTAAATATACCCTAAAAACAATTTTTTGGACATTCAAGACCGAATCGGTGTTGAATTAAAATTTTTGCTTGTTTAGGTTGATATGGCACTCATCAATGAAATAAGGCCCCACCATTATTCTCAAAATCTGCCTACTTGTGAAGAAGAAGTACGTATGCTTGGCGGAGAAAATAATTTGAAAAACAATCTCGAATCAAATTATGACAAATGAATGGATAATTAAAAAAGGAAACAAAAGAAATAGTTAAAATGCTTCTCGTATGCATTATCTATTGTCATCTTCAGTTTTTTATGAAACAATAATATACAGTGCATTCGAAAAGTTCGGGAACTACTGTAAATGAAAAACAATTACTTATAAAACAAAAAGTTAAAGTTTTGAGCAATTACACAATCCCCACTCATCTTTATGTATATATATATATATATATATATATATATATATATATATATATATATATATATATATATATATATATATATACATATATATATATATATATATATATATATATATATATATATATATAAACTTGATTGGTTTTTCTTGGGTACTTAGGTTCTTTTGGAAAATACAAACTAGTTTATTTGACGTTCCGCCTTATTTTTTTTAGGCTTTTTCAAAATTTTTTATTATTAGTTCTAAAATTAGAAAATACAAAGTTAAAATCTTTTAGGTCAATTTACAGGTTAAAAAATATATAACCTTTTACGCACACTCGGACATTTAAAATATTTACAATATAACAACAATACAAAATAAATCAAACAAAAGTATATACCTGGAAAGCCAACTATTTGCGTGTTTGTGAATTTCAAATTCTATAGTTCTTATCAACATATCGTGTCTTGTATTTTTTATTGATTTTTTTTAAATTTTGTTATCTATAATGGATGTCTTAACCAAAAAGCTGTTATTGATGTTAAGTATATATACCATTTTGTATTATTAAGGGGATATGCATGCCACCATGTTTATTTTTTAATTAGATTTGTGTAGATATGACTGATTCCTCTTATGTCAGTCCTATCATTCACAGTGTTTTCATCTTTTTTTATTTCAATCATCTCTTTGATTTGTAGTTTGGCATAATTCCGGTCTTTGCAAAGGACCTTGGTTTCATTAAATTTAAAGTCATGTTGGACAGTGGAAGCATTCCTAGTATATTTGTGTCCATTCAGTCTGTTTTTTAGTAACTGAGAAGTAATTTCAATATATTTCTTCGGACAATCCGCACACGGTATTGCATACACAACATTAAATTCATTCATTGTGAGGATAATGCTGAGAAGCTGAAATGGATCTTGAAAAGTATAACATTATAATTCGCCATAAAACTCAAAATAAACTAAGTACATTATTTACAAACTTAAAAAGCCATATCCCCACAATGAAGAAATCTAATGTTGTGTATGCAATGCCGTGTGCGGATTGTCCGAAGAAATATATTGAAATGACTTCTCAGTTACTAAAGAACAGACTGAATGGACACAAATATACTAGGAATGCTTCCACTGCCCTCAGTAAACATGAAGCAGAAGAAAAACATGACTTTAAATTTAATGAAACCAAGGTCCTCTGCAAAGACCGGAATTATGCCAAACTACAAATCAAAGATATGATTGAAATAAAAAAAAAGATGAAAACACTGTGAATGATAGGACTGACATAAGAGGAATCAGTCATATTTACACAAATCTAATTAAAAAATAAACATGGTGGCATGCATATCCTCTTAATAATACAAAATGGTATATATACTTAACATCAATAACAGTTTTTTGGTTAAGACACCCATTATAGATAATAAAATTTAAAAAAATCAATAAAAAATACGAGACACGATTTGTTGATAAGAAATATAGAATTTGAAATTCACAAACACATAAATAGTTGACTTTCAAGGTATATACTCTTGTTTGATTTATTTTGTATTGTTGTGATAGTGTAAATATTCTAAATGTTCGAGTGTGCGTAAAAGGTTATATGTTTTTTTAAACCTGTAAATTGACCTAAAAGATTTTAACTTTGTATTTTCTAATTTTAGAATGAATAATAAATTATTTAAAAAAAAATTTTGAAAATGCCTAAAAAAAATAAGGCGAAACGTCAAATAAACTAGTTTGTATTTTCTAAAAGAACCTAAGTACCCAAGAAAAAACAATCAAGTTTATGTAAACAAAAGGTTCAACAGAATAATTATTATTATTACATATATATATATATATATATATATATATATATATATATATATATATATATATATATATATATATATATATATATATATATATATATATATTATAAATATATATATATATATATATATATATATATATATATATATATATATAAAATATATATATATATATATATATATATATATATATATATATATATATATATATATATATATATATATATATATATGTTATCTTTAAGAACTGTGTTGAACTCTACGAGGGATTTATTAACAAAACGTACAATCTAGATGATCCTGATGAAGATAAACCCAAACGCTGCGCTGCATTAAAGAAAGTGTTTTGATGTGTAGTCTTGCTACATCGTAAATAAAATTTCATATCTACCCGTTGCTCTACCTTTACGAATCGTGAGCGCATATAAAACCGGACCAACCTTAAACGTTCATTGAACACAAAATAATAAACACATTGAAGTTAAGTTGTAAAAGCTCGAAGAGAGAGAGTTGTAAAAGCTCGCGTTAGTCACAGATAGAAGTCCATCTCGTTTATTTTCTATAGTTACAGTCCCAGATCTTGGAAATGCTGTGTATAAAAAATAAGAGATTATTATACGAATTACTATCATGCAAAAAGAGAGAAACCGGGGTGAATTTTGAACTTGGGGCCTTATTTTTATCTGGCTACAGCACTTACTGTTATAAAAATTGTTTATTTTTGTAAAATGGGTGTTTCCACCGGTCCAGGGAAGCAACATTCACTATCTGTTCCTTATCAAGATATTTTTAGTGTTCCGTATGGAACATTTCGGTGTCTGTCACACCATACCGATTTTCTCCGAAACTATTTGACATAGAAAGTTAAAATTTGGCGCAAATATAAGAATTGATTGCCCAATCAGAACCGTCTAGTTTTGAAATTTGACTTGTAGGGGGAAGTGAAAAAAAAAAATTTTAAGTTCATCGAGTCAAATGAAAGTTTGTGGAAATACGAGTTCAAAAATATATGTATATATGTTAATATAATACTCGTGCAAATTTTTCTTCATATTATTTTAAAAAAATGGTAAAAAATCGCAGTCGCTATCTCGGGAAGAATTGACCAAAATTTTTGAAAAAACTGTAGAATATTCGGTACATGCAAAGGTTGGTTTCTGAAAATAGCTAAAAAGGGACCAGGGTGTCGTATAAAAGACTTGCATTATTGTTAATTAAAAATACACATCCTCTCTCTCCGAATTTCTAGTACTAAGAAAATATAAATTTGTTAAAATGTTAACAATAAATGTTGTGTTAAGTAAGATTGTTAGAGGGTGAGTGACCGATATTAAAATTTTAAATAGCTTCACAATGCTGTATTTCTTTTATTATTTAGTGAGTAATATATCCTGGTTAAAAACAAGGTCTCAATTTAAGCAACACCATGTATATTATAATAAAAATATTAGTAAGAGAATCTCCAGAGGCGACCAAATGTGATGCCAGCATGTGGAACAAATTAGTTCGATAAGCATTCCGCGCAAATTAACAAAACGACTCTCTTGTGACCTGTGGCAGTTCGTACAGATCCCGGTAACAAAACACGCCCAGGTGAAGGGGACGTGTAATTTTCGCGACATTAATGTTCCGATACTGTTGAAGTAATATTATCCAATAGGAGTTTGTAATTAAGAAATAACCGGCCAAGTGCAAGTCGAACTTGCGCAATTAGTGTTCCGTACGTTGATTGCTTTTAAAATAAAGATTTTTGTCAAGGAGGTATAAAATGATCAATGACTTCACAAAACACACCCCAAACGAGTTTTCAACAAAGTTTGTCTCCAATTTTTGTCGAAAACTGATGACCTTGAAATTTTTATTTTTTTTATATACCAGATAAATTATTAAACTTGTGATAATTTTCATTCAATCTACACTCTGCGGAGAATATTCCTGAGCTTTCTCAAAATTTTTTGATCAGTGCTTTTCGAGATAAGGGGGGGCAGCGATTTTTTTACAGTTTTTTTAAAATAATAGAAAGAAAAGTGTACGCAAGTATTACATTATAAATATTCTTGAACTCGTGTTTTCACAAGCTTTCACTTGACACCCCACTCGATGATCTGGTAGAAACATTTTTTTTCGCTTCCGATTTCACCCCCCAAAAGTAACCCTTTAAGTCAAAATTTAACTTCCAATACCACACGACTCTGGTGGAGCCATCAATTCCTACAATAGTGTAAAATCTCAACTTTCTATGTCAAATAGTTTCGGAGAAAATCGGGTGTGACAGACAGATAGACATCGAACTATTCTTATAACACTAAAACGCCATTTTACAATACTGTAAACAAAAGATGTTTATAGCAACAAGAATTTGGCGGGATTAACAATATTAATCAAAACAAATAATCGAATTTGACGAGGTTAACTGTTTTCACGGGTATTGTTAATCCTGCCAAATTATTTCCCGCGCTCTTTTGTTTACAATCCTGTAAAATGATCTTTTTCCTCAATTTCAGACGCCCAAAAAAAAGGGTGAGTTCAAAATCAAAAAAACTAGGCATAAAATCCACAATGTCTAGGGGCTAGCTTCCAAAATTGATAGTAATATCATTCGGCTATGTTAGAAGAGGCTGAATTTTTTTACAGATTTTTTATTATAATTTCGAATAAATGTATGTAAGATATAATGTTTACAATGTCCTGTGTACTTTTATCAACAAATGTCTTCTCACGAGATAAAAATTATAAATGGCAAAAAAACATTAAAAATGAATTGTGATAAATGTATATAAAATGTCTCTAAATACACTTTTTACTGTTTAAATTTCAAAAATACATTTCCCCAATATTGTAAATTTTGTAAAAACAGGAAGTATCATATTTTTTTTCGCCTAAAATTAAAACAAAAATGCAGCCCATGAAATAAAGAGTACTGTTAATATTTTTGAATAAAGTTAAATAAAAAAGTAATATAACCTAACGCCCACTTTAAACACATTAAATACAGGATTCTGCAAACTAAATGGCAAATTCAAATTATCTGGACAACGACAAAAGATATTTATAAAATTTGGCTGTAATGTAGGTGTTGAAAGTATTTTGTACGAGATAGTTAGTTCATATTGAAACGGTGCCAGTAGCAACGTTGAAATTTCAAATAATTCGATACAGAATGAAAATCCCAATCTGGAAATACCTCATCTCTCAAGCAATTTAAAAATTATCCCTGTCTGATATTTTTTTTAAACTGCAAATAGCCTTTCTTCTCGAGATTGCAAAAACCAATCAAAATAAAATATGAATTAGTTTTTGTTTTGTTATAAGTGCAGCAACAGCAATAAGGTATTGTGTTAATATTTGGTATCTGTCATAGAAATTTTGACACAGTGTTTAATTATGACTTTTTGCCGTAATTTGTACGAATGCATACAACATGATAGTGACGTAGCAAGACTTGTAAACTTTCAGGGATACGCGTGTAGCGGTGCCCTAAAAACTGCTGACTCGTTCTGCCAAAAATCACTTTCTAAACGTGTCGAGTAAGCAACTATTCTCAAACTTGAAATATTTTTAATTCTCTGAGTTTGAAAAACCCAGTATACTACGTTGGACTGAGCGTTACCACAGTTTAGGTTACTAGGTTAAGTAAAAAAACTATTAAAACCATTTGTAATCACTATGTGATAAAGTTTTACATGTAGCTTTACCATATTAATAACACTTTAATGTAGATATAAGAAATGTCAAAATATATTTCCTATATTTTATTTTATTATATTATAAGAAAAATTGAAATAACAGGTGCAAATCTTTAACGTCTATGCAACTGTATGTACAGACGTGTGCAAAAAGCTGTTTACTTCAAAATTTATTTTTATTCGCACTGATATTAAGAGAATCGCCAATTTCTAAGCATAACTATAAGTAGCATCCATTTGAAAAATATTCCTTTGAGAAACAAGAATAGTATAAAGAAAAAGTATATAGTACTTTGCCTGCTAATTTATACTCTTTCAGAAATATCCCTCCTCATACGGCTACTAAGCCAAATTGTGACCTGTCACTATAATTGGATAGTCTTAAAAATTGGTGTTCCCTCTAAATATTTTTAGATATACACCACATATTTGTTACATCTATAAGAAAAAATGTGTACCTGGTTATAATAATTATATTAATTTCATGTTTAAGTGTTGTCTATTTTTAATAAAATATAAATAAAACAATATTAGATTTTCATTTTAAAAGAAAGTTTATTAACTTTATAAAAAATACTAATCTTAAGAATAAATAATTTAAGAAAATAATAAAATCTAATCACAGACTGGAGAGGATAAAAAAAGGCCACGGACTAGTGTGCGTCTCAATTTTGGTAGGCCGCCTAATACATCGAAAATGATCGCCATTTTTAGCCAAATTGTTAATTTCACATTAGTATTATCTTGTCTATGGATGTGTTGTCTTAAACGTAAAATGTCGTCCAGCATGACTCTTTCGCCAAGGTGGTCAAGAGAAACAAGGACGCGGATGTCGCCGGGAATACTCAACGAATATCCGAACGAAATCCTAGATGATAATGACCTCTCATTTTTGTCGTT
This sequence comes from Pachyrhynchus sulphureomaculatus, assembly GCA_019049505.1. NCBI lineage: Eukaryota > Metazoa > Arthropoda > Insecta > Coleoptera > Curculionidae > Pachyrhynchus > Pachyrhynchus sulphureomaculatus. The sequence continues at coordinate 50,802,944 of CM032453.1, forward strand.
ATGCTTTCTAGCGTTTTTATATGTTTTCTTTTTAGTTTTTGTGATTTATACTGTGTTTTTTCTACCTTTGCCTGAAAGAGGTATTTTATTTCGTAAAACTTATTGAACTCGATGGCGTGATATTAAAAATTAGTGAATATATTACATTTTAAAGTGTATCAACAAACAGGTATTCCTGTCGAAAAAATCAATTTAAAGTACTAATAAGGTACTATATTTAAAAAAAAAACAATACCTGCCTGCGTATAATTTTAAATAATTGATTAAAATAACTACACGTAAAATCTAATCAATTGTTCAGCAAATTTGAAGTATGTTAACACTGCGAAAGTCAGTAAAAACATAAGAATGACTAGTTTTTAAAAATTGCACACAAAAATTACAAATTTAATTTTTTAATACTGGCGCTTTTCAATCGGTTAAAAATGGCAGCACTTCTCATATTCCGCATTGTCATACTTAGGGCAAAGGCAGGCATGTTATCTATCCCCTTCGTTCTTTGAATGCAACACAATATACGCCAAAGAAGAGAGTAATTGCAGGATCAGGTGGACGTTCCTTAGATTGCTTTTAATTTGAAAACAAATAAGTATTTTAGAAAACCATTAATTTCAACGTAGTATAGAAATATGTTTGCTATTCACTGATGTCTTTATTTTTTGATAACTATCTTGGTCCCTAAGTTAAAAATTTTTTGTACAGCACACCCCTTAGTTTTATTGCTATGCTTATACCCAAGTTAAATTGTTTTCGAGATATTAACGTCTACAAGGTTACATTTTCTACATTTTGATAAGCTGCAACGTCTTCAAGTAAAAGGCTAATATCTTGGTTTTCCATTCCCTATTTCCAGTTTAGCTGGAAGCTTTATTATTTCTACCAACCCACCCAAAATCAAGAAATTAATGTAAATCAATAAATTTGCTGTCACTTAGCAACCAAGTTCATAATCAAAACGATATTTGTATCTTTTAATAGTAAAAAAGTAACATTTAAATGAACTGTTACCAAAAAAACCAATTTTGTTTTAAAAAAAAAAGCAATAAGTAAACCTCTCATCTGACTCTTTTTATATCGAATGGTGGAAAGTTTGTAACATTGAAAGTATCCTAAAAATGATTTAATATATTTTCACCAAGTGTACAAAGAAAAAATCTTATTTAAAATGCTCATTTTTTTGGCTGACGCTACGCTGGGTAAGATACAAGTAATTATGACCTCTCTTTCAAAATTACTTAAAACTTATTAACATAGTTTCAAAATATTTTCAATTTTTCATTTTCTTGACAGCTGGTACTTACTATATAAAAGAATCCAACTGCTAATTTAATTTGACTTAAAACAATACAACACAACTGGCTATCTTCTTTAAATCTGTATGGAACGTATCAATTCTACTATTTTTAGTGATAAAATAACCGATAAACAAACATCAAAACTTCACATTTGTCAGACAAAAAAGAAACATTAAAATCAAATAACCAACTTTTTACTCCATATCGGAATCAGTACTACACAGAGACTCAACAAGTAAACTTCTTTCTTTCAAGTCTTCTTCTGTAGAGTTCTCACTATTCAAACATTGATCCAAATGACTCTGCATCTGGCTTTCCAATATCAATTTAAGACAAAACGGGCAATTGTAACTAGCATCATAACCAACGTTACCACTAACCCCAGCCTCTGCTTCAATATATTCAACATCATCATCTATAGCTGTACTACTATTTTCCAAAACACTATTGATACTCATACAGTCTTCTAAATGCGAATTGAGTTCAGACTTAAGTATTTCTTTATTGCAAGCTAAGCATGACGTTTTAGTCTCCTCTCTTTGCTCATATTTATTGTCAAATTCATCGCACATTTTTAAAATGCATTTTTCCACGTGTATATCGTATTTTTCGGGAGGTAATGACTCTTTACATACTGGACAGTTTTTGTTTTCATCCACACGATCTAACCGTGTCAAATCTACGACTTCGCTTTGTGAACAAAGTTTTTTATGAATATGAAAATAATTTGGGTTAAATTTCTTTAGACAACAGGGGCACTGCATTAAATCTGGAGAAAATACGTTGTCATCTTCAAAATCGTCGCCAAAATGTTTTTCTGAACATTCTGAAATATGGTTTTGAAAGCTGGAAGCGGACACATTATCACCACAAATAAAACATTCTTTAACATCTTTATCTTGAGATTCTAAACATCTATCTAAATGATTATTCAGATCTTCTGCGTTAAATTTCTTATTACATACAGGACACACAACTTTATTCATATCATCACTCACGGTATTGTTAGAATTGCTTGAAAGCCTAGGAACTTTTTGGCAACTAGATGGTAAGTTAGTATTGGCTCTTTTAACGCCATTTTGACCACCCTTGCTTCGATTACCGTTTTCGAATTTCTGTAACCAATGTTCTCTTACTTTCGAATAATCAGCATTACTTGAAGAAGAGAAAATACTATCACTCAGAGTTCTTCCAGTACCACTAAAGGCTTGAATGCTAGTATTAGAACTAGATTTTGGTACAACATTATTATCAGTATGACCTAAAGTTTTGCTTCCTTTCTTAGTGACAACAAAAGTGCTACTTCCAGCATTTTTAACAGCCCCCTTCACACCTGCTAATCCACCAGATTTTTTTGGTGTAGCTGTTTTATTATAACTGGTACCATTTAAATTTGTAAAACCAAAAATATTACTGGTTTTTGATGGAATGACATTGGTGACTTGAGGGTTACCTGAATTGCTTGTAATTGTGTGTACGTTACTTGTTGCTGAGGTAGTATGTCTAGAATCTGACTGATTAGTATTAGATGTTACATTAAAGTTAGATCTAGGTTTGTTTTCCTTATTACTATTGTTGGGCTTTGGTATTGGAGCTTTGGTATTTGTAGGAATATAGTTTCTAATGTCATTTTTAGGATCAGGAGGCTTAGATGCGTTCCCATTTTTCTTATTTGAGGTTTTTGGGTCTGATTTTGCAGGCTTTTCTGGACTTTTTACCTAGAGAATAATTTTTTTTAGAAGACATTTAGCAAATTCCTAAACACTTTGACAAACACAAATATACTGTTGCTAAATCATTAATTTTAGTTAATTCATTATAAATAGAACAACATGCATAAGGAAGCTTGATTTTTAACAATTTTTTAATAACTATGAAACCAAAAATTTGAGTTATCACTGGACAACAAATTTTAACTCTTATTAAGCAACTTTGATGAACAGTATCAAACTCACAAATTTTTAGGGAATGAATTATTTGTAGTACACACTTTACAGCCAGTTAGTAGAATTTACTATTGATACTGTATTTTTAACATTTCAAAAAAAGGATAATTTATAACCATCTTCTGTTAGAAAGTTATAAAAGCTTAAGCACCATAACAATCACTGCAACACAAATAAAGCAGAAATAATCTGGATTTTTGAAAGAATAAAGAAAACCTAAAATAAGTTATGTTTCATATTAAATCCACCGAAATTACTTTAAAATGTATATTTTCATTTTAGTTCCTCTGTGGCTGTTGTCCAGGATTTATCATATGAATAATACACATACCTTATGGAAAATGGCTCTCGGTTAAATTTGCTCAAACTTTGCTATCTTCTAGTTTTTGTTATTCTGAACAAAAGCTCCCATGGTCACAACATGATCTAACGAGTCGTTTTTGCTCTATAAGGTTTATTGGTAATAATAGCTCAATCGTATACGTATGTGAAACTATTTTTACTATTTGTAACTACTTTTTTACTAACTTTTTAACCTGTTTCACGTTAAGTGTAACAGTATAAAAGTGTAGTATTGTATGTGTATAAATGTGACCCCCGCTCTTCTCCCACTATCAGCCTCTCCGCGAGTCGCGTCCTCAGGTTGGAAGCATTGTCTTGAGTAGTACGTCGGGCTATCCCCTCTTTGCCTACATATGCACAGAACGAGGACATTCTTTCGCCGAACAAAGTATACACATATACTACACGTAGCACTTTACCAATAATGAAGTGGTTAATAGAAACGTGTTTTATTTTCATGAAATATGTAATATTATGGTCTGATCATTGGTATATAATGATACAGAAAAACTTTTTGTTCTAAAAGATGAGCAAGGTTCGAATGGAATAATTCGATTCAGAATATTTTGCAATTGAGAATAGTAAACGTATTTTGCATTAATAGTATTTGAACTTCAATACCGCTGGTAGATCTTCTGATATAAACTATTTTTTCGAAATTAATATTATTTCATTTTTTATCGTGAATAATTGGTTTCGTTAGTATAAAATCACATATGATTACAGATGTATCATAGACTTGGCTCATATAAAAGTATCAATATTTAGTTAAGAGAACTGTATGCACTTCCTCTAATATTCAGTTGAATGTAATTAAAATATATAAAATATCTTTTTATTATTAGTTAGTATTTTGTAATAATGATGAATGCAGTCCGTGCTGGAAATAGACGTGATTGCTATGTCTGTAATCGATTTTATAATTTTACGCAAATGATAAATCTTCTTGGTGACCAGAATGAAGGCAAATGCGAAATCGCTATTCGGCGTCGTGAAGTAGGAAATTATCCACCACTCGAGGTAGCCAGAGATACACGAATATGTTTGAACTGTAACTTGTCTATCAATACAGAAATGCGTGATGTGGAAAGAGATCCCACATGCATCAGACTTAATGTTTTAATGCAAACAGCAAGTTGCTCATGTCTTATATGTAATTCACCAAATAATGTACAGAGGCTTTCTATTCAAAGCAGGACAAACGTTTACATAAGGAAAGATATTTATATACCAAATAATGTTAGATGCTGCCCATTATATTTAAATGAACAAGGATACATTTTACCGAATTTGCTTGAAGGATTGTAAAGGGTCAGATTACCGCCACGTCCACGTCGTGATCCAGGATAATGCTAAAAACGAGGGTCACATTTATACACATACAATACTACACTATTATACTATTACACTTAATGTGAAGAAGGTTAAAAAGTTAGTAAAGAAGTAGTTACAAATAGTGAAAATAGTTTCACATATGTATACGATTGAGCTATTATTACCAATACTTGAAACCTCAGAGCAAAAACGGCTCGTCAGATCATGTTGTGACCATGGGAACTTTTGTTCAAAATAACAAAAAGTAGAAGATAGCAAAGTTTGAGCGAATTTAACCGAGAGCCATTTTCCATAAGATATGTGCGGGTTCTTTTTTGAAAAATATACCATCTGTGACAGCACTATTAGCTATATATAACTTCCTTGCTTGTTTATACAAGGTCTTATCATAAAAGCATACAAATATAAGTATGTTTATCTACAATAATCTAAAAGCTATCATGTGCTCCTTACACCTTACAAATTGCTAAAAAACAGTGCTCAAAAAAGTAAAATTATAATACTTAGACAAAACAAAATCTGTCAAATTAAAAAAGGGGTACAGCATAGTAGTTGGAAGTCATGCCAGGTCTTTGGTTGTACAAATTAAATGTTGATTTGAACCAGTGTTTTAAAGAATTTGGTACATCCTATAACAAAGGGCTATAGTAAAAATGATATTTTTTAATGAAGGAGTAAAAAGATTGCCTATATAGCTTATTTTAAAAGAACTACAGTCGGTTTGACAACGGCATGTATAGTGAAACTTTTTCCTGGAAGCTGCTTGGTATAAAAAGCCAAAGTTGTCATTGAACCTTAGTCACAAAAGGGCAAGTTTTTCTGTGTTTGCATCTAGACCGAAAATATTGCTCAGGGCAACTAAATACATGAAAATGCCAAACACATTTGTAAAAAAAATGGCTGACACCCTATTTCGACGTAAAAAACGTCCATAACGTGTCAGATCGTAGATCTGTGTAAAAGGCAATGAAAAATAAGTCACTGTACAGATATCCTAATTATTATATATTATTGCGAGGTGGGAAACTATTTTCAAGTGAAAAGGATCTATTTGTATGTGCACTATTAAAAGACATTTATTAACTCGTGATGATTATTTGAGGTACAGTGAAGCGACCGCTACTGTTAAAAAAAAAACACGTTAAAAGACTAAGTTGGTGGAAAAAATCTGCACAACGATTGGGAAAACCTAATTTTGTCGAACAAAGCGGCAAAAATTAGTAACAAGTATGCCTTGCAGATGCCAAGTAATAACAAACAATAGTAACTGGACGACTTAATAATAATAAGGCTCTATGGTCCATATCATGCAGAATGTGGAATTTTTCCAATTTATTATCCCAAATAGATTTTGTGTTTTTCCATACACTTTCTTGTCAAATAGACTGTATATCCGAACATACACATAAAATATACTTCAACACAAAAAATATAGTAAACTTTTGAAAAAATTAAACCGGATTTGAATTCAGTACATATAATTATTGCCATAATCAATTAAATGGAATTTATAGTTTGATAATGGTACTTGTTTTTATAGCCCAATCGTCAGAGGCGTCAGAGCTCTCATTTTAGCACAAAGGTACTTTTTAGATGTAGAATACGATAAAAAAAAGTTTTCTGCTCTAAAGTGTACGCTAAGCCTACAAAATCGAAAATAAAATTAAAAATTCGGTTTTTTCGCAAATATTTCTAAAAATAAATAAACGGTCGGTCAAGTGCAAGTTGAACTTGCGCAATTAGTGTTCCGTACGTTGATTACTTTTAAAATAAAAAATGTTGTAACGGAAGTATAAAATGATCAGTGACTTCACAAAACACACCCCAAATGAGTTTTCAACAAAGTTTGTTTCCAATCTTTACTGAAAAATTGATAACCTTGAAATTTCTGTTTTTTATATACCAGATAAATTATTAAAGGTAATGCACTCGTGATAATTTTCGTTCAATCTACACCCCGTGGAGAATATTCCAGATTTTTTCAAAATTGTTTGATAAGTACTTTTCGAGATAAGGCGGGGGTGGACAGCGATTTTTCGCGATTTTTTAAAAATAATACAAAGCGCAAGTATTACATTATATATATATTTTTTACTCGTGTTTTCACAAGCTTTCATTTGACATCACACTCGATTACCTAGTAAAAAAATTTTTTTTACACTTCCGATTTCACCCCCCAGAACTAACCCCTTAAGTCAAAATTTAACTTTCAAAACTACATGATTCTGATGAGGCCATCAATTCCTATATTATTACCAAATTTCAACTTTCTATGACAAATAATTTCGGAGAAAATCGGGTGTGACAGACAGACAGGCGGACAGACAGACACCGAAGTCATCTTATAAGTGCTCCGTACAGAACACTAAAAAATATATTTAAAATAAAATAGCTGGTTTAAGCCCCTCAGTTATGTAGGAATCATGCTTCCAACCTCATTTATGATTAAATTAACGTTTCTGTATACCGTTAAATATTACCAAATTGACTATTAAGGGGTTTCTCAGGATGCTGATTTAGAATCCGATAACAGATTTGAAAAATTCAAAATGGCTAATCCAATATTCAACATTCAACAATTCATTTAATTTCTTCTAGTAACTTAGAATTTTTGTGTTTTCAATAACTGTTTTCTATGGACCCCCTTTGCGGGGTTGCTAGATCCCCGATAGGGCGCCTCCCCAAGTGATGGATAGGGGGAAAGCCCGCCAGATATGGCAGGTACCGAAGAAATCAAATACTCGGGGAGAACCAAAACTAGCCTAAGGTTGAGCAGCAGCAATCTTAGTACTGCCATAACGCTAAAGATAAATGATATCAGTAAGATTTATGAGCAGATACTCTTAGGCAGAGTTGGAACAACAGTATGACTAAGACACTGCGATAAGAAAGGCAAGAGGAAACCACCTCATTACATTCCCTAGTAAAGTTAACATGGATAATCAAAGAAACAACACCTCCCTCAGTCCCCGGCAGCCCTTTGATGGGAAGAGGGTGCGAAGAATCCCCCGATATCTTAAAACTGGAACATGGAATTGTCAAAGTATGTACTCCAGTGGGAAAATTAACACTGTAGTAAAAGAAATGAAGAGATTAGAAGTTAAAATTATGGGAATCAGCGAAACACTCTGGCCAAACACAGGCACATGCTAAATCCAAGACCATACAGTTTACTACTCGGGAAATGAAAATACACAGAAACAGAGTAGGAATGGGGGGTGCAAAGGAAATTAACGCCTTGGTTAAAAATTTTATACCCTATATCAACAGAATGTTATTACTACAACTAAAAACAGCACCCATAAACCTGAATATTATACAGATCTATGCTCTGACGGCCGATAAAGATGAAGAAACTATAAAAGAATTCTACGAACAATTAAATTCCCTCATTAAAATGACAAAAAGAATGGAAGTCACAATGATAATCGAGAATTTTAATGCTAAAATTAGTAAAGGGAAAGAGGATAATATAGTGGGTGATTATGGTCTAGGACTCAGAAACGATAGAGGAAATTAACTAATACAATTCTGTAAGGAACAACTGACTATTTGTAACACCATCTTTCAACTTCCACCACATGGACGGCACCAGGTGATACAGTAGATCCCATTATAAGAAACCAAGTTGACTATATAACAATCTCGAGAAGATTTCATAATACTATTACAGCTGTTAAAGCATACCCAGATGCAGATCTAGCACCAGACCACAACCCACTAACTGTAAATTTAAAATATACTTAAAAAGAACAACAGCAAAACAGAACAACAAAACAAACAAAATAGACATTTTAAAACTTACGGAAAACAAAGTCAAACAAAAAGTAAGAGAAGAACTTCAGAATGGCCTAAAGGAACATTATATCAACCACAGAAAAGCCCCTACAAAAATGGAATAAAATTGACGAAGTTATTAGAAACACCAGTAAAAACACCTAAAAAAGTGACATACAAAGAATAAACAGTGGATGACAGATGAGATTCTAACCTTAATGGAACATTCAAAAATAAAAATAGAGAAAAATATCGCTCAGTGCACATAAAAATAAAAAAAGACAATCAAAATCGCAAAAGAAAAATGGTTGACAGAAGAATGGGATCGAAGAACTACATAGGAAACATGATCACCTAAATACGCATAGGAAAATAGAAGAAATAACATATATTAAGACAAATAACAAGTCAGGAACCCTGATAGATACAAATGGCAAGCAGAAATAACAGAAAAATTAAAGACTTGGAAGCAATATATTCAAAGAGCGTCCTCAGATTACCGACCAGAAGATCACTATACTAACGAATCTGAATCGCACCTACAAATAACTAAAAAAGAAATTGAAAAAGCCATCCGCAACATGCACAATAATAAAGGTCCTGGACCCGACGATATAACGATAGGCATAATAAAAATACTATGTGATAGTAACATAGATTTCCTTAAATATTTAGAAGCAATTTTCAACCTCATATATGATACAGGCAAAATACCACCTGATTGGCTGATATCTACTTTCATCATCATACCGAAAACAACTAGAGCCACCTGTTGTGATCAATACAGACTCATTAGCTTCATCATCCACATTATCAAAGTGTTTATAAAAGTTATTAACAACAGAATATACTAAAAATGTGATGTGTACACAACAAGAATCAATTTGATTTTAGAGATACTTTAGGAACTAGAGAAGCAATATTTTCACTACAAGTATTGACACAAAGATGCTAAGACGTAAATCACGAAGTATACGCATGTTTCATAGATTTTACAAAGGCTTTTGATAGAGTGAAACATACAAAACTAGTAGAAATATTGAGAAAAGTGGGAATAGACAACAAAGATATACAAATAATCACAAAACTCTACTGGAATCAGACAGCATATGTTAACATAGAAGGAAATAAAATGGAAAATGTGAAAATCAAAAGAGGCGTACGTCAGGGATGCGTTCTCTCGCCCACATTATTTAATATCTATTCAGAAAAGATATTCCAAGAGGCACTGAAAGACTCCCCCAAAGGAATAAAAATAAATGGAGAAAATATAAACAATAACAGACATGCAGACAATACAGTCATAGTCACAAGCAGCCTTGAGAAACTATGAACACCATTAACAAAAATAAATGCGACATGCGAAGAATATGGACTTAGCATAAACATATCCAAGACAAAATATATGAATATTAGCAAAAATGTCATACCTCCCACAATTCTGACTATAAACAACCAAGTCATAAAACAAGTAGAGAAATACAATTATTTAGGACCCACGGTAAACGCAAACTAGGATCCGTCTGTTGAAATCAGATGCAGAATAGAGAAAGCAAGAACAGCGTTCAATAAAATGAAAATATTTTTTGTATATAAAGATATAAACCTAAAACTGAAAATATGAATGATCAAATGCTTATCCTCCCAGTTCTTCTATATGGTGTTGGGGCCCAGACTATGACAGAAACCATGACGAAATGACTTGAGGCATGAAATGTGGATCTATCAGAGAATTATGGGTATCTCATGAATCAAACACATAACAAATAAAGAAGTACTTAGAGGAATGGGAAAACTGAAAGAAGTTACACGCTCTGTGAAGAAGAGAAAAATAGAATACTTGCTATTATAAACTTATAATACAGGGAAAAATTGACGGCAGAAAAGAACCAGGGAGAAGAAGAAACTTGTGGTTGCAGAACCTATGCCAGTGGCTTGGAATGATGTCTGTCCAATTATTTAGACAAGCAGATGATAGAATAAGAATATCCATGCTAATCGCCAATGATCGAAGAGAATAAGGCACTAGAAAAAGGAGAAGATAAATACTTAAAGCTTAGACTTTTATTTTTCAATTCCCATCTTTAAATATTTTTTTTATTTTAAGTTTAAGTTGTACGATAAGCAAAAAATACCTTTATTATGAACAAAAAAAGAGAGAGTTTTTAATGATTTTCTAATATCAAGTATACTTTTAATTGTAACTAAATAAAATTGTCAGACTTTTTTGACCATTTCGTATTGCTTTGAATGTAAACTTGCTGGCAGCACACTACAGCTAGCAAAGTCTCATATTTTAAAACTCAATTTTTAAATAATACAGGCAATGTGGGTATTTTTAATTAATCTTATATTGAAACTTAAAGCTGAAAGTCTTTTATTTTTTTTTACACTCTAAAAACAGGTAATATTAATTAACCTTTAAGCGGTGCTTTATTTTTCGAGATATTACCGAAAAACCAAATTCTTCATTTTATTTTGGATTTTGTAAGCTTAGCATACATCAAAATTTAGCTAACTTTTTTTTATTGTATTCTACATCCAAAAAAAACTACCTGTGTGCCCAAATGCATTAACATTTAATGAGAGCTCAAAACCCCTGGTGACTGGGTTATTAATGATCTTTGTGTAATTATAACAACTTTTTCTTATAATTTCACTTAAACCAACTTATCTTGTTAAAGAACCAATGATCAAACCACCTAAAAAACTACAATTACTATTATGTTATTATTTATATGGTAAATATTAAAAGTATAAATGTCTATAAAGATTAAGGCAACTTAATTCACCTTCTAAAACCTGCTAAAATTTGAGATAATAATAACCTAAACCTCTATAATATCTTCTCAGTATTTCCTTCAAATAAGCTAATAAGACCAGCAAAAAAAAAATTTTTTACAATAATCGAAACTCTATTATATACAAAATACCATGCCTATTTCTGTACACATATAAACAATTAATACAATTAAAGACTATTAAAAAAGAAACCTACCTTAACAAATGTACCTCCACAATTTCTCATATGATCTTCCCACCAACGATCATTAGGCCCAGGGACTCTATTTGTTGCTCTTCTAACCATACCAAAATATGGCTTTCGAGTTTGGCATGGACCATCACATCGCCACCAATGCTGTTGGTACAATCTCACTTCATCATGGAAATCATGATAGACAGTAATATTTGTCCCTATAAGAAATACAGTAAAAAATAGCAAGCTTTTAAATTTCCATAAACAGAGAGTTCGAGAGCAAAAATATATTAATTCATACATTAATAGCTTCGATATCATTTACATGTCAAAATAAAACCAAAAAGTGTACCTGCTTCAGCATTAATCCTATACATATGCTTATGAAACTCTGGCCCATGACCATCACGATCTCTATTATTATTTGTTACAAAGAGATAGGCATGTATCATCTCATGTAGAAGTGTCTCAACTAAATCCTTACGAGGTCTTAATTTTAGGAGTGGTTCACTTAAAGTTATTGAACACATACCTCCTCTACCTAAAAAAAAAGCAAACCATAAAATAAAGAAGAATAAAGTGGAAAAATGAAAATCTACCTATTCAAAAGAATATATTATTAAACAAATTGTTTTTAATTTTAAAAAATTATTTAAAATAAGTAACTTTACCTTGATATGAACAAATTCCAGCACATGTTGTCATTCTCTTACTCCATGAAACAGTTACAGATCCCAAAGCATTCCAAAAAAACCTTTCATTAAAGGCCATAAAGAGTACATGAATATCAGGTGTGGGATCAATAACTTCCAAGATGGATCGACGAGGCTTTTCGTACTACCTGGATTTGTTGGAGCTTTATAAACTAAATTGTTTGAAGGACGTTCAACCTCGGCTTCACTTTGAAAGTGTTGTTGAAGTTCCAGAGCCAACAGACGGTCAGAATCAGTATTTTGTTTATTCTTTTGCTCCTGTTCAAATTTGTACTGGAGCAAGAGAGCCATTTGATAATCAACTTCAGCCATTCTGAAACAAATAAAATATTAGTAGCCAGCATTCAGAATAACGCGCATATTTTTATAAATTTCACTTACTTTAACACTATAGTTGCAAAAGGAAGTCAACAAAAAAATGGGTTTAAATATGTCTTTTTTGTCTAGAAGTAAATATTTAGGCAGTTCGAACAGAAAATAATGACAGTCAAAAACAGGTAGGGTAGGTCACGAGTCCGGTCAGAAATTCTGTGGACGGTTTTTTAAAGTTTGTATCTTAAATTGTAAGAATTCTCTTTATTACAATAGTTATTAATTTTTTAATAGGAGTAAAACTGAAAACTTAAAGTAAGGAGTAATTTTAACATATTTCTGCTTATTTTTCATTTTTCTTTATCGGCTTTCCAAAACCAGAAAATGATTTCCTACCATCGGATTATAAGAACACGCCTTTATTTTTTAACAAAAGTAATATAACCTCATTTTTGACTTCTATAACCTAACTTTATAAAAATTATTTTCTATGTTTTATGATTTAAAATGTTAAAAACAACTATCGAAAGCTTTCTTAAAAATAGTACAATTAAAATTATACCATACCGATTTCTATCAGCAGCTGCAGAACCAGAAAATGAAGATAGACCTTAGAGTTCTAGATGTTAGAAACTGACCCTACACAATACGGTTCAAAGCAACTTGCTCAGTTTTACAGGCTTCCTATCAACGACAAGAAAGTCCTATTTCAAGACGGAGGTTTGCCTAAAACCGTTGTGATACAAAATAATACTTTTAACAAAACTTATTTGATGATAAGAGAACCCTCCATTGACGTAAACTGCGTAAAAATAATTATAACAGACTAATAGTTACATTTGTGCTATATGGAAAAAAGGCTGTAGTAAATCATTATCCTAGACCACATACTTCATTATGCCCATAAAAATAATTTTTTATAGTACATGTTCTGTAGGCTGGCACTTGGTGGACCTGAATTTAAATGCTGCAGCCTGGTTACTACATTTTAAGCCACAAAATGCAGAGCTTTTGCAACATCCAGACTTCAAAGTTTTAAATGAGGTACAGTGGACTAAAAAGGAAACAACTGCTAAGGATTCCAGTCTGTTAGAACTTATAGGTTATGGTAATAATAGAGTAAGATTTGCTTCTAATTGTGGATCACTTTTAGCAGAACCAATTAAGAGTCTGACCGATTCATATTTTAAAAAATTTATAGTTAAAAACAAATTGATTAATACTTTTATTGCATTACATTTAAATATAAACCATTTTATTCCGGGCACTCATCCAAGCAATTGGTGAAATTATTGATCGCTGCTTGGCAAATTGTTTCCATGATAGCTGCCATTTCTTGTTACATATTGTCTTACTGCAAACTTTAGCAAGAAAAATCTTCAGAAGTCAGGATCAGTATAGGGCTATGTGGATTCCAGCATATGTTATAGCTGGTAATCTATTTATTCCGAAAAATTTCTTGAATCACTATTATATATGTATTAGAGCATGATGTCACTTCATCCTGCTAAGACTCTTGTCATAATCATCAAAATTTTGTCCAGCGGGTGAAGGAAAGTCAATTGTTTTCACAAATCACACCAAATTACCTTAAAGAGAACATAATAGATTTTCGTACTTTTTGATTATCGACTTATTTGTAAGGGTGGAAATATTCTTTATTGAAGAATCATATGTTGGTAAATGTTGAGAAACATTTGACTAAAGCTGAGCCTCTTAGCAGTATAAGTTGACTTTATTTCGTGTACCTGCTGTATCCTTTAGGAGTGGAAACATAAATCTTTATGTGAAATACTTGCTAAATAACTCCTAGGCTCTTAATCATTTGCTTATTGAGAGGTTAGGATTCTTGTGAATTTTTTTTTTAAGTTATCTTCTTAAATAACTTCCATAGTTTATTGGGATTACTTACAGTTTATCTTGCGAAATCATGTAACAAAAATATTTCTGCTACTGGACTACCTCTAATGGTAATTGTAGATCTCTCCATAAAGATACTTCTCGCAACAATAGACAAAAAGGCAGAATATCACTCCAATCTAATATGGTCGCATTTCAACAACTATGATTTATCATCACAGCAGTATGCAGAATCCAGTATTTAATACTGGGCACAATAAGCATGTAGTGCTCTAAAAGCTTTGTATTATTCCAAATCTAGATTATACTCCAATTCCGCCTCAAATTAAAAAGCAGAAATTTTTGGAGATGGCAGGTGAACATGTCAATCCAAGCATCGAGAGACTTCAGAACATGTGGGGCAGGTGTTTGTGACCCTATATTAGGTATTGAATAGAACAGAATGGGAAACTACTTCATGTAGTAATATATCGATGAAATAACATTGCCTTAACAGAGAAGGTAAAAGTATTGATAGGGCAATTCCTTTACTAAAAAGACACAGGGTGCAATGGAAGACTTTACCCATTTAAAACTTAAGTATGTTGACTCTAATACCTGTAAATTAAGATCACAAATATTCTGGTATACTTTACTATTTCATTACTTATACTGGCTGTAAGATAATAAATCTTATTTTTTTGTATGCCAGGATTTGACTTTGAAACATCTATTAAAATAAAAATACAAATTAAAACAAATAGACATACATTTATTTTTACTTAACTCATCATTTACTTATTTTAATAACTTAACTAACAATCTATTTTACAAAGATTTACACAAATGCACTAATTTATATGGATTTCCACCACTCAGAAAATAGAGCTCATCATCTTGACCTGGATAAGGGCGCACCCATTTTCTTTCTCTATAATAATCCATGGTACTTGTCATTTCCTTTTTTGAAAATTCTGGTACTTCAATTGGCACAAACGGATCCATGTGTTCAAAGCCTTGCTTTCCCAAAAGATATCTACATAAATAAAAAATAATTGTTACAAAAGTGACTAAATTTACCATCAATCAAAACAACTGTAAACAACTAAGTATAATGGATGCGAGAGTATATTGATACAAGATGCATTTTCTATAGACCAGAAGGGTGACCCAAAATTTTGACCTGTTGACCTAACTGTCTGCCTACTTGTTCATTCTGTCGGGCGAGTCGTGCCCTGAGATGCCCATAAGGCCTAAAATGCTACTACTGTCGTTTAACCACCTGACTCAAGTACTATACCATTGATACCATTAAAAAAGTCGAGCGCCCCAAAGGGCAGACACCGCCAAGACCGGACCCAGCTTTAGGAACCAAAAAACGTCGATCCAAAAATGGACTGTCATTTAACCATATAAAATCAATAAACGCAGACGCCGCCAATACCGAAAAACGAAGCTGGAGCCGCTCGAGACTTGAAGGGGAAACTGGCTGGTATTGGCAGCATCTGCATTTTGCAGGGTCCCTCTTATTTTATCAAGAATAAACTAAATTTATTGGTTTTATAAAGTGAAATGACGTTTTTTGGGCCTTAAAGCTTGATCCGGTCTCGGCGGCATCTGCCCTAAGGGGTGTTCGACTTTTTTAATGTCAACAAATGTTATGATACTTGATTCAAGTTGAAGTACATCAATAAAACTAAAAATCAATGACCAGGAGGTGAGGATTTTTCATAAAAAAGAATCCTTTCATATCGTAAAACTTTAAAAAGTTACACCTAATTTAAATATCTTAAAATGGGGGGAGGGAGGAAAATTTTCTCAAAAAATCCCTTTTATGCAGTGGAACTCGTAACTTACACTAAACTTAAAAATCGATTTTTGACAAAGACCCTAAATAAAAAAAGCCCTGTTTCTAAAATGGAGATTAGTTTTGTCTACATTAATAAGGGTGGGGGGCATAAGTCCTCCTGGGCCATACTTTAGCTGTTAATGTATATTTTTAACTGAATTTCTGTAACAGTAACTCAAACATTCAAGCTTAGATTTATAGAAATATAAATTAGTGGCAGTTAATTTATGCATAGCAAACTGCTATGGTGTGTTATGCCTTATTGTGACAGTAGTAATAGAAACATTTATGAATCATTTAGGAAGGCTGGGCCATAGCAGAGATATATAAGACAGGCAGAAATGACCAGGCAGGGGCAAACTCAGTAAAATTTTGGTACGCAGGTTTTCAGAAAAAAGGAGGTTTTTCTTTTGAAATAGGCTTAAAATGGCCTAATTTTGAAAAACTTAACAAGAAAAAATTGGGGAGAAGCTGTTTTTTGCTAACGTGAACTAAATAATCAGTATTTATAATACATGCTATATTAGTGACTGGAGACCAAGTCAGTTCAGGTTCGCAAAAACGGCCTCCCCTCGATTTTTTCTTGTAAATCTTTCAAAATTAGGTCATTTCAGGCCTGTTCCAAAAAAAAAAAAAAAAAAAACCTCCCTTCTTCTAAAAAGCTCCTGTACCGAAATTTTACTGCTGACTCAATACTAAGATATCCACTAATCTAATTAATAACAGTAATAAAACCTCTTAAAAGACTTGTTTGGTTATGTTCATTATTACAATGCATTTTTAAAGAACAATCCATATTATGTAGTTTTCTTAATAAATTATGTCTAGCATTAAACTTTCAATTTTTCTGGATGATAAACACCAGGCTTTCATGGTAGCAGTTATTCTCTGCTAAAAATAAATTAAAACTAAATAAAATTTACCTTGGCAAATGAGAAATTTGATCATTTTCAGCAATGGCAATTTCATCTACTGTTACAACAATAGCAGCATTTTTCCAGTCAAATTTGGTCAAATTTAAGAATCCTTCTGTTAACGTTACCCTACTTGGAGGTACCATTTCTTTCTTCTCAGTATAAACTTTTGTATTTGGATACAAAAATGCATTAAAACCATCTACTGCAACCAATGTTTTACATACCCCTAAATTGGTCAGACTTTTAATTTGTTCTGCCAAAAGTGTTACACAATTAGAAGCAAATCTTACTCTATTAATACCATGGTCTATAAGCTCTAACAAACTGGAATCCTTAGCAGTTGTTTCCCGTTTAGTCCACTGAATCTCATTTAAAACTTTAAGGTCTGGATTTTGTAAAAGCACTACATTTTGTGTCTTAAAATGTAGTAACCAGGCTGCAGCATCTAAATTAAGGTCCACCATCCCTTCCTTTGTTTCAGAATTGCTATATTCTTTACATCTTCGCATCCAATTGCCAACCCATGGAACATGTACTATTAAAAAATTGTTTTTATGGGCATAATGAAGTATATGGGCTAAGGATAATGATTTACCACTGCCTTTTTTACCATACAGCACAAATCTAACCGCTGGTCTATTATAATTAATTACTTTTAAGCAGTTTATAATGTCAATGGATGGTTCTCTAATCATCAAACAAGTTTCGTTAAAAGTTTTATTTTGTAACTCAAAGGTTTTAGGCAAACCTCCGTATTGAAATAGGACCTTCTTATCGTTGGCAGGAAGCCTGTAAAACTGAGCAAGATGTTCGGAACCGTGTCTTGTAGGGTCCGTTTCCAACGTCCGAAAACTTTGAAGTCTATCTTCATTTTCTGGCTCTACAGCTGCTGATAGAAATCGGTATGGTATAATTTTATTTGTACTATTTTTAAGAAAGCCCTCGATAGTTGTTTTTAACATTTTAAATCATAAAAATGTAGAAACTTATTTTTATAAAGTTAGGTTATACAAGTCAAAAATGAGGTTATATTACTATTTAAAAGAGAAAGGTGTGTTCTTATAATCCGATGGTAGGTATTTTTCGGTTTTGCAAAGTCTGTAATGAAAAATAGACAGAAACCTTAAAATGTTGACAAATTTCCAAAAAAAAATTACCCGCTTACTTTAGTATAAGTTTTCAGCTTTACTTCTATTCAATTATTAATAACTATTGTAAAAAAAATAACTGTTACAATTTAAGATACAGGCTTTAGAAACTGTCTACAGGATTTCTGACCTGACTCGTACACCCAACTGTCATTATTTTCTGTTCGAATTGCCTAAACATTTACTACTAAACAAAAATATTTAAACCGATTTTTTCTTCTTCAATTATAGTCGGTAGGATATTATCAACGAAATATTCATACCACACATTGTGTCAGTTTAAAAGGAGCTTTAACAATCTCGACAAGAGATGGTGTCACATTCTTGGTCAACTAAAGTGCATAATTTAGTCACTTAACACAAAATATAGCTATGGGGCCAGAAAGACAAATAGGTAGAACCATAGAGATATTAGAATAGAGCTGAGAAAGTATATAGCCTGCTGTATCTGAAAGCGCATTGTCGTTAAAAAGAGAAGGAAATAATATCAGTAATTCTGTCTCTGTTACTCGGAGTACGCCCACAACACTAAGTTAGAGTGCGTACTCGTGCGAGAGTGTTGTGGGCGTGCACCTAGTAAGAGAGACAGAATGACTCATATTATTTTCTCTCTCTTTCTACGAGCGCCACGCTTCTCGCGAGAAATTACCTCCTCGATTCTAATATCTCTATGGGTAGAACAAACACAAATAAAATGTACCTCGTCGAGTTTCTCAGATGTCGCACAAATTTTTTTCCTATTCTTGTTACATATAGTTGAGCGGCTTTTCGGAGAAACTTGTCGAGGTACATTTTAACGACCTGAAGCTAGCCAGTCGGCTTCGTTTTGGGACGACGTTTTATTCCACCTGTTTGTCTTTCTGTAGCGGTAGCTACTTTTTGTGTGGCCTTAGAAGTTCAAACCCTGTTCCAGCACACTTCATTCCAAAAAAATTATTGAACTCGCCGAAAGTTTATTATATCAATCTATTTTGTATGACTTGGCAAATTAAATTTTACTTCATATTCTAATTAAAATAAACCTTTGAAACTAAATTTTACATCATAAACAGAAAAGAATTAAGAGGTCTTAAGTGATTTGGTCCTAATTTAAGATGGCTAAAAGACATTTCAAAGGATTTCAGCAGATAGTTGTACCGAAAATAGGACGATCACAAAAATCCTAAAATGACAGTATTTAAAAAACAATGATAAGAACTAACTTTGAGTAAAAAACTGCTTATGGCGGAGAACCTTGAAGAAAGGCTTTGTTCAGACATCTTGTTGCATCAACTACTGTATTGTATATTTAGTAAACTGTGACATAATTTATCCAAATATGTCTGTATGTTGTTGATTTAATAAACCATTGCATGTTACTCTTCTAAAAGAATTTTATATAAATAATATATCATAATGACAACAAATTAAGGATAATTTGTCCATTTAAGTTTTTAGCTCCGGAAAAATAAACAGGAGGAATGTAGTATTTCAAATTAAGTGCATGCAATAGTGTTTTGAAAAAAATCACTTTTTAATGAGAACGACAATTTTCCTTCACGCAATTTTATGTCAGGTGAAAGTGCGTGGGAAGATTAATACGAAATACTATTTTTCAATCAAATCTGTTATACAGGAGCGGTCAAAACTTTAGCAAAAATAAAAAGGAAAAGCAATGGCTCTAGCCAATGAATACTCCCGCTACCTGATCTCGTCTTGTCCCGCTGAAGGCAACAAATACCTATATTCACCAGAAAGTATAGCTGCGGTAGCAATACTACAGTGATTAGTATTTATAAATATAACTTACCGATATAGAAGCAATTTTTTCCGTTACATTTTCTTTCTGATAAATAAGTGAAATCTATTTTAGAGCTCTGACGGTGATTGTGAAAAAAAAAATCGACTTAAAATTTTTATTTTCATTTACTGTTCATATATTTTTAGGGATTTTAGTATCATTTGAAAGCCCATTCTATTCTCTTTCTAATGATATTAAATTTCATAGCATAGCTTTTCGCTAATTAAAATTATTGAAAGGGGAAACAAGAAGAACAAGGATTAAAAATAGGGGCAAGACAAAGAAAAAATTAAACAAATTTTAAGTTTAACAATTAAATTTACTGATAGAAACCAAAATCAGTATTTTGTATGAATAGCGCGCAACGAGTACGTTGCTGAGCGAACAAAAGCAGTTCTATTGAGTAAAACATTTTGGAAATCCAAATGTTGTTGGTATTATTGGAAAGAGTAGAAAATCAGCATTCTAATGTTACTAAACATAATACCACTGTTTGAAAATTAAATGCAAGGATCGATGGTTAATGTAGCTAAATCGTTTGAGTCGATTTTTTTTCTTACCAGTGTAGTTTCTACGTCACACTGAGCAACATTGTAGGAACACAACGCTTTATCTTATATGTGTTTTATTAGGTACAGTGATCACAACTTGATTACTTCAATAAAACTAAAATTTTAAGAGAGTATACAACAATAACTGTGCTGACTTGAAAAAAGTGATGAAAAATACGAAATATTTTCTATTAATTTTAAAATATTAATACTTATCTACTTTATAAAAAAAAATACAATTAGTAAAAGAAATCTTCGCTGTTGCCCCTCCGAACGAAAAACTAATATACAATTAATGCTTAAGACACAAGATATAATACGCAAACACACAAAATTAAGCAAAATACTATATTATTTCATAGTATCTTATTTGCTTCCAATTCTTTCAGACTAACTTATTTGTCTTCAAAGGAAATATTAATTTTGCAAAAAATAAATTTAGGGGTGTCTTGTATTTAGTGGTTACTAAAGCGGCATTTTGAAAGAGTACCTAACATATTTTGTGTTAAGCACCGTTGATTTTTGACATTCATTTAATAAATTTCTTCTTATGTGCAAGGCATGAACCGGCTTTAAAATTTTGCTTAATTTTGTATGTTTCCGTATTATACTTTGTATATTAAGTAATAAATACATGTTGCTTATATCTTTTGCAGCGAATATTTTTTTGCTAAATTCTAAAGATTGTCCATTTGGGCAGTGAAATATATATGGTATATAGACAAAAAGTCTTATTGATGTTCTAAATTCATTATTTCAAATCACGGTTACTAAGCTCTCGGTTTCGTGCTAAATGTCAGTACATCTTCAGGCTAAAGAATATCTATACTAGTGGAAGTAGCCAAACACAATGAATCTGGAGAATGCACGTTACATGAACTATTTTTTTTATGGGTCTAGCACTCGTGCTGCAGGGAAGTCCCTAAAGCGCTCGAGGAGCGGCATGTGTGCGGATTTTCCCGCCTTGGTGGGTGACGGCTTACTCGCCGGCACAACACATTTGGCAGGTCCATTTTCGGTTGCCCAAATCTATAAAATTTATTAAAAATTACCAAATCTGGAAATAATTTTTGAGAAAATTGAAATTAGAACTCAAATATATTTGACTAAATTTAGATTAGAATATAACGAAGACAAAGTAAAAAAGAGGTTTACATCTTTTAAGCAATTATCACTAAACACTCACGATACTTGTGGCGTAGCCAAGAGGGGCCAGGGGACATATGCCCTCCCGCTCGTATGGATGTAGAAAATAGGTGCCTTAGAAACGAAGCTTTCTTTTATTGAAGTTTCTTTTTGTGAAAACACCCTGATCATCGAATTTTAAAAGTGATATAAATTCCACTGTAGAAAAGGGTTCGTTTGGTGAAAAATCACCTCCCCCCCACCTGTAGTTATAAAACTACTAGTTAATATGGTAGGATGTTTCTAAATTTTTATTAGAAAGAGTCCAGTAGCTTCGTAGATACTTAAGGACAAGCATACATACATTCAGGCATACATTTCACAAAATTTGTTTTGTCAGTTAGGAAGCGCATATAGTATACGTATACACGTAAGAAAAAATTGAGAAACTCCTTTTTTTGAAGTTGGTTAAAAAAGACAAATTTTCAATGTTTATTTTCAATTTTTTTTTCGAAAATCATTCCTTTGTTAATATGTACAGGGTGAATCAACGATAGAGTAAAGTTCATTATCTCATTTGTTTCGGGAATGACGAAAAAATGTTAAATACAATAGTTTTAGGGAATCTTAAGTTGCACAGTTTTAAAATTATTTTTGAGCATACAGGGTACTTCAAAAAAGTGTGGTCGATATAACATATGTTTTTTTAAATGGAACATCCTATTTTCTAATTTATTTTTAAATTCTGCGTAAAATTTTATAACTTTTTTATTAATAATGTTTATATACCTAAACCTAGTAGTTTTTCTAATATTTCAATTAAAAACAAATAATAGTTTTCAGTTTTGTAAAAAATTGCCAGTAGCGCCATTGTTTCTGAAGATGGAATACTCATAATTGGTACGAGCGTTCTATAGAGATGAAAAATAAGATATATATAAAGAAATTTGAGTTAGATGCTGCAGGGTGTTCAAAATAAAATTTATACATTTCAACTATTTTAAATTGAAAAATCTTAAATTTGGCTCTTAAAAATGGCTCATCCTGTATATTATTATTTTTTCTGAGATTTTACAAAATCCTCCAACTTTTATTGAGTATGTCATATACCTATTTCTAATAGTTTTTGATTTATTTTGAATTTTTTAATTTTTACCCTTGTTTTTTATACACTTACGCTGTTGTGAAAACATAAACAAATAGTTATTATTAACTATTAATATAGTATAACTTAACTAATGATTGATTATTATGATGTAATAAATGTTCAAAAATATGACCGTCTACCTGAATACATATGTTTAGCCGTTTTACTATATTTTCCTTCACTTTCCTTAACATAAAGGGCCTTATTGTCCTGCACCCATCCCATATCCTGTTTTCCATATCTATTGGTGTTGTAAGGGGGATTCACATAAACACGATCTTTAATGTAGTCCCACAAAAAGAAGTCTACAGGTGTTAAATCACATGATCGAGGAGGCCACTGAATGAATCCATCCCTACCGATCAATTTTTGTGGGTAACGATCGTTTAAAAATATCCGATCTTCCGGGTGGTA
Organism: Pachyrhynchus sulphureomaculatus; assembly: GCA_019049505.1. Lineage (NCBI taxonomy): Eukaryota > Metazoa > Arthropoda > Insecta > Coleoptera > Curculionidae > Pachyrhynchus > Pachyrhynchus sulphureomaculatus. The sequence goes on from CM032453.1 coordinate 50,826,411, forward strand.
ATGAGCAGGACCTCCGTCATGTTGAATCCACATTTGTTCCCTTTCAAAGTTATCAATTTCTTTAAGAAGCTGGGGTAATTCGTTTTGCAAAAAATTTAGATATCTAGGCCCGTTAAGCTGTTCGCGGAAAAAATAATTCGAAAGTTCCACACCATACATTAAGCGACCAAAGGTTTTGGTTTTGAACTTCCCGGACCCAAAATAGAACTGTTGAATAATAATGCATGTTATGGCTGTTAACTGCTCCATTACTGCGAAAAGTAGCTTCATCAGAAAACATTATTTTGGATAAAAAATTTGGATCGGCCTCTATTGCTCCATTCATGATGGTACAAAAGTTTACTCGTCGTTCAAAATCACGGTCTTCAAGTTCTTGGTATAGTTTCATATGAAAGGGATGATACTTGTTTTTTCTCGTGGTGCTATTAGCCGTAGATTGGGATGTGTCAGATAAATCAGCTAGTTGACTGGCTGGCTGCTGATTATCTTCAACATAAAGTAAAATCTCCATTTCTTTTTCCTCATTGGTAGCATTCTGGTTTACTACTGTCCGTTTCGTATACTCAACGCAAAGAGTACCATCAAACCGTTCCATTAAGCACTGAAAAGATTTTCTAGATGGTATACATCTATTAGGGTACTTCGCTCCGTAAAGCCTTACTGCCAAAAGACAATTTTTTCCCGCCTCGCCCAGAATATAAACCGCATCAATTAATTCATTTTTAGGAAAATCCATAACTATTACCTTTACACTTACTACAACCAATTAAACTATTTTTACTTACTTAATAGACATGTCAAAATTTGAGAATGCCTACATTTTTGTTTTGTCTTGGCAACAACAGCGTAAATGTATTAAAAACAAGGGTAAAAATTGAAAAATTCAAAATAAATAGAAAACTATTAGAAATAGGTATATGACATACTTAATAAAAGTTGGAGGGTTTTGTAAAATCTATCAGAAAAAATAATAATATACAGGGTGTGCCATTTAAAAAATTTGAGATTTTTCAATTTAAAATAGTCAAAATGTATAAATTTATTTTGAACACCCTGTAGCATCTAATGCAAATTTCTTTACATACGTCTTTTTTTTTTCATCCCTATAGAACGCTCGTACCGATTATGAGTATTCCACCTTCAGAAACAATGGCGCTACTGGCAATTTTTCACAAAACTGAAAATTAGTATTTTTTTTTTTTTTAATTGAAATATTAGAAAAACTACTATGTTTAGGTATATAACATTATTAATAAAAAAGTTATAGAATTTTACGCAGAATTTAAAAATAAATTAGAAAATAGGATATTCCATTTAAAAACCATGTTATATCTGCCACACTTTTTTGAAGTACCCTGTATACTCAGAAATAATTTTAAACTATGCACCTTAACATTCTCTAAAATTATTTTATTTAATATTTTTTCGTTATTTCCGAAACAAATGAAATAATGAACTTTACTCTATCGTTGACTCACCCTGTACTGCACATAATGTAACAGTGTCAAAAACAAATTCCCACGGGACAACTAAGTTTTAGATACATTTAGTAAACTTAGCTGTTATCGTTATAAACACTATTTAAGACTATGGCTAATGATACTTTTATGTACGCTCTGGTTAGAGATTAGGACTGGATGACAGTATAGATCCGGGAGGAAGTCTGTGTTTACTATGGTAGCCCTGTTTTATAATGAACGCGCATTGGGAACCTAAAATATGTCTTGAGTATCCTATGGTGTTATTCCAAAGTATATTTACGGTGATAAAAATCGGCAAAATAATTTGCCAAGCATTTCCCCGGCAAAGACGCAGTTCTAAAATAAATATTGAATTTGACTTCGCCTTGCCAAAGAATAACTTAATAGATGCATTACACCTGGATATTTTAGATTACAGGCTCTCTATAATAAAATAATAATTATAAAATACTAGTAACTTGTCCTCTCAGTTGCTGTTCATAGTATTAGCCTGCTATTTATGGCATATTTTTGCCATCTCGCGCCAAATTTGACATTTAAAAAACAATATAAACATCCCATATCCAATTTTACTTTAAGATGCTTACAGGGGCTTACACACAAAAACATATCCTTAAACTTTAACTGGATTGTTTACCAAATGTGAATTGTTTTAGTCTTCTTAGGTTGAGGTAGTTCTGAACAATATGATTGAGATAATTCCAAAGAGATTCATCGGCTTATTTACTTTTTTTTATGAAATTTTATGTGACTCTGCAACGATTAATTTTTATTCAGTTTCTGTAATGGCTCAAAAACACAGCAAACGTTATGCATAATACCCAGGTTCCGTTTATCTTAGTTATGTTTACGCATAATCATTTATTTTAATGAACAAAAATTTATTCCAGCAATCATACAATTTAAAGAACCGGGACAGAAAGTCATTATATGTAAACCAATTTGATTGGTACTCCAACGAAGGGGCCAAAATTAACGTCGACAACGCAATTTAGACCGAGCAAGTCTCAATTTAGAACGAATGATAATTCTCTAAAGCGGAACTTTTTGGTCTCCTAGCTATACTGGGATTTGTGCATGTTAAATCAACTTTTTGTTGAGGAGAAATATTGAAAAGTAAAAAATTTAAGAGTATCTAGTCACGATAATGAAAACTAAAAGTCAATTATTTCAAATTTTAAGCATAAATGAATATATATAAATATATATATATATATATATATATATATATATATATATATATATATAAATATATATATATATATATATATATATATATATATATATATATATATATATATATATATATATACACTCCTGGACAAAATTAACGCAACAATATATGAAATCATACAAATCTCTATAATGAATTAATTTTAATAATTTTTTATGAACAATGGTTACACTAAAAGTTAGAAAAAACTTATTCGGATACTTGAAAAGTGAATTAGCTAAGACCTAATAACAAAATCCTTGAAATTATGTTATAATGAAAAAAATAAACTGGGACACTAGTAGCAAAATTAATGGTGTAACTGGGACACTAGTAGCGTGTGTTGCCTCCTCTACTTCGGATGACAGCGTTTATGCGCCTAGGCGTGCTTCTAATTAAATTTTGGATAAAATCTTGAGGAATTTGCTCCCATTCTGTGATAACTGCATTTTCAAGTTCCCTCAGGTTTCTAGGTGCAGGTATATGACGTTTCACATTTTTCTTAAGGTGATCCCATACATGTTCTATCGGATTCAGATCCGGGCTTTTTGGTGGCCATTGCATAATCGGTATATCAACTTGTTTAAGATAATCGAGTACCTCCCTAGCCACGTGAGGTCGAGCGTTGTCTTGCATAAACAGGAAATTGGGCCCCACAAAATGACCGAAAGGCATCACATGTTCTATTACAATATTCTCAAGATAGTGGTCAGCATTCATGGATCTCGTACGAACAGGAACTAACTCTGTGCGAGCATCAAAGCAGATGCTACCCCAGAACATAACAGAGTCACCGCCGAATGGAATCCTTGCAGAGATATTGCAAGGAGCGAACCTCTCTCCTGGTCTTCGCCATACTCGCTCACGACCATCTGGATGTTTTTAGACTAACCCTAGTTTCATCTGTGAAGAAAACTTGTTTCCAATTATCCACAGACCAGTTTTCGTGATTTCGAGCAAAACGTAACCTGGCAACTCTGTTCTCTCTAGTAAGCAAGGGCGCAGTGGCTGGTATCCTACTGTTTAATCCAGCTTCATTTAACCGTCTTCTAACTGTTTTAGAAGAAATTGTGACATTGCGAACAGCTTCGAGTTCGTTTCTTATTATAAAACTAGTGACAGTCCTGTTTCTTAAAGCATATTGTCTTATAAAATCGTTCATCTAGGTCGCTAGTGCATCGTTTTCGCCCTTGCCCTAGCCTTCTAGAATAAGTTCCTACGTCATTCAAGCGTCTTACCATACGACTTATTGTGGAACGATGTTTGCCTAACAAATTGGCAACATAACTCTGACAATATCCCTCGTCGAATAAAACTGAGGTTCGCACTACCTCGTAATCAGTTAAATTCCTTGTTCGATTCATTTTTCTAATTCTTCGGGGTCAAAAGTAAAACAGTCTACCACAAAAACGTATTACTTTGAAAAAGGGAACAATTTTATAAGCTTACTTTTAAAGAAAATCTATCGCATTATTACAGAAAATTGTTTATCTTCTAAAAAATTCTTTAAACTGTAAATCTAAACGAATTGTTTTGATTTCTGTCATGAACAACGAAACAAAATATGCATAGCCTACTATTCAAATACTCGATAAACTTTAAAACTGACATAAGAAAAAGATAAATTAATTTTCAGATTGTTGCGTTAATTTTGCCCAGGAGTGTATATATATACATATATGTTAGCGTTCATTTAAAATCAAACTATTTTTGGTAATTTCGGAAACAATCACTTTTATTAACAATTTGCAATCCGACATCTAACAAAGGTGGCCGTCTTCTGTTCTCTAAACGAGAAATAGTGCGTACCAAGATATCGGTCACATAACATCATTCTAAGTAATATATGGTCATATATCAAGAGTATAAAATAAACTCAATGGCTCTGCAATTCATTACAGTAATATAAACAGTGAGTAACATTTAATCCAGGTAATGTAAACAAGCCAGCCTGCCTGAAAGCAAATAATAGTTTATATTTTACTTCTTATGTTACGTCGTTCGACTATCTTACAAATTTCTTGTTTTTCACCAGGCAAGGAACGGGAGTTTTTCCATATAGTATATGCTATTTATTAACATATATATATATATATATATATATATATATATATATATATATATATATATATATATATATATATATATATATACTGATCCTCAACGTTAACAGAACTAAGTTTTAGAGTGGAAAAATCTACAAGTTAAAACCCGCCAAGAAATTCTTAGATCAGTTTCCTATAGAGGTGATGGTGATATCAAGATATAACTGATATTTTAGCTTAAACTAGAATTGCTCTTAGAGGCCTCTGATCTGCAAACTCTTTGCCGGCCTTCTAACTTCCAATTTTCTAAGTTGAAATTTATGTATTTCGCAGAAAAGATATTAGCATTTTTTTATTCGTCTTCGTGTGAAAATATATTGTTTTAAACATTATACAACGTTTTTAGGACAGTTTTTGATTTCTTGAGCTAAAATACAAATTTTTTTTTAGGAATTTTTAATAAAGTGTTTAATATAATAACGAAATTTTAGGTCCACATGAACACAGAGAGAGTAAAAGTAGTCAATTAAAACACAAGTGAATTTTTCGATTAGGTATTTGAAGGAAAAAACGGTCCATGTTCAAATTGCAGTGGAAAACCTATCTAGGGACTAGTTTGTTAGTGTGAAGTTAACATTGCCACAGAGTTAGATATCTTGGCAACACCAATCAGCTGTTATTATTCTGACATTTTTGACCAGATTTAAGTTTTAATTCAATACTAATATTAACCAAGAAAACAATTATTTCAGGTTTTGCAAATATCAAGAGAAAATTGGTTGCTTAAAAAATTCTTTGCTAACATTAACCTTCAACATATTTAGAAATTTATTCATATCTAAACATTTTACAATTATTTTTAGAACTAACGCGTTTTAAAAAATTAGATTTTGATAGATTCTTATCTATATTTCAATTTCTTCACATGATTTTGAGTCTATATTTTGAGATCGAAAATAATTTCCCCAAAAATTATCTCGTTTATTCTTACTTTGGAAAGAAGAGGTTGATTTGAGTTTAATAAAATAGGTCGTGTAACTCTGTATAAACCACAAAATAATAACCGGCCAAGTGCAAGTCGGACTTGCGCAATTAGTGTTCCGTACGTTGATTGCTTTTGAAATTAAAATTTTTGTTACGGAGGTATAAAATGATCAATGACTTCACAAAACACACCCCAAATGAATTTTCAACAAAGTTTGTTTCCGATCCTTTGTTGAAAACTAATGACCTTGAAATTTTTATTTTTTTTTTTATATATCAGATAAATTATTAAAGGGCACTCGTGAAAATTTTCGTTTAATCTACACCCTGCGGAGAATATTCCAGAATTTTTTTTCAAAATTTTTTTGATCAATAATTTTTTAAATAAGGAAGGAACAGCAATTTTTGGCAATTTTTTGAAAATAATAGGAAGAAAAGTGTGCGCAAGTATTATATTATATATATTTTTGAACTCGTGTTTTCACAAGCTTTCATTTGACACTCCACTCGTTGACCTGGTAATTTTTTTTTCACTTCCGATTTCATCCCTAAAAACTAACCCTATAAGTCAAAATTTAACTTTCAAAACTATACGGCTCTGATGGGGCCATCAATTCCTATAAGAGTGCCAAATTTCAACTTTCTATGTCAATTAATCTCGGAGAAAATCGGGTGTGATAGGCAGAGAGACAGATGGACAGACACCGAAGTGATCTTATAAGTTTTCCGTACGAAACACTAAAACATTGTGAGGTCTTATTTTATTAGTATCTGACCAAAAAAGTTTTTTTATTGATTTTAAAAATTAGGAAAATTTTCAAAGTAAAAACACGGACGCTTGGTCATCGGGTAGCCCTATGTGAGCGGGACACGTGCACCCGTGAAATCGACAACTAGGTAATTAGCGGTTATTTATTTTTTACTTTTCACTTAGTAATTGTTTAACATATTTTAAAATCACGGTAGGTACTTTTTATTTTACCTAATTTTGCGTAAAAAATTGTCTAATCGTTAAAATCAATTAGCTTTTAAAATAGTACGTATGCATAAAAATTACCGACAATGTAGACACGTTTCTCTGCACAAGGAGTTTTTTCAGTAAAACATTCTGTGAAAGAATTGTTATTTAGAGAATTTAAAAATTATACTACGGTAATAGGACGGATACTATTATATTTTATATTTAACGAAAATGATTTATCCAAATTTCTTTCGCTAATTAAGTTGTAAAACAGATACTCAATTTGGATTTTTTCTCACTAAAGAAGAACTAATATTAAACATTACTAGTAGACCAAGAGGGCGAATCGAAAGTCGACTAACCGTCTGCCTAGTTGTTCATTCTATTGGGCGAGTCTAATAAAAGCTTTCAACGTTGATTTTGCTGTGCCCGTGCCTTAAAATGCCCAGATAAGGCCCAAAATGCTACATCCAAAATGAACTGTCGTTTAACCACTTGAATCAAGTACCATAACATTTGTTAACACTATAAAAGCCGAGTGCCCTAAAGGACAGACGCCGCCGGGACTGGACCCAGCTTTAGGGCTCCAAAAAACGTCGATTCAAAAATGGACTCTCATTTAACCATATAAAACCAATAAATTTAGTTTCTTCTTGATAAAATAAGAGGAATCCTGCAAAAGGCAGACGCCGCCAATACCGGAGGACGAAGCTGGACTCGCGTTTCCAGCCAAAAACGGTTGTTTCAGATTAAAAACTCGAATGTTTCTTTTTTGAGTAATGTTTTTCATATATAGCCGGTTATAATGCATATATATATATATATATATATATATATATATATATATATATATATATATATATATATATATATATATATAGATAGGAAGACAGTAACGAAGCTACTGGTAACAACAAACTAATTATAAATTAGTCAAAAAACCTGTAGGATCACCTCAATTTATTCGAGGAAGAGTAATGAAAGATGTAGGGTACTCTTTTTACTTTATTTATGTTCTTAATTTCCAGCTTTCGCTAAAAACATTGTTAGCTTCTTCAAGAAATTCTGAAAAACAAACATTGGGATAAGTAACCACTATGAGTGGAATATTTCGGTTTTTTTAACTGAAAGAAAATTTTTTAAAGTGGTTCCTCAGAGGAATAGAGAAGATTGGAAAATGTATGCTTCACTCTTTACTTATTAGAACGTTTGCCTGTTCATTTTTCCCTTGTAATACAGATCAGAACTTAAAACTATTTTATGTTCAAGAATGAAGGTATGAAGGTATTATTATTACATTTATTTAGACATAGGACTGTTTAAAAAACACAAAATTAAAATACTTAAATAAACTATTCACCTGTTGCCTTCATTTTGTTTTTAAATTAGAGGGAAAACTTACCTAATAATTAGACACTATTGACAGTCATGTTTGTCAAAAATCAAGTCATTGTAGGATCATTAAAACTGAAAAGATATACCGTTTCATCCTCAAAAATCTTCTTGAGGATGAGATTCTTGAGGATGAAACGGTATATCTTTACAGTTTTAATGATTCTACAATGACTTGATTTTTGACAAACATGGCTGTCAATAGCGTTTTTTGGATCAATGGAAATCGGATGACGTCCTGGAAGTGATGACAGTGGCCTCCACAATCACCCGACTCGAACCCCATCGAATTGCCGTGGGACCATTTGGACAGGTGTGTTCGAAAACTCAATCCAACATCAGGAAATCACTTGTGGGAACTTTCACAAGCAGAATGAGTTAAAATAACGGAAGAAACTCTGAAGAAACTATTGGATAGAATTCTAAAGCGGTAATTAAAAACAAAGGAGGTCACATAGTTGAGAAAAGTCCTGGAAAATCATGAATATTTTTCTGATTTTCTAGACTGTAAATAATGTGAAAATAAGTAATAATTCATTAAAATTAAAAAAAAAAAACATATATTATCTGGGTTTTTGTTGTCTTGGGACTGAAATAACTAGGTGGACAAATACTTTCTAACGGTAGTGTATATATGTATACATATATATATATATATATATATATATATATATATATATATATATATAAATAAAAAATAAAATACAGAATATCTTACAGGCCTGCATTATAACCGGATGGTAGCCGGCTCGATTCCGGCTAGCGGCTTAGTAGTGTCTGTGGGTGCATTGGTAGTAGTTAATGTAGAAATACAATAACAGCCATTATAGCATTACAGTGCTGTCTTAAGAGTGTCGTAAACATAAAATACAAATGTATGTTTTGACATCTAGAGAACGTTGACAGATATTCGTTAATTTATTGCGATAAAGATATAATATAAAGAATTAATCCGGTTAATTCTTATTGGGGCGAAGAGGTGAACGATAATAAAATCATTTTACTACATTGTTTACCCAATACTAAAAACTATCATCTTCTTCTTACGACGCCGTCTCCTCACGAAGGTTGGGGATCCATATAGCTAAACGAACATTAGAAACTGCTGCTCGAAAAATATCACTCGAAGCACATCCAGACCACCTTCTCATGTCCTTCAGCCAAGAATTCTGTCATCTTCCGATCGATCGGTTGCCCTTTATTTTATCTTCAATAATTAGACGTAGCAATTCGTACTTTGGGCCCCTTATTATAGCTCCGAAGTATTGAGTTTTTCTTATTTTTATGGTTGTTAGTAATTCCTTCATTTTGTTCATTCTTTCTAGTACTTCTGTGTTTTTTTTTTTTCTGTGCCCAGGAGAAGTGAAGAAATCGTCTATAAATGTACATTTCCAAAGATTCGAGTCGTTTCTCTGAGCATGGGTCAAGGATCCAGCACTCACATCCATACAGTAGCACAGAGAATACATACGCTCTCACCATTCTCATTCGGAGTTCCAAAGTGAGACTTGTGCGAGAAAAAAATTTATTCATATTCATATATGTTACTCGGGCCTGTTCAATTCGGGAATATATTTCCTTTCTTGGGTCCCACTTGTCATTTGGTTCCCAAATATTTAAATGGAGACCTGTTTTACGGCGTTTTCCCTGATATCGAGGGATTCTGGTGGTAGGTTATTACCATCCACTTGGTTTTTCTTATATTCACAATTAGTCCAAATCTTTCGCTGGCTGTTACGACTCGATTGATCAGCTGTTAATAGAACAGTATCATCAGCATACCGTATGTTATTCAGTGTACTTCCATTAACTGTTATTCCTTCAATAGAGTCATAGATTGCCCCATTAAACAGAGCATCAGAATGAAGATTGAACAAAAAATATCATCATAAACGATTAAATTGAGAAAAACATTACTTTACGGACATTTTAATTTTAAAAGCTACTAACGCCTTTTTACAAGCAGCTAATAATTCAATCCACTGACGGAATATGCAAAGCGACTGCTATGTACCAGGTATACAAGTATGAAATGCGGATTTCAGACAACAGATGGTGCAATAATGCAGTTTGTGCTATAAAGATTTGACACTGCGCCATTTTTTTGTGTCATCAACAAGTGTCAGACGCGCACGAGTGATAAATTGGAGAAGTGTGTGCATAGTGTTGGGTTGTTGTGTTCAATATGTCGAAATTTATACCAAACAAAGAGCATTCGCGGACCGCTTTAATTTTTTGTGTTCATTTGAACAAAACTGCTGTTGAATCATACCGATTACTTCGAGAAGCTTATGCTCCATCGCAAGATATATGTGAACGATGGTTTCGGCGTTTCAAAAGTGGTGACTTCGATGTTGCAGACAAGGAACGTGGAAAACCGCCAAAAAAATACGAAGATGTGGAATCGCAAGTATTGTTGGACGAAGATGATTCGTAAAACACAAAAACAACTCGCCGATCAATTGGGCGATAGTCAACGAGCTGTTTCCAATCGGATACGAGAGATGGGAAAGATTCAGAAGACCGGAAGATGGGTACCACATGAATTGAACGACAGGCAAATGGAAAAGCGCAAAAACACGTGTGACATTTTGCTTGCTCGGTACAAAAGTAAGTCGTTTTTGCATCGTGTAGTTACAGGGGATGAAAAGTGGAATTATTTTGAGAATCCCAAGCTCAAAAAATCATGGGTAGACCCAGGTGCACCATCCACATCGACCACAAGACCGAATCGCTTTGGCAGAAAGACGATGCTCTGTGTTTGGTAGGACCAGAGGGGCGTGGTCTATTATGAGCTGTTAAAACCTGGGGAAACGGTTAATACTAAACGTTACCAACAACAATTGACTGATTTGAACCGTTCGCTGCTTGAAAAAAGCCCAGAATACCGAAAGAGGAAACACAAAGTCATTTTTCTTCATGACAGTGCTCCGTCATATACGACAAAACCAGTTCGCGACACGTTGGAAGCACTCAGCTGGGAAGTTTTATCCCATGCGGCTTACTCACCAGACTTGGCTCCTTCCGATTACCACTTGTTTGCATCGATGGGTCACGCACTTGCTGAGCAGAGCTTTGGTTCATACGAAGATGCGAAAAAATGGCCCGATGAATGGTTCGCAGCAAAAGGGGAAGATTTTTACTGGCGTGGTATTCACAAATTGCCCGAAAGATGGGAAAAATGTATAACAAGCGATGGAGCATACTTTGAATAAAACACTTTTTATCATTCTTCCGAATTTAACATGGTTTTTTTAGAGAAAAAATCCGCATTTCATACTTGTACACCTGGTACAGTTTTTGCATTATTTTGAAAAAAAAAAAACAAATGAATAAGCGCTAAAATCAGATTATTATTAATATTTTCACAATTTTCTACACAAAACAAATATTTCCCCTCACCTTCTCACCTTCATTCATCAACAAAAAAACACAAAATTCGTCCAGTCTAAAACGCAATTTTCCTGTATATTATCAGCATGCGCATGGTTTTCCTGCCATACATAAAACATAAAAGAAAGAACGGGTTGCCGCTTTATTCAGTATATACATGCGTCAGGAATCGTATGTTTACTGTGTATTTACTTCAAAACAAAATCATTCAGCCATCAGCTGATTTTAAAGGTAAGTGGAATTTTCTCTGTTTTTATTTTTGTGATTGTTGTTGTTTTTACGAATATCCTTGCTGAGAAAATCTATGAGCCTAAGTATTTTCATTTAGTTCGGTGACCTAAATTTTCATCAGAATGTTATTGAATCTAGTGGAAATAGTTTTTCCACTTTTCGTGGAAATTCTAAATTAAACTCTAGTTAGTTTTCCTTGAAAGAGTTTCATGATACATTCTATTGATAAATTTAGTATATGAACGAAAGCAATTCCTGTCAAAAGTCATATTTCATTGACGATATCAATAAATTTAGGTAAATAATTTATTAATCAGTTTTCAGGAAAATTTGCAATTAAACTGAAAGTGATTGTCTTTATAGTATTTTTGTTCTACCTATAATATAAATCCTTTGTAATGGTCCAGGTCAATAACTTCTTTTGGAAATATTTTGCTGCTTAAAGTTAAATACACAAAAAAAATTATCAGACAATGACAACAGTGTGTAGGGGTGTATATTATTAGGTTTCTTTAATTTCCTGATATATACTAAACCATTCTGTTTGTCTAGAAAATTCTTATCATTCTCAGAAAACAGAATCACAGTTCTTTATTTTGAAATTTTAAATGTAGATGTCAAATAATAAAAAAAATATCACATTAAGATATAAACGAACTCTGAAATTAATGCTCAAATCATATATCTTATATTTTTGTCTCTTGTAGGGAGCATACACAGTAGGGAACATTTGTAACAAAGAAATTTTTACTATTATAACATACATCAGAATAAAGAATTAAGTGAGTGCTTGTTCAACTTATTGCAAACCGACAAAATATCTATAAGATAAGATACTCGAGAAACTTCTGGACATACAGCATGTTATGTTTGGGACATTTTTTTTGTAACCAGCTCTCACGTACAATTAAAAAGATGATTTTTATAGGTGTCGCCTGAATATTTGAAATGAAAAAAAAAAAATGGCAAGTATTAATGATTTCAAAGAATTTACTTTTTCATCTACAATGGCATACACCATCATTCAAATGGCCACGATAATTTTGTTTGGCATATTGTATTGTCTCAACCCAATTTTGAGTAGTTCTTTCACATAAATCAGGCTCTATGCCGGCAATAGCACGCACAATGTTTGCTTTAATGCTTAATGACGATTAAAAATCTGTACTTGTCAATATTTTCACAGCGGGTAACACCATAGGCATACATTGCCAAAGTTACTAGAATCTACCAGCAACATAAACCAAGAGGGCGACCCGAAATTTTGACCTGTCTACTAACCGTCTGCCTAGTTGTTCATTCTATCGGGCGAGTCCAATAAAAGTCTTTAACGTTGATTTTGCGGCCCTCGTGCCCTGGAATGTCCAGATAAGGCCCAAAATCCTACATCCAAAAATGGACTGTCGTTTAACTACTTGAATCAAGTACCATCACATTTTTCGCCACTAAAAAAGTCGAGCGCCCCAAAGGGTAGACGCCGTCGAGATTGGACCCAGCTTTAGAGCCCAAAAACGTGGATCCAAATCCATTTAAGCATAAAAAATCAATAAATTTAGTTTGTTCTTGATAACATAAGAGGGAACCTGGTTGGAAAAAGCGGGTCCAGCTTCGTCCTCCGGTATTGGCGGCGTCTGCCTTTGGGACGCTCGACTTTTTTAGTGTCAACAAATCTTGTGCTATTTGGTTCAAGTGGTTAAATGACAGTCCATTTTTGGATGTAGCATTTTGAGTATTCCAGGGTAACGGGGGTCCCAAAATCAATGTTAAAGTCTTTTATTCGACTGAATAGAATGAACAACTAGGTAGATGGTTAGTCGACAGGTCAAAATTTCGGGTCGCCTTCTTGGTCCAACACCACGGGAACGCAAAATTACAGGCAATTGTTAATTTCTAAAGCCGGGGCTTCGCCCAGATATGCTCCCAAGAAAATAGTAACGTCTTTTATTCCTTTATATTTTCACATATTTAAGTAATTTTGAATGGCTATTTAATCAATAGTATTTCTTGCTTTCTCTAGAAAACAAATTTTAATCGGGATAAAATACAGCCTATATGTTGATCCAGAACATACCCTAACTTCATACCAAAATTTAAAAAATGCAGTATTAATACTTTTATCTGTACTGAGCCAACTTCCAGAAAGGAAAAAAAATATTGGAATTTGAAAAATAAACTGTACTGAAAAACTAAAATCTTCGGATCTAAAAAATTGTATCTTGTTTTCACCTCTTACTCGCCAACTTCCAGTTAAGTGTGATTCTCGTGACGTTCCCCCAAACCATTTCTAAATCTGGATGATAGCCTGTTTCTACCTTCGGAATATTTTATGCCCCTTTCTAAGGACTGTTTTCTTAAACCCTATCAGTTTGCGGTGTATTTTTTTGTACTAAAAATGCTTTTATCTGTAAAGAATACTTACCAATAAAGGCCGTTTGCATGCCGCAACTTTTCTGCTCTCCTACCTTTTATTTTACTTGAAGCATTTTTTCGATATGTTCTTAGTCTAAATTCGCCCTTAAGAATGTAAGACTTGGTTCTAGACGAGATTTTAATTTCTTTTACCATTATTTTCTACCTCTGGAGTGGATTTCTGCTAACTATTCCCTCTACTGCCGCTTTGGTTCCTGCTCTCACGTGGTCACCTGCTTTTTGGTCTGTCCTCCACAGAGGATATCCCTAGTATCATTTTATGGTTTGATAAATATATCTTTCCGATATTTACAGTAGCTTAACTAAGTATCCACTAGTGTCTTGTACTTGGACAATACCATTACGGCGATTCGGTTCTTTTTCATACGCCAATTTATGGTTACTGTATAACGTAGCGTGCTGAAATCATTTGTCTAATCAATTAATTGGAATACAATGTCTCCAGTTTTATAAGTATTAATAAACTTTTTAGTGTTCCGTACGGAACACTTATAAGATCACTTCGGTGTCTGTCTGTCTGTCTGTCTGTCCGTCTGTCCGTCTGTCACACCCGATTTTCTCCAAAACTATTTGTCATAGAAAGTTGAAATTTGGTAATAATAGAGGAATTGATGGCCTCATCAGAGCCATGTAGTTTTGAAAGTTAAATTTTGACTTAAGGGGGGTGAAATCGGAAGTGAAAAAGAATTTTTTTTACTAGGTAATCGAGTGTGGTGTCAAATGAAAGCTTGTGAAAACACGAGTAAAAAATATATATATAATGTAATACTTGCGCGCACTTTTCTTTGTATTATTTTTAAAAAATCGCGAAAAATCGCTGTCCACCCGCCTTATCTCGAAAAGAACTTATCAAAAAATTTTGAAAAAATTCTGGAATATTCTTCACGGGGTATAGATTGAATGAAAATTATCACGAGTGCATTACCTGTAATAATTTATCTGGTAGATAAAAAAAACAGAAATTTCAAGGTCATCAATTTTCAGTAAAGATTGGAAATAAACTTTGTTGAAAACTCATTTGGGGTGTATTTTTTGAAGTCACTGATCATTTTATACTTCCGTTACAACATTTTTTATTTTAAAAGCAGTCAACGTACGGAACACTAATTGCGCAAGTTCAACTTGCACTTGACCGGTTATTTATTTTAAGTGGGTATCATAAAATAGAAAACTAGGTTTTTAGTAAGTATCCTGTTTATATTTATTTACAGCACCTTAACTAAGTCAAAAATATCCACTAGTGTCTTGTACTTGGCAATACCATCACAGCGATTCGGTTCTTTTTCATACTGCAATTTATGGTTACTATATAACGTATCGTGCTGAAACCATTTGTCTAATCAATTAATTGGAATACAATGTCTCCAGTTTTATAAGTATTAATAAACTTTTGTTAAGTGGGAATCATAAAATAGAAAACTAGGTTTTTATAAGTATCCTGTTTATATTTATTTACAGCAGCTTAACTAAGTCAAAAATATCCACTAGTGTCTTGTACTTGGACAATACCATCACAGCGATTCGGTTCTTTTTCATACTCCAATTTATGGTTACTATATAACGTATCGTGCTGAAACCATTTGTCTAATCAATTAATTGGAATACAATGTCTCCAGTTTTATAAGTATTAATAAACTTTTTTTAAGTGGGTGTCATAGAAAACTAGGTTTTTTATAAGTATGCTGTTTATATTAACTTTTAATCTCAATAGTTGCGTCTGCATACAATAACTGTCGAATATCGATAAAATTAGAGCAAGGTAATGCAACTGATAAAACACTTGGTATAAAATATTGTTTATAAATATATTCAATTTAATTTAAACAATTTTTATCTCTTATTTTCTAAAAGCGATTACCACACGCAGAGTTTTGTGTGCTAACTATGATGATAACCTTTCCATGCCGTTACCCCTTTTATGAAATCACAAGATATTCTTTAAATTTACTTTTTTCGCGAGGGTCCCTTTTTTATATAAATATATCAACAAATTATCAATCATCACCACATAACTTTTTTAAATCTTTATCAGCATCTTAAATCAATTTACACTGCACCAAATCAAGGTGAATTGAAATAAATGATAGCTGAAACAAAAAAAAAAAACAAAAATAATTTTTATTGGTTAAAAAAAAGCTAACGAGAACTTCTACATGATTTTCGTTTCAATGCTCATTTCTGTCGATTTACTTTCACAGTGATACAGGTAAATTATTTTTGTTTATCGATATTACATGTAGCCTGTAGAATATCTTGACAGGAGAACCTCCATAATGAAGAAATCAGAAGGCAGGCAGGAAGAATGTATACAACAGTAGCAGAAATTTGGTCCGGACACGTGAAAAGAATGCCCGATACTATATGGCCAAAAAGAGCGTTTAAATATGTTTCATCAAATACAAGAGAGAAAGGAAAACAAGCACTAACATGGATCAGCGGAATAATGGACATAATAAGAGATAGAGCTATCCACGAGAATGATTAGAGAGACAGAAAAACATGGCCTTCGAAGCTATAGGATCTTCGTTTAAAGAAATATCGATATTGTCTCAAGTACTTAAGTAGTCTAGTTTTTACTTGTTTATCTCGATAATTTAAAACTTGCTTAAACTAAGTATCTTGAAAGAATGTGATCTACGTGGGCGACCTGCCTGTACTTACGAGAACGGTGCTACTAGAGCTCCAAAATCAAGGCAATATATTTATACGGGTCTCCTAGGTAGAAGCGATACGTGATTAGCGCCGTTAGAGTAATTTTTTAGGAGTTTACAACGACCAAATCTTTGGACCTTTTTGAGCACCTTACATACGCTGTTAAAATTTATCGAATTTACCAGCTACAAGCCATAAAAACTATTAATTTTGCCAAATTAGTGTTACCTAGATGCCCATTTCAAACTATCTGCTTATAATCTCACCCACTTCCTGTTACGCTATAGAGCTACAGGTGGCACACTCAGACTCTACAGATAATATACTCCACACATTATCATAATCTTGACCGATAAATTATGAAATAACTACTTTTTATAGTTGAATTTATAATGGTTTAAAGTATATAGGTTAATTTCATTTATGCATGCATAGATGTAATAATGATATTTATAATCTCTTCTTAAAATATTCTGTATTGTTTAAAAAATACTTACGAATGCTAAAAAAATACGTTTATAAAGGTTTGTGTAAAAACTATGCAGTCAGACTCAAAAAATCACAAAGCATGTTTTCTGTCAAGGTGATTTTTTTCACTGGATCTTTCCGAATTTTCTCTGTACTTGTGTGCATGCATTAAATTGTGTTGGGGAGACAATATTTTTCTAACGAAAAAGTTTTATAACTTCCAAATAAACTAGAAGTAGATCTTTTCATTTTTAATAAAATTGAGGTAAATATTATGTATATTTTTGACTAAAGTTAGTTCCGTAACTGACGTAAGTATAAAACAGTAGTTTGTATAAAAGATTGAACCAGGAGGTCAAGGCTTCTAATCTTAATGAGATAAGTATCCAAGTTTGAGATTAGGTTTCAGGCAGTTTTAGCGTTAAACTTAAAATTGTCGAACTGAATGTTGATACAGATTTTTATACGGTTAAAAGCAATAAGCTTCATACTACTTTTTAAACTATAAAAGAAATTTTGTGAATCCCATCTATGTCCATGATTTCCTCCTGCTTCGACCATCTATTGTGTTGGTTTAAAGAAAAAGGACCTATCTGTAAAATGTATTAATGTTTTTTGAATCCATTTCAGTTAAATCTTGTCATTGATCCTGGCACATCAATTATTTTAAAACAATGGAATAGTCTTATAAACTCAGTATTTTTCGTCACATTTGTTCACGAAATTTTTTTAGAGAATTAAATGCTTCATAAAGCGATATTAAAGAAATGAAAAAATCTTTTTATTTTTTTCGCTTTGGTTTTCATTCTCTTATGAGTTTATTTTTCACATTTCTAATTTGAGATACTATCAGTGACACGTGTCTTTTTATGAGTTATTCACCTATCATTATGTTATCAATTGTTTATTGCTATATGTAACAATGGCAACTAAGTTAATGGTATTTCTATGTTCTCATGCACTTTGTTCTATATACTTCAGTATCTCAATTGTCGAAAAAACAATAGAAAAATACCGAAATGTTGCATTTCTCTAAAGTCATGGCTTGTGCCATAATATCGGTATGTGGAATATTCATCCTGTACTTTTTTAAGAATAGCAGAGACTGTACAACAACTATTAATTTGGGAAGTTATGTGTAGATTTCCAAAATTTTGATGGTATCTTCAGAGATCCTGATCTCAGCAGGATGAGTCTACATTACACACTTAGACATCTTTATCAGTCATTTGACAAAATTTTCCCGGATAAATCGATTTTGAAAGGGTGACATAAGTTTGCACCCATATAGTTCTAATTTGATGCCAATCGATCTATTTCAGAACTAGAGTAAGAATTCTCGCTCTGGTAAGAAATGGTACATCCGGTAAGAAATGGCAGCGACCACCGAAACAACGCACATGCCAAGCAATTCGGACCATAATGATTTTCAATGGACGGTAGTTTAATATATTATAAAAGCTGTTTTAACTTACTAGTTTTGTTAAAATGATACTTTTTATAGGCACCTTGTATTTATTGTCAACTACATGGTTACTAGTCTAACTTTATTGGCATTAATATGCTGGCATGTTAATCGTCATGAAGGCTTTCATTTAAATACCACAGGCAACCTTTCTGTTACATTTACTTTTCGCAATTCACCAGCTTTACAAAGTTAAATATTTTGAATTTCTATTTTTTTTTACTGTTATTCAAGTTTTTACCATTTTTCTTATATTGTAAATATGAAATGTTCTGTCTCTAAAGCAGAATATATTTTTCAGGTCAAAGTCTGGGTCAGGAAATTTTCAATTTAAAATTATTTTTAGATAACACTCTAAATCCATGTGATTCACCGTAATATTTATAAATATATATTGTCCAAATATCATAAAAATTTTACAGAACTACGCTATATAAATACTGTAACATTTCTGTTATGGGTGATAAATCGATAATATATCTTTTTTACTTTTCTCCAAGATCTAGCAAGTGTTTTTAGTGTTCCGTACGAAATACTTATAAGATCACTTCGGTATCCATCTGTCTGTACCCGTCTGCTACACCCAATTTTCTCCGAAACTATTTGACATAGAAAATTGAAATTAGGCACTACTATAGTTTTGAAAATTAAATTTTGACTTAAGGGGTTAGTTTTAGGGGTAAAATCGGAAGTGAAATTTTTTTTTTTACTAGATCATCGAGTGGAGTATCAAAGAAAGCTTGTAAAAAGACGAGTTCAAAAAATATATATAATGTAATACTTGCACACTCTTTGTTTTATTTTTAAAAAATTGCGAAAAAGCGCTGTCCTTATGTCGAAAAGTACTGATCAAAAAATTTTGAAAAAATTCTAGAATATTCTTCACACGGTGTAGATTGAACGAAAATTATCACCTTTAATAATTTATCTAGTATATATATATAAAAAAAAAATTCAAGGTCATCGGTTTTCGGTAAAGATCAGAAAAAAACTTTGTTGAAAACTCATTTGGGGTATGTTTGGTAAAGTCATTGATCCTCCTCCGTAATTTTTATTTTAAAAGTAATCAACGTACGGAACACTAATTGCGCAAGCTCGACTTGCATTTGACCTGTTAATTACACAGCCCCACAATAAAAATGAAAGTTCATCACCACGAACCAAAATACATAGATCTAGTGTATTTTTCGACGCTGAATTCGAATCCTTAGTTAAAAAAAGTTTGGCGTGTAATTTTTTTTTTTTTTTGGCAAAAAACATCCCTTGAAATGGGCTAAAACTACAGTAATAATGTAATGACTCTTAATGAAGTGTGAAAAATGATATTAATGATTTATAGTTTAGAGAAGAGAATATACATTCAAACCTCAGCAAGCTATTTCTATTAATTAAACCAAAATCCACCCTTATAGGGAGTGAACAGTACCTCAAAAACTCAAATAACACATGTGAGTTTAAATAGTATTTACAAAGGACAAATTCTTGTAGCTCTTAGGAAAAAATATCTGAATCTGGTGTGACAGCAGTTATTACTCTTAAAAGGTTGAGACTCACCCCTGTAGGATATAAAAACTTACGGAGGTATCTCATAAGTTTCAATAACGATGAAAAAAATTCAGGCTTTTGTAGTTTTAGGCAGGGGGAACAAATATGGAGTAAAGTCGCTTGAATTATTGGTACACGACTAAAAACTACCCTTAGAGAGGAATAGAAACTACCCCTACGCTCTAATGATGCACATGGATATTACTGAAATTCGGAAAGGATCAAGTACTTTTATCTCATTGTGCCAAACATCCAAGACAGCTAAATCATTTTCCTAATAAGGTCGAAAATCATCCCTAGGAGGGGGGAACTACCCCCTGGGATTGAGGGATCTTAGAAGTTCTAGCATCTAAGAAAAAAAAAAAAAGCTTTCGTAATCTCAGGCAGGATGGACAAATACAGCCTGTATTTTTTTCTGAGATGCTAGAACTTCTAAGATCCATCAATGCCAGAGGGTAGTTCCCCTCCTCCTAGGAATGATTTTCGACCTTATTAGAAAGATGATCTAGTTGTCTGAATGTTTGGTACAACGAGATAAAAGTTATTGATCCTTTCCGAATTTCATTAACATCCATGTGTATCATTAGAGCGTATGGTTTTTTTTACCATCCTCTAATGGAAGTTTATAGTCGTGCATGGGTGTTTCAAGCGAATCTACTCCATATTTGTTCACCCTGCCCAAAACTACAAAAGTCTAATCTTTCTTCGTCGTTATTGAAACTTATGAGAGTAATGTCTTGCTGTCCTAAGAACTACAAGAATTTGTCCCTTGTACATGTTATTTAAACTCACGTGCGTTATTTGAGTTTTAGGGTACTTTGCACCCCCTAAAAGGGTTGATTGTGGTTTAATTACTAGAAATAGCTTGCTGTGGTTTGAAGGCATATTCTTTTCTCTAGATTATAAAATATCTACCATTTTTTAACACCTCATTAGAGCCCTTAGTTTTAGCACATTTCAAGGGATGTTTTTTTGCCAAAAAAAGACACCCTAAATATTTTTTTTAACTACGGATTCGAATTCATCGTCGAAAAATGCACTGGATTCATGTATTTTAGTTCGTGGCAATGAACTTTCATTTTTTTTTGTGAGGCTGTGTTATTTATCGGACTCTAATAACATTATTTTTGTTTATTACCGTGGCCGTTAAGGTGGAAATGTGCCTCGACAATACGATGTTAGTAAATATGGAAAAGCATTTAAACATTTTGTTAACTAGATAGCGCCCCCAGCATAATTTGTTTTGACGAATTCCGGGGCCTATTTAGGGCACTTTATCATCTGCATATTGCAAGGTTGAGATTTTTGCAAACACACACATGAACGCACTCAACATTTGCATGGTTTTTTGATGGTCCTAGTCGCTTGCACTTAACTAAAGTCGAACCGATTCTTAAAACTTGTTCACCCATTTTTTATTAAGTTATAAAATATTAAAGATACATTAGAGGCCGTAAAAATTATATTGAGTTAAGGTAAGGTAACAATACAATTTTTAGTGTACCGTACGGAACACTTATAAGATCACTTCGGTGTCTGTCCGTCTGTCTGTCTGAGCATCTGTCACACCCGATTTTTTTCGAAACTATTTGAGATAGAAAGTTGAAATTTTGGCACTAATATATGAATTGATGGCTCCATCGGAGCCGTGTAGTTTTGAAAGTTAAATTTTGACTCAGAGGGTTAGTTTTGGGGGTGAAATTGGAAGTGAAAAAAGTGGGGTGTCAAATGAAAGCTTGTGAAAATACATATAATGTAATAGTTGCGCAAACTTTTGTTTGTATTATTTTTAAAAAATTGCCGAAAATCGCTGTCCCCTTCCTTTTCTTGAAAAGTACTAATCAAAAAATTTTGAAAAAATTCTGGAATATTCTGCACAAGGTGTAGATTGAACAAAATTTATCACGAGTGCAATACCTTTAATAATTTATTTGGTATATAAAAAAAATCAAAAATTTCAAAGTCATCAATTTTCAAAGATCGGAAACGAACTTTGTAGAAAACTCATTTGGCGTATGTTTTGTAAAGTTATTGTTTTATACCTCTATAACAAAATTTTAAAAGCAACCAACTTACGGAACACTAATTGCGCAAGTCCGACTTGCACTTGGCCAGTTCTTTAACATAATAAAAATACAAACAAAATTTTCATTCTTTGTTATCCGATAAATATAAAACCATGCCAACTAAATACTCAGTAAACATATTTTAAATTTCATGTAATTGACCTAGTGCGTACAATAATAATTATATATTATCATCATTTCTACAGTGGAACAAGTGTTTCACATTTATCATTGGAAATTACCATTTTGCCACTCAATTTAGTAAGTTAATTGATCCATTTTAATTTGGTTTAATTAATTTTTTGTGTTTCACGTGAGAACATCATAATTGACGCAGCTGACAGATGCACATCACTTCCAATTGAATGGAATTTTGCTGTAAATTAAAAATGAAAGTCGAGGATAAAATTACATTTTAAACAGGTTTTTGGAGCATAAAAAATTCGAAAATATACATGAATACATCCCGCAGTATAATTGTAATTGACTGTTTTTTTGTATTTTGTTTTCATTTCATTATTTTTGGTTTATAAACATGTTGTTCTATACATCTTTTCCTTCTCGAATAATTAACCTTTAATTTCAAAAATCTCTCATTTTATCATATATTGCATTTAATTGGTTTCAAATAATTTGTAATAGTAGATTAAGTCGATAAGATCATCTGGGCTAATCTTAAATACCTGATTTATTGCAAAAAGAAACGGAGATTGTTGAAACAAGTATGAGAAAACGTCAGAGGAGCTTGTTGAATTTACTATTAATTTCAATTTTGTTGTTTTCTTACTTTTTTTGCGGTTATGGGGTCAGTATCTTGAACAACTATCCGAGTGCCTTTCTGGCTAACTCGGCCTCTCTCCGGCATAGAGGGGTATTTGTGATTTTGGAGAAACTGAGTGCTTGAGCTCATATTCTAATAAGGGATCACCAGTTTCTGTCAGACCTCTAATCCGAATTCCCAAATCTTCCAAACGCCGCCATACGAATTACGTAACTTCAAACCGATCTCGCATACGGTCGTGGCGACTAGAACTGAATCTTATTTACTTACGAGTCAGGTTAGTTCTTGATTTTTGAAAAATTCAGATATCCTCGTAGAATTTTTATTGTTTTTTTAGTGTTCCGTATGGAACACTTATAAGATGACTTCGGTGTCTGTCTGTCCGTCTGTCTGTCTGTCACACCCGATTTTGTCATAGAAAGTTGAAATTTGGTAATAATATAGGAATCTCATCTATGTCCATGATTTCCTCCTGCGTCGACCATGCATTGTGTTGATTTAAAGAAAAAGGATCTATCTGTTAAATGTATTAATGTTTTTTGAATCGATTTTAGTTAAATCTTGTCTTTGATCCTGGCACATCAATCTAAAACAATGGAATAGTCTTATAAACTCAGTATTTTCCTTTACATTTTCAAAGTCTAGACAGTTTTCGAAATTGCCCGAGACATTTTTTTAGAGAATTAAACGCTTCATAAAATGATATTAAAAAACGAAAAAATCCTTTTATTTTTCACATTTCTAATTTGAGATACTCTCAGTGACACGTATCTTTTTATGAGTTATTCACCTATTATTACGTTATCAATTGTTTATTGCTATATGTGACAATGAACCTAAGTTAATGGTATTTCTATGTTCTCATGCACTTTGTTCTATATACTTCAGTATCTCAATTGTCGAAAAAACAATAGAAAAATACCGAAGTGTTGCATTTCTCTAAAGTCATGGCTTGTGCCATAATATCGGTATGTGGAATATTCAGCCTGTACTTCTTTAAGAATAGCAGAGGCTGTACAACAACTATTAATTTGGGAAGTTATGTGTAGATTTCCAAAATTTTGATGGTATCTTCAGAGATCCTGATCTCAGCAGGATAAGTCTACATTACACACTTAAACTTCTTTATCATTCGAGGAAATTTTTCCGGATAAATCGATTTTGAAAAGGGGTGACATAAATTTGCCTCCATATAGTTCTAATTTGATGCCAATGGATCTTTTAAGTGGAATTATTTCAGAACTAGAGTAAGAATTCTCGCTCTGGCAAGAAATGGTACAGGCCAAGCAATTCAGACCATAATAATTTTCAAAGCACTGTAGTTTAATATACCATAAAAGCTGTTTTAACTTACTAATTTTGTTAAAATGAGACTTTTTATAGGCACCTTTTATTTATTGCCAACTACATGGTTACTAGTCTAACTTTATTGGCATTAATACGAGTATGCAGGCATTTTAATCGTCTTAAAAGCTTTTATTTATATACCACAGGCAACCTTTCTGTTACATTTACTCAGGTTAGTTCTTGATTTTTGAAGAATTCAGATATCTTCTTGGAATTTTTATTGTTTTTTTAGTGTTCCGTGCGGAACACTTATAAGATGACTTCGGTGTCTGTCTGTCCGTCTGTCTGTCTGTCACACCCGATTTTCTCCGGAACTATTTGTCATAGAAAGTTGAAATTTGGTAATAATATAGGAATTGATGGCCTCATCAGAGCCGTGTAGTTTTGAAAGTTAAATTTTGACTTAAGAGATTAGTTTTGGGGGTGAAATCTAAAGTGAAAAAAAAAATTTTTACTAGGTTATCGAGTGTGGTGTCAAATGAAAGCTTGTGAAAACACGAGTAAAAAATATATTTAATGTAATACTTGTGCACACTTTTCTTTGTATTATTTTTAAAAAATCGCGAAAAATCACTGTCCTTATCTCGAAAAGTACTGATCAAAAAATTTTGAAAAAATCCTGGAATATTCTCCACGGGGTGTAGATTGAACGAAAATTATCACGAGTGCATTATCTTTAATAATTTATCTGGTATATAAAAAAAATAAAAATTTCAAGGGTTGTCGAAAACTCATTTGGGGGTGCGTTTTGTGAAGTCGCTGATCATTTTATACCACCGTAACAAAATATTTTATTTTAAAAGCAATCAACGTACGCAACACTAATTGTGCAAGTTCAACTTGCACTTGATCGGTTTTTTAGTTTTAATTCATAAAACTTACCTAAACACAAATCTCAAAGAAATTTTATAGGCAGCTTTCAAAGACGATAAGTCTTCACCTTCATTACGGTAATTTATAGTTCACACAGTTTCCACCTTGGTTTAGCGTTAAGTTGAGCATCACCAATGACATAATAAAGAAATTCTGAAAAAGGGAAGAAAAAATGCATTGAAGGATATTAAAAAGTTGAGAAATTAGCTAAGAAAGTTAAAATATCTTTTTTTTCTACTTTCAGAATTTAATTATTAATTGATGTTCATTGATTGTAGGTGCTCAGTTAAACTTCAACTTTTTTTTGAATTATAACCTATTATCCTGAAGATGGAGAACCATATTTTGTCCGTGTCCATTATGAACTATATCAACGAAGCGAAACAATTTAATTAAATACAAAAATATTAACTCCTTATTAAATAACGTCTAAAAACAGATTCAGGATAACGGGCCCCTTTTTGATAAATACAGTCACATTTATTTAAAATATCTAAAAATACAGCAGTTATATAAGTGGAAAATACTATCTATCTATTTATCTATAAATTTCGACCATGGACCTGTGGAAATTATATTCAACCGAATGATCGCATCAGAAAATATAATCTATTTTTATTCAAAATAGAAACAAAGTAAATTTTAGTTTTTAATCATTAATTAATTTTGAAAAAATAGCTGTTTTGGTTGACATTATTGACATATCTGGCTGACGACTTGCTGACCAATCGTTGAGTTTGAAAAAACATTCATCTCTTAGAAGTCGTTATAAAGCCACCAAATATAGTGTAATGACTAGCAGCCGGAAATTGTAATAGGTATTTAAGTGGTTCGTTTACTTATATACGAGGCTGGTTTGAAAAGTCCGTGCAAAGTCCGAGAGATGGCACCACCCGCGCGTATCTAGGTCATATTAGTATCTCTTGAATGAACGCACACCAGTTTCAGCCATATTGGTCTATTTCTTTGTGTTTGGCATTCGTGTGAATCAAGGAAGTCGAGTGATTTTGAAGAAATGGACGAAAAAGAATTTCGTGTGGTGATTAAACATTACTTTATGAAAGGCAAAAAGGCCTCAGGAGACTAAAGAGAAGCTTGATAAACATTATGGTGACTTTGCACATCGATTAGAATAGTTTATAAGTGGTTTCAAAATTTTCGGACTGGCCATATGGGCACAAGTGACGCTGAACGTTCTGGACGGCCTGTGGAGGTTACGACTCCAGAAATCATTGATCAAATCCATGATATGGTGATGGATGACAGAAGAGTTAAGGTGCGTGAGATTGCTAGTGCTGTGGGCATCTCGACTGAACGGGTACATAATATTTTGCATAAATATTTGGACATGAGAAAGCTATCCGCAAGATGGGTGCCGCGATTGCTCACGCTTGACCAAAAACGGAATCGTGTGAAGTATTGCAAGGATGGTTTGCAGCTGTTCCAGAAGAATCCGGAGGACTTTAAGCGTCGTTTCGTCACTATGGATGAAACATGGATACATTACTATACTCCTGAGACCAAACAACAATCTAAACAATGGGGGAATCTGCACCAAAAAAGGCGAAGACCGTTCCTTCGGCCGGAAAGGTTATGGCGACTGTCTTTTGGGATTCACAAGGGATAATCCTCATCGACTATCTGGAAAAGGGTAAAACTATTAGAGGTGAATATTATTCATCGTTATTGGACCGTTTGAAAACCGAGCTGCAAGAAAAAACGCCCGCGATTGGCCCACAAGAAAGTCCTTTTCCATCACGACAACGCACCAGCACACACCTCAGCAGTTGTGGTCGCAAAATTAATGGAAATAGGATTCCAACTCGTTTCACATCCCCCCTATTCTCCAGACTTGGCTCCCTCGGACTAATATTTGTTCCTCAATTTGAAGAAATGACTGGCGGGACAAAGATTTTATTCAAACGAGGAGGTGATTGCAGACACTAATGGATATTTTGCAGACTTGGACAAATCCTATTATTCGGAAGGGATC
The DNA here is from genome assembly GCA_019049505.1 of Pachyrhynchus sulphureomaculatus. NCBI lineage: Eukaryota > Metazoa > Arthropoda > Insecta > Coleoptera > Curculionidae > Pachyrhynchus > Pachyrhynchus sulphureomaculatus. The sequence continues at coordinate 50,853,731 of CM032453.1, forward strand.
AACAAACTAGAACATCGTTGGACGAAGTGCATAAGCCTAAAAGGAGACTATGTCGAAAAATAAAAAAGGTTTACCCCAAACACATAAGTAGTTTTTATTTTTGCACGGACTTTTCAAACCAGCCTCGTACACTGGTGAGCAAGAATATCGACGCAAATGATTTTGCTTCATTTAACACCGATCCTTGAATTTAATTTTTAAAGAATGATATTATTTTTGGTATCATTAGAATGCTGATTTTCTGTTCTTGCCAATAATACCAAAAAGATTTGGATTTTCAAAAAGTTGTACTGATTAAAACGGTTTTACTCAATAGAACCGTTTTTGTTCGCTCAGCAACGTACTCGTCGCGCGCTATTCATCCCTGTAAAACACATACAACTGCATTTTTCTATCACTCCTTTATCGGAACTTGAACCGTTAACATCTCTGCTATACTGCTCACTAATTACGTCATCGGAGAAACGGAAGAAACGGCAAGAAGGGCATAGTCAACGTAGTCTGCGCAACTGCACCTAAGCCAGTCAACTGTCTTCAGAGTCTACAGACGTTACCAAGACACTGGCGCTTTTACACGAAGACCAGGATCAGGAAAAAGAAGGAGTGAGACGATCGCGTCATTGTCAACACGACTCTAAGAAATCGTCACTTGACCGGCGTTGAAGTCCAGCAGGAACTCCGACAAGTTCGTGGTCGGGCTGTCAGTCATTAGACAGTCAGAAGAAGATTTAAAGAAGCTAACCTAACCAAGTTGGGAATGTGGAATCTTTGGCACAATGATATTACTCAGTATATATCACCACTACACCAAACACTTTATTTTTGCCCTCGACGCGCGTTTCGCTAACCATGTTAGCTTCATCAGGAGCGATGATTGAGTCAATCATCACTCCTGATGAAGCTAACATGGTTAGCGAAACGCGCGTCGAGTGCAAAAAATAAAGTGTTTGGTGTAGTGGTGATATATACTGAGTAGCTAAGCTAACTCCGAAGAGATCAGCTCAGACCCAAATTGATAGCAGCCCATCGACAAGCGGGACTCAGATTTGGTCGAGAACATGTCGACTGGACCTGCAGCAATGACGCGTTTTATTCTCCGAATGTGTCTACATGGCAATGATGGAAGAAGACAAGTCTATAGAAGGCCTAGGGGTCGCCTACGGAGGAGGTTCTGTCATGGTGTGGAGAGGCATCTTACTGGATGCGAAAACCGATTTAGTTTTCGTGACTGATGAGACTCGTAGCGGTGGATTAACTGCTCACCGGTATATTAAGGAGATCCTGCAGGAACACGTCATTCCTTACGCTGGGTTTGTTGACGATGGCTTCGTGCGAATGCACGACAATGCGAGGCCACATGCTGCTGCATCGGTGCGGCAATATCTGGCGGAAGTGGGAATACTTACATTAGACTGGCCTTAAAATTTGTTTAATTTTTTCTTTCTCTTAACTCTATTTTCAGTCCTTGTTCTCCTTGTTTCCCCTTTCAACTAACTTATTCAGTATCATTAGAAAGAGAATAGAATGGGCTTTCAAATGATATTAAGGTCAGTAAGAATATATGAACACTAAATTCTAGAATCCATGTTAAATGAAGGCAAATATTTTGAGGTGATTTTTTTGCTCACCGGTGTAGTTGATTTAATTATTGATATTAATTGACCACTTTAATGAAACTCTTAACAGTTATATTATCTACTAAACAAATAGTTCGTCTATATTTGATTATCGGTCACAGACAGAGATATTCCAATAAATAATAGCTGTACAAACAGGGGATCTATTTATAAAATTTATATAAATGTATTTATTTTAAATAATACTCATTACGCTCTATCAAAATCACAACTGCAAAATTTAACAACGATATTTGTCCATTTTACTGACGGTTGTGATATGACTCTGATAAAACTTAGCCTTGACGATCGCACTAGGCTTGGATATCACGTTTCTTTCACGTGAACGACGAGTTCTATTCTCTGAAAAATTAGATAGATGTTAGTAAAAAACCAGGTGGACGCGTGTGGAATTCATAATAGCTCAAAATTGGCAAGATATACTGGAGAGAATGACTGTAATTTTTGCTTGCAAATATTATGATTATTGATTTTTTTTTGGCATAGCATCAAAGAAAATCTTACAAATTAAGAAATTCATTGTGAAAATTTCATAGCCAAATGTCTTTTTAGTCATACACTCTCGGTCTAAAAAGAAACTTAACATTTAATAGAAAGTAAAACACAGACGTATTATAATTATTCAAATCATTTATTTCAATTGATATATTCTCCTCTAGCTGTGATTCCATCGTTTAGTTAAGGTGAATCACTAAATGAGTTATTATATAGGTTTTTGGGATATTGCGGAAGATAGTGACCTCTGCCGCTTGAATATTTTCATTGGTGACGTATCGCTATCGTTTAATCAGCAAGTTAAATCAGGGGAAGAGAAAAAGTCACAGGGTGCTAAATCAGGTGAATATGGTCAGTAATGCAACATACAAATTTGGGTTTTGCTCAATAACTATCGTACAATTACCGAACGATGGTTGATTACTTGTGGGAAAAAAATCGCGAATTTAATTTACGAATGCTGTGCATAGTTGAATGTGGAATTCCAAAGTCATAATCAAATCAAAATCACGGACGATTTTGGCTTTTCCGAAATGAAATTACGCACGCATATTCGCTCAATCCAGTATCAGGCTCTACGCTTCGTAGTCCTCAATCATCTCGGGACTACTTTGAATTCTCTTAAGCCATTCGTACACTAAGCATTTATCATTGATTTCTTTTTGAAACATTTGATGCGTTTTAGTTACCAAATTTAACACAAAACTCATCGCAGCGCTTCGCTTTTAATTTATTTTCCGACGGTTCATTAAACACACACTGTGAGTCTTATTACTATACCTAGACATCTAATAGAAACAATACCGTAAAACAAAAAGATAGAATAGCTACTCTATCGTTTAGTTTTTTTCTGGATAGAAAATTTGAAAACTAAAGTAATAGTGAACATATCAGAGCATTTTTTTATAAAAATTCTATACCTGTTCTCAATATATTTCCAATTTGCTATAAAACTGTTCAATATACATCCCTGAAACATGTTTATTGACTTGAAAAATAAACATAAGGAACCGTAACAATAATCGCCAAATCTGAATAATTCGTAATTAAAATATTTTGTTGTATAGCTCTTTGTAATTTTCACGTCCACGAACTACTTCTAGAAAGCACTCGTTTTTATCACCTAATTCGTATTAATCAACATTATTTCTTCAGCTCCATTATCAACTTCTTAATCATAATCCAATTTGATTGCTGTTTTTATATTAATGAGATTTTAACTCGCACCCGCATCAACATTTCGATGACTAAAATAACAAGAAAATAAACTAACTTACAATAAGAATTTTAAAAAAAATACTTGTCGTTTGTAGTACAATAATTCGACTCTTGCTTGGATACCAAATAATTGATAACTTTCTTTTCGGCCTTCTCGATATTGTTAAGTTCTTTGAAATTTTTAAATTCACAGACTAGTTCTAGAAAACTAATGTAGCAGTTTTCACTACCCCACTGCTCATTGGTCAACAACTTCTTTATCCTCATCCTAAGCTTCATAATTACTATTTAATTCAATAGTTGTTTTCATAATAGTGAGGTTTATAACTTATTCCAAATTAGAGTAAAAGAATGGCGCTCCAGTATGTTATCGATAAAAATTAAAAAGTAATTCAACTTGCAATGCTGTTCGTTGAAAATACACGTCGAGAAACCAATTTTTAAGAATGGCATTGTAAACTATGGAAGAAGGTCAATTTTTTATCGTTGAAAATTAAAAAAGATAAGTTTTTAGTTTTCCGTACGGAACACTTGTAAGATCACTTCGGTGTCTGTCTGTCCTTCTCTCTATCATACCCGATTTTTCTCTGAAACTATTTAAAATAGAAAGTTGAAATTTGGCACTAATATAGGAATTGATAGCCTCATCAGAGCCGTATAGTTTTGAAAGTTAAACTTTCACCTAAAGGGTTAGTTTTGGGGGAGCGAAAACGCAAATGAAAAAAAAATATTTACCAGGTCATCGTGGTGTCAAATGAAAGCTTGTAAAAAGACGAGTTCAAAAATATATATATTGTAATACTTGCGTACACTTTTCTTTGTATTATTTTTAAAAAATCGCGAAAAATCGCTGATCAAAAAATTAAAAAAAAAATTCTAGAACATTCCCCACAGGGTGTACATTGAACGAAAATTATATATAAAAAAATAAAAATTTCAATATCAACAATTTTTTATTTATTTATTTATTTATGTATTCACCACATTCTACAGTATTCCAATTACAGAATGGGAAAATAACATAATGAAATGTACTAAACTTAATTAAAATTATATTATATAATATATTAGAAATTATATTATAGCTTATTAACAACATATTTTAAAACTACATTTTTTTTTATTTTTGTCACGCTGCAATTGATAATATCAAGCTGGTTCTGCATTTGATTGTATTTCTCGCAAATTTGAAAAAGGGGAGAAAATTTTAGGACATTTGTTCTTGGGATTGGTAAATTAAAAGTTTGCACACTACGTGCCGCGGTTCTAGGTACATGAAAAGGCAGACACTGCAAGATTTTGTTTGCATCAATTTTGTTTGATATTATCTTATGTAAAAATATAATTTGGGCTTTGTTTCGGCGTGCCTCTAAACTTTCCATCGAAAATCTATCTAAGAGACTTTCATAGGGATAACCTATTTCGGGATATACTCCATCGAGTTTAAAACTAGCGTACTTTAAAAAACGCTTTTAAATTTTCTTAATATTTTGAATGTGCGTTTGATAAAAGGGGCACCAAACAACAACTGAGTATTCAAGCCGTGATCTCACGAAACTATTAAAAAGCAATTTTAGAGTATCATATTCAATAAAGTCGGCACTATTACGTATGATGAAACCAATAGTTTAAATTTCTCCGCCGTAATCTTTGCAATATGGCCACGAAAAGATAAGGCAGTATCCAGCAAAACACCCAAATCAGACACCGACTGACATCGCTCTACGACCTGACCATTCATACTGTAATTGAATTGTATGGGACTCAGTTTTTTTGTAAAGGTAATTACATTGCACTTGGATACATTCAAAATGAGTTTGTTGTTACTACACCAATTGTTTACAAGATTAAAGCCATCCTGTAATCTTATGCAGTTATTCAGGTCTCTGATTCTGCAATATAGCTTCACGTCATCAGCATAAAGTAGGTATTCAACACCCGCTCTCTGAGTAAGATCATTTATAAATATATTAAAAAGGAGTGGCCCCAAATGTGATCCCTGCGGCACTCCCGATGTGGCAACAAAGCTAGAAGAATTCTGACCAAGACACTGTACAAACTGCGAGCGATTTATCAAGTATGATTTAAAAAAAGATAATAACTTACTCGAAAAGCCAATTGCGAACAACTTGTCCTACAGAATCCCATGATCGAGCCGATCAAAGGCCTTAGAGCAATCAGTGTAAATCACATCGGTCTGCTCACCCCCATCAAGTGATTCGGCAAGGTCTTGCGTAAAACAAAATAAACTTGAAACCGTTGAACGGCCCTTCATGAAACCGTGCTGTTGCAGTGATATCTGCGTGCCAATTGAATTATATAAATAATCATGTAATATGGTTTCGAAGACTTTTGAAAAGTTATTAATAATGCTTATCGGTCTATAGTTTGTTACACAACTCTTGTCACCTTTTTTGAAAACAGGCTTAATACGTGATGTTTTCCATGTGTCTGGAGACATAGATGTGTCAAGCGATAAATTGAATAATATTGTAAGAGGATGAGCAAAAACAGAGGCGCAGTCTTTTAACAAGAAGGCAGGAATTCTATCTGGACCAACAATAGCTATAGGTTTTAACTTTTTTAATACTTTAAAAACAAGTTATTCCGTTATTTTCTCCATGTTAATAGGATTCTGTGATGGGAATAAATTGTTCTCCACGTTTCTTTGTTTCTGAGAAGACATTACATAAGAGTCTTGAAAAAAGGATGCAAAACTTTCGGCTATATGTCTAGGATTATTAAGGATGTTGTTATTATAAGACATAGTGGTTGGTATAACATGAGAGTTCTTCTTGTCATTAATACAGCGCCAGAATTTTTTAGGATCATTTTTTATGTTGTTTTCAATATTTAAAGAGTATATTTTGTAGGAAGCTTTTGTGTCATTTTTAATGATTCGCCTCAGATTTTTCAACTTTTCTAGTTCGAATAAATTTCCCGTTCTTTTAAATAGCTGTATTTAGTTCTGATATTTTGTATAATTTCACTAGTAAACCAAGACGGATAATATTTATTTGTCTTTTGTGTCTTAGGAACATGTATATCTAAAGTAGTGTAAATTGTTTGATAAAATCTTTCGCAGGCTTTATTTACATCTGTAAATTGAGACAGAAAGTCCCAGTTAATATATGAAAAGTTAAGATATAGGTTTACTAAATTCCCTCTTTTGAAATTATAATAGTTTGAATAATTCTTTTGCTTATGTTTCTTGGATTCACACTGTACTTTTAAAAAAGTATTTTCAGTAAAGATCGGAAAAAACTTTGTTGAAAACTCGTTTGGGGTGTGTTTTATGAAGTTATTGATCATTTTATACCCCCGTAACAAAAATTTTTGTCTTAAAACAGTCAACATACGGAACACTAAATGCGCAAGTCCAACTTGCACTTAAGCGGTTATTTATTTAGTTCTAAAGAAATACTGAACTTTATTAAAAAAAAAAAATGTTAATATTCAGAGATTGGAGATTGTAAGTAAGATCATAATGGAAATTCCTATTATTTTCACCGAGCTTACAATTTTAAATAATTTCAACTTGCTGTATCTTCGTCATTATTCAATTTTTGGGTGAAGTGACTCATTATCTGTTTAATACTTTCTCTTCCTATCTTACGAGTACATTGAAAAGGTTGTCGCTGCAACATTTTCAGGGTCTATCCATGTTGTTTTTCCTACTAAAGGCCTATCTTTTGAGATTCTATTTTATTTCTTCTGTCATTGTACTTTTTTTCTGTCATTCTACCTTTCTGTTGAACACTCAGTCATTTATAATATATATTTTGCACATTCGGTGAATATTGTCACTTTTCTTTTTATCCGATACTGTCTTTCCTGCTATTCTGCTTTCTATTTTCATTTTATATTTGATGTTTTGAGACCGAGAATGACCTGCAAAGACTACTATACCAATTCTACATAGTAGCAAAACAATATAATATGTCAATCCCAACTGAAAAAAAAACCAAGACAATAGTAATAGTAAAAAAGCCGATCAGGTGCAAGGTGGTAGTCGAAGTTAAACTAATAGAATAGGTGATGGAGCTCGATTACCTAGGCATCAAAATATCTAGTATCGGAAAAGTCGAGAAAGAAGTAAAATATCAAGTCAACAAGGCTAATAGGATAGCGGGATGCCTCAATGATACCATAAATAGAAATAAATTCCTCTCTGTTGAGACCAAAACAAGAATATACAAGAGCGTAATACGACCAGTAATGACCTACACATCTGAAACAAGACCCAAGACAAGGAAAACACAGGGATGCTGGAATCAACTGAAATGAGAATACTTAGGAGATGTACAAACAAGACACTCAGGCATAGAGAAAGGAGTGAAGACAAGACGCACATGTAATATAGAAAGTATCAACCAGTGGATAATAGGAAGAAAAGTGGAATGGGATCAACATATAGGAAGAATGGCAAACAACAGGATAGTACGGATAGCAAAAGACTAGTCACCGAATGGAAGAAGATTAATGGGAGGTCCAAGAAAGAGATGGAGCGACGATCTACAGAGCAAGGAACAAATAAAACAGGCAATAGTATCTAGCTATACGTTGGAAGAAGAATAGACCCAGTGATGTATAATATATATTTTGCATATGCAGCTAATGTTGTCACTTCACTTTCTATTCAAGCCTGACTTTCCTGCTACTCTGCTTTCTATTTTCATTTTATATTTGATGTTTTGGCTCGAATTTTTTTGTATACACTATAAGGTAAATTCAAGTTCTAAGGTTCCTAAATATTTTTTTGCGACTAGGAGTTGATAGAAAGTTGCGGTTGAGCTTAAAATACGCGGGAGCTCTTTGTGAATACGGGACACAGGTCTCATCAACATACAGAGTTGAAGGTTTATATCGTCGTCACTAGAGCAAGCAGTGTTTTCAATGGTTATATTCAATGTAAAAGAAGAACTTATAATAATCCACTTTCTCCTCCTGCGTTGTGTAATTCCTCATTCATCCTCAATTGAGTGAGATATGTGGTAATAGTGTTAAGGATGGTTTTAAAAAATATGCGTTCGTGGGTTCAAAGAAGGCCGAACGTTGTGTCACAACAAATCCAAGAATCTTCGGCTATGAACCAATAGAACAGACAGCATCCTTGCAACAGGCATTTTGGTGACGATTACACCCTAGGAACATGTTTTAAGGATAAAGTTCTTACCAGCGCTGCAGGAAAAGCGACCGGAAATATTAATAACTTTAAAGTAATATATCATGCTCCCAACGTGGCCGCTTATTTTCCAGTCAAGCCGCTGTGGTAGCTATGAAATCATGGTGTCGACTTTCTGAAAAATGTTGACATCTACAAGAAAAATTCTGTCGAGAAATTTCTGGTGTAAGCAGTTTGTCAGAAAAAAACTTAGGAGACTATAGAACTGGCACGCACCAGGTATAGCCGGTTTAGAACATAGAAAACACCCCGTATATGGAATTAATGCTTGTATTTTATTATCCTATTTCAAAGTTCGCTTTTTCGCTAATTTTAAATGTTTCTATATTGTCGTAATTCCCAGTTATACGTTTGTATTTTAGGTAACTATTATTTCGATATTTTATTATTTATGTATGTGCATAGTATAATTATCATCCATAAACAAATTGAAGTGTTGAGATTACATAGATATGATTAAGTGAAAATATTTGTTAAAACAACGTAAACTTGTTTATTGACTGTAGTCTATTGAGTATATAAGCCTTCATAAATAAAGCTTTTTTGAATTAATTGTTTTTCGTCATCTGTTATTTGTATATATATATATATATATATATATATATATATATATATATATATATATATATATATATATACATATACATATATATATATATATATATATATATATATATATATATATACATATACATATACATATATATATATATATATATATATATATATATATATATATATATATATATATATACGGGACGTTTCGCGTCAATGGGGCCACCCCCATACCCAAAAATAGAATTAACGAAAAAAAAAAATCAAGGGTGTCAATTTCTTCACTAAAACGTAAACTTCCAAATGCAATGTGGCCCTTTTGAAAAAAAAAATCGGGATCGAATACAAACAAATGATGAAAACTGAGACAAATCATAATATTGATATAATAATTAGAGTAACCAACATAATTTTATGAAATACCAATATAGCGGATATAATATGGTGAAAAAAACCGAAAATTACCCGAAAAATGAGCAATTATGGAGATTTCGCAGTAAGATGCCACGGATTCCTGTTAGGGGTATCCAAATTATTTTCAATGGGAAAAATACCTGCACAAGTTGGAATAACTTGCTCTTGGAGTAACTGTAGATACCTCTGTAAGATTTCCATCGATAAAAAAAGGAATAATGATATGACGTCCCCACGTTTATTTTTTGTGGTCTTTGCGAATGACTGTCGATTATCCAGAGGGGATTCTCAGTAGACCAATACCGGCAGTTATGCCTTGAACTCTTCCGTGAAGACAAAATGTGGCCTCGTCAGAAAAAATAATATTATGAATTAGATCTTTTTAACATAGAAAATAATTTGGATACCCCTAACAGGAATCTGTGTTATCAACAGGACGGAGCACCTCCTTACTTGAAATCAATGTTCACAGATATTTGGATGCGATTTTTCCTCATTGATGGATAGGCAGAAGAGATGCTGTAGAATGGCCTGCAGGGAGTCCCGACCTTACGCTACTCGACTTTTTTTATGGGGTCATTTGAAAACCAAAATTTACCGAAGTCGACCTGAAACTGTAGAAGATTTGCAACAAAAAATTCAATATAAAGTAGCACAGATCACCTCGGATTCTCTGCAAAACTCTGTTCAGGGTGTTTATGAAAGATTGGGTCATTGCCTCGCTGTTAACGGTAGACATTTTGAGCAATTGATACTTTAGAAATGTTTTGTCTTTTTTATTTTAAATTTCAAATGACAAAAATTCCAAAACAGTTCAATTTAGACATACGGTATGTTAGAAAAATAATATTTAGAATTTTTAGTAGGACTCAAAAATAAAATAATATACAGAGCTTTCCATTAAAAAAAAAGATGGCGTAATTTCTTCGAACTGACAGTTCAAAACATTTTATTGTCAACGTCGGCATGTGGGCCGTATAACACCCTATAATTTTTTTATTTATATATTTTTTTGATATACTGATTAATAAATGCTGTGGAATCATTATGCCATACATATGGGCCTCCCTGTATATATATATATATATATATATATATATATATATATATATATATATATATATATATATATATATATATAAGAGAGACACGTAGTGTCAAGCAGAAATTTCACATTTTATTCCGTTACTGTCAAATCTACCCAACTATACCTTGCATCAGCACCAAGTCTATTTGTGTTTTCCACTTCCACAGTTGACGATACCATTTTGGACGCTTGTTCGCATTTTTAAGATTACTTCTTCATAAGTTGTATTTATATTTAACCCATCGTTTTTAGTGTCGATTTTTTTAGATTAAATTATTTGTATTTTAAATAGGGTTACCACAATACTGTTTCGTGTGTGCAGCTTACTAGTAGGTTGATAAATGATTAACTGAACAACAAGAAAAGTAAAATCACTACCACGCGGTTCCTATTGGTTTATTTTTGATTTGAAGATTGTTTATCGGCAGAAAAATATATTGTATGCATATTTGATGACTATTATCTAGGTAGGAAAACCTTTGCGATTAAATTAAAAGAAGAAAATTCTAGAAGAAGGGACTTTGACACTTAGGAGACATCGTAACAAACTATAATAACAAAGCAAGCTTAATTTAAAAAGCAGGGTTAAACATTACAAGAAACTAGAAGTAATATATGGTACTAACTGAGCTGAAATAATGAAATGGTAGAGGTACGCCTGCTAAATTAAGTTTAGATAAAGTAGGTAAAATTCCTACTGAAAGTTGACTCAAGATTTTTCCAGGATTCCTTACCCTAGGAAAAAATTGTATGCTTGCGTAAATATAGCAGACTGTAAAGTTTTATTCTCGACTTAATAATAAAATCTTTAAATAAAGAACCACCCTAAGATACACTAACTTTTATTACCTAATATATTTTTAGTATCAAGGTAAATATTTACCTAATAATTTGGTAGTCTCCTAAAATCAGTTCATTCAGTTCAGCAATCTTGTTTCAACTGGAAAATACCACAAATATTACTATAGTCTACAGGTGTTTTTAAAACTTTCGGAATTTTATGTTTATTTTTGTTATTGGCATATGAAGGTCCAATTTTAAATCAGATAGCAAGCGTCTATATAGTGCTTCTAATTTTAGTTGGCAATCAGATTTCACTGATAGTTGGTTTAGATGAATTTCTACTTATATTTGCGTATTTGAAATGTCATGCTCATATGATTTGATGGTTTGTACTTCAGTAAAAAATTGTATCGTTCGGTTGTGTGCTTTTTGTTTGGCGTCGGTTAAAATATGGAAAAGCAAAACGAGCCACTGTTTGGTGGTGATAGTATATTTTATGTTCCCTTAGCCATAACGATGTTGATTTGTCTACCTCATGTATTTTTCGGTCTAGTATGAAATATTCTGCCAACCTACGGAAAGGTTTATTTGTTGATCTAGTTGCTTATTTATACGATAGACTAAAGAAATATGAGCAGTTAGGGTAGCAGAAGCATCCCCTGGATCAACAGCAACGGCACGACGTAATATATAATATGTAGAATTTCTCCGAAGATATGCTAATAAAATATGCGGTTTTGATGTTCTTGCTCCTTCTAGGGATTTTTGTTTGTTTGTGTTATTTGTTGTTCGTTTGTTTTATCTATCTTACACGTATATTCACTAAATCATCTGCCTCCTTGATACCCATGGAATGTTGTTCTTCTGTTCCGAGAAGAAATAAGATATCTGAAAAATTCAAAAGGTATTTTGATGGGGAAGAGTACTTTCATATGCCGCAACGAGTTTTCTGGAGAAAAATTAACTGGCGCTGTAATATAATCCCAAATATTTTTCTTTTTTTTTATGGGTCTACCACACGTGCTACAGGGAAGTTCCTAAAGCGCTAGAGGTGCGACACGTGTGCGGAGAAAGCGATTCACGTTGTTCTTGAATCGCTGCAAATTTTACTCGGTGGGAAACACAGTCCTGGGCAAATTATTCCAAAGGGATGATGTTCTCTATATAAAAGACTGCTTGAAAAGCGTTGTACGAGGGGTAACAAACTGAACCTCATATGGATCTGAAGTATTAGCGCGACGTATACTTCTAACATGCACCGCTCTGTGAGGAATTAAGCGGGCCACATCCTTCGAAGACTTTCCATGAAAGTACTTGTAGAATAGGCTCAAGTCGCCAAACGTTCTTCGATGTTCCAACGAATTAAGGCCGCCGGTCAGTTCCGGGTCTCCAATCAGACGAACAGCTCTTCTCTGAATAGAATCCAATAAATGCAATGTATGTTTCGGAGCGGAGCTCCAAACATGGGAGCAGTATTCGATAGTTGGTCGAATTTGAGCGTTGTAAAGAATTAACAGTTGTTGTGGAGTGTAAAGCTTTCTGGGTCGAAATAATATTCCCAACTTTTGAGAAGCTCTCCTTGCTAGGCCTGCAACATGTTCATGCCAGGACATATTTGCTCCCAAATTAACGCCCAATAAATTGAGTGACGATGTTAGAGGAATGGAGTGCCCCGACATAACTATGTCGGATTCAGCAACGTTAAGTTTTTTAGAAAAAACTGGCGCCTGGGTTTTTGCAGCGTTAAATTCCACTAGGTTACTGTCACCCCAAGCTAGAATTTCTTCCAGGTCTTGGTTAATTTGAATGACTTCCTGTTGTCTGCTGATATTCGTCTCGCTCGATGTCCGAGCATTCAAAGTGAATGAATAGTGTGTACTGTCATCTGCAAAGCTGTAGATTGGATTCCCGGTCTTTTCCAGCAGATCGTTAATATAAATGAGAAAGAGAGTAGGAGACAGTATGGAGCCTTGGGGTACACCGGCATTGATAATGAAGGTGTTAGAAAGAAATCCGTCGACTACTACCACTCGTAAAGAACGCTCTCTGAGGAAACATGAGAGCCACAAACAGAATTTTTCAGACATAACATAAGAACGTAACTTAGCCAACAGCCCATCATGCCAAACACAGTCGAATGCCTTGGATATGTCAAGAGCAACCGCTCGAGATTCTCCAAAGTGTTCAGTTGGGTTGTTCCAAACATGTGTTACATAAGTCAGAAGATCCCCTGTTGATCTATTTTTTACGAAAGCCATATTGGTGATCGCTAATAATGTTGAATCCTTCAAGATATTTTAAAAGATGCTGATTGATAGCCTCTTCCATGACTTTCGATATTATTGGAAGCAGTGCGATTGGTCGATAGATATTTGACAAGGTCTTCTTGCCTTTTTTAGGTATCGACTGAACTGTGGCACATTTCCAGCAGGAAGGAAATATTCCTTTACTGTAGGATAGTTTGAAAAGTCTACAGAAAACTGGTGTTAGTTTGAGAACTATGGCAAATATAGCGAAAACTCTTGTTTTTTTGCATTTTTAGATTAGGATATCTCTTGAAAACCTGAGTAATGGAGCAATTATGAGGTCGGATTCGGATTGAGTGCACTAAGAATCCTTGGGAAAGTATACTCTGGTCTCAACGTCTCGAGTTTCCTCGAATTTTGTCGGCGTGTGTAATTTTTGCTCATACGTGTATATTTTTCATAGACAATTAAACATTAATTTAACGTTGGCTAAATTTGTTTTGAGTGAAAATTCAAATTGTTATTGTTTTGTTATATATTACTTTGAAACATACATTTCATGTAATAATGTTTATCAACCTGATCAAGCTCTCATCTTCTAGTCAAAATGCACCCAAGTAACTCAACTTTGAAAGTGTTTTTAAAGATTTAGGTAGAAATACAATAAAAAAATATCATTTGCAGCATGCCGGAGATGAATGTTTACTCTTAAAATCGAAAAAAAAAAATTTATTACAAATTTTATTTTGTACTAAAATTATATTTAGAACAGATTCATAAATGTATTACCTTTTACTAGACGTACTTAAACTCCACGCCACGTTATCTATCGTTATCGATATAATCTTTATTAAAAAAGAGAGGTTTTTGTCAAATTTTGGGGTTAATGCCTTTGGACAGAACAACAATAAATAAGATTTTCTACACTGTTCAAATTAAAAATTAAAAAAAACTTGCGAAGAAAATGCGAGTGGGTTAAACATATTATATATTTTTCAAATTCTAGCTAGATTAGTGCAATAGACAGTAAACACGAAATATATTCTCTGTTAAAAAGTATGAGGAATTATTAAATAAAGTTCTTATTTATGCATCAATAATTATTTTATCTCTTTTAAAATGGACTTCATCGGATGCAAAACACTTTTCAAACGCTGGAGCTGATATCGCTTAAGTTCGTTTTCTGGTATCATTTTAGTCGATTCAAAATTCCTTCCTTGAAGTTTGGAAAAACGGAAAAAGTCATACAGTCATATACATACATAATTAGCAATAATACAACACATATTTACTTGTAACAAATATGACGTATTAATAAATTTATTATTATTTTCTTTTTTAATCAGTCTGTCCACAATAAAAGCAACCGTAATAATTACAACGATCAGCTTTTTCATAAAATATTTATCTGGGCCTAAGGCTGCGATGTGAAATTTACAAATGACTTTTAGATGAAAGCAAGGGATAGCACCTTAAAGTATTTTATATAAAAAGCAAAGTAAAGAGCATCAGTAGTCTGATATAATAATCGACATGGTTGTAAAGAAAATGATATTTGGTAGCAGATTTACCCTGATCTCTCTCTAGCCGATAAGTATTTACCGAAATTATATGGGAGGCTAAATTACAGAATTATATTTCAGTATGCTACTGGCCCGAAAGTAATAAACAAGAAACTGAATAATGGAAGAAAATAGATTATTAAATTGCAAAATAGTGAGGGATAAGTAATAACGAATAGGGACAAAGTAAACTCAGAAATAAACACTAGAAAGAAAATACAAAATATGGATTCAGAAGAACTAGCAGGAGTTACTGTAGGGGAGGTCAATAATGCACTGACGAAAATGAAGCCTAATAAAGCAGCAGGCCCTGATGGTATTTTATCGAAAATACTGTTGCAAGCAGGAGAGGACTTAAAACAAGAATTGACCAAACTTTTCAACATCTGTCTAGAAACTGGCAAAATACCAACATTATGGCATAAATCAGAAGTAATCCTTCTACATAAAAAAGGAGATATCAGAAAGTTAGACAATTACTGTCCAATTAGCTTACTAGGCTGGTTTCAGATCCGGTTATAGCACATGCGACCACTTAAAGACAATGAGAAATTTCCTAAAGCAGAGCAATGAATACAATTTCGAACTCTACATAGCCTTCATAGACTATGAGAAGGCTATTAATTCTTTCGAGATGTGGGCAATCATCAACGGCTTGAACCACTGTAGAATTAATTCTCGATGCACTATCCTAATCAAAGATATATATGAAAATGCAAAGACGTACACAAAACCTAGTACAGAACAAATGCGTATAAGAAGAAGTGTAAGACAGTGAGATAGAATCTCTACTAAGCTATTTATTACAGCTCTAGAAGACGTATTTCGCCAGGTAGATTGGACAAATAAGGGTCTAAAGATAGATGGTGTGGTGTGGTCATGCATCCACATGAGTTACAAGAAATGATAAATGAGTTAAATTTCCACTCAAAGACAATTGGTCTTAAGATGAATAAAAGTAAGACAAAAATCCGATGGCAACATTGGTATGACAACTAAAGACGGAACGAAAAGAATCGCATTTTTTTGCTGAACCATCCCAAGACGCGTTTCGCCGTATCACGACTAACCAGCTGGGCTAGGTTCAGCTGATGAGCCGTGATACGGCTCATCGCAGCACAGCACGGCTGCCACTTATTGCAGAAACGCACCTTTCTCGAGCTTACTGCTCGAAGGCATAGATGGCAGCATTGGTATGACAACTAAAGACGAAACGAAAAGAATCGCATTTTTTAGAAGTTACCAAAAGTGTTCTTCGTATTTGCTGAACCATCCTAAGACGCGTTTCGCCGTATCACGGCTCATCAGCTGAACCTAGCCCAGCTATCGAGATTGTTAAGAATTATGTGTATCTTGGGTAAAAAATTACTACAACGAGGAACAGTGTCTCGGATGAAATTTTAAGAAGAATCAAGCTTGGATGTTGGGCATTCGGAATATTAAGTTATATATTAAAAGATAATGCCATCCCAAATAAGTTAAAGGCTAAAGTTTACGACCAGTGCATCTTACCCGTAATTACATATGGCGCTGAAACTTGGACACTGAATAAAGTCGATATACAAAAACCAGCTCTGACCCAGGGAGTACACAAAAGACATATGATCGGTATAAAACTTAAAGATAAAAAAAGAAACAAGTGGATACGTGAACAAACGAAATTAAAGGATATTATAGAGCACATAGCAGAAAGAAAGTGGCAGTGGGCTGGACATCTAGCACGCACAACCGATGATCGATGGACCAAAAAAAACATTAAAATAGAGACCACAAGCACAGAAAAGGGCGTAGAAAGTCTCAAAATAAGTTGGTGGGATGATATACAGAGGGTTCGGGGCATTGGATGGATCACAAGAGCTGCAAATAAATTGAGATGGAAATGGAGATGGAAATTCAGGAGAAGGCCTACATCCAGCATTGAATAGAACTAGGCTTATAGTGATAGTGTGTGATGCTACTGACTAAAGTAAAATATAGAAATTTCAGAATCAGTGTGTTAAAAATAAAAGTAAAATTATAATCGATACACCATAACATATGAAATGTCTTAACAACCATATTGTCTATGTGTCTGTTATAAATGACCTCCTTATAAAATGAAATATTAAAATCATTAAATAGGTCGTTAGTCGCTACAGCATTTGTCCCATATGGGATCCTTGAGACAAATCCAAAAACACTTTAATCACCTTCGAAATTGTACAGCTCAGTATAACACCCTTCATAGGGCCCTACAAGCAAAAAAAATCCACTATAGATACAATAGATGGGTGCCAAATGACTTCAGTTTTTTAGAAGAAAAACATGCATACACAAATACACTGTCAATTAATTCATCTCGAAATGTAGCAAACTTGGCCTGTTCTTAAAAGCCAGGTCGCTCATCAGTTAGTAGAGGCATATAAAATTCAAACAACTGATCAATTGTCACGACTTCAAAAATGTTTGAGATTCTAGATAACAAAGATATTCCATGATAGTTTTAATTTCGTTTCTGCTAATAAAATGAAAAATCTATGCTTTTTTTTTCCAAATTTTGGGCAAAGAAATCAAAGGGCCACCGGAAAATTTTCCGCAATAAAAAACATTCGTGCACGTTTTTACAAAAGAAAATCATGCTTGTTGCATTATTATTAACTTATTTGTCGAAAAAACATTAGTCAATTTGAAAAACCACATTTTTTTTCAAAACCTATTCAGTAAAAGCAGGCAAACGATAATTTGTAACACCAAAACAAATATTAATCAAAAAACAATAATTCGAAAGGTATACTTTATTTTCAATTAGTTCATTAGCAATTTTCTTGTTTTTATTGGTATTTTATTGAATACATTTACTTAATTAAAGCATTTGATGTACAAGGTAATCCACAGGTGATTGTTATTACGATAAGTAAAAACATTTGTTATTTTACTTTATTAAATAAGGTTTTTAAAACTTTCATACCACTTACTTAGATTAAAAAATATATAATTTTAAAGTATGACGTCATTGCACCTGGTTACCAAGGAAAAATATTGGTTATTATCTTGCTTTTTGAGCTGTCGTAGTACGTGTTTGGGACATTTTTTCAACAAGTTATAATATTCACTAAAACAAACTGCTTTTTCTATACAAAAATGCGATACAAAAGTACGATCAATTGAAGGTTTTTAGATTTGTACTGGACTCCATAAGTTTAACTAGTATATTAAATTTTTTATAATATATTTACGTCAATTATAACAAGAGAATGGATGGGCTTTGAAACAGAAGCACACATTACAACAGATAGTTAAGCAAATTCATAATAAGCATTTATATACTGGTATATATATATATATATATATATATATATATATATATATATACCAGGTGTACAAGTACGAAATGCGGATTTCAGACAACAGATGGTGCACCAATGCAGTTTGTGCTATAAAGATTTGAAACTGCGCCATTTTGTTGTATCATCAACAAGTGTCAGACGCGCACGAATAATAAATTGGAAAAGTGTGTGCATAGTGTTGTGTTGTTGTGTTCAATATGTCGAAATTTATACCGAACAAAGAGCATTCGCGGACAGCATTAATTTTTTGTTTTCATTTGAAGAAAACTACTGTTGAATCATACCAATTACTTCGAGAAGCTTATGGTGAACATGTTCCATCGCAAGATACGTGCGAACGATGGTTTCGGCGTTTCAAAAGTGGTGACCTCGATGTTACAGACAAGGAACGTGGAAAACCGCCAAAAAAACACTAAGATGTGGAATTGTAAGCATTGTTGGAGGAAGATGATTCGCAAACACAAAAACAACTCGCTGAGCAATTGGGCGTTAGTCAACAAGTTGTTTCCAATCGGCCACGAGAGTTGGGAAAGATTCAGAAGACCGGTAGTTGGGTACCACATGAGTTGAACGACAGGCAAATGCGCAGGCAAAAAAAAAACGCAAAAACACGTGTGACATTTTGCTCGTTCGGTACAAAAGGAAGTCGTTTTTGCATCGTATAGTTACAGGGGATGAAAAGTGGATTTATTTTGAGAACCCCAAGCGCAAAAAATCATGGGTAGACCCAGGCGCACCATCCACATCGACCGCAAGACCGAATCGCTTTGGCAGAAAGAAGACGATGCTCTGTGTTTGGTGGGACCGGAGGGACGTGGTCTATTATGAGCTGTTAAAACCTGGGGAAACGTTTAACACTAAACGTTACCAACAACAGTTGACCGATTTGAACCGTTCGCTGCTTGAAAAAAGGCCAGAATACCGAAAGAGGCAACACAAAGTCATTTTTCTTCATGACAATGCTCCATCTCATACGGCCAAACCAGTTCGCGAGACGTTAGAAGCACTCAGCTGGGAAGTTCTACCCCATGCGACTTACTCAACAGACTTGACTTCTTCCGATTACCACTTGTTTGCATCGATGTGTCACGCACTTGCTGAGCAGCTCTTTGGTTCGTACGAAGATGTGAAAAAATGGCTCGATGTATGGTCCGCAGCATACTTTGAATTAAGCACTTTTTATCATTCTTCCGAATTTAACATGTTTTTTTTAGAAAAAAAATCCGCATTTCATACTTGTACACCTTTGTATATATATATATATATATATATATATATATATATATATATATATATATATATATATATATAATATATATATATATATATTTATATATATTATATATATATATATATATATATATATATATATATATATATATATATATATATATATATATATATATATATAGGGTGTTATGAAAAGCATTTATTGTACTAAAACTGGTATATCATTGTAGCAAAAGCAATTGAAGAAAAATAGCGTAACCCTCGATAGTGACACGTAAAACTAACTTAAAGAGGTCCCAGACTTTTGTCGCCGTCCCTGCCCTGAATTTAAAATTACCTACCGATACCTATTTTATGATAGTTAAGTAAAATTAAACAAAATAGTTAATAAACAACTTGCTTTCATATTTAATAGAAATAAGTATTAGGTGCAACTCTAATTGACTCGAGGAGTTTTCATTTTAATATAATAAACGATTTTTATAACACCATATATATATATATATATATATATATATATATATATATATATATATATATATATATATATATCTATCCTCCAGTTGTATAATGGCACAAGAAAAAAAATTAGTTCGAACGATTACATTCAGCCAGATTATCTAAGTATATGATAAAACTATATACCTCCTGTTTCATTTTAATATAATAAACGATTTTTATAACACCATATATATATATATATATATATATATATATATATATATATATATATATATATATATATATATATATATATCCTCCAGTTGTATAATGGCACAAGAAAAATTAGTTCGAACGCTTACATTCAGCCAGATTATCTAAGTATATGATAAAACTATATACCTCCAAGTTAAATAAGGCAAATGCAATAGAAAAATAAATAGTATAGTATCGCATAATTTGGTTTTATTTCTTTACTCTTCTTAAAAATGGACAGACGCCACGTAAATAAAACTTTAAAAGGGAATTAAACGACGTGTTTTAAAATAGATAGAGATATAAAATTTTACGCATCCAAATTTAAAACTCCAGAAAGCTTCAAAAGTGCTATATCTGCTTTATTGCTCAACTGTTCCATAGGCTAGAACTCTTATCCAAAATGAAGCGAACAACTGCTATATCTGCCTGTTGTCGAAAGAGGCAGCTTCATCAGTGTTAGGTTGTCTATTTTATGATACTTGTTTCGTTAAATACCTAGCTGTGGTGATAAGAATGACAGTGTATATAAAATCTGTTGACCTTTTGTTAATGCTAGCGATCGTCACTAATGTTCGAACGTGGTTCTTTCGGACGTTGTAAAACAGTTTTTTAACAAAGGCCAAGTTACCTACCAGGTAAATCAGTGAGTGATCACTCACTGATTTACCTGATCAACACAAGGGGACGTCTTTTTTATTCCCTTGTCATTCCTTCTCGATAAAAAGGAAACGATGGCACCATTAAAAATGTTCAGTGATCACGACCCTCAAGAGTATCCCAAATATCGATGTATAAAAACTTCATTTAACGAATTAACTGATCGTGCCAGACGCTACATCGATGCTCAGAGAGATTAAATTGATTGAAAAAATACATGGACTAACAAAATATGTTATGAGTATTCCACCTCTAGAAATAATGGCGCTACTGGCAATTTTTTACAAAACTGAAAACTAGTATTTTTTTTTAAAAAATTGAAATATTAGAAAAACTACTAAGTTTAGGTATATAACATTATTAATAAAAAAGTTATAAAATTTTCCGCAGAATTTAAAAATAAATTAGAAGATAGGATGTTCCATTTAAAAAAACATCTGTTATATCGGCCACACTTTTTTGAAGTACCCTGTATACTTAGAAATAATTTTAAACTTTGCACCTTAACATTCCCTAAAACTATTGTATTTAACATTTTTTTCGTCATTCCCGAAACAAATGAGATAATGCACTTTACTCTATCGTCGACTCACCCTGTACATACTACATATATGTATACGTAACTACCGTCACACAGTCCAGTGTTTCTCAAATCGTTTCATTCTATTCAGAAAAATAACTCGTTTATTAGAGCCTTAAAAAAACGACGCTAGAACGGCTTCAAATCATTATTTGAATTTTCGTTCCTTAAGATTTTTCTTCAGGTGCTTAAACAAAGATAAATCCCAGGATGCAACAGCTAAGTTTTGGTTCTTCGTGAATTCGGACGGTTTTTATCTTTCTCGCTTCAGGTTTTAGTTCGTCCCTCCGTAAATCTCTCCATTATTTTTGGAACCTTTTTTTAAATAACCAAAATCCTTTCACAGTCCGTTTTTTAAAGGTAGATGCCCCTATAGGTCTGCATAGGTAGTAGTTGTTCCCAGAAATGCAATAACGTCCGAGGCAGCACTACTGCGTTGTCTAGAAGGAGCTGTGAAATGCAGAAATGTATGTTTCGACACTTTGACAACGTTGACGGCTATTACGACATCCTCGCCGATATCCTTAGGATATGAAAAAGGGTAAAATCGCTACTCAGGCGGGGAGGTGAACGATAAAAAAATAAAAAAAAAAATGTTAGTCTTGTTCTCCGGTATACTAAACATTAATAGATGATTAATAAATAATTATTGGCCATATTAAAACTTTTAATATATTTAGTTAAATAAAAATATTAGATAATAATTTAAAAATATATATATTTAGTAGGTCCCAGGCAATGTAGGTGGGTAAAATTGTTATTTAACTACATTATAATAAAAAAACGATATAAAAACAAATTAAAAAGAAAAAAAAAACTTTTAAGGACGTAATATAGCTTAATTCGCTGATAATTAATTTATTTTTTGCGGTTAATTTTAAGGTTTTATTTTCAGGTTGCTTCAGCTTTTTATACGCAAACCTGTTTAGATTATTAATAAGGATTTTAGTTTTTTTTTTTCTATATGCCCACTTGCTCATTTTGACATTGTAATGACTTTCAGGAGATGTAACATGTAACAATTATCTGACAAACATAACAAGCAGAAAAATGTATGGACTTCCCCCTGCTATAATTGTGGTCTGGTATTTTATCTACTTATTTCGGTGTTTTACTGCTTTATGGATACTACTATTGTAAAAAACAGAATGAAAAATTAAAATTATTACTATTTATTTATGGAATCATTTCGGTGTCCGTCTGCCTGTCACATCTGATTTTCTCCTAAACTATCTGGCATAAAAAGTTGAAATTTGTCACAAATATAGAAGTTGGTGGCTCAATCAGAGGCGTGTAGTTTTAAAAGTTAAATTTTGACTTAGGGGGGGAGATAATTTTTTTGTAAGGTCATCGAGTGGGGTGTCAAATGAAAGCTTGTGAAAACACGAGTTAAAAAATATATATGAAGTAATACTCGTGCAAACTTTTGTTTATATTATTTAATTAACCGTAAAGTGTAAGTTGAACTTGAACAATAGTGTTCCGTACTTGATTGCTTTTGAAATAAAAATTTTTGTTATGGAGGTATAAAACGATCAGTTACTTCACAAAACAAACCCCAATTGAGTTTTCAACAAAGTTTGTTTTCGATCTTTACTGAAAACTGATGACCTTGAAATTTTTTTGTTTTTTATATACCAGAGAAATTATTAAAGGTAATGCACTCGTGATAATTTTCTTTCAATCTCTACCCTGTGGAGAATATTTCAGAATTTTTTGAAAATTTTTTGAACATTTTTTGATCAGTACTTTTCCAGATAGAGGGCGGACAGCGATTTTTCGCGATTTTTTAAAAATAATACAAAAAAAGTGTGTGCAAGTATTACATTATATATATTTTTGAACTCATGTTTTTACAAGCTTTCATTTGACACCCTACTAGATGACCCAGTAAAATTTTTTCCTTCCGATTCCACCCTCCAAAACTAACCCCTTAAGTCAAAATTTAACTTTCAAAACTACACGGCTCTGATGAGGCCATCATCTATGTCAAATGGTTTCGGAAAAAATCAGGTGTGAGAGAGGGACAGATGGACAGTCGGACAGACACCGAAGTGATCTTATAAGTGTTCCGTACGGAATACTAAAAAAATGCGAAAAACTGCTGTCCCCCCACCCCAATTTCTAAAAGTACTGATCAAAAAATTTCCAAAAAATTCTGGAATATTTCCATAAAGTGTAGACTAAGCGAAAATTATCACAGTGCATTACATTTGATAATTTATCTGGTATAAAAAGCTATATTACTTTACGATATGGTGGAGGTTTTTTTCGTGGACAGTTGTGAATTTAACCGGGACTAAGAGCTATGAAATATCAATACGTATTCGATTCAATCAGTAATATACTCATATACTTTTCAGTACATTACTGCATTTGGCCAATCACAGATAAAATAAATTTCCATGATGACTGGTGATTAACGGTTAGATACCGAGACAAAAAATTTTTTATTGTATGTGTTTATAATTAAACAAATATTTAGGTAGTAAATATTTGTTTCAAACTTTTACTACTAGATTCTAGATTGAGCTAGAGTCATTTGTTGGCTATTAGGTAGTTAAGAAACTATAGCTATTATACACTATTGACTAAAAAAAAATCGTGGAAATACATATTGAATCTTAAGATGTCAGGGACCTAATTAACTTAGCCTAGGTAAGGATTTTATTTTATGTTAAAAGCAATCACCGTACGGAACACTAATTGCGCAAATCTGACTTGCACTTGGCCGATTATTATTAATTATTAAATTATTATTGTTATGTATAAAATCTTACTCTTAGGGTGGTACTCAGGCCTCAATGAAAACCTACAATATAAATCTGTCAAAAGCCAAATTTGTAATATGCAAAAATTGGCATATGAACTAACCTGAACTAACCGATTTAGATCACGAACCTTCCGAGTTTTGACAGCTTATTTTCTTTAGATTCTTATAACGGTAAAATATACAGTGACCTGTTTAGGAGCATTTACTTAAACGTCAAGTTTATATAGTTATTATAGGTATAAGGTGTCTCAAAAACTAAAAAACCTGCCGACTTTTGTATTTTGAATGCAATGTGATATTTTTTAATGTCACATGTAAATTCTACTCGATATTCTATATAATTTCGTATGTCTCATAGGTGCAAGTTAGACAGTTCTCGACATATTGTCTAAGTGAGTTTTTAAGACTTTAACAACCACGTCTAAACGATGCATTTTGAAATAACATGCCTTGAAAATTCTTTCTTCGTGGATATCAACTTTTCGTCTCCAGAGAAATGACAAAAATCGCCAATTTGGTGTAATTTTTAAGGCATCACTTATTAGACGACAATCTTTCAAAAATAATTGGATTTAGATATATGATACCTTAAGCAGAATTATCCAGCATTTTTTTCCATGAAATAAGTTACCAAATATAACCTATATAAAATCTAAAAGTCTTCTTGACTTAGCCTTTTTGAATTATTTAATATTTAAATTTTGTTTTGAAAAGAAAATCAACTTTTCATCCAAAATAAATTCTTAAATAAATATTTTTTATAATTGCGTATTCAACACACAAGCCAAAATAATTCTGTAAGGTCGTAAAATGATTTGGGTAAATTCAATTTATATCAGTTAAATACGGCAATGATTTCGTGGAGCCAAGAGGCAAGCGGCTTTCAAAAAAAATCATGTTTTTAAACAATTTATCTATGCCGGACTAAGTAGGACTTTAGTGTTTTTTTTTTTTAAACAGGTTTTTGAAAGCTATAATGGAGGGTATATTTGGCAAAGTAACTTTAATTAGGGGCTGATAGCAGATGAATATAATGTCCTAACTGTATAGAATTTTAAGTAGAATTTAAATATGGTGTTCAAAAATTATATATATATATATATATATATATATATATATATATATATATATATATATATATATATATATATATATATATATATACGAGGCTTGTTTGAAAAGTCCGTGCAAAGTCCGAGAGATGGCACCACCGGCGCGTATCGAGGTCATGTTTAGTTAGTAGCATCTCTTGAATGAACGCACACCGTTCTGCCATATTGGTCTATTTCTTTGTGTTTGGCATTCGTGTGAATCAAGGAAGTCGAGTGATTTTCAAGAAATGGACGAAAAAGAATTTCGTGTGGTGATTAAATATTACTTTATGAAAGGCAAAACGCCTCAGGAGACTAAAGAGAAGCTTGATAAACATTATGGTGACTCTGCACCTTCGATCAGAACAGTTTATAGTGGTTTCAAAATTTTCGGACTGGCCAAATGGGCACAAGTGACGCTGAACGTTCTGGACGGCCTGTGGAGGTTACGACTCCAGAAATCATTGATCAAATCCATGATATGGTGATGGATGACAGAAAGAGTTAAGGTGCGTGAGATTGCTAGTGCTGTGGGCATCTCGACTGAACGGGTACATAATATTTTGCATAAACATTTGGACATGAGAAAGCTATCCGCAAGATGGGTGCCGCGATTGCTCACGCTTGACCAAAAACGGAATCGTGTGATATGTTGCAAGGATGGTTTGCAGCTGTTCCAGAAGAATCCGGAGGACTTTAAGCGTCGTTTCGTCACTGTGGATGAAACATGGATACATTACTATACTCCTGAGACCAAACAACAATCTAAACAATGGGTTACCAAGGGGGAATCTGCACCAAAAAAGGCGAAGACCGTTCCTTCGGCCGGAAAGGTTATGGCGACTGTCTTTTGGGATTCGCAAGGGATAATCCTCATCGACTATCTGGAAAAGGGTAAAACTATTACAGGTGAATATTATTCATCGTTATTGGACCGTTTGAAAACCGAGCTGCAAGAAAAACGCCCGCGATTGGCCCACAAGAAAGTCCTTTTCCATCACGACAACGCACCAGCACACACCTCAGCAGTTGTGGTCGCAAAATTAATGGAAATAGGATTCCAACTCGTTTCACATCCCCCCTATTCTCCAGACTTGGCTCCCTCGGACTACTATTTGTTCTCCAATTTGAAGAAATGGCTGGCGGGACAAAAATTTTATTCAAACGAGGAGGTGATTGCAGACACTAATGGATATTTTGCAGACTTGGACAAATCCTATTATTCGGAAGGGATCAACAAACTAGAACATCGTTGGACGAAGTGTATAAGCCTAAAAGGAGACTATGTCGAAAAATAAAAAAGGTTTACCCCAAACACATACGTAGTTTTTTATTTTTGCACGGACTTTTCAAACCAGCCTCGTATATATATATATATATATATATATATATATATATATATATATATATATATATATATATATATATATAAAATATAAAATTAATATTAATTTTAAACAAAAAAAATCTCCCGTAATTAGTTATAGTACCAGAAGGTAATTCGAGGGTCAATAATAAATCAAAATTTAAATTTTGTCCTTACTTAAAAGAGAAAGAAGAAGAAAAAATAATTATTAAATCAAAATATCAAACTGTTTGACGATATATAAATCTTACACACAACGCAGACCTGTTTAATAACTGAATACTAAAACCGCATAAAATAATTCATGTAACCTTTCGTCTCCACTCCCCATAAATTTTAAAATTACTCGTGCGACACAATTCTGGTTTTTTATTACAAATTATTACTTAACAAGATAATTAGGCAAGAATTTACTTTCTATAAAAAGTTACTACAGATTTTAGACTGACGTTTATGTGTTAAAGTAATATTATTAAATCATCAACAAAATATTTTAGTGTATACCTAAAAGAGAAATTATCAAAAATATGTAAAATTACTCAAAATATATAGGACTACGCCGACGAACATGTTACACAAGCATATAATATATAATCCTGCTGTTTAAAAATGCTTACATGCAAAAATAAATTTTACATGAATAAAAAAATAGTTGAATTTTCAAGAAGAAGGTTGTTCAAATCCTCAAGAGAAACCTATAGTTCATCTATTTTTTTGTGAAAAAATCTCTCAAAGTTAACGCTACATAAACTATTCTTCATTATAATCAATACTGTTTAAAGAAAAAAACATATCATCAGACAAATACAAAACGAAATATGCCAAATAAAACCTAATTGTTATGCCTTAAATTAAAAGATAAGAAAATATTTTTGAAAGATCATACATTACTTATCCTATCGGTGGCTCAAAAAAACTAGCTGTTAAAGATGAAAATAATAAACAAAAATATCACAAGAATGGAAACAATAGACACGCGACATATTTATTTTCACTAGATTATTTGACTCCAATTAACAATGAGAGGTGTTTATAATTATTTCATGTTTTGGTTTGGACATTCTCGAAAAAATTGAATAAAGAGAAAACATATCAAACCAAACTAACTTACTTCTCTTCAGGTAGTGGGGAAATTAATTTGCCAAACTCAAAATAAGTCTGGTTGTTTGGACGAGTTATATTTTATTTTTGTTTAGTACTGAGACTAGCTTAAAAAAAGGTTATTAAATAAATAGTATATTTTAGTGCCCACTGTTAGGACGCCATTTTTTGGGAACATTATATTTTATTTTATTTTATTCGTGGCTTGAATTCATTTTTATATTAATTTAAAATTTCTTTCCTAAACGATACTTCACTTGGGAAGTATTTTAATCGTGAAAAAATCACCATTCAAAATTTTTTACATTTTTTCAAGTTTCAGGGTTCTTAGAGTCCGAAAAACATAATCTTTCATTTCCGTCGATCCATCTGTAGTTCTATCTCTTTGTCTTTTGACACTATAACTCTCGAACGATATAAAATATCGACTTTAAACTTGGTACACATTTAATACTTGAAGGAATGGAAGCTATTAATTTTGAGCTGTTTTTGGAGTAGGGGGTGAAAAGGTTGGGGGCCGATAAGCTATTCAGTTAAAAAAATTAGCTTTAGTTAAAAATATCTTCGAACTCGTTCCTCTGCTCAACTTTTTTGGGATTATTTTACCACAAATTATTTATGAATTAGAATGTCAACTTGTAGTATTTAGATCAAATTATTCTTCAGAGTAAAAAAGTCAAATTCAGTACCTACTTTAGGATTACATTTTTAAAATAAGAGTACTGGCTAAAGCATTTTACCGATCTCATAATAAAAAATATTAAAATTACATATATAATTACTGATCTACCACAACTAATTCTGCTGTGCTTATTTTATTTTAGTATCGTGATATGTATCTGTGCCCGTTTATAAAGTGCAAGAATGAATAGTTAAATTTTCATGCAGTTTTCTACAATGGATAGGTACACTTTCTGGCCAAATTTTTCACTATATTTGAATGAAATTGGAACAATAATATACGTTTGTTTGATACTATAACAATAGACAAGTATTTAATGTGAACTAACAATAGGATCATCTGAATTAATATATATAGAGGTGCTTAACATATGGTATAGTAACCTGGGGATTTTAAAATGCAAAAGTAATATAAAAAATTAAAAATATTGAAGAAAATAACATTTTGGTGCCCTCTATTTGGGCGCCATTTTTTAGGTGTATGTATGTCTTCTTATACCTGTAACTATGAATCGTCAGGAGTTAAATTTTACGGATGACTATATGTCTATTAGTTTGATTTATACTTTAAATCTTTACCATACAATTATTTAAATTAGGGATAAATTCTCATTATAAAATCAATTAAGTGGCATGGACAAGCTCACCTATGTAGCCTCGCTTTATACCATATTATCACAAAGCGGCAAAATCAAAGTAAATTTAAATTTATTCTGTTATTTCGTTTCTCCAATCGACTCTAACGAAACAACCGGCAAAATCAAGAAAACATATATTATTTGAAAATTTTAGTCAAGTCGCTTGCGGCTGTTATCCATGTAGAACACAGCTTTAATCCTGATGGTTCCAAGGTTAAGATACTCATTCACAAAATTCTACAAAACTCAGTTTTATCAATTCACAGGCTATAATAAAGATATTTCAATTCCTAAACTGATTCATACCGTTAAATACTCATGTGGTAACACGCACAATATATCACTAGTAATAATAGACATGTTCTTAAATTCAATCAGGCAGTCAATCGGTTTATGCCGGTAATCTTCTTGTACATTCATTAAGACAAAGATAAAAATTTTATTCTTGCTTTTGCTTTGGTTTATCATTAATGGCACGGCTACTAAGGCCAGCCAAGAGCCAGTTCAAGAGCCATCTCGTGGGTAGGCACAGCACCGGCGACCTATCGGTGGTGCCTTGCACATCCTCTAGTTTTGATCTCCCTCTTTCGGGTCCTGAAGACAAACTAGGGTTGTCAAGCCTGTGCTCTACTAGATCTGCAGAATATTTATTGTTATGTATAAGATTATAATCAGTTAAGAATTTTTTTTTTATTAATCGTAAGCATTGATAAAGGATCTCTTCGGGAAACTGCTACTGCAATTGGATATCAGTCCGCCCCAAACAAGAAAGCGCGTCCGCATGCTTCGCACGATCGAACAAGATGTAAAGAAAAATCAAAAATTATTTATGAATCAGTCAGTGATTAGAGAACTAGACTGAGTTTTAATAATATACTCAGTTTAGTGTATATAAAAATTTAATGTTTAAAAATATCATATTTTGTTTGTTATTTACTACGTCGTTCGATGCCATTGGTTCTGTTTCAATTCTCTCCAGCTCATTGCTCTATAAATTCCATCTTTCCGCGTTTTTTTTTTGGAGTTTTAGTTTTCCTACTATTTGGTGGTACTTATTTCATAACCCTTTTAGACAATTTTGTTTCTTCCATCTTCTACACATGGCTGCAACATATTAGTTGTTCTGTTTCAATATCCGTCTTGAAAGAACCATTCACACAAGTTCCCTTCGGTTGTTATCCTCTATGTCTCTACCTCCCATTACTTTCAAGAAGTATTTCATTGATATTATACATTCGTTTCTTTCCAATCTTATATGTCCAAAGTATTCCTCTTAGATAGCTTATTGCTTTTCTTGCATGCATTATTCTTCCTGTTGTATCATTTGCTATATAAGTATCGCGTACTGATGAGTATATAAACATGTTTTTCCTAAGTCAAGGCTCATGCCTTTGTAATATCTTTTCCATAGTATTTAACAGGAACAGTATCATATGGTCACCTATGAACGTTTATGTCTGTCCTTTTAGACACAACTACCGATTAGTCGTACATCTTTCAATGATATCGAAAGTTACGGAAACGGCTATTAATCAGCATCTAAACTATGTAGAAGCATTGAATATTATTAGCAAGTAAATATCAACAGGAAATCTGCTAAGTTATATAACACATGTTTGGAACATCGCCATTGTTTGTAGACTCCCGACCAGTTGCAATTGATATATTCAAGGGATTCAACCATATTTGACATAATGGATTGTTGGCTCTCTTATGATATATCTGAAAAGTTTAGTTTATGGTTCTCGTATTTCCTCAGAAAGCGTTCTTTACGAGTAGCAGTCGACTGGTTTCTTTCTAATATCATCCCTATCGACGCCGGTTTACCTCAAGGCTTCATACTGTCACCTACTTTCTGTGTCATTTATATTAACGATCTGCTGGAAAGGACCAGGAATCTAATCTACAGCTTGCATCTGACAGTACACTTATTACTTCATTCACACAGGTTTTTCTAAAAAAGGTAACGCTGATGACCTCAATATAGTTATGTCGGGAAACTCCAGTCTTCTTGAATCGTCTCTCAATTTACTGAGCGTTAATTTGTGAGCAAATATGTCTTGACATGAACAATCTGCACGCAGAGCAAGGAGAGCTAAAAAGCTGGAAATATTATTTTGACCTAAAAAGCTTTACCCTCCACAAAAACTGTTAATTCTGTACAAATCTCAATTGGATCAACGATGGAATACTGCGGTCATGTTGATGACTCTGCTTCCAAACATACACTGTGGTTGTTGGATTCTATTCAGAAGAGAGCTATTCGCCTGATTGGAGACCCACAACTCACCAGCAACCTTTATTTCTTAGAACATTGAAGAAGAGTTGGCAACTTGAGTCTATTTTAGGAGTATTTTCATGTGAAAGATGTAGTTCACTTAATTCCTCCCAGAACTGTGAATGCTAGGTATACACGTAGCACTAATACTTCACATCGGTATGAAGTATGAGGGTATTGTCATCTGTAGAATGATTTGCCCAGGACTGTGTTTCCCACCGAGTACAATTTACAACGAATCAAAACTAACCTAAACCCACAATATGCATATCTGTACCTATTTTATAACCAGTGTTATTAAAGAGGTTTTGTAACGCTTATTTTAGTAGAACACTGTCTTTATCTTATTTGAAGCATGCGCCCACCGTTTCGAGCTTGCGCAGTAGTAAAGGGAAGAAATTAAATATAAGGACCGAGCTGTTAATGTTATTTGAAGCGTGCGCTCACCATTCGGAGCTTGCGCAGTATTGAAACAAAATAAGAGAAACCTTTATTTAGGATATCGATATCGATTATTTAGGAACTTATAACAGAGGTTATTTGAAGTTCGTTATTCTTATCGCTATTATGGTAGGGCTTGTTTTTTGTTCCTACTTAGGTGTACAAACTACTGAGAAAATACAGTAAAATTGAAATGATAATCTTTTATTGCAAATAACAGGGACAACAGTTAATATGTGTTCAGATTCTGTTGGGATTTTACAATCTTTACTAGCATTACAGTGTGTGTAGTGCTAATTTCAAATGAAATTTTATTTATCCCACATTCATATTACCTTGGAAATATTGAAGGAATTGATAGAAACCTGCTAAGCACAATTTTAATTTAGGAACTTATGTTGACACATCAAATACTAATAGCCGGTATGATTAACCATGAAATGAATGACAAAAAATCCCCTTAGTTTATAGAAGATGAATACTAACCTAACCTTGCAATTCCTTCTCGTTAATCATGCACATGCTTAAGATAAGAAAAGGACAAAGAAATGTGAAAAATAAGCGTTTGTCAAATCTCTCTATTCGCGCATGGGAAGTCTTGGTCCGAATTATTTAGTATCATAATGACGGTGGTATCATTTGAAACCATTTAAAAAAAAATTTAAATTTGCTCGTCTATGTATACTGAGAAAGGAACTGTTACTTCTCAAAACGACACGTGTAGCAACCAAAATAAGCTTTTATACATTTTTTACGTTTTAATTTAATTTGGCACATACTTTTTCAAAATCCTATAATAAAGTGTCTCTCTTTGTTTCTCCACTTCTCGAGAAATAAGATTCAAAAATATTTCAACACAGAATATCTAGAGTAACTACAATAAAAAATTTACTATCCAATACTAATATGTTTTTAATATGCTAAACATAAGATAACAATTTTTATTGACGTTGTGGGTAAATAGTTTATCAATAATTACTTCATTAACATAAATAAAATCAAGTACGAATACTTTGTCAGTATTGTCTGAACCTTGCCTAGGTTAAGTTCATATTCATTTTGGTGTTTGGCTTTACTTTTTTTTTCTTGTAAGTATTTAAAATGTTTTTTTGTACACGATCTTTTATATATTTTGATTAATATTCAAGTATTTAAAATTTGTTTTTAAGTTTTAAACAGTAATGAAAAATGTTACAACTTGTGGGGGGTTATAATATATATATATATATATATATATATATATATATATATATATATATATATATATATATATATATATATATATATATATATATATATTTATAGTCACAAACAGAAAGAGTGCGATATATGGGATTTTTCTTTATTATTAAATTTAGAAGAAAGGTGATAGGTGAATTCTGCATCACTTGAAATTCAAACAATAAGTTTGCAGTGTCGATTGTCATTTGTCGCTACATTTGAATTTTCTAAAGTAGTCCAGATGTCACTATATTTCTTAAAATATCGAAAGTATTTATTGAGGGAAAGTGCTTGGAATTTTATTTTACGGTAATACGGAAAATTTTAGATAGACTGGACAAAAATCCTATATTGTCAGTTTTTAACCAATAATTAGTGTTCCGTACGTTAATTGCTTTTAAAATAAAAAATGTATGGAGGAATAAAATAATCAATGGCTTTACAAAACACACCCCAAAATGAGTTGAGTGAACAAAGTTTCCGATTTCCGATCTTTGTTGAAAACTGATGACTGATGAATTTTGTTTTTTATATACCAGATTAATTGTTAAAGGTAATTTTCATTCACTCTACACTCTGTGGAGAATATTTCAGAATTTTTCCAATTCAATTTTTTAAAAATAATACAAAGAAAAGTGTGCGCAACTATTATATTTTTGAACGCATTTTTGAACTGGTGTTTTCACAAGCTTCCATTTGACACTCCACTGGATGACCCGGCAACAAATGTTTTTTCACTTCCGATTTCACCCCCCAATACTAACCCTTTAAGTCATAATTTAACTTTCAAAACTACACGGTTCTGATGGGGCCATCAGTTCCTATATTAGTGCCAAATTTCAACTTTCCATGTCGAATAGTTTCGGAGAAAATCGGGTGTGACAGACAGACGAACAAACAGACAGACAGACAGACAGACGGATGGACAGACACCTAAGTGATCTTATAAGTGTTCCGTACGGAACACTATAAAAATATGTTCATAAAGAAATTTTCATTTTTTGAATTTGAATAATTTTTTAGATTGGTACAAGAATTTAAACAATTATTTTTTGATTTCAAGTTATGTTTCACTTGTTTTACAGTAAATAATTAAAAATTCTGATTTTCGTAAAACCGTAACTGTCGCACAGAGAATTATCGAATATTTTTACCCTATTACTTGCAGTTTAAGGATTTTTTTGATTTTTAAAAGACACAGAATTTATTGCGAAAAATAAAGAAAAACAAGTATAATCATATTTATTAGCGAACGATAATTTTATTTCAGTACTTTGAAGGTTTTCGAGATATTTTTTGGTCTTGTTCCTTGTAACAACATTTTTACAGAAACTTTACCGACAAAGCTATGTTTTCTTTTAACGGAATGGTTAGCTCACAGAATTGCAGATGGAGGACAGATGAAAATCCAAATTTTTAATTGGAAACTAAAAATCAGTACTACTTTAAAATTCTTTTTTCGACAAAGTTTAACCTTGGAATGCTATCTGCAATTCTTACACATAGAAATATTCAATTTTTTACATGAAGTTCCACTTCAGCAGTGCAGAGAAGAAGCAAGATAGTGAGTCCATTCGCAGTACGCTGCAGGTTTGAGAATGGCCGAATGAACGGTTTGCAGGCCAGTGGATTGGACATTATTCTGCTAATCCTTGTCCACCGAGATCTTCGGACTTAACACTGCTCGAATTTTTTTTTATGGAGCTACCTCAACAAACAACGTTTTTTGCTCAGCGACCTTTCAGAAATAGTGAACATTTGAAAAATGCAATAAGACAGTGGGTAAATAGCATTACTCTGCGCATGTTAAGAAATGTTCTAAAAGAATGACGTTCACACATGAACAAGGCATTTTCGACCTTCGTACACAGATGAAACCCAACGACAAGAAGCAAATGTCGATATAGAAGAAAGCACAAAACAGCCAAGGTTTCTAACGAATGGAATAAAACACCAATACTCAGATTTAAAAAATATAATATATGAAGAACAAGCATTGACGGAAGTTTTTTTAACATTTACGATCAACGCGAAGTTCCAACACAGTGGAAGAAAAATATAACGACACCCATCTCCAAAAAGGGATTAAAACATTACCCAAAAAATTATAGAGGAATAAGTCTCCTGAGCTCCATATCGAAGCTGCTAACGAAGATAATATCAGAAGTGTACACTCATTCTCTTTTAGAGGTATGTCGCCTAGAATTTGTTAAACAAAAAGAAGCTGTTAATCATTCAGAAGATTAAGAGAATCTGTTAAGAGTAACAAATCCGAAATATGGCTTGACAAGATTCTTAATCATGACAATGCACCAGATGAAAGTGTGCTAACTGTAAGAAATTTTTTTCACAAAAAAAGCTATTGTATCCTTATATCATCTTGCCTATTTACGTGACTTAGATCTCTGTGATTTCTGACAATTTTCAGAATAAAAGGTCGTTCTGTTCTCAATTGCCTCTTTACAATTTTTTTTTTATGTAACTTGTCGAAGTCTCAAATTAAAATATAAATTGAAAGGTAAATAATAGATCTATTTGTCTATAAATGTCAATTGTATTATTTGAACAACTAATAAAATTGTTACTCTAGAGAAAATATTTGATGATATTATCAAATAATAAACTGCAGGTATATTTAAAAGTGATAAAACGAGTAATTGCCTAAATACTTATAATTAGTTACTTTGTTTAAGGTCTATTAGTTCATAGTAAACAAATTATGATATCTAACATAACGCGGCTTTCGCTTATTTTGTAAATAAAATAACTCAAAAATAAGCCTATAGTAGTTTAGTCTTAATTATACTTGTTGATGTACATACATATTGCACCTCTTAATTTTCCGGACTGTATGTTATAAAGTAGAAGCGACATCTACAAGTTCCACATGTAATTTTATAGCTGTATCCTTTCTCGATTTTCGTTTTACATTTTAGGGCCAAACATTGACAGATGACCTAGATGCAATGTTTTCGTTGTAGAATTTATAACATGGAAGCTGTATTTACTTTTTACGCGACACTCAATGCTACAAAACGTTTGTAAAATGACGAAAAATGTTATGGCAATGATCATTTAACAAAAATAAAACACCTTTTTTATAAATGGCATGAATGGTTCTTGGATTCAAGGGAACGACTAAATCGGTACGGCCACTCAAGGACCCAGGAAAAAAGGCTAATTTCGGGATTTTTTTTCAAGGGTATAATTAAAGCAGTCGAAAATTTATTTGAAGTACTTTATTAAACAAATATTAAAGTGTACAAAAATATTTCTTGTTTACTTTTTAATTCAAAATGGCCGCTTCAGAATCCAAGACGATAAGGCACCTTTTATGCGAGGCCTGAAACGGGCCGAAACGATTGCCCCCGTAGATTTCAACCTGGAACAAAATAACCGGTCAAGTGCAAGTTGAACTTGCGCAAATAGTATTCCGTACGTTGATTGCTTTTAAAATGAAAAATTTTGTTACGGAGGTGTAAAATGATCAGTGACTTCACAAAACACACCCCAAATGAGTTTTCAACAAAGTTTTACTGAAAACTGATGGCCTTGAAATTTTTGTTTTTTTTTTATATACCAGATAAATTATTAAAGGTAATGCACTCGTGATAATTTTCGTTCAATTTACACCCCGTGGAGAATATTCCAGGATTTTTTCAAAATTTTTTGATAAGTACTTTTCGAGATAAGGCGGGTGGACAGCGATTTTTCGCGATTTTTTTAAAAATAATACAAAGAAAAGTGCGCACAAGTATTACATTATATATATATATATATATATATATATATATATATATATATATATATATATATATATATATATATATATTTTTTACTCGTTTTTTTCACAACCTAGTAAAAAATTTTTTTTTTCACTTCTGATTTCACCCCCCAAAACTAACCCCTTAAGTCAAAGTTTAACTTTCAAAACTACATGGCTCTGATGAGGCCATCAATTCCTATATTATTACCAAATTTCAACTTTCTATGACAAATAGTTTCGGAGAAAATCGGATGTGACAGACAGACAGACGGACAGACACCGAAGTCATCTTATAAGTGTTCCGTACGGAACCCTAAAAACCAAAAAATTGTCATTAATATAATATCAAAATCTAGTGGCGAACGTACGGAAATTTGAAAATATCGTTTTTTTTTTTTTCGAAAAATGATGCACATTTGAAAAAAATATTCATTTTTTCACCCAAAAATTTCACGAAAAAATGTTTATAAAACAAGAAGTTTATAATTTATCGCAAAATCCATATGGTCGAATTGAACTTTATACAGAACTAACAGTTGTTGTGGACTATAAAGCTTTCTAGTTCGAAATAGTATTTCCAACTTTGGAGAAGCTCCTTTTGCTGTGCCTGCAATATGTTCTTACCAAGACATATTTACTCTCAATAACTTGAGTGACGGTACTAAAGGAATGGAGTTCCAAACATAACTATATCGGATTCTGCAACGTTAACTTTCTTAAGAAAAACTACCACCTAGGTTTTTGTAGCGTTAAATTCTACTTGGTTACTCTGACTCCAAGATAGAATTTCTTCCACGACTTTCCTAAGTTGAACAACTTCCTGCTGCTTGCCGATATTTACATGAGTAGCTGAGCTTCAAGCGTTTAAAATGAAAGAAATAAGCGTACTGTCATCTGCAAAGCTGTAGATTGAATCTTTGGCCCTTTCCAGTAGATCGTTAATGTAACTGAAATAGAGAGTAGGAGACAGTATGGAGGGTTGAAGCACATTAATCAAAACACACTGATCGTTAAAATTAATTAGCTTATATTTTCTATTCATTTTTTTAATTATATTTTCTTTGTTGCAGATAAATCATGCCCAATTTAACCTTAGAGCATTCGCCGAATGCGGCGTTAAACAAAACAGTATTAGCCATGTATATGGATCTGCCCATTCCGGATGGTAAAGTTATGGCAACATATATCTGGATTGATGGTACTGGAGAAAATGTCAGAGGAAAAACGAGGACACTAGATTTCGTTCCTACTAAACCAGAAGGTAGCAAACAGATATTCATTGTAATAATAATAATAATTGACTTGCCCACTCAATTTCACCATTATATTGAAGACTTGACATAACCTTTTCAAGAGAGCAAAGATATTTTTTTAAACAATCAGATTTTTGAATGAGTTAGAACAAGCTCTAAATTTTACCCTTTCCAATAAAAATTCTTTCCTGATGAAGGGTGATATCGTTAATTATTATGCCGTTAAAATAAACTACTTTCGAATTTATACGTTTTAATAACATATACCAAATTCTACAGTTTTTACCTTAAAAAAAACGGCCAAGCGCAAGTTGAACTTGGGCAATTAGTGCTCCGTATCTTGATTGCTTTTAAAATAAGTGTTTTCCTTACCGAGATATAAAATGATCAGTGACTTCACAAAACAAACCCCAATATCTAAGATTCGGCACGGTGTGCCTGAAACAGATTTTAATGACTTCGGCGACGGTAATCGATTAGTGTAGTAATACAGAGCATGTGTGAAAAATTTTCAAATTTTTTGCTGAGCCGTTTTGAAAAAAATGCATTTAAAAATTAAAAATGGAAAATTTCGAAATAAACATAATTTCCTACAACAAAAAACTGGTTATTTAAACACAAAATTTCCGCAATATTATTATTTTTCAGTACAACGCGTTTCTCTAACAATGTGGCTTTGTCAAGTGTCAAGAAACGCGTTGTACTGAAAAATAGAAATATTGTGGAAATTTTGTGCTTAAATAACGAGTTTTTTTTTTGTTGTATTTAATATGAATTTCCATCAAGTAAAAGCCACAACAATTCAAAGTTTATATTTTCCTACATTAATAATGATTATTATTTAAAAGATATTTATATCATATTTATGTGATATTACAACTGTCTATAATAGTATACGTGAAAACCATTAATTTTGAGATGTGGTAAAAGTCTGTTGGTGCTCTGGAATCAAAATTATGGTAATTTTAAGATTTCTTAAAATTCCAGGTCAAAAATCAAAGTTAATTTTCTCGACATTGTATATATGTGCATGTGATAGATATATGTTAGATTTTAGTTTGAGTGAGGTCAATAATGTTTTTAGTTGAATTTAAGTTGGCTTGGTATAAAGTTGTAGAAAATAACATGACAGTTGTCAATTTCTTTGCCTTAGTAAAGGGTGACCCAAAATTCACGCAAGAAGTAATTTTGATAGAAAACACAGGTTTTTAATTAAAATTTGTAATTTTTTTTATTGATTCATGAAATATATAGTATAGGGTTATGTATGGAATAACATATCGGTAAATGGCCTCCACGGCTAAATTTCGTGGCCAAATTTCGTTGATATATCGCTTAATTTCCTCCTACAAGTCGTGAGTGGTCGTGGGCTTGTTGGCTAAACATAAACCTTAGACTTTAAAAATACCCAAAGAAAAAAGTCCAATGGCGTTAAATCGTATGATCTGGGCGGCCAATTCTGATCACTAAAACGACATATTACGCGACCAGGAAATGACTCATACAGTAATTGAATTGTTTCTCGAGCTGTATGGAATGTGGCACCGTCTTTTTGAAACCACATGTCGTCCACATCCATATCTTGCAATTTAGGAAAAAAAAAAAACTGGATTATCATATCGCGATAACGATCACCATTAACTGTTATTGCCTGACCAACCGCATTTTCGAAGAAGAATGGTCCGATGATGCCTCTAGCCCAAAATCCTCACTAAACAGTGAGACGTTGTGGATGCATTTGTTTCGCAACAGTCACGTGTGAATTGTCTGAACCTCAAATGCGACTATTTTGTCAATTAACGAAGCTATCAAGATGGAAATGAGCCTCATCGCTGAAGATGATTTTCTTCGAAAAATCAGTATCAACTTGTTGTTCCATAATCCATTCAACGAACTCTCTTCGTTGTGCGTGGTCAGTAGGCTTCAGTTCTCGAGTCAATGTAACTTCGTAAGCATGAAGATGCAAATATTTCGTGAGAATACGCTAGAGAGCTTCTCGAAATGTCTAATTCTTGACCACGGTGCCGAATTGCGCTGTATTTTTTGTTTTGTTGGCAACACTTTACCATACAAATGGCGCCAAATTCAAATCTTGCGTGAATTTTGGGACATCCTCTATATTATTATTTAATTCAACAGAATGTTTAAAAGACGAAAAGATAATACCCTTACTTATGAAGAAAATAAAAAGAAATGTTTATTATGTTTGAAAAAAAAAGAATCGATGAATAAAATTGCTGGATCTTTAAAAGATAATATTTTAACAGTCATAAATTTCGACTCGGACCATAAAGGTCTTCTTACAGTAATTTGAACTTCTCGTAAAATCTTAGTTTATAAGGCTGTTAAAAAAAAATGAAACAATTAATTCCATTGAGTTACCTGATTATCCAACATTGCATTGCATAGAAACACGAGATCTCAAGAAGAAAAATTACGGGAATGCAGTTTGTGTCATTTATCGTGAAAACCAGGAAAAGTAAATTTTTTAAATAGTGATTCTAGAGTGGAAACAAAAGAAATAGTTGCAAGGTATTGTCCAAAATGTACTATGGAATTGACACAGCGAAAACCTCATTTTTGGTACCACTCAAATAATTTCGAAAATTTAAAAAATATGTAAGTGATACTCTGCTTCCGAAAGAAAAAGAACATTTAGTATGGGACTTATTAAGAAACATTAAAAAAGAAGAAATTTTTGAGAAAAAACCCGTTTGAAGTAGCTTTTTTTTTATCTCAAAAAAGAGGAAAGCCATTAAATTTTGTACTAAAGATATGATTTATATTATTATTTTGACATAATTAACAAAATTATACTTCGATGAGAAAATATGTTCATATTAGATTATGATACTAGACGTTAAACCCTTCAATATAATTTTTTAAGAAATTTCTAGATGATCTAGAACTAAAGTTATGAAAACTTTAAAAAATATGAAAAAATGAGTAAAATATGTTTTCACAGATTTTTGATCTGGAATTTTAAAAAATCTTATAATTACCATAATTTTGGTTCCAGAGCACCAACAGACTTCTACCACGTCTCAAAATTTTCACGTATACTATTATAGACAGTTGCAATAAAATCACATAAATACGATGTAAATATATTTTAAATAAATTCAACGAGCATTATTAGTGCAGAAATTTATGTTTATTTCGAAATTTTCCATTTTTAGTGTTCCGTACGGAACACTTATAAGATCACTTCGGTGTCTGTCTGTCTGTCTGTCTGTCTGTCTGTCTGTCTGTCACACTCGATTTTCTCCGAAACTATTTGTCGTAGAAACTTGAAATTTGGTAATAATATAGGAATTGATGGCCTCATCAGAGCCATGTAGTTTTGAAAGTTAAATTTTGACTAAGGGGTTAATTTTGGGGGGTGAAATCAGAAGTGAAAAAAAAAATTTTTTACTAGGTCATCGAGTGCGGTATCAAATGAAAGGTTGTGAAAACACGAGTAAAAAATATATATATAATGTAATACTTGCGCACACTTTTCTTTGTATTATTTTCAAAAAATCGCGAAAAATCGCTGTCCCGCGCTTTATCTCGAAAAGTACTTATCAAAAAATTTTGAAAAAATCCTGGAATATTCTCCACGGGGGGTAGATTGAACGAAAATTATCACGAGTGCATTACCTTTAATAATTTATCTGGTATTTAAAAAAAAACAAAAATTTCAAGGTCATCAGATTTCGGTAAAGACTGGAAACAAACTTTGTTGAAAACTCATTTGGCGTGTGTTTTGTGAAGTCACTGATCATTTTATACCACCGTAACAAAAATTTTTATTTTAAAAACATTCAACGTACGGAACACTAATTGTGCAAGTTCAACTTGCACTTGAACGGTTTTTAATTTTTAAATGCACTTTTTTAATGCGGCTCGGCAAAAAATTTTAAAATTTTTCACACATGCTCTATATACTACACTAATCGATTACCATCGGAAAATTTGGAGTGGTCGCCGAAGTCATTAAAACCTGTTTCAGGTACACCGTGTCGGACACAAACTTGTTTGTGATGGCTAAAAAATCTTCCTACAACGTGAACTTCTATATTATTAGGAAAATTGCAAAATACATTATCTATTAAGGTTCTGTCTCTGGTAGAACTAGTATCTTTTGTTGTATCAGCTTAATGCTATTCAAATAGGTAGATATTATTAAAACAAAAAAAAAAATTATATACCAGATAATTCTCATTCAGGGTACACCATATGGAGAATACTCTAAAATTTTTCGAAATTTCTTGATTAGAACTATTAGAGATAGGATCCGAGGTAGCGATTTTTGGCATTTTTTTAAAAAAATAATGTAAAGAAAAGTTTGTGAGAGTATTACATCATATACCGTCAGTCCAAAAAGTCCATACACCACCTGCTTTCTTTGCTATTTTTCTGTTATGTTAATTAATTGGAACTATGAGAAAACATGTTTAAATTAATATTTGAAACTGAACCAACGAGCATTAGTATTAAAAACACCTACGGAACATTTTATTTAGAAGTTACATTATTGTTATAAAAATGTAAACAAAACTAATGTCAAAAAAGTCTCCATACACTCAAGAATTGGACTGAAAAAAAACACCTTATAATCAACCGCATTTTATCAAGCTATCTATTGCTCGCTTAACTGAAAACAAATGAATA
Source organism: Pachyrhynchus sulphureomaculatus (assembly GCA_019049505.1). Taxonomy (NCBI): domain Eukaryota; kingdom Metazoa; phylum Arthropoda; class Insecta; order Coleoptera; family Curculionidae; genus Pachyrhynchus; species Pachyrhynchus sulphureomaculatus. The sequence goes on from CM032453.1 coordinate 50,896,670, forward strand.
ATTTTCGGCCATACTTTCTAATCTGTCACTTGTTGCTAATAATTTTGCAGTGAGATTTCAAAGTAGTATGAAAAATGAGCGAGAGAAATTGTGAAATTCCATTTCAAGGTCGAAAGATCATAATTCATTTGTGGAAATACGGAAAATCGTACAGCAATATAGGAAAAATTGTTAAAAAGTCTCATGCTACTGTTCAGTACATTGTAAGCCAGTATAAATTAACGAGTTCCTATAAAATTCGACCACGCTCCGGTCGTCCCAAGAAACTGACTCCACGTGAAGAGGCCAGTATTGTTAGACAAATAATTATAGATCTCAAGAAAAGTGCACCAAAATTAAAAGAAGAAGTACGGGAACTATTTTCCAAAAATGTTTGTTCACAAACAGTGAGAAATTGTTTACACAATGCAGGCTAGAAGGGGTGTGCAGCCAGGAAGAAGCCGTTAATTTCGGAAGCTAATCGCAAAAAGCGGTTAGCTTTTGCTAGGTGATGATGAGGTTAGGGAGGTTGGGCGCGTCGATATCAGTGATCATTTGGCGCCTTGCTTTTGCTAGGGAATACGTTGCTAAACTTTCTGACCTTTGGAAATCCGTAATCTTTAGTGATGAAACTAAAGTTAACCTTTTTGGATCTAATGGCAGAACTAAAGTTTGGAGCAAGAAGAATACCGCATTCGATATTAAAATTTGTTCCACGGTGAGAAAAGGGGGGGGTGGCAGTGTTCTGCTTGGGGGATGCATCTCCGCTAGAGGAGTTGGAAATTTACATTTTATTAATGGTACCGTGGATCAGCATGTTTATCTGAACATTTTGAGAGATAATTTAAGAGAAAGTTTCCAAAAATTAGCACTCGAAAAAAGATACATTTTCCAACAGGACAATAATCCGAAACATACCGCAAACTTGGTGCGAGAATGGATGATCCATAATATGCGACAGCAGCTTCATACACCTCCGTAATCACCCCATGTTAACCTCATCGAGCATTTATGGGAGGAATTTAATCGGCGCGTTCGCAAACATAATATTTCAAATAGAGAGGAATTAAAAAACAGAATATTGAACGAATGGGAGAACATGCCAGCAGAAGTTACTAGAAAGCTGGCTGCAAGCATGACAAAAAGATTACAGGAGATTATTAAGGCCAACGGCGGTCCCACTAAATATTAGTTTAAACGAAGTTGTTATTTTCCGTTAAACTCCGTTAAACTATTATTGGTAATTGTTAAGTGTATGGAGACTTTTTTGACATTAATTTTGTTTACATTTTAATAGCAATGATGTAACTTCTGAATAAAATTTTCCTTATTTGTTTTTAATACTAACCCTCGTTGATTAAGTTTCAAATATTAATTTAAACATATTTTCTCATAGTTCTAATTAATTAGTTAAACATAACTGGAGACTTTTTGGACTGACTGGATATTTTTGAACTCTTGTTTTCACAAGCTTTCATTTGACACCCTATTCGGTGACCTTGAAAGATATATTTTTTTTCGCTCCTTATTTGATCTCCCAAAACGAACCTCTTAAGTCAAAATTTAACTTTTAAAACTACACGGCTGTTACTAAGCCATCCTATATTTGTGACGAATTTTAACTTTCTATGTCAAATACGAGTAGTTTCAGACAAAATCGGCTGTGACAGACAGTCAGATATTGAAGTGATTTCATAAGTGTTCCGTTTTTCAAGATTGTATGGAACATTAAAAAAGTCCTAGTTCGTTTTTAGTGTTCCCTACGGAACACTTATAAGATCACTTCGGTGTCTGTTCGTCTGTCCGTCTGTCTGTCCGTCTGTCACACCCGATTTTCTCCGAAACTATTTGTCATAGAAAGTTGAAATTTGGTAGTAATATAGGAATTGATGGACTCATCAGAGCCATGTAGTTTTGAAAGTTAAATTTTCACTTAAGGGGTTAATTTTGGAGGGTGAAATCGGAAGTGAAAAAAAAAATTTTTTTACTAGGTAATCGAGTGTGGTGTCAAATGAAAGCTTGTGAAAACACGAGTAAAAAATGTATATATAATGTAATACTTGCGCGCACTTTTCTTTGTATTATTTTTAAAAAATCGCGAAAAAGCGCTCTCCACCCGCCTTATCTCGGAAAGTACTTATCAAAAAATTTTGAAAAAATTCTGGAATATTCTCCACGGGGTGTAGATTGAACGAAAATTATCACGAGTGCATTACCTGTAATAATTTGTCTGGTATATAAAAAAACAGAAATTTAAAGGTCATCAATTTTCAGTAAAGTTTGAAAATAAACTTTGTTGAAAACTTATTTGGGGTGTGTTTTGTGAAGTCACTGATCATTTTATATCACCGTAACATAAATTTTGACTTAAGGGATTCGTTTGGAGGGGTGAAATCGGAAGTGAAAAAAAAAATTTTTTTACTAGTTCATCGAGTGTGGTGTCAAATGAAAGCTTGTGAAAACACGAGTAAAATATATATATATATATATATATATATATATATATATATATATATATATATATATATAATGTAATACTTGCGCACACTTTTCTTCGTATTACTTTTAAAAAATCGTGAAAAATCGCTGTCCCCTACCTTATCTCGAAAAGTACTGATCAAAAAATTTTGAAAAAATCCTGGAATATTCTCCACGAGGTATAGATTGAATGAAAATTATCATTACCTTTAATAATTTATCTGGTATATAAAAAAACCAAAATTTCAAGGTCACCCGTTTTCAGCAAAGATTGGAAACAAACTTTGTTGAAAACTCATTTGGGGTGTGTTTTGTGAAGTCACTGATCATTTATATACCACCCTAACAAAATTTTTTATTTTAAAAACAATCAACGTACGGAACACTAATTGTGCAAGTTCAACTTGCACTTGACCTGTTTTTATATTCCTGATGGAATTATATAGATGTTTCGCTAAGGTCTTACTTGAAATTTTTAATGCTTACTCGTCGAAGTTATCTTAAAATTTTTTTTTTCTTTAGGAAGTTTTGCCCACACTATTTCTTGAAAAACACGCCCCATGTTTAGAGAACACTGTAATTTAAAGAAATTATGGTGTATGTTTGAATTAAGCCATAATTTCTAGGCGTTCTAAGAATTCCGTCTGTTAAATAATTAAAGTTTTTTCTTTAAAAAACAAAAAAAAAAAATAGAACCAATAAATACCAATGTTTTAAAAATTTTACAGAATTACGTTAGGTACGACTTTTTTAATGGGTAATTCCTATAATCAACTTAATACAACTTAAAAAAATCAGGATATTGTCTGCTTTTACGAGTTGTTTATAGTGATTGATTGGGTATTTAAGGAATTTAAATACATATTTGTATGTCAGATACAGGCACTTATGTTCCTTGAACGGATATAATCCGCTTCTGTCAGACCAAACAATTCCAATGAAAACATGACCCTAATCCACTATGGAGACTCCGAAAATCGTTTTAGAAATTACTTCTCACTGTGCTAGGTTTTTCTGTTAATTCTCTTATGCACCAACGGTTGTATTAAAAAGATACGGGAAAAACAAATTGTTCGGATTCTGATCATAAGCTGGACTACGAGGGTTACCTTTTAAGTTTCTAGAAAAACAATGAAAGAAAACATTTTTTAGGTAAAAATCGTTTTATTGTTTCTCAAAATATTCGCCTTTAAGGTATTTCTTACGAGAAAACAGAGAGAGCATTATGTTAGAGAAAGACGCGAAATAATTTGGATTTCAGGGTATAATGAATATGGCAATGTAGCTTCTCGCTTGCTTTCCGCCGCATGCAATGACGTGCCTAACCTGAACTAACCTTGATACTTTTACATGATATACAGTAAAAATTATGTATAATTAATTAAAATGATACTTTGAATTATTTATTAAAAATATATCAATTATTAAGTATTGATAACTGAATAAATGCGCGTGCGAGGCACACGTTTATTCTAGTATCATTTAGAACAAAGTCCGATCAGTGCAATGCATATATGTGATTCAAAATTTGAAAGAACGCCCGCTTCCGAGCGCGCATTTTTCTTCAAGCTACGTTGCCACAACGAAAATTACTTTCATAAAATACATGAAAAATAATATTTATCTAATATTTTTGCAACAACTAGGACTGCCTTCATATTTTAACAAACGAAGCAAAGTATATATATATATATATATATATATTATATATATATATATATATATATATATATATATATATATATATATATATATATTGTGACATAATTTCTTTAAATTACAGTGTATGTTTGAATTAAGCCATAATTTCTAGGCGTTCTAAGAATTCCGTCTGTTAAATAATTAAAGTTTTTTCTTTAAAAAACAAAAAAAAAAAAATAGAACCAATAAATACCAATGTTTTAAAAATTTGACAGAATTACGTTAGGTACGACATTTTAAATGGGTAATTCCTATAATCAACTTAATACAACTTAAAAAAATCAGGATATTGTCTGCTTTTACAAGTTGTTTATAGTGATTGATTGGGTATTTAAGGAATTTAAATACATATTTTAACGATAATATCGTTTCCAATAGAAGGCAATCACTGACATATCTAGGTTCAAGGAGCAAGGGGGACAGATGGATACAATGGACAATACTTTAAGAAAAAAAGCGACCACTAAAGGCAAACCCATTTATAGGCGGAGGGGTGTCAATCGATAAGGGAGGGGCGTACTACAGTTGGTGAAAAAAACTCTCTTGCACTGCAACACAAGCTATTTTTTGAAGCTTTGATAAGCTTTTAATAGTTTCACTAGTTACAAATTCTATTATTTTGTAAACTTAAAAATTATTTTGTATGGAAAAACATTGCATTCTTTATTTGGACCATACTTGTATGCGACCAAGTATTTCTCAAAGTTGCTATGCTCCGTTGTAGTAGTTAGTGATATAACTTTATGCTAGATCTATTTACTATATACCGTTGTATCAATAATAAAAGTTAATCCATCTTGCTGATGGAAATATATTGATTATGATATTGGATGGAAAATTATTTGTTATATTATTTTTTAAACAAAGAAAGGTTACATTATTTTATTTTTTTTTTTAACAAAAAGTGAGGCATTTATCGCCTAACGACTTATTTTTGTTCCCAAATGTCAAAAAAAAATGCGTGGACAGCGATTTCCATCACTTCAAGAAGCTATTGAATTCTTTCAAAACCATATTTTTGACGTACCAACTTCAGAAAGGAAAATATGTTTCGAGAATTGGTTCGAACGCATCCAAAAGTGTATAAATCTTAAGGTATTTCTTACGAGTAACTGTTAAAAGTAATTTTGCTTGAAATTTTGAGAAATAATAGATTTTAGCATCATGCATTCAGTGCTTCAATATAAAGATGGTTTACCACGATATATTGCCATAATTAATTGTAAAAGTTTCAGATATTTAACACGTAAAAGATAGGAATCCATACTCTTACTTCGATCGAAAGCATGCGTTTTTGTAATTTTTGTTATCGTATGTGCATTAAAAAGTCACATATATATATATATATATATATATATATATATATATATATATATATATATATATATATGCTTTGCTTCGTTTGTTAAATTATGAAGACAGTTTACCTCCTAGTTGTTGTAAAAATATTAGATAAATATTATTTTTCATGTATTTTATGAAGGTAATTTTCGTTGGGGCAACGTAGCTTGAAGAAGAATGCGCGCTCGGAAGCGGGCGTTCTTTCAAATTTTGAATCACATATATGCAGTGCACTGATCGGACTTTGTTTTAAAAGATACTAGAATAAACGTGTGCCTCGCACGCGCATTTATTCAGTTATCAATACTTAATAATTGATATATTTTTAATAAATAATTCAAAGTATCATTTTAATTAATTATACATAATTTTTATTGTATATCATGTAAAAGTATCAAGGTTAGTTCAGGTTAGGCACGTCATTGCATGCGGCGGAAAGCAAGCGAGAAGCTACGTTGCCATATTCATTATACCCTGAAATCCAAATTATTTCGCGTCTTTCTCTAACATAATGCTCTCTGTTTTCTCGTAAGAAATACCTTAAAGGCGAATATTTTGAGAAACAATAAAACGATTTGTACCTAAAAAATGTTTTCTTTCATTGTTTGTCTAAAAACTTAAAAGGTAGCCCTCGTAGTCCAGCTTATGATCAGAATCCGAACAATTTGTTTTTCCCGTATCTTTTCAATACAACCGTTGGTGCATAAGAGAATTAACGGAAAAACCTGGCACAGTGAGAAGTAATTTCTAAAACGATTTTCGAAGTTTTCATAGTGGATTAGGGTCATGTTTTTATTGGAATTGTTTGGTCTGACAGAAGCGGATTATATCCGTTCAAGGAACATAAGTGCCTGTATCTGACATACAAGGGCCGAGTTTTTCGTACGGATTGTGTTAGAGCACACGTTCGGCGCCCGAGACAATTGGGCAGTACAGTCGGTAAATAACAAAGTTTTGGAGAATGACGAATACTATTATGTGCATTAAACATCCACTTGCAAAGCATGCGACCGAGTTTTTTAGAGCTTCAATTACGTAGTTTTGGCTAGATTGTTACGGCATCCAGATATACTGCACGTAGAATACTATAGATATCAGCTTTACAAGCAGATGTATCTATTCGATATACACAACAGAACTGATGACACTGATATATTCATCAAGGATTTCCTGGGACAGGAAATAAATTTTTATTTTAATAACAGACTGGTAGTTTTACAAATTATGTATTTCACTAGACTTCATGTTTTTTTTTTCGTTTTATAATATTTTAAATTAGGACAGTGTAAAAGGTTTATTGTGAAAATTACGTTTCTTTTTTTTCAGTTAGTCGGGATAAACAGTTTATCTACTCTGAGTATATAGTTGGTTTTATCCGCGTAATGCCTTAATAAAATTGTAGCTAAAACGACAATACTTAATATTTATCAAATACGCAATATACAGAAATATGCATTATTCATATTCAAGTATTAGTAAAAATATCAAGTATTAGTACTGCGATTGTAACATATAAAACTACTATCATTATATTCACTGTATTGGCTAAAATATTGCGAAACCTTTTTTTATTGCCTATTACTTAAGAAAGAAAAAAAAATATAACTCTTATCTACAAATATTGCAAAAATGTTTGTGTTTCGGTATTTAACCATTATCACTTCCTTTTAAAAGTTTAACTTAAACATGACGTATTGTCGCAATTTTTTTGTGTACATATTTTCAAATATTTTTTCATCCAGATTTTTTTTTTTTTTTTTATTGGTCTAGCACACGTGCTGCAGGGAAGTCCCTAAAGTGCTCCAGGAGCGGCACGAGTGCGGAAAAAAAAAGCGATTCACGTTGTTCTTGAATCGCTGTAAATTGTACTCGGTGGGAAACACAGCGCTGGGCAAATTATTCCAAAGGGATGACGTTCTCCATATAAAAGATTGCTTGAAAAGCGTTGTACGCGGAGTAACAAGCTGAACCTCATACGGATGCGAAGCATCAGCGCGACGTGTATTTCTAACATGCACCGCTTTGGGAGGAATTAAGCGGGCTACATCCTTCGAACACTTTCCATGAAAATACTTGTAGAACAGACTCAAGTCGCCAACCGTTCTTCGATGTTCCAGCGAATCAAGGCCGCCGGTCAACTCCGGGTCCCCAATCAGACGGACCGCTCTTCTCTGAACAGAATCCAACAAATGGAGTGTATGTTTGGGAGCGGAGCCCCAAACGTGGGAGCAGTATTCCATAGTTGGTCGAATTTGGGCTTTGTAAAGAATCAACAGTTGTTGTGGGGTGTAAAGCTTTCTGGTTCTAAATAATATTCCCAACTTTTGAGAAGCTCTCCTTGCTATGCCTGCAACATGTTCATGCCAAGACATATTTGCTCCCAAACTAACGCCCAACAAATTGAGCGACGATGCTAGGGGAATGGAGTGCCCCGACATAACTATGTCGGGTTCAGCAACGTTAACTTTTTTAGAAAAAACTGCCGCTTGGGTTTTTGTAGCGTTAAATTCCACTTGGCTACTGTCACCCCAAGATAGAATTTCTTCCAGGTCTTTGTTAAGTTGAACGACCTCCTGCTGTCTGCGGATATTCGCCTGACCAGCTGATGTCCGAGCGTTCAAGGTGAATGAAGAGACAAGCGTACTGTCATCTGCAAAGCTATAGATTGGATTCCCGGTCTTTTCCAGCAGATCGTTAATGTAAATGAGAAAGAGAGTAGGAAGAGATTGGTTTGCAAAACTGACTAAGATGAAATAAAACCAGAAAATAGAGATAGTGCACATCCTAATGTTGTATGAAGGTGGTATTGTGGAGATTACTACCCTTTTCAACCACCTCGTTAGTTACAAACTTCAGATCAATTTCATATTAGTAATATTTTGTCTTTGGGTTTGTTACATTAAACGTCCTCTGACATCAGTTTATCTTCTTTAAGGTGGTCAACAGTGATGTTGGATATCAGCATCAATACTCGGAGTTTACCCAAACGGAACCAGATGATCATAACTTTTTTTTATTATAGGTTATCTATTTACTTTTGTCGATATGTTTTTTAATGTTGTATACTTTTCTAGTTTTTGCCATTTATACAATGTTTCTTTTTTATTTTTTAAAACTTATTAGATTTGAGTGGTTGATATTTAAAATTAACGAATATGTTATGTTTTGAAGTACATCAGTAAAAAAAAAAAAACGATCAAGTGCAAGTTGGACTTGCGCAATTAGTATTCCGTATGGTGATTGTCTTTTAAATAAACGTTTTTGTTACGGAAGTATTAAATGATCGGTGACTTCAAAAAATACACCTCAAATGAGTTTTCAAAAATCAAGATCTCGGACTCGGACAAATTTGTATGTGATGGCTAAAAAAAAACTATTTAAATAGGTGAATAGACTGTTATTAGCACATTCCAAAAATGTATGTTGAAATCATTAATTTGATTTAAAGTCCTGCTTCCTAGCAATCAATTTTACTTTACTTAATTTACACGCCAATTTGTTCGCAAGACTGATAAATCAGGCATGCCATAATCTCACTATGAAACCGCGCTATGAACAGTTTGTCCACCGGCACCGATGCCAAAAGCTGCTTTACATATATAAGCGCATAATGCGTATATTACTGATTGCAGCGAATACGTAAAAGTTTCTATTGAAAAAACCCCCACGATGTTGTCACGCCCTATAGTTTTTTTTATACCAGATAAATTATTAAATGGAATGCACTCATGATAATTTTCGTTCAATCTACACTTTATGGAGACCATTCTAGAATTTTTCACAATTTTTGAAATATAATATTTAATCAAAAAGAAGCTAGTCCATTAACATTAATATTTCGGAATTTTCGAGATACAAGTCATCATTGAGTGGACAGTTAAATCTTGACATGGGTGATCTTAATACACCTCTGTAGTCCTTAAAAATACTCTGTAGCGTGTGTAGCATGTAGTTTTTTTATGGACTTCCACAGGGCTTTCGACTACCTGTTATATGAAAATCTATTGCATGAGTTATCCATATATAGAGTAATAAAAGTATTAATTTCAGTAATAGAATCCAAAAAAATGTAGTTAAATTGTGACTGTGTTTCTGAGAAATTATGAACAAAGCTTAGAGTTGTTTGAAGAAGTGTATCACACCCTTACTGTTTATTATTTATCTGAATGATTTAACGATGATTTTATTTAAAAAACTACTATTGTAAAAACACCTACTACATAAACCTTTTAATTACACAATTAACTCCATATTAAATAGTTCAGAATAAGAGTTTTAAAAAATTTTAAAAATAGGTATTTCACTACAATATGAAAACGATACAGTGAATTGTACGACGGCTACCTTTTAAGCTTTTACAAAAACAATGAAAGTAAAAAAAAATTGGTACAAATCATTTTATTTCTTCTCAAAATATCCGCCTTTAATATTTACATACATTTTCATGCGTTCGAACCAATTTTCGGAACATTTTTTCCACTTTAAAGTCGGTACCTCAAAAATATTGTTTTGGGAAGATTCAATATCTTCTTGAGGTGATACAAATCGATGTTCACGCACTTTTTTTTTGACATTCGGGAACAAAAAAAGTCGTTAGGCAAAAGTCAGGTGAATACGGGCAATGAGACATCAATTCGATGTTTTTTTTCCGTCAAATAATCAATTGTTTAACGTAACGTGCTGTGTGAGAGCTGGCACTGTCATGATGAAGAATGATGCGACGTTCTCGGTTGATTTTCCTGATTTCATCGATGTCTTCTGGCAAACAAATTGTTGTACACAATTCAGCATTTACTGTTCTTCGATCCTATAAGCAATGGTTGCAACATGACCAGTATAACCAAAGAAACAAGCGATTATTTTCTTGGAAGTGCTTCACGAACGAACCACTTTTGCTGGATTCGGTTCATCTTAGAAGACCCAAACAGTTGATTGTTGCTTAGTTTCCAGCTCGTACGAATATATCCAAGTTTTGTCTCCTGTTATGATGTTGTATATTGATTTTGCATGTCCTCGGTCGAATTTTTTGAGCATTTCCTTAAACCAATTGACACAAGCCTATTTTTGAGTTTCGATCAAATTATGCGAAATTCATCTGGAACAGATCTTTTTCACATCTAAAGTTTCTTGCAAAATCGAATATACTGCAGTCTTCGATATACCTAAGGATGTTTCTATATCAGGGTAAGTCACATGCTGATCCTCTTCAATCATGTTGTGCATAGCATCGATATTTTTTGGAACAACAACTGATTTTGGTCGACCTTCTCGAAATTCATCGCTGACGGAAGCACGACCATAATGAAATTCTGCAAATCAATTGTAAATAGTTTTCTCTGATGGTGATTTATTACCAAAAGTTGAACGAAGCGATTCAAGGCATTGTTGTTGAGTTAGGCCTTTACTAAAATTATAAAAAATCATTCAACGAAAACCTTCCCGTGAACTTTCCATTTGTTCACAAAACTGTTTTTTTTTAAACGCTTACTGTAAACAAACTACTCGACCAATTTCTGAGTTTTAACAATAACAAATGTTAAATTTTGCAACAATGGTAATGTCACATCTCAATAACGCCATCTAGTGATCGTTTGTAAAAATTTTAAAGGCAGCCCTCGTATGTAAAACATTTAGAAATAGAAAGTTATTGCTAACACAATAACGATAAAAAAAAACACAGAGATTATAAATACAAATTAGTGAATGAAAATTTTAAGTGAAATACTCACTGACATTGTATGCAGTAAACAAGCGATATCATATTGCTCTTATGATGCGTATAATAGTTTACTCTCGTGTAAAACGCCTAAGTAATTTTGATCAATTTAAGTAGAAAATATTTGAATACATAAATAAAGTTGAGCTTCGTACGATTCAGGATTGTTTTGATGTAAGAATTATCCTTTATTACTCCTTTTAATCTTGATTTAAACTTTAGTTTGTTCTGTGTAATTTTTTTGTTTTTTATATTTTATTTAAGATGTTTTGACGTATTTCAAGCTTTGTAAATTTGGTTGCAAATTCGTCTTAAAATAGACGCTATTTTTCTGTTATTCAAGTGGAACGGACTTGCTTCAGCTTCTTATTCCCTAAAATAATATAATAATAACCAGAAAAACACTTGTTTAACCATATTTATAAAAAAATCACAACACTGACAATTCCTCAATTGCTTTCAGAACTGCCTATTTGGAACTACGATGGTAGCTCGACATATCAAGCCGAAGGGTCCAACTCAGACACCTACCTCTACCCTGTAGCTATTTTCAATGATCCTTTTAACAGAGGGAACAACAAATTAGTTTTTTGTGATGCGTATAAATACAACAAAAAGCCTACGGAAACCAATAAAAGGTAAGCAAAGCTTTTGATTAAAAAAACTAATAAACCGAAGGCAGCGCATCCAAATTATTACTGTATCTTGATATTTAAATCCAGGAGGAATCAATCCACATAGAATAAGTTGTTTTTTTGTAAATATCTAAACTTTGGTGTTAGTAATTTAATACTGTAAATGTATCAATTATAGTCTTTGTGCTTATAGGGTAAGTTTTTTTTTAATTATGAGACGAATCACGTCGTAAAATATATTCCCTGTACCTGTTTTTATTGAAGATAAATATAATTGTTTTATACAACTGTAAAAAAACACTGGCACACGGGAAGCTTTATTTTCATTAAATGTACTGGTCCAGCGTCGTACGTTTATGCATGTTTTATAGATTGCAATAAAGCTTTCGACTGTGTGCTGCATGAGAAATTAATAAAAATTCTATAAACAACAAATATAGACAAAAGAGAACTAAATATTATTAAACATTTGTACTGGAATCAATCAGTGGAAGTTCAAATTGGGCTGGAAAAGATCGAGAGCACAAAAATAAACCAAGACAGGGATGCATTCTCTCATCACTTTTGTTCAGTCTGAATCCATTAAAGGAACAACAGTTAATGGAAGTACACTGAACAACATACGGTGTGCTGATGATACTGTGCTATTACCAAGTAATACCAAAGATCTCCAGCAACTAATCAATCGAGTCGTAGCAGCCAGTGAGAGATCGGGGATAACTATGAATACAAAAAAACCAAGTGGATAGTAATAGCAAAGAAAAATCTACCACCAGAATCCCTCGAAATCAGGGACGAGGCCGTAGAACAGGTCTCTAGACATTTAAATATTCAGAAACCAATATAAATGACAAGTGGGACCCAAGAAAGGAAATATATTTCGGAATTGAACAGGCCCGAGCAACATACATGAATATGAATAAATTTTTCCATCGCACAAGTCTCAGTCTCGAACTCCGAATGAGAATGGTGAGAGAGTATGTATTCTCCGTGCTATTGTCTCAATGTGAATGCTGGACCTTTGACCCTGGCTCAGAGAAACGAGTGAAAGCTTTTGAAATGTACAAACGATCGATCGGAAGACGACAGAAATCTTGGTTGAAGGACATGAGAAGGTAGTTTGGATGTGCTTCGAGTGATATTTTTCAATCAGCAGTTTCTAAAGTTTCGTAAGAAGAAGAAGAAAAAAATAACAGTGTGTGTGCATTAAAGTCAGTCTGTAAAGTGACGCTTTTTTATTGACAATATTTTTTGACGTTACCATGACACCATGTGGGAAATATTTTGCACCCTAATGCTAAAAATATATTGCACATAAAATTGATAAGGTCTATTTTCAAAATGACTAGTTTTTCATTTTCTCCAACTTACGAAAATTGAACAAGGTTAAGAACAGGCGGTTTAAAAGGTATTTAAAATTTATATAATTACCTCACTCAAATCTGGGCAACAGATCCTTTAAATAATTTTGAGATACGTTACTCAAAAGTAATAAAAAAAAAATTAAAATTTATAGTTTCAAAATATTCTAATAAAAATAAGTAATTTAAGGTTATGTTTTTCAACTGGTTAAAAATGGCGGCACTTCTCTTATTCCTTCTCAATATCCTTCGCGCAAGGGGAAGTGTGTTCTTTATCCCCTCCATTCTCTGAATAAAACATTCATTTTACAAACCCTTGTTACTAAACTCCCGATAATGTTTTTAAAAATAATACATGCATGGTATATTTGTTGAAAAAAAAATAATAATCAAAAAAACTAGTTCATTAACATTAATATTTCGGTACTTTCAAGAAACAAACAACCAACTAAAATATAGAAAAAATTCAATTTATACCACCAAACTAGTATTTTGTACACTAAATACTATTCTTTTATCTTATTTACACGTGAAGTGAAGCACCTCAACGTAGTATTAGTTAGGACATCCAAATGTATTAAATTTTAAAAAGAGAGGCTAAAAGTATGAATATACCATTTTAATACATTTTAAGACAATCGTCACTTTACTAACAAGTTTTAAAATTATGTTAATTATTAAACAAAACTAAACACTCAACGTTATTGGTTTAAATGACTCGTCTCATATTTAATCTAATCAAAACGAGTACCCATTTCCGTTACTAGGTAACAGGTAATAAAAACTATTAATTAGAATTAAAAATAGTTTAATTTAGGACACTCACAATAGGTCACTTATCTTTGACTATTCTAGACGAAATGAATAAAAAAATTCAAACCAATTAACATCTCTGGTTAAACACATCAAGCATTGTATTCGTGAGAAAAAAATAATCTCCGATATTTCTTTATTTTTCAATTTTTAGGGGTCCTTAGGTCATGAAGAATTCAGATAGATAAATAGATTGTCTCGAATACCTAGATCACTTAGGCCTCTTATTTCATCTCATCTTATTGTTATAGGAGGCCAATAACTTCTAAGAAATGCATCAGTCTTCTAAGTTAAATCCCATTCATACACGTTTTGCAAAATTATTGGGCATCTCAAGTGGATTTGCCTTGCTTGTGTCGTTGCTAATTTAAATATGATTAAATAAAGAGCGGTGTTATCTTCAAACACCAACTAAAATCTAGACCATCTTTGACGTTAAATACAAGGTGCTCATTTAGGTGGGAGTATTCTATAAGGATTCCTGTTACTGTCCTCAGAAATTTTCTGTTTAATTTTAGCAGACACTGAGAGAACCTAATCCTGAGTATACCAACTCAGGGTTCGATTCTTTTATAAAATTCTTAGACTGTTTCATCTCTGGTACTTCGTCCAAGTCTTTCACGAAGTTATCGTTTAGTAGGTCTACGATTGCTGCACTGGCTTATTGCGAGGTACTCGCAGATAGGGTTCAGGTCCTGTTGGTCTAGTTGTAGCTTATACACCCATGTGATCAGGTACCTAGGCGGGAAGCGTCCACCAGATTAGCCAGCAAGTCCTGATAATCCATACCAGTTGTTCCCTTACCCTGATCCGGTTGAAAAGCCATCAGGACTCTGCTAACTCCCAGCCACATTTCCACTGGGAATGTATAGTTGCCCGGTTTGTGGGCAGTATCCGCACTTTCAGTTTAGATTAATATATGTACCAGTTGAATCTTTTCTTTTGGTTCCTTCAGCCCAGTCTTAAAAACAGTAAAACATTTAGGGACAACTCATAATCATCGTGGTTTCCATTTTTCTTTATCCGTTAGAATGATAACTCGCGAACGAAATGAGATATCGATTTTAAAATTGGAACACGTATATTATCTAGAGTTTCTAAGCGATATCGCTCCAGGAAAGGATATGGGGGGGGGGCATTTAATATTAAATATTTCCAATTTTAATTTGAAAATTTTTCGTGATTTTTAAATTTGATAATAGACACTATTTAAACATAGTTATTTATAGATATAGTATGCGAGATTAAAGGGGTTGGGAAGGAGGTTACGCCGGTTGCTTTGCATATATCTTTTTACAAGCGATTTTTCAGGACTTTTGAAATCAAGAAATTGTGTGTAATTATGTTGGCAAGAAGGATTAAATTCCTTTACCGAGTTTTGCATCAAGATTTATTGGGAAAGAAACAAAAATTAAAAATTGTAATAAATAAAGTTTTAGGAAATTGCACTTGCAGATTACTCTCAGCATCTCTCCACTCCAAATTTGTAGTCTATTTATAGTAAATAGTTTTTTTGTGATATTAGTTATGAAATTTACTTGACAATTAACAACTTGTCTCCAAGATATGCCAGTTAAACTCACAGATCTTCAGTAATTCTTTCTATAAATTTTTTATTTTGTTATTAATTTTACCAACTGTATTTCCTGGAAAAGGAGAAGAGAAAATACCTGCTCTTAATATGTTCCCAATTGTCAAATTGCCCAATTTCTTAAATTTTTCTAACGTGCTTCTCACAAACTTTCGCATAATTAAAACTATGGTTAAGTACTAAATAAAAGTATGCTTTTGCTAGCATAAAAAATTAGGTCTACAGGGTACTCTAAATTTCATACCTTGCAAATAATGGAGGCCCGTGGCTCCGTAGTGTAGTATTTGTTTGCGGTGCAGACAGTCTCGGGTTCAATCCCGGCAGGTCGGTATACTTTTATTTAAGTACATGTGACCTGGCCATGTATATATGTTAGGTAGTAATTGTTTGCAGAAATGCAATAACGTCCGTGGCAGCACTACCGCGTTGTCTAAAAGGTGTCGTCCCACTTGCACAATGTTGTTGGGTATTACGACATCCCCGCCGATATCCCCAGGATATGAAAAAAGGGGTAAAAAATCCCTACTCAGGCGGGGAGGTGAACGATAAAAAAATAAGGATACGAGTCAACCTAAATTAGTCTAAACCAGGAGAAAGTATTTACTGTATATATAATGTCCCCAATTTTAGTTAGAAGTTTCAGTTGTAAATAACGCTGAACCATAATTCATCATTTAAAATATGGAGATACAATGGTTGGTTTAAGTTATGCTTTAGTGTGTGAGAAAGCCAAAATTAGTATTTATTTTAGAACTGCATATTTGCGAGGGTATATATTATAAAAATTATCAATTATTATGCAAAAAATTATTATTTTCATGTTTTTTTGCTGAAAACAGGAAAATCCAACAAGATAATGGGAAATAAATATAAAAAAACCGGTCAAGTGCAAGTTGAACTTGTACAATTAGTGTTCCGTACGTTGATTGTTTTTAAAATAAAAAACTTTGTTAGGCTGGTATAAAATGATCAGTGACTTCACAAAACACAGCCTAAATGAGTTTTCAACAAGGTTTGTTTCCAATCTTTACTAAAAACTGATGACCTTGAAATTTTGGTGTTTTTATATACCAGATAAATTATTAAAGGTAATGATAATTTTCGTTCAATCTATACCCCGTGGAGAATATTCCAGAATTTTTTCAAAATTTTTTGATCAGTACTTTTCGAGATAAGGTAGGGGACAGCGATTTTTCACGATTTTTTAAAAGTAATACGAAAGAAAAGTGTGTGCAAGTATTACATTATATATATTTTTTACTTGTGTTTTCACAAGCTTTCATTTGACACCACACTCGATCACCTAGTAAAAAATTTTTTTTTCAGTTCCAATTTCACCCCTCAAAACGAATCCCTTAAGTCAAAATTTATGTTACGGTGATATAAAATGATCAGTGACTTCACAAAACACACCCCAAATAAGTTTTCAACAAAGTTTATTTCCAATCTTTACTGAAAATTGATGACCTTGAAATTTCTGTTTTTTTTTATATACCAGATAAATTATTACAGGTAATGCACTCGTGATAATTTTCGTTCAATCTACACCCCGTGGAGAATATTCCAGAATTTTTTCAAATTTTTTTGGTAAGTACTTTCCGAGATAAGGTGGGTGGACAGCGATTTTTCGCGATTTTTTAAAAATAATACAAAGAAAAGTGCGCGCAAGTATTACATTATATATATATATATATATATATATATATATATATATATTTTTTACTCGTGTTTTCACAAGCTTTCATTTGACACCACACTCGATTACCTAGTAAAATTTTTTTTTTTCACTTCCGATTTCACCCCCCAAAACTAACCCCTTAAGTCAAAATTTAACTTTCAAAACTACATGGCTCTGATGAGGCCATCAATTCCTATATTACTACCAAATTTCAACTTTCTATGACAAATAGTTTCGGAGAAAATCGGGTGTGACAGACGGACAGACGGACAGACAGACAGACAGACACCGAAGTGATCTTATAAGTGTTCCGTACGGAACACTAAAAATTATTCAATTATTTTAGATATTTACCATAAATTAAAAAAAAATGCATGACACATATATTAATATATGCTTTTTCTAAAATTCATTTTTAATTACGTCACAGAATGTTCTCATGTTAGTCATGCCATGAATTAAGTTGGATGTTAAAATTTTTCTCGTATCAAAGACGTTCCCTATACCATCTTGGTTGTCATACGTGAACAAGTAGACCTGTTTTTACTTGTGTTTCTTACCAACACAGATATATTAATATGAAATATTATTGGTCTAAATTCTGAGAACTGAACGTTTCAAAAATTGAACTTTTCACCCTTTAGCAGTACAATTCATTGATAATTGACCTGATCTTTCTCAACTTAGCTTTTTTCACAATCCATTAAAAACTATTCCGGGTTAATTTAGGGTTACGCCGTAAATAATGTTTCCAGGCAATTTTAAAGGTATTTTTCGATTTATAACGTTAATTACCTATCCAAGAGTTCATGTAAAAAATTCACTTATTTATTTATTTTTTCGTTTAAGGAGTGCCCTATCTTTTGCTAAATATAAGAATTGTATTCGCGAATTAACGTGCTCCGAGATTTTTTCATTTCTTTACGTTTCAGTAGAAACAGTCATATATACATATATATATATATATATATATATATATATATATATATATATATATATATATATATGTATATATATATAATATATATATATATATATATATATATATATATATATATATATATATATATATATATATATATATATATATGTATATATATATAATATATATATATATATATATATATATATATATATATATATATGTATATATATAATATATATATATATATATATATATATATATATATATATATATATATATATATATATATATATATATATATAAGTTGAACGACCTCCTATATATATATATATATATATATATATATATATATATATAGGAGGTCGTTCAACTTAACAAAGACCTGGAAGAAATTCTATCTTGGGGTGACAGTAACCAAGTGGAATTTAACGCTACAAAAACCCAAGCGGCAGTTTTTTCTAAAAAAGTTAACGTTGCTGAACCCGACATAGTTATGTCGGGGCACTCCATTCCCCTAGCATCGTCGCTCAATTTGTTGGGCGTTAGTTTAGGAGCAAATATGTCTTGGCATGAACATGTTGCAGGCATAGCAAGGAGAGCTTCTCAAAAGTTGGGAATATTATTTAGAACCAGAAAGCTTTACACCCCACAGCAACTGTTAATTCTTTACAAAGCCCAAATTCGACCAACTATGGAATACTGCTCCCACGTTTGGGGCTCCGCTCCCAAACATACACTGCATTTGTTGGATTCTGTTCAGAGAAGAGCGGTCCGTCTGATTGAGGACCCGGAATTGACCGGCGGCCTTGATTCGCTGGAACATCGAAGAACGGTTGGCGACTTGAGTCTGTTCTACAAGTATTTTCATGGAAAGTGTTCGAAGGATGTAGCCCGCTTAATTCCTCCCAAAGCGGTGCATGTTAGAAATACACGTCGCGCTGGTGCTTTGGATCCGTATGAGGTTCAGCTTGTTACTCCGCGTACGACGCTTTTCAAGCAATCTTTTATATGGAGAACGTCATCCCTTTGGAATAATTTGCCCAGCGCTGTGTTTCCCACCGAGTACAATTTGCAGCGATTCAAGAACAACGTGAATCGCTTTTTCCGCACTCGTGCCGCTCCTGGAGCGCTTTAGGGACTTCCCTGCAGCACGTGTGCTAGACCAAAATATATATATATATATATATATATATATATATATATATATACGAGGGTTGTATGATATGTACCTGGTCTTGACCAGAGATGGCGCTACTACTATTTAAAAAATTATATTTTTCGTAAACATAATCTTTCACAAGAATCCAGTAAAATTTTCAAGTCGCAGCGTGATTTAATTTGTGGGTGGCAGCCATTTAAACAGAACAACTTTTATGATTTCACAACAATGGAAAAAACTAAATATCGAATAGTGATAAAATATTTGTTTTTCAAAAAGAAAACGAATGATGAGATGAAAGCGAACCTCAGCGAAGTTTATGGGGACTCTGCACCTTCGTTATCGACCATAAAATATGGTACAACCGAATTCAAAGGCGGCCATACAAGCATTTTTGATGAAGAACATCCAAGTCGTCCAAATGAGGTCATCACATCAGAAATGATTGAAAACATCTATGATATAGTGATAAATGATCGAAGAGTGAAACTGCGTGAGATTGTTGAGACTGTAGATATCTCAATTGAACGGGTGCAGAACATTTTAACAACTAATTTGGATATGAGAAAGCTTTCCACAAGATGAGTGCCGCGATTGTTCACATTTCACAATAAACACGCGCACGTGTGTCAACTTCAAAAGAAGATTTGGCGATTTTAAAGCTCAATAAGAATGATTTTTGGATTGGATCGTTTCAATCATGTTGTGAAACGAAAATGTCCAGATTTGATGAAGAATAAAATTCTCTTTCATCAAGACAATGTACGCGTGCACACTTGTATCATCGCCCCCAGCAATTATTCTCTATTTGCGAATATGAAAAAATGGCTCGGAGGAAAAAAAAGTAACTCAAACGATGAGGAGATTACTGAAACAAACGCCTATTTTAAGGGGTTGGAGAAATCGTATTTTTTAGATGGGATACAAAAGATAGAAAAACGTTGGACCAAGTGTATCGAGCTAAAAGAAGTGTGCTGAAAAATAAAATAAATTTGACACTGACACATATCACACATCCCTCATACATATGTACATATATATATATATATATATATATATATATATATATATATATATATATATATATATATATATATATATACAGTCGAAACTCTATATAGTGAAAAACTCTTTATAGTGCAATTTTTTCAAGACCTAGAATATCTTACATACATGGCAATATATACGGATTTTTTCTTTATATAGTGAAAAACTCTCTATAGTGAAATTTCGGTCAACATTTTGATCTTTTACTATATAGAGTGTCGACTGTATATATATATATATATATATATATATATATATATATATATATATATATATATATATATATATAAAATAGAAGTATCAAGGTTTTGAGAATTTAATAATTAAAAATTTTTCTTATTTGTTACGAACTTTTTTGACCGTCCTCCAGAACCCCACAACTGTTTCCATATATTTTCCATCCATACTTATAAAAAAATCAGTAAATGCTCATCCGTTGTTTTAGGTATTCGTGCTTGCAAGCAATGGAAGCAGCAAAGGACCAAAAACCTTGGTTCGGTATCGAACAAGAATACACACTCTTAGATATGGACCTTAGACCCCTAGGTTGGCCTAAAAATGGATTCCCCGGCCCTCAGGGTCCCTATTACTGTGGCGTAGGAGCTAACAAAGTTTACGCTAGGGATATCGTTGAAGCTCATTATAGAGCTTGTCTGTATGCTGGTGTTAGTATTGCTGGTAGTAATGCTGAAGTTATGCCCGCTCAAGTAAGTGAACTTTTTATTTTTTATTAATTTGCTAAAAACATAAATGTTTTTGTTAACTGTCATTGTAGTTATTCTGTCAGACCAAGTTATTCTTAATCATTTATATATTAGAAAAAGAAACTTAAAAAAACATTTTTTTTGATACAAAACGCCATTTTTTTTACGTAAAATATGTCATTTTTTCTGGGACTAGCATACGTGCTGTGGAGAAATCCTTAAAGCATTACAGAAGCGGCGTGTGCGGAAAAAGCGATTCACGTTGGTCTTGAATCGCGGTAAATTGTACTCGGTGGGAAACATAGTCCTGGGCAAATTATTCCAAAAGGGTAAGATACAAAAGACTTCTGCAAGCTAAACCTCATACGGATGTGAAATGTTAGCGAGACGGGTATTCCTGACATGCCCCGCTCTGGGGAAATTAAGCTGGCTACATCCACCGAACACTTTCTCTGAAAATACTTATAGAAGTTATTCAAGTCGCCAACCATTCTTTGATATTCCAAGGAATCAAGGTGGCTGATGGGTTCTGGGTTTCCTTTCAGGCGAACAGCTCTCATCTGAACAAAATCCAACAAATGTAGTGTCTGTTTGGGAGTAGAACCCTAAACGTAACAGCAATATTCCGTCGTTGATCATTTGATTTTTACTTACGAAAGCCATATTGATGGTCGCTAATAATATTAAATCCTTTTAGATATTTTAAAGGATGCCGATTGATAGCCTTTTCCAAAACTTTCAATACTACTGAGAGTAGTGTGACTGGTCGGTAGTTGTTTGGCAAGGTCTTCTTACCTTTTTTTGGGTACCGACTGAACTGTATTGCATTTCCAGCAGAAAGAAAATATTCCCTTTTTGCGCGATGGGTTGAAAAGTCTATAAAAAAGTGGTATTAGTTAGCTTGCTCATTTTTTGAGTGCTGTGGCATATACTGTTACTGTTTGATTAATTTTTTACACAGTTCGTTTCAGTTTTTTTGATTAAAAATATTGTTTAAGTATTTAAATGGGTAACTACGGTAAGTCTCCTCTAATCCTCCTCTGTGAGCGCACTGTATGGTGCAATAAAATTCCTCCTTTGTAATATCACAGAGCGATTAAATTAGCCTCGCCTTTCACTAAAATTTTTTGATTAGACAGATAAGAGTTTAAACAGATAAATGTTACTAGTCAGTGAAGCGGAAAAATCATTGGAACTCCTTAATCCTCAAGAATAGTAGCTACTTTAATATATATATTTTTTAAATGTTTGTTTTAATATATTATGTGAAATTTTTATATAATTTAAAGCTTTTTATAATGA
Source organism: Pachyrhynchus sulphureomaculatus (assembly GCA_019049505.1). Taxonomy (NCBI): domain Eukaryota; kingdom Metazoa; phylum Arthropoda; class Insecta; order Coleoptera; family Curculionidae; genus Pachyrhynchus; species Pachyrhynchus sulphureomaculatus. The sequence goes on from CM032453.1 coordinate 50,919,100, forward strand.
CGTAATTAGAAAAAGACTAAATACACCTTGCTATTTTAGATTTCATTAAATATCGGGAAACAAAATGAATTTTTTCCATAGATATCATTATTATTGTTTAAACACTACAATATTTCTGATTTCAAATACTATATTAAAACAAACATCTTTTTTAAAAAAAATGTTCAAAATTAGAACGGTTCTTGAGGATTAAGAAGTAAAAACCTTCAGTGATTCGACTATATGGTACAGAATATCAACGAAATATTTAAATTAATGAAAAAGAACCCCGCACTAATCTTATGGAAATTGGATCCCGGTCAAATCGGCTGAAAATATAATATATTAGGCTTCAAGCCATTCTGATCAAAAGTCTCCATGGACACAAAGTCAAAAAATGGATAGATTAGGCATTATTGAGCATAGAATTAGTAAAAAAATCGCTGAGAAAATCCGTTTTTTTAAGGACTTATTTTAACTAAAACATCATTTTAACGAAAAATTCGAACGGGATATTTTTTTTGGGTCAGTAATTATTATAAATATAATAATTACTGACCCATTTCGCTCCTACTTTCGAGTATTGGCCATTTTGGTCAATTGTGAAGTCTAGAATCCAGAAAAGGGCCAAAAATAAACGCTATTAGAAAGTAGGATCAAATTGGTTCAAATTAATTATTAACTCAAAAACACAAAATTTCGTTAGAATTTTTCGCAAAAATATATTGTAGACAAGTTAAATTAAAAGAAGACTCCAGAAATGGCCAAAATGGCCAATACTGGAATGTAGGAACGAAATGGGTCAAAATAATTATTATATGCATAATTAGCAAACCAAAAAACATATAATCCCGTTGGAATTTTTCGTAAAAGCATGTTCTAGTCAAAATAAGTCCTCGCAAAAACGCAAAAATAGCATTTTCTCAACGGTTTTTTACTAATTCCACGCTAGATAATTCCTAATCTATCCATTTTTAGACTTTGTGTCCATGGAGACTTTTGATCGGAATGACTTGAAGCATAACATATATTCAGCCGATTTGACCGGGATCCAATTTCCATAGGATTAGTGCGGGGTTCTTTATTTTTATTTACTGCTGGAATTAAAAAAATATTTATTTAGAAAAGTGAATGTCCTCATTTATATATAAGTGATGTTTTCTGAATTAAATATAACAATATCATAAGTATAATTTTTGATCTAGCTAATGCTTTTGAATTATGAGATATTATGTGCTAAACTTCTATATTCTTACTTCATGCAAAGATTTGTCCGTGATTTGTTATTGTCTATTTAACGGAAATTAAATTACCGGTAGCAAAAAGTGTTCTTTAAGGATTTGTTCGATTATTATTTGTCTTAAATACTTTTAGAAATAAAAAATAATTCTCAAGTTACGAGGATTGTATGATAATTACCTGGCCTAGGCCACAGATGACGCTAGTATTATTTAAAAAATGATATTTTTCGTAAACATAACCTTCCACAAGAATCCTGTCAAATTTTCCAGTCGCTGCGTGATTTAATTTGGGAGTGGCAGCCATTTAAATAGAACAACTTTTGTGATTTTACAACAATGGAAAAAATTGAATATCGAACAATGATAAAATATTTGTTTTTGAAAAACAAAACGAAGGATGACAGGAAAGCGAAACTCGGCGGAGTTTATGGGGACTCTGTACCTTCGTTACATAAAATATTAGACAGCTGAATTTAATCGCGGCCGTACAAGTATTTTTGATGAAGAACGTCCAGGTCCTCCAAATGATGCCACCGCGTCAGAAATGATTGAAAAAACCCACGATATAGTGATAAATGATCGGAAAGTGAAAGTGTATGAGATTGCTGAGACTGTGGGCATCTCAAATGAACGAGTGCAGAACACTTTAACAACTCATTTGGATATCAGAAAGCTTTCTGCAAGATAGGTGTCGCGATTGCTTACAATTGACAATAAACACGCATGTGTGTCAACTTCAAAAGAATGTTTGGCATGTTAAAGCGCAATCGAAATGTTTTTTAGCATCGATTCATAACTGTTGATGAAAAATGGATTCATCACAGCACTCCAGAAACCAAAGAACAGTCCAAACAATGGGTTTTCCAGAACATCAAGGCAACTTTATCGGCCAACAAAGTCATGGTCAGTGTTTTGGGATGCCCGTTGCATAATCCACGTCGATTACCTTGAAAAATGCAAAACGATTAATGGACAGTATTATGTCAACTTAATGGATCGTTTGAAGCATGCTATGAAAGGAAAACGTCCGCATCTGGCGAACAAAAAATATTCTCCTTCATCAAGATAATGCACGCGTGTATACTTTTGTCATTCCCATGGCAAAATTTCTTGAGTTAGGATACGAATTGCTTCCGCAGCCACCTTATTCGCCAGATTTAGCGCCCAGCGTTATTTTCTATTTCCGAGTATGAAAAAATGGCTCGGCGAAAAAAAATTTGGCTTGAAGAAATCGTATTTTTTAGATGGGATACAAAAGATAGAAAAACTTTAGACTAAGTATATCGAGCTGAAAGGAGACTATGCTGAAAAATAAAATAAAGGCCAGGTACTTATCATACAACCCTCGTATTCTCAATTTTAAATACTAGGACTGCAACATGCACTAAAGAATAAGATTGTAAATTTATTTCGAATGCACAATATTGCTATTTAGTTTCGATTAGATACTCTTTTAAAAATTCCTGTGTTGTCTCGAATTAATTCTGAATGAGCTCATGCCATTTAGTTATTGTAAAGAAATACATTATTCTAATTATAATTATCAACAATTTCAAAAGTTGTAAATAATTTTTTACACGCGATGACAGAAAATGCGCCGACCGACCTTTAATCTCGGCACGCAGTTTGTTCATTATGTGGTTTATCTGTAAACAAAAAACCAACAGTTTTATTCCTATTTACTTAGATTTGTGTCAGCTCTCGTTAATTGTTTCACAGTTATTTATTCGGAGAATTAAGAGAACAATTTATGTTTGTTGTGATAAGAAAAAAACCAAATCATTGGTTGGTACTTCCCCGATCGTAATTACATGCATCTATTGTGTTTTTTATCTATACGTAAGTAACGCCAAAACTAGCAATATTTAGCATTTAGACTGCTCACATAATAACTTTTTCTCAGACCAAAAAAATAGCAGCTATCAATAGAACCTCCATAATTCATATAGGTGGGAAAGATCGTGGGTGGTCGCCGAAAGGCGATAATACCGTTTAGAGCTCCCTCTTTATAAGGTGACAGGGCCGTATTAGATATGACTACCTAAATATTACAAAAGGGTTTCATGTGAAGCTCAATTTTCATGGAGGTATTTACAGATATTTTAGTGTTTGTATATAGTAAAATTCATTTTTGAAAGTCAAGTAAATTAGAGCTTCTGTCAAATCAAAAAATTAATCATTTCAATTCAATCTACAAAATTTGTATTTAGATAAATATATTCTGTGGGTCAAAAATCAATCTCATTAGTATTCCTATTATTAGATTCATTGTGATCAATTACAATCTGCTCAATCTGTACTTTGAGCTCCTGTTCTTCTTCAGTCAATGCGTAGGCAATGTACTTTTCCAGTGTCGATTCTACTAAATTTAGGTTCTGAATTTGAAGTTTGTGTCCTAACATTGTCTCAAATATTTATTATTGAATATATTTCCCCATAGGCTTTATTGGATTAAAGATGCAGTAGAGTGCTAATCTTTGATGAAGGGGATATATATATATATATATACTCGTATATATATATATATATATATATATACTCGTATATATATATATATATATATATATATATATATATATATATATATATATATATATATATATATATAGGTGTGTGTGTATATATCATGTCCTTTTTTCTTGGACATATGTTTGGTTCTAGTTGCCTTTATTTTATCGAACCACGAATTTTATTGACAGTTTAAAAAAAATATATTACTCATTTCGAATACCTCTTACATATAGTCTGTCAAATGATGACCGCCTGTATTCTTGAAAAAAATGTGTTTTGAGAAAATTTTTCACCATCAGTGTATTCTTTAGTCCTTTTGGATTTTACGTGATTTCGACGAAAGTTCGGAATCGACTGATACTTTTGCTAAAATGCGTCGTAGACAGAGGTTTCCTCTACCGATTTTTTGTTGAATTCCTAGAATCACATCTACCAAAAATGAATTATATCGGACACGTTCTTACTTTACAGACTGTAGTTCTCTTTTCCCTTTTAGTGTTGTAAAAAACTAACTAAGAAATAAGACGCATTCGAGATGCGTAAGATATTTTTATATTCCATATTTAATGATAACTCCTTTTTGTTAGGAGTGCTGACAAAATGTTTTATCTTACATAGCTCTAACGTCAGTTAATTTTGTAGGTAATAAATACGATAGTAAAATTTAATAAAACCCAATAAGATGAGTGAAAAGTTATTAAAATTTGTGTTTTTATAAGGTAAAGATAACCCTAATGACAAAGAAAATAAAGAGAATATAGAAAAAAAAAGTGGTTACAGAATAAGTTGTTATCAGTTATCATATCCGGATATGTTTATTCCCTCTGAAATTTTTGACGTATTCATTCACGTCCAATTATTCTACTAAAAAAATAAATAAGATATTGACATGTACCGATATCAGTTTATCTGACGACGGTTTTCGTGTGAAAACAGTGTAAATAAAAAAGAAATATATCGTAGTTTATAAGATTTTAAGATTAAAATAAGTTAGTCACAAGCTGATAAAACATACAAACGTATTGTTGAAAAAAAAAAACCAAACCCAAATATTTTTTTTGCTCTTTTTAGTGCTTCGTATCAAAAATTAAAAAACAACCTCTTTTCTCTAAAACTATTTGACATATAAAGTTGAAGTTTGACACAAATATAGCAATCACAGCCGTATAGTTTTGAAAGTTAAATTTGAACTTAAGGGGTTGGTTTGAGGGGTGAAACCGGAAGTGAAAAAAAACTTCAAGGTCATCTAGTTGGATGTCAAATGAAAGTTTGTGAAAACACAAGCTCAAAAATATATGTGACGTATTACTCGCGCAAACTTGTCTTTATATTATTTTCAAAAAATTGACAAAAATTGTCGTCCCCCCACTGTATCTCTAAGAGTACTAGTTGCAGATCATTTTATACTTTCGCAATAGAAAATTTTATTTCAAAAGCAATCAGGGTACGGAACACTAATTGCGCAAGTCCGGCTTGGACTTCGCTGGTTTTTTTTAACACAGTATTGTAACACATTTAGCTTGCACAATCGTACACTAGTTAAATCACACAAAAGAACAATATTACAACAATATAACCATCTCACATCTTGATTTCTAGAACAAAATATGACGATAATTTAAATATATTGTGTTTATCCACTTCATCAATATGGTATTCTTTCAAAAAAATCATCTCATTTTCATTGAATCTAATTAATCTTTGTTAATTTAAATATTTGCAAGAATTCTAATATTTTTCTGTTGTAAAAATTTGATTATTTAAGTTTTTTGCAGTTTGAGGTAGATTTTTTCATTTCATGAATGGTACAAGACGCTGTCTATTACAATCAGTAAATTACATTTAACAAATTCCCTTTCATTTCCAGCAGGAATAATTTTCCTTTGTCCAGTGAACGCGTATTAAAATACTGTAGTTAATTATACCTAAAAAAGCATTTACTATCCCATTTGTCTAGCATTTCCTATGACATCATGGATGTAATTCATGTTTTATCCAGGTATATCATTAATCTAGTTTGACCTCTATAATCAGCAATTTTCTCTAAATATTTTTTCGCCTTTTCTATTATGTGTTGTTTTTAATCTTCTCTATTATTGTATGAAAATTTTAGTTTCCTTTTTATTGCTTTAAATATAATTTCAATAAAGACCAGTTTATATAGTAGTTGATCTTAAATGCTCTACAAAAACAACAACAATAATAAATAATAAATTTAAAAACTACACTAACTGATATAGAAAACAAGTATTATCAATATAAGGCAAAATATCAAATAAGAACTACTAACTTCTTTTGAGATGCAAAAATATCCGTATTTAACAAAGAGCCCACATAATCTTAGCCCTTGATCCGGACCATCGCCGCTTTTGGTCTCGCTCACCTAAATGATTTATAAGGGTCATTTTTACAAGGCTGAAGGAGTTGAAATGGTTGCATAGTAAGGATAGAGAAAGGCTATATCTGGGTTACTTTCAGTATAGACTGTTAAAGACCAGAGTGCCGGAGTATCTGCATGGAAGGCTGTATTATCGAAGCTCGGTACATCAGCGTAATATAAAGTTCAACGATTGCTTTCAAACAGCTAAGCATCGTACAACTCTGCATAAATAGTCTTTCAGTGAGAGATTTCTGGAAGTTTTCTTGCTCTGGCTGAATTTTCTTTCAGAAGTCAGAGTTACTGATTATTGGTATTATTATGACTTTGTGTTTGTTATTATTATGTATTTTTTATAGGGTAAAGTGAGGATCACGGTTTGTTTGTATATGGGTATTAATATCAATTCATGTGGAATTGCGTTTTTTGTTTTTTTTTCTCCTTTTTTTGTGTAGTTAAGTAGAGTTAAGTAATGATTGTGACTTCTTGAATTATATTTGAGTTTTATTTCTTTTCTTTGTTTTTTTTTCAGTGTATCGTATTATTTTTTTTTTTGGAAACTTGATTAACAACAGCACTGCTAGATTTCGCCGATTATAAAATAACGACGTTTATTATTATTATTAATTGCTCTTTTTCTGTAGTAGCCTAAAGTTATTGTGCGACTGTAACTGCCCAGCGAATACCGATGTTGTTTTTAAGAGTCTTGTTTAGCGTACGTCACTTGATGACTAATAACCAAAAAAACATATAATATAATTCACCTGACCAGTATTTTACTCGTGGACTACCAGTTTCTTCAGTCTCTGTCACGATACATGCAAGTGTATCGTGAATAGCAATGAAAATCAAAATATTCATGAATTATGATCGGCGAAGTACACTAGACTTTACATTGGAGCATTTGAATAATTCTCACGTCATAGTTTATTACCTAATTAGCATAATAAAAAAACCATTAAGTTTCATTCAAGCATGGCATAATAATTTTTTAAATATCAGCTGAGGCACAGACAATAATTACTACATAACTTTTAATTATATTTTATTAATTAAGCCTAACTTTAATCTAAGACATAATTATTAACTTTAAATAAAAAATCGAATTAATTATAATGTATAAATAGGACAGTATACTACATTAAAGTAGGATGATTAATTAGATTTACTTGTGTCAAGGTGATGTAGTCCACCTAACCCACAAAAGAGATATCAGAACAATATGTACAGGGTGATAATTTTTAGGTGCCCTGCCCCGATTTATGGAAAATTGTCGGATATTTATTTTTTTTTCAGTTTAGAATAGTATAGTGCATGTTAAGAAGTATATTGACGTATTTGAGATTTGGCAGTGAAAACGACGCTGAGCGCCGCGACGCCAAACAACTTTTTTTCCATCAACATACCTTTTGTAAAACGACATTGGAAAGCCCTAATTTTTTTCAACATTTTTTCCTTAAACTGTTTTTTTCTAATTTATTTTACAAAAAAGTTATGCACCAAAGACCCGCTAAACTATTATTTTTTAGTGATCGCGGTTGCCACGGATCGTACGCCACGTTTGGCGATTTTCAAACAATTTATCTAATAGGCGGCTGTCATACTTTAATCTGACAGCTCTTGTTTTCACACCTATTCAATTCAATAGAGTTAAACTAAGTAAACAGTGTGTTAATAGCTTCTGGTTGAAGTTATTTCCCACGCTGAAAAAATAGATATGATTCTTATTTATGGAGAAGCAAGAAGAAATTCTCGGGAAGCCTTTAGACTCTATCGAGAACGTTACTCCGACAGGTGTATCCCGGATCAAGATTAGAGAATTTTTAGGAGCAATATGGATTCATTTTCTGGGCAGAAAGGTATTTCTAAACGAAAAACTGTTTTGACACATGAAAAAATAGCCGAAGTTATGCAATATTTTCAAAACCATCCATATACTTCAATCAGACACGATTCTGTTGTCTACCTGCTTTTCCGTGCATTGGTGCTTCTGTTTAATATGTCTGGATATACTTAGTATGTCTATGTAATTAATGTAAGTCTGAGAAAAAAAAACCGTTTTAGAATTAATGTAACAGTAGTTACGATAATACTTCTAGAAGTATAAAATCAATAGAGCCACGTTGTCGACAGTCACGATTTCTTGGTTTTACTGATGTTTTGTTTGATGCATCCATGATTGTCCTTATGAGGCAAGATACATTTTTAAGCAAAGAAACAAACAAAAGTAGATGCATCTCTATATTAAAATAAAAATTGGAACCTGCCAACATCGCTGTCAAACAAGCCAAACGAGACTGATACACTTATTTTAAAAACCGCTTTGGAACACTCTCATCCTAATATTAAAACAATAGTGGTTCGTGAGGATGTTAATTTATCGATTCTCTTAACTGCAAGAGCATTACCCGATCAAGAAATTTCTTTATTAAAACTAGGGAGAGGAAAAACTGAAGCTAAAATATATTCTTCTAAAGGTATGGAAAATTGTAACAGTAAGAATCATTTTTATTGGTCCATGCTATTCGCGGCTGTGATGTTACATCTGCATTGTTTCAAATAGGAAAAAAGAAAGTTGTAAAAACTACTTAAAAATCGCGAGGATTGTGCCGCAGTTTTCAAAATATCATAAAGCCCACGTGAAGTAATCGCTGACAATGAAATTCGCTTACTTCTGGCAATGTACAATGCTAAATGTAACGAAAAATCAATTGACAAATACATCTTTCACTTGTAAAATCAACCGAACTAAATAAGCCCCTCAAATTAGTAAATCTACCACCCACATTCAATGCATCGCAACAGCATTTATTTAGAGTCTATTTCCAGGTCCAAAAATGGCTTGATAATAAGTTAAATCTTGAAGGCTGGAGGTGGACGATTTACAACAATAGATTGGAACCAATTCAAAATCTTTTGTCACCGACTCCTGATGAATTAATTAAAAATATATTCTGGCGACAATGCGAGTTGTAGTTGTAGAAAAATTGGTTTCCGCTGTTCTTTGGTATGCGGGCATTGCCGTGGGCAATCATGTTCAAAAGCCAATACTGAAGGAAGCGAAAATAATGCAGACATCGATGAAGAAACATATCCGACGGCTTTAGTTCAAGAACTGATAGAATCAACATATGAACGTGTTGAGAAGTTGTTGAAGAAGATGAGGAAGTTCTAATGGGAATAGATCAGGAAGATAGATCTGAATAATTTAAACCGATTCTTTTCTACTTCAAGGTAGATTAGGCCTACTGGGGATACAACATTAAAAAAACGCACCCTTTACTCTACCCCCGTTGTGATGTGGAAAATAGTAAACCTTAAAAAAAAACGAATATTATTACTACAAATTTTCTAATAACTATATTCCTCGAACCTCTTTCACCCTCTAAAAAAACCCACTGCTCAAATCAAGGGTCCTTTTCCGGATATGTTAGAATAAAAAATCAGCTTGGTCGTAATTTTTTAGAAGTCAAAGTCTAATTTGACTGGACCAAATTTTTTTAAACGGACTAAAAATCCTATTTAATACTGTGCTCATATGTAGAGGGTGCCATTTAAAAAAATTCTCGTTGACCTTGTAACCTGTCAAATTTGAGAAGTGATAAATTTTTTGTTTATCATATTTAACGTCCTCATAAAAAATTAATCTTAGTACTGAAAGAATTTTCTTGTTATGTCGAATAGGAAAATACTGAATTAGGTTTAAAAAAATCCCTGTACACCAATATTCACATCTGTTTGGTATAATAAATTATTCTGTGATAGATAATAATATTATGACAATAGCCACGATTATAAATTTGTTTCTATTTCTAGATTGAAATAGTACAAGGACTGGTATATAAATTTATGTGATAATTGAAGAAGTTAACCATAACCTCGATTAGTTATTATTTTTTTGTGACATATAACGGCTGAGTTTAGTGGCCTTAGTCCATAGGCGTCCCATAAAAACCTTTTAATTTTTTTAATTTGTAGTTTATAGTTTATAATGAAAAAACAAACCGATAAATTAAAGAAACGTTCGCCATATATCAAACTACAGCCTTGAGAAAATTATTTCTCCAAAATAATGGCATCTAAATGTTCTTGGCACTCGTCCAAGCGAGAAGTGAAAATATTAATCACTGCGCTCGTCACGGAATTTCCGTGATCGCTACTATATTTTCTTCTAAGTGTTCAAGAAAGTGAGTATTGTTACTTTAAACTTCAGTTTAGAGATATCTTCACAAAGAAAAAACCTGTCAAGGTTAGATGAAGGCTAATTTATATCACCTGTAAATCAATTTATTCCATAAACCTTCTAGAATGACTAGCAAAGATGAGTTTAAAATGTGGAATGCCGCCTCATCCAGCTCAAACCAGGTGCTCTGATTAAAATTATGACAATTTTTAAAGCGGGTATGAATAAGCTTTTAATCATAATCTCATATCGCAGCAAATTAATAGTTGCTATGCAGCTTTTGTCGTGTTCAAAAAAATACGTGTCGATTAATCCAGGCGCTAGTCTTGAGTTCAAAGTCATCAATTTAGTGAATAAAAAGGATTTTGATGCTTCAATTTTGGATTTATAAGACTCCAACTAACATTAAAAAACAAGCTAGGTAAATCTTAATACCTCTGCAGAGTTATATAAATTGCTGTATAATCGATAGTAGATATTTTTTTTTCATCTCGGGAAGCGTTTGATTATTGGATATCCTTCTGGTTCTTTTACTCCAGCCACTCTAGCACGATACTGTATATGAAGAGTTAACGATAGAGTAAAGTTTATTATCTCATTTATTTCGGGAATGACGAAAAAATATTAAATACAATAGTTTTAGGGAATGTTAAGGTGCACAACTTTTTTATTAACAATGTTATATACCTAAACCTAGTAGTTTTTCTAATATTTCAATTTTTTTAAAAAAATACTAGTTTTTTTTTTTGTAAAAATTGTTTCTAAAGGTGGAATACTCATAATTGGGACGAGCGTTCTATAGAGATGAAAAAAAAAGATATATATATATATATATATATATATATATATATATATATATATATATATATATATATATATATATTTATATATATATAATGAAATTTGAGTTAGATGCTACAGGGTGTTCAAAATAAATTTATGTATTTCTACTATTTTAAATTTTTTTTGATAGATTTTACAAAACCGTCCAACTTTTATTAAGTATGTCATATACCTATTTCTAATAGTTTTCGATTTACTTTGAATTTTTCAATTTTTACCCTTGTTTTTAATGCACTTACGCTATTGTGAAAACATAAAGAAATAGTTAATAATAATTTTAATATAGTTTAACTTATTTACTGATTAATTATTATGACGTAATCAATGTTCAAAAATATGCCCGTCTACTTGAATACACATGTTGGTCGTTTTACTATATTTTCCTTCACTTTCTTTAGCATAAAGGGCGTTATTGTCCTGCACGCATCCCGTATCCTATTTTCCATATCTACTGGTGTTTTAGGGGGATTCACATAAACACGATCTTTAATGTAGCCCCACAAGAGGAAGTCTAAAGGTGTTAAGTCACATGATTGAGGGGGCCACTGAATGAATCCATCCCTACCGATCCATTTTTGTGGATAGCGATCGTTTAAAAATTCCCGAACTTCCCGGTGGTAATGAGCAGGAGCTCCATCTTGTTGAATCTGCATTTGCTCCCTTTCAAAGTTATCAACTTCTTTAAGAAGCTGGGGTAATTCTGTTTGCAAAAAATTTAAATATCTAGGCCCGTTAAGCGGTTCTCGGAAAAAATATAGACCAATAATTCGAAAATTTAATATTCCACACCATATATTAAGCGACCAATAGTTTTGGTTTTGAACTTCCTGGACCCATAATGGATCAACTGTTAAGTAATAATGCATGTTATGGCTGTTAATTGCTCCATTACTGCGAAAAGTAGCTTCATCAGAAAGCATTATTTTGGATCGGCCTCTTTTGCTCCATTCACGGTGGTACAAAAGTTTACTCATCGTTCAAAATCACGGTCTTGAAGTTCTTGGTGTAGTTCCATATGAAAGGGATGATACTTGTATTTTCTCGTAGTGCGATTGGCCGTAGATTGAGATGTGTTAGATAAATCAACTAGTTGACGGCTGCTGACTTGGGGATTATCTTCAACATGAAGTAAAATCTCCATTTCTTTTTCCTCATTGGTAGCATTCTGTTTTACTACTTTCCGTTTCATATACTCAACGCTACCACTAGCATCAAACCGTTCCATTAAGTACTGAAAAGGTTTTCTAGATAGTATACGTTTATTAGGGTACTTCGCTCCGTAAAGCCTTACTGTCAAAAAACAATTTTTTCCCGCCTCGCCCAGTATATAAACCATATCAATTAATTCATTTTTAGGAAAATCCATAATTGTTACCTTTATACGTCGCTTACTACAACTTAAACTATTGTTACTTGCTTAATAGACACGTCGAAATTTGACAATGCCTACATTTTTGTTTTATCTTGGCAACTATGATGTTATAGCGTAAGTGTATTAAAAACAAGGGTAAAAATTGAAAAATTCAAAATAAATCGAAAACTATTAGAAATAGGTATATGACATACTTAATAAGAGTTGGAGAGTTTTGTAAAATCTATCAGAAAAAATAATAATATACAGGGTATGCCTTTTAAAAAATTTGAGATTTTTCAATTTAAAATAGTCGAAATGTATCAATTTATTTTGAACATCCTGTAGCATCTAACTCAAATTTCTTTTTATATATCTTTTTTTTTCGTCTCTATCGAACGCTCGTATTCCACCTTCAGAAACAATGACGCTACTGATAATTTTTTACAAAACTAAAAACTAGTATTTTTTAAAAAAAATTGAAATATTAGAAAAAACTATTAGGTTTAGATATATAACATTGTTAATAAAAAAGTTACCAAATTTTACGCAGAATTTAAAAATAAATTAGAAAATAGGATGTTCCATTTAAAAAACGTATGTTATATCGGCCACACTTTTTTTAAGTACCCTGTGTACTCAAAAATAATTTTAAACTGTGCACCTTAACATTCCCTAAAACTATTGTATTTAATATTTTTTCGTCATTCCCGAAACAAATGAGATAATGAACTTTACTCTATCGTTGACTCGCCCTGTACATGTTATTAACACACACTTTGGCTATGTTGAATTCGTAAAGCGTTTGTATTAGCTTTGATAAGTATGGCGGGAGTTCCCATTTCTCTCAGAATCGACCATAGTTTCGGCCATCACCTTATCAAATGCTTTCTGATAGTCGATGAAGCAGACATAAATTATGATGTTATATTTTGTTCCTTTCTCTGTCAGCTGACGCACATTCAAAATTTGCTCCCGTGTTCTCTTTCTTGGTTTGCTTCCAATTATCCACCGCATTATTGTGTATACCTCTACCTGATATACAGTGATATATGGTCTCAACGAAATACTATTGTTCTCTATCCCATTATATATTTCTGTTCTAAGTACTTGTCTGGTCTATGACCTGTCTGCATCATCATTATCATCATCATCATTTGTCTAAACCCAAGGTATTAATTGCTAGATTTTGCCTAGTATATCCGATCTCTTATATTTATCTCGTAGTTCCTGTTTAATAAGTATACAAGGATTATGTGGTCCAAATATGACATTTTCTACTTTGCCGCCAATTTTATGCTGCTCCAAGTTGGTAAAAACGCCAGTTGGTTTGTCTATCGGCCTGAAGAATCCTATTCTTACCTTTTCTTGTATCACTATCTAAAGAGAGATTCAATGAACTTTTATGGCGGTTGTTGGTGTGCTTTTCATTACCCTCGTTATGGTTAAACAGATAAAGTCTTCGTAACTTACTTGGTTTAGACATAGCAGTCCGTTGTTGCACTTTAGTCCATCATACTAATGATGTATATTTTATTATAGGTATATCCACAATTAAATATGTCCAAGACATTATGTTTTGTTTTAAACCACATGTTTTTCCGGCAACACCTATCACTAACATCATTGCAGCCTCTGCTCTATTTTTAACTTTAAGTGGTGATCCGAGGTTAATCTCGAGTTAAATAAAACTAAATATTTAACCTCTTCCGACAGTTTATTTATTTATTTATTTATCTACGGGCAGACCCATTTTATCACATAGTATTTACAGAAAAATTTCAATAATATAGTAAACTTATAACAATACAATACAATAACAACACCAGTAATTATCATTTCAAAAACTCAGTGGACTGTCAACAGTTTTTCTTTTAAACGTTTTAAAGAGAGATTAAAAAAATCAAGATCCGCTTCACTGGCACCATTAGTGATTCTAGTGATCGGCGAGAATAGGCCATAGTTACATCTGTGGTACCTCGGGGCAAAGAGTACGTGGTCCCTTGTTGATCTTGGTGGAACATGAAAATTTATCAGACTCAAGAGATCAGAGCAGTCTATATGACCATTTACAAGTCGAAATAAGAAACATATATCAGCAACTTTCCTTCGTCTTGAAAGTGACTGCAGCTGAAGTCTTCGTAGCTGGTCCCCATAGGCAGTGATGTTCCACTTAAATTTGCAAGAAACATATCTAGCATACTTCCTCTGTACCCTTTCAACACCCTCAATATGCACAGCATACGATGGCGATCACACACATGACAGATACTCCAAAGAAGATCTCACCAAGGCCTTGTACAAAATATTCCCGCTATCTACGGTCCGGAAATCCCTAGTATTCCTACAGACGAAGCCAAGGAATTTAATACATTTGTTAGTAATAAAGTCATAATGAATATGAAAATCAAGCTTAGTGTCCAAATAAATACCCAAGTCACACAATGAGGAGACTCTTTCGAGAAGACAATTATTAATACTGTAGTCATACAAAAGCGGAACTTTCACTCGAAAGAACGACATAATCTTACATTTTTTTTGAATATTTAGTTTCATTTTGTTTCTCCTGCACCACTCACTCACCTTATCCAAGTCTCCCTGCAGTCTCATAGCATCGTCAACAGAATGAATTGCCGTAGACAATTTCAAGTCATCTGCAAAAAACAAGGGCCTTGAAAATAGAATCACCTTTCGTAGGTCATTAATAAATATATTAAACAGCAACGGGCCCAGGTGGCTACCCTGCGGCACACCCAATGCAACAGACACCTCACTTGACACAAAGTCGTATGTATTTTCATTGTAGTTCTGGGGTTGTTAGATCTACTAATTTATTTTTTATATAATTTAGTAGTTATTTACTTCATATTGATAACAAAAAGCTCACACATTTATCGACTAACAAAAAATCTATTCTCTTACAGACACCATCAATTAGCAACTGATATATTTCCACAATACTATTTGCTTTAATTTCGTCAATTTGTTTCATCAATAAATAAATGTCTTCTAATTGATAAATTGAATGTCCAAGTTCCAATTCAATATAAACTCGATAAATCCAGTTTAAAAGTTTCAATAGTAACCGTACTCGTGCTGTATGTCTACTTTTATATGAACAACATCGGATATATTTAGAAAAATTTATTACTTAGTGAAAAGTATCTATTGACGAGTAAGTGCTAAAAATACTAATGAATTTTGACTATAATGGAAAATTTGTGATGGAATTAGTTTTTAAGGCGTGATAATGAGTTTTTGGTACTATAGGAAGGTGCTAATAGTTTACATTTATGTGAAGAACACCTAAAATCTTGGTAAAACTGGTTCGATTTTAAGGTAGCGAAAGTGCTAAATAATAAACCGATCGTAATATTTTAATTACATATGACTACTGTATTAATGATAATTAAATTTACACGTGCAAATTTTTAAAGATGTACGTAAAATTAGGAACCGGAATATTTTTAACATAACAGATACAACTAATAAATTACAGTTCGCCCAATGTTAATTTTCAAAATTTTAGAAGTTCTTGGGATGTTAATTAAAGATGACGTTTCGATGTTTTGCGTTTGATTATAAGAGATATTTGCAAGGATTTTTACAAAAAAACTACAACACTGTGTTTTATTCACTTTAAATTGATATGTTTCTTGTTTTTTAGTGTTCCGTACGGACCACTTATAAGATCACTTCAGTGTCTGTCCGTCCGTCTGCCTGTCTCTCCGTCTGTCTGTCCATCTGCCTGTCCGTCTGTCACACTCTGAAACTATTTGATATAGAAAGTGAAAATTTGACACTAATATAGGAATTGATGGCCCCATCAAAGTCGTGTAGTTTTAAAAGTTAAATTTCGACTTAAAGGATTAATTAGTTTTGGAGGGTCAAATCGGAAGTGAAAAAAAATATTTTACGAGGTCATCGAGAGGGGTATCAAATGAAAGCTTGTGAAAACACGAGTTCAAAAAAATATATGTAATGTAATACTTGCCTTTTCTTTGTAATATTTTTGCCAAAAATCCCCCCCTTATGTCAAAAAGTACTAATCAAAAAATTTTAAAAAAATTCTGGAATATGCTCCACAGGGTGTAGATTGAACGAAAATTATCACGGGTGTCTTACATTAAATAAATTATCTTATATAAAAAAAAAAACAAAAATTTCAAGACCATTGGGAACAAACTTTGTTGAAAACTAATTTGGGGTGTGTTTTGTGAAGTCATTGATCATTTTATACCTCCGTAACAAAAATGTTTATTTTAAAAACAATCTACCTACGGAACACTAATTTTGCAAGTCCGACTTGCACTTGGCCGGTTATATTTCACAGCCATTTATAGGATAAGTATTGAATTTCTTCTGAAACCTTCCTTCTTCCTGGCCAAGTCGGAAACTTTCACCCTCTATATGTTCTTGCTAATTTATCTCTACAAGAGACTAAAAATTACAAAAAATTTAAAAAAAAAATACCACAAGAATTCAGTTTTTAGCCAAAAGCGAAAGAGAGGCAAAGATTTGAAAAGTCCTACAACCAAAAAAAGTGAGATTATTTCAAGATTTTCAACCAGGTCTTGTTACAATGTTTTAGTTTTTCCATCAATTAAAGAGAATCCTCAAAAATAAAAATATCGATGATCTAGATATCCGCATCATATGCAATCTATATTGGAACCAGACAGCGAGAGTAAAAGTGGAGAACATGATTACGGAAGAGATAGAGATCCGCGGAGGAGTACGTCAGGGCTACATACTGTCACCCCTTTTGTTTAATATCTATAGCGAAAGTATATGTCAGGAAGCTCTGTCTGAGGCGGACGAGGGCATAACGGTAAACGGTGAAACCCTGAATAATGTAAGATACGCCGATGACACAGTTCTGCTAGCAGAAAGTTTAGAAGACCTACAACATCTTGTTGAGCGGTTAAATAACAGCTGCAATAAATTTGGTCTAAAGATAAATCTAAAGAAAACAAAATTTATGGTGATAAATAACCAGGATCGTCTTCTGGTTAATAACATAAGTGTTGAGAAAGTCAATTGCTACAAATACTTGAGAACATGGCTGAACGAGAACACAGATCAGACAAAGGAGATTAAAATCCGAATAGAGATATCAAGATCAAGCTTTAAAAGAATGAGAAAACTCTTTTGCAATCGAGATCTAAGCCTGGTACTGCGGTTACGAATGTTGCGTTGTTATGTCTTCTCAACGCTTCTTTATGGAGTGGAAGCATGGACTTTGAGGCAAAACAATACTAAAAGTATTAAAGCTTTTGAGATGTGGTGTTATCGGCGTATTCTGAAAGTGTCATGGATTGATAGGGTAATCAATAACGAGATTCTCCAAAGACTAAACAAAGCCCCAGAACTAATGAACACTATTAAAAAAAGGAAGCTGGAATATTTGGGACACGTGTTGAGGGGAGAAGGGGTATTCACTGTTGCGGAATATTATGCAGGGTAAAATTAAAGGGAAGAGAAATGTTGGACGAAGAAGAATATCGTGGTTGCGTAACTTGCGCGACTGGTTTGGCTGCAGCTCAATTGAATTGTTTAGAAAAGCAGCAAATAAAGTGAGAGTAGCTGTGATGATTTCTAATTTCCGATAGGAGTGGTATTCGAAGAAGAAGAAGTATTTCGACAAAGCTAAATCAAAATTACATGTATTATGGCAAAATCATTTTAGGTTGAGAATGATGCCATGGAATCATTTTGTGTAGGTATACTGTTTACAATTGAACATTCTCAGTTTGTAGTGAAACCAAAATTTGGTAAACTGGGCATGTTTCTCACCAGCGAGAATGATTTTTGTTATTATATTACCCAAGGCTTTTTTAACAGATTGGAATACTTACTAAATTATGGTTTGATAATTTGCAGTTACATCATATGGTTCTCTGTTTTTTTCAGTTTAGGCACGTCGTAAACTGAAATGGGTGATAGGACCTGTAAGGGTAAAAAATCGTCACCCATCATTCACCTTGATCGTGATCTATGTAACTTTAGTATTATGACATAATTGTGAATCGCTCTTAGAAAAACGGCAAGTACAGTCTGTCAAGTAAGAACATGTCGGCGATAATTCATTTTTGGTAGATGCGATTCCAACAATTTAACAAAAAATCGGTATAGGAAACCATTGTCTACGACGCATTTTAGTACAAGTATCAGGCAACTTTCATCGAAATCAGGTAAAATCCAAAATGAGTCACTTGTTTTGCGCGTAGATTCGAGGCAGTTTTTCTTTGTTCCCATCCAAAGGGACATAAAAATGACGCCTTTCGCGGCCGCTAAATATGTTAAAAAGTCGGTGTAGTTTGTGAAAAAGTTTAACTTGCCAAAACGTGGCTAGGTAGGCAAGGTCACCTCGAAAGTCAAAAAACGAATCGGGTCTTTGTTTTCACGGGACCCGAAATTGACGCTGCTTCAAGAAGCGGCAAAATTAAGAGAATCTGATTTGAATGTGTCCCATGAGACCATTTGACAACATCCTCGTGCTCATGATGTCAAATTCCGAAGCAAGTTGAAGAAAACCTTTGCCGGGCGAAAATTTTGTCACGAAGCGACTCGCTTGGACTCACGATGAAATTCTAGCGTGGCCCTCACAATCGCCGGACTCTAACCCTATTTAAAATGTTTGGTTTCTTGTAAAGGGAAAGCTTAGAAAAAGACTCTGAGGACTTTGACTCAAAGGTCTGGCGAGATTCGAAAAATTTGTAGATCATTGCCGCGTGAGTATGCAGAAAGTCTCATCGACAGCACGCCTCGAAGACATCAGGCGACTATTGATGCAGGAGGCGATTGGACAACTTACTAAGATAATTGCGGCATTGTTAGCACACCAAAGAATACATTGATGGCAAAGAAATGTTCTCGAAACGCATTTTTTCAAGAATACTAGAGGTCACGTTCTTACTTGACCGACTGTAAGTATTTAAATTTTTCCATGAATTTTAATGGTACGTTCTTTCTGTATAATTGTTAAACTTAATATATTTTTTCTTCATGTTTTACTTTAAAGGAATACAAAATGTTTGAAGTAAACTTTAGAAAAATTTATAATTATGACCTTAATTTATTCTGGTTTTTTTTATCAGGTCGCCCTCACGATTTAATTTCAGACTGCACGGTTTTTAATTAGAATTTATTCCACGCGAGGCTGAGTCCACTCGCAACAATAATAATTCACAGATCATGTTGCAGGTTTTATATTGTGGTTTGGCATTTAATTTTAATTTTGTTTATGAAGTTCAGTGAATTGTGTCCTTTGTTTGTTAATTAATATTGTTTGTACACATTAGGCGCCTTGAAAATCATTTTAATCCTTCCCAGAAAATATCTATTACCCCGTATTTTTCTAATTTTGTTGCTAATTTTTATGCATAAAATATAACAATTTTTACTTGGAAAAAAGAAAGAAAACAACAAAATAGGTAAGAAAAGTAAAAAAAAAAGTTAATATGTGTTTTCCTGAGTAATCAGTTTGTTTATATGACGCATCTAATTGCATTAGTATTTATAAACCATAATTACGGTTAATTTTGTTATCCTGTTTATTATGATGTTACTAAACATAAAATCTGTTTCACCAATTAATACTAAATACTATAAAATGTATTTTGGGTTATATGTCGGGTATTAACAGAATTATCCAAAAGAATTTATTTACGATACTCTGATTTACTGTTGGAAAATCCGCCATACTCTTGTGAAATTATTTTGCGGGTCATAATGAATTAGTTCTAAATTGGTTACAGGTTTGGAATCTGTGTCATTTTGTAAATAACTATTGATGCAGATTTTCTAGTAGTGCATTCAACGTAGTTCAGTTCTGGACAATAAATGGGGCATTGATACAGCCTAAAGAAGTGACTATTTGATAAATAGTTCTCATAGAGTAGCCTAAATGGTCTCTAAGGTCAAAAAAAAAACAGAAAGCCAATCTACAGATTCCCCGATGATAATACGCTAGTTTCTTGATTTAACTTAAACGCTCGAACATCAGGTACCCATCCAAATATCAGCAGGAAGTTGTTCAACTTAACAAAGACTTGGAAGAAATCCTATCTTGGGGTGACAATAGTCAAGTAGAACTTCCTCTAGCTCAACTAGCTGGGCGCTAATTTGTTTTAATTTACTTCCCTACAAAGCTCAAATTTGACCAACGATAAATATTGCTCCCATGTTTAGATATCCCCTCCCAAACATACGCTGCATTTGTTATATTCTATCCAAAAGACAGCTATTCGCCTGCAACACTCACCAGCAGCCCTAATTCATTAGAATGGCAATCTAAGGTTATTATATAAATAAGGTGTTCGATGGATGTAGCCTTCTTCATTTCTTCCAGTGCAAGTTCGGCGTGTATGTTGCGCTAGTATCTCACATCCATACGAGATTCAACTTGTCAATCCACATACCATCATTTTTAAAAATTATTTTACACGTAGAACCATTACCCAGTACTGGGTTTCTCACCGAGTACAATTTGCAGCAATTCAAGATGAACGTGAATCGTTTTTTCGCACACATGTTGCTCCTGTAGCGGAGAATATCCTAATTGCCTTAGCATGATGAAATTAAAGGTATAGATATATTTAATAAACTTAGTTTTCTTCTTAATTGTTTCAATTTTTTCGCGACTGAAGTAGAACTTGGTTACATAAATAGGTCAGTCAATAAGTGTTGAAAGCAACCCCTATGAAGCATCACTTGAACCAAATATTGATCACCATTTTGAAGTTTCATCTGTTATATAAACATACCCTAAGTTTCAAATACATCTGTCAAGTCATTCATTGTTTATGAACTGGATAAAGTAGACGTGTTTGAGTATTTTTTAAAAATGAAAAAATCGAATGTCGCACAGTGATAAAATTCTTTGCTTTGGAAGGTTTATCGGCAACTGAAATCCATGCAAAGTTAGTAAAAGTGTTAAAAGAGTCTGCTCCTTTATTTCCAACTGGTCATAGATGGACTCTAGAATTTAAACGTGGTCACACAAGGGTCAATGTTGATTCACGTTCGGGAGGTCCAAAAACTGCAACAACTGAAGAAACTGTTGTGCAAGTACAAGATACGGTATTGGAAGACCGTCGATTAACCGTGGATGATTTAGCTGGGGCTATATGCATCTCGGACGGATTAATACATGAGATCTTATCTAATGTTTTGGGTATTCATAAGATGGGTGACACATTTGCTAACATCGGAATAAAAACGCACTCGAGAGAAACTTTCTGAACATTTGGCTCGTTTCACAAAGAATAAAACTGATTTTGTGCTTCGATTTGTAACTATGGATGATACTTGGGTTGACCAGTAAAATCCTGAACTGCGACAACAAACCACACAGAGGTCTGAGCTCGATTATTCAGCTCCAAAGCAGTAAAAGTGGTCACAGTCGTCCAAAAAATTGTGTCATCACTTTTCTGGGATGCAAATGGATTTTTCTTAATTGATTACCTTCAAACCGGTAAAATAATCACAGGATAGTATTATTGCAACCTTTTGGATCAGCTGAATAAGAAAATTCGTGAGGAAAGGCCCGGTTTGCAGAAGGAAAAAATCATCTTTCATCATGACAATGCACCTGCTCTGGTCGGATTAAAGTACAAATTATTAGAACATCCACCCTATTCGCCAGATCTGGCTCCGTTTGACTTCCATATGTTCCCAAACCCCAAAAGATTCCTACGTGGGAAGTATTTTTCAACAAATGATGAGGTATTAATATCTGTAGATGGGTATTTTGAAGGTCTTCCGGAAAATCACTTCAGAAATGGGGTAAACGGATTTGAAAATCTCTGGAAAAAATGTATTAAGCTTTAGGGAGATTATACTGAAGAATAAATTAATTTCGACTCATTAATTCATCTTGTTTCATTTCCGCTTTCAAAACTTATTGACTGACCGTTAATTTGCAAAAATATTGGCATACCACTAGCCGAAAAGCAAAAAATATAATATTTTATGTAATTAATGTATCGTAGTTTCCCAAAAATATCTACCAAATTATAATGAAAACCTTTAGCCACGTTTTGCAGATCTTTGGGATATTATTTTGTTTAAGTTAAACACTGCGTATCACGAAGGTGACAATACTTAGAGCAGGTTTATTTAAACACTATTTCAGAAGTCATCATGGAATCGCGTGCTAAGATTTATCTGCCTACTTTATCAGTACTTTGTGTAGTTTCTAGGGTTAAACTTAGTATACTTTCAAATTTTAAACATTAAAAAATTCAGCTAAGAAAGTATTAATTGTAGGATATTTAAGGGGTCGGTCGACTTTACCACCTTGAAAAAATCTAAAAAAATTTTATGAGCGTTTTCGAAAATATATACCATGAGAAATGTTGTCCCAAAATTTTATAAGGATCTGAGCATTCCTTCTATATATTGAGCACCTTATTATATCAGTCTTCGAAAGTTCGTCCCTGCACGCGCGCTCGCTCTGCTCCTTTTACGCGCATTCTACTTTCCTAGACACAGCTGCTCCCTACTATAATTTAAACAGTATAAGACGTTTCTATTGAATTTTTCGGAGCAAAAGAAGACCTTGAGGCCTAGATTTTCTCGAATCAAAGTTTTTGCACGTAGCATTACAGTTTCTTTCGAAACCGTTCAATCGATCTTTATGAATTTTTTAGCACATATTCAACAGATGTGTGACTACGGCCGAAACTAGAATGAAGTCAAAATTGTCATTTTTACTATTTTTTTGGCACAAAAAATAGAAGAAAAATCACATTTTCACAATTTTGTTTTTACCTTCCGCCAAAGCTAAAAAAGCATCAAAAGTACTTTTTTTGACATACTAGGTTCGCCTCGCATTTTTTTATAAAAAAAAGCTATATAAAATCAATAAAAAATTTATATTTCAAGAGCGTATTAATACAGTCCAAAAAGAATTACTTGAATATTTACAATAAAGTCGCAAAAATATCTTTTTTTTTCGGGCGTCTAAAGTGAACTGGCCTCGTAAACCTTTATATAATAATATATTTTATATAATATTTTAACCTTACTTTTGAGACCTTATTCAAATTTTAATTTGTTCCACAACTACACCTGGGTCACAGATACCTAACTCTGCCTTCTGGGCTCAATTTGAAGGCTTCTCTGACCATTGGATTGATATGGTGTTCTACTTTTTCCAGGAATTATTGTTATGTTTTCGATATACTTCTATATTGTTTGAATCATCAGTTTATAGTATAGCTGGTTATCTCTTACGAACCTAAGAGCATTCGTCATTCCCTCCGATGCTCAATTATATACTTCGTGTTTTGTACGCGTGAACTCATGCTTGTTTGTTTTATTATCATCTTATGGGTGGTAAGTTTGTTATTTACTGACAATTTACTGACTCCATTCAGTTGTGGGTATAGCTTCTACACGGGCTGTCGTTATTAAGGTTGTAGTCTGGTCTTTTCATACAAGCTATTTGTCAAACCTATATCCTCCACACAGTCGCTCCTTGGAAGCCTGTGAGGATTGTCTCCTTGAATATCCTGAGTTTTTGACCGGTTGATATTCATTTTCTGGTTTTTAATCCAGTCTGATCTCCCATCAAATATTAAAATGATGGGAAGATCTTTAGAAAATCAGAAAGTTAAACGAAAAAAACAAAAGAACTTATTGGGTGTGTGAATTAATTTTGAGGGATTTTTCAGTAAAATGACCGCTTTATTGTAAAAAATGGTTACAAATGAATTATTCAAAATATCGTCCATCTATAGCCATTATTTTCTCCCATCTTTATGGTAACATATGAATGCCATATTGAAAGAATGACTCATCTTTTGAGGCTATCTACGAATCGACCCATTTTTTGGTATCCTCATAAGAATGGAAGCGTTGTTCATACAGGCCGTTCGTCATCGATCGAAACAAGTGATAATCAGAAGAAGCAATGCCTGGTGAGTACGGCGGGAGAGGTAGGACATCCCATCCAAGTGTTTCTAGCGTTTCCTTGACGGGTTTTACAACATGTGGCCTAGCTTTGTCATGTTGAAAAATCACTTTGTCGTGTCTTTTGGCATATTGTGGTCGTTTTTTCTTCAATGCGCGGCTCAATTACATCAACTGTTTTCGGTAACGTTTCGCAATCATAGTTTCGTTGGGTTGGAGCAGCTCATAATACACTACACCCTGCTGATCCGATCGGATGCACAGCATAAGCTTGGAGCCATGAATAGTCGGCTTTGGCGAGGATGTTGATGGTTCACCGGGCTTCATCTATGATTTTTTGTGCTTTAATTATCGTAGCGTATCCATTTTTCATCACCAGTTACGATACGATGTAGAAAACCTTTCCAGTTATGCTATTGAAGCAGTTGTTCACAAGTGAAAAATGGTCTTTTAACGTCTCTTTCGTTTCAATTCCTACGGCACCCAATTTTCTTGCTTTTGAATCATTCCCAATGCAAATAAGCACTTGAAAATGGTTGTGTGATCAATTCCTAATGATTCTGCGAGTTTTTTTTCTATTTGGAACGGGTCTTGATCGAGTAAGGCCTCCAATTCTTCATCTTTCAACTTTTTCGGCTAGCCTGGACGTTCTTTGTCTTCCGTGTCGAAATCATCTATTCTAAAGCATCGAAACTAGTACTCACATGTTTATAATATAATCACTATAAGTTTTCGACAGCAATCGATAACTTTCAGCACCGCTTTTCTTCGAATTAAACAAGAAAAGTAACGCTTTCCTCAAATTATGTTTTATTTGAACGCAATTCGACATATTCAATGTTCAAAAAAAAATATGTTGGTTACACTTCGTCAAAATAACATATACTAAAAATTAAAATCTAATAATGGTGCTTCACCATGAATATAGCAACAGTATGCCCCGACGTGATATAATACAAGTTACGGCCTCTTTTAGAAATCCCTCAAAATTAATTCACACCCCTTATATTTGAAAACATATTATTTAATAATATGTTTTATCGTAGTAAAATTGGACAAAAAGATCTATGTGCTCCACTACAACACTAGATTTAACTAGACCCTATTTGACCACAATTTACAAATGCTTCTCAACTTTGGTATCCTGGTAAGAAGGTAATAATTTAGTGTCCCAAAATTATAATTTATTCAAAATAACATTTTAAAACATGCAACGCGGGGAAAACCTGTCTAATACTTATGTAATTATTTATATAATTATAATAGTTAAAACTCGTTAAACAACATTTAATAACGATTTAAACAACACGACGCAGAGTTCACTTTTTGCTTATATTAACAGTTCACAAGAAAAAAAAAGGTTTTTATACTCCTCTCTTCATTTTAATCACTGACGCCGAAACGGGAAAGAGATGAATATATGTATAAAATTTATCGCCAAAACTTTACATGAAATTCTCAATAATAAAAGTATATAAAAAATAAAATTAATCTTAACAAAAATCATAGGAACGGATGTATGTAGTAAATAATTAATAAAAGATCTTAAAATTGTTTATAGTAAAGTATGTACAATTATCAGGGCAATAAGATATTAATATATTACATCCTCATTTAAAATTTTTGAAAATATTGTAACATAAAACTAAATATTTCATCACATATGCTACTGAAACTTATATTACATTATTGCTTATTATTTTCCAGTGGGAATACCAAGTGGGACCTTGTGAAGGAATATCAATCGGTGACCAACTGTGGATATCCAGATACATCCTCCATAGAGTAGCTGAGGACTTCGGAGTTGTAGTAACGTTTGATCCAAAACCAATGGAGGGAGACTGGAACGGTGCCGGTGCGCACACTAATTTCTCTACTAAAGCTATGAGGGAAGACGGAGGAATTTTGTAAGTATAGTTCTTCTTACGACGCGGTCTCGTTACGTATGTTAGCGATCCATATAGCTAAACAAACTTTAGAAACTGCTGCTCGAAAAATATTACTCGAAGCAAAACCAAACCACCTTCTTATGTCCTTCTGCCAAGAATTCTGTCGTCTTCCAATGGATCGTTTGCCCTTCATTTTGTCGTCAAATATTAGACGTAGCAATTCGTACTTTGGGCCCCTCATTATATGTCCGGAGTATTGAGTTTTTCTTATTTTTATGGTTGCTAGTAATTCCTTCATTTTGTTCATTATTTCCAGTACTTCCGTGTTTTATATTTTCTGTACCCAGGAGATGCGAAGAAGGCGTCTATATATGTACATTTCAAAAGATTCCAGTCATTTCTCTGAGCCAAGGTCAAGCACTCACATCTATACAACACGGAGGATACCTACGCTCTCACCATTCTCTTCCGGAGTGTGAGACTACTTGTGCGATAGAAAAATTTGTTCATATTCATGTATGTTTCTCGGGCCTGTTCAATTCGGGAATATATTTCCTTTCTTGGGTCCCACTTGTCATTTATATTGGTTCCCAAATATTTAAATGTGGAAACCTGTTCTACGATGTTGTCTCTGGTTTCAAGAGTTTCTGGTGGTAGATTTTTATTTGTTATTACCATCCACTTGGTTTTCTTCTTATATCCAAAGTTAAACAACATTTTTCGCGGGCTGTTACGACTCGATTAATCTCGATTGATCATCAAGTCTAGTTCGTCATTTATGTTAAAATGCAAAAACATCTTGGTTAAATAACTGAATTAGTCGAATTTGCAAAGTTGTCAAACTAAAATTTAAAAAAATTCCTTGGTTAATGCCGTTTAAGTACTACTAAAAGTTGAACTTAGCCGCGTTAAATTAGCATAAAGAAATATTCAGTAATGTAAAAAATTTTCGAAAATAATGAAAATATTTTTTGTTGTGTTTTACAATTTTGATTCCTTTTAACAAGTTGTTTTATTATGATTTTACAATTCATCGTTCATAGTTTATGGTAGTTTTAGATGGCAGACTTGTATTTTCGATTTCGAATAACTTTTTTATGTTATTTTTATTATATATTTATTTCCGAAAAAAAAGTAATTATTTTGTAAAAAATCGTATCTTGTCGAAGTCGGGGTTGGAAAATTACAATAATTTAACTATTTTGAGGTTGGTTGATCATCTTGGCAATGTTGTTGCTCTCAAATTAATTGTAAAGTTGTTATCTTCCAATCGGTAAATGTACAGTTTGACTTGAGAGTATATCAGTAAAAATAATATACAATGTTGATGCTTTAAATTGCAGATTTCGGTTTAGCTTGATTATTTAATATATGTCAGCTATTTTAAAAACATTTTAATGCATAACTGGAATTATGATGAAATCAAATAACATTAAGATAAAGAGTCGATATTTCATTATATTAGAGATTACTCCCGACACGTCAAAACTGACTCTACGGAACTAGAACACTTTCTGTGCTGAAATTAAATAGGAAAGTTCTAAAGATAGTTACGAAAATCCCTAGAGGATACTACCACTTAAATTATCATCTCACTCGCGTTGGGGTCAAAGATGATCCAGACTTAGACTAGAAAGAAGCAGCTCTTCATCTAATTATGTCTTGTCCGGTTATCACGGGGGCTATATAAATGCATCTGAGTTTTCTAATAATTCTAAGTCAGCAATATATTAGGGAGCCTAGATGGTTGTTTTTAAAAGATATTGGCCTACCACATCCGTAAAGCCTAGGCGCTGTAGGCCCTTGAGCTATTTTCTTTTTATGGGTCTAGCACACGTGCTACAGGGAAGTCCCTAAAGCGCTACAGGAGCGACACGTGTGCGGAGAAAGCGATTCACATTGTTCTTGAATCGCTGTAAATTGTTCTCGGTGGGAAACACAGTCCTGGGCAAATTATTCCAAAGGGATGGTGTTCTCCATATAAAAGATTGCTTGAAAAGCGTTGTACGAGGAGTAACAAGCTGAACCTCATACGGATGTGAAGTATTAGCGCGACGTGTACTTCTAACAT
Source organism: Pachyrhynchus sulphureomaculatus (assembly GCA_019049505.1). NCBI lineage: Eukaryota > Metazoa > Arthropoda > Insecta > Coleoptera > Curculionidae > Pachyrhynchus > Pachyrhynchus sulphureomaculatus. Next base: position 50,947,464 of record CM032453.1, read on the forward strand.
GCACTGCTCTGGGAGGAATCAAGCGGGCCACATCCCACGAACACTTACCATGAAAATACTTGTAAAATAGGCTCAAGTCGCCAACCGTTCTTCGATGTTCAAGCGAATCAAAGCCGCCGGTCAGTTCCTGGTCTCCAATCAGACGAACAGCTCTTCTCTGAATAGAATCCAACAAATGCAGTGTATGTTTGGGAGCGGAGCTCCAAACATGGGAGCAGTATTCCATAGTAGGTCGAATTTGAGCTTTGTAAAGAATTAACAGTTGTTGTGGAGTGTAAAGCATTCTGGTTCGAGATAATATTCCCAACTTTTGAGAAGCTCTCCTTGCTATGCCTGCAACATGTTCATGCCAGGACATATTTGCTCCCAAATTAACGCCCAACAAATTGAGTGACGATGTTAGAGGAATGGAGTGCTCCGACATAACAATGTCGGATTCAGCAACGTTAACTTTTTTAGAAAAAACTGCCGCCTGGGTTTTTTATAGCGTTAAATTCCATTTGGTTACTGTCACCCCAAGATAGAATTTCTTCCAGGTCTTTGTTAAGTTGAGTGACTTCCTGCTGTCTGCGGATATTCATCTGAGTAGCCGATATCCGAACGTTCAAAGTGAATGAAGAGATAAGTGTACTGTCATCTGCAAAGCTATAGATTGGATTCTCGGTCTTTCCCAGCAGATCGTTAATATAAATGAGAAAGAGAGTAGGAGACAGTATGGAGCCTTGGGCAACACCGGCGTTGATAGTGAAGGTGTGTGAAATCCGTCGACTGCCACTCGTAAAAAACGCTCTATGAGGAAACATGAGAACCACAAACAGAACTTTTCAGACATATCATAAGAACGTAGCTTAGCCAACAGCCCATCGTGCCAAACACGGTCGAATGCCTTGAATATGTCAAGAGCAACCGCTCGAGATTCTCCAAAGTGTTCAATTGCGTTGTTCCAAATATGTGTTACATAAGTCAAAAGATCTCCTGTTGATCTATTTTTACGAAAGCCATATTGGTGATCACTAATAATGTTGAATCCTTCGAGATATTTTAGAAGATGCTGATTGATAGCCTTTTAGCCTATTAGCACTGCAGCTATCTATCTGTATTAAAACTAATAACGACTAAGACTTTAATTTTCCAACTGATAATTGGGCCGTAATTACACCGAGAGATTGTACACGTCAATGATTTCTATCAATTAAAGGTTCTGCAATTAACGCCAATTATATCGAAAACAATAAAAATGATTTGTTGTCATATGCGACATTATATTATCGTTGTTAGAAACTAATAGTAGTAGTACTATTGGTAATATAAACTCCAATAAAAGTAAGGAAGAAAAAATTATAATTAGAGTAAACTGAATCTATTAATAGTAAATTATCGAATTATTTTCATAAAGAACTAAAAATCTTCCTGTGCATAATTCCTTAGTATACATTTTGTACAATTACATTCGCAGCAACACCGTTTGAGATTAAGCTATCGTATTTCCTCGTCCGAGATCTCCGTACAGTATTGCCATTTTCTTCGCTATTTTTTATTTGTCCTTTACCATTGTTACTTCAAATGTATGATTTATGTGGCGGAAAAGGATTTTACTAATGAGATCTTTAGTCTTCCCTTGCGTATAGAACGCCTACAATAATTACGCACGGCCTAACGATGTTTATCATAAGAAAATATCTCTGCTTAAACTTACTAACGATATATTTCTCTATCTCTTTCTAAAGGGTGGGTGATCTGTTGATTACTTTTTAATTGCTCTAATAAAAAAACTGTTTAATATTTTTTAGTTTTTTCTTTATTGAAAAGAGTAAACTTTCCGATTAATTATGAAATATAATTTCATTCAAATAGCTGCCACGGCTGGTTTAGCAGTAGCCCATCCAGTCAACCCAATTTTTCAGCACATTTTCGATAGTTGGTGGCTCTATTTGGCGAATAGTGGATTGTTAGAGTAACAACGATCCTTAACAGTCTCTCATAAAAAAAGTTTAACGGGGTCAAATCGCTGCTGCGCGGTGATCCTGGCATATCTCATCACACGATTACTGAACTTAGTGCCACAAAGATCGATTTTTTCACAACTGGGGTGTATGTTTCGCCATCCTGCTGCAATCAAGGCTCCAGCAACTACGAATCGTCAAATTACTGCCACAAGAAAATCAGTCATATATAACGTAACGCACTCCATTCATCGAAACGTTGTTGTCAGCTTCATCTTCAGAGACAACGACTTTATGAGGATGCATTGTCTTTTCTACGACTACTCGTGTATTTTCGGAACCCTAAATTCTACTGTTTTGCTTGTTTACATATCCACCTAGATGAAAATAAGCTTCGTCCGAAATGATGATTTTGCGACCAAAATAGACGTCATTTTTCAACTCATTGGAAGCCCACACAGAGAAGCGATAACGAAGCGGATATTCATTTTGCTTCAATTCCTGATGAAATGGACCAATGGATGCAAATAATCTTTTTGCAAAATTATCCTCAGAGAAGTGCGACTGATGTTCAGTTGTTCAGATCTGCGACAAGTTGAGGTTCTTAGTAAATATATAATCAAAGACTGTTTTTAGTCAATTCCCACTGGTTTATTTGTAAATTTTTTGAGGACGCGTTTCGCTGTCGATGCAGCTTCGTCGGTTCTACAGATAACACTAAGAGTGTTAAATGTAGATCCGACGAAGCTGCATCAACAGCGAAACGCGTTGTCAAAAAATTTACAAATAAACCAGTGGAAATTGACTAAAAACAGTCTTTTATTATATATTTATAATGAATTTCCATCAAGTAGAAGCTACTTCTTCTTATAGTGCCATCTCCATTACTGCAGTTGGGCTGTAATCACGGCGAATTTTTCCCTATCCTTCGCAATTCTTAATAAAGTATGGGTATCCAGGCCTGTCCAATCTCGTATATTTTTCAGCCAGGAACATTTTCGACGTCCCACACCTTTTTTCCCTTCAATTTCATCAACAACCGGAGCAGTGAGTAACGTGGACCCCTATAAATATGTCCCAAGTAACGAGTTTTTTGCCTTTTAATAAATGATAATAGTTCTCTTTTTCTACCCATTCGACGAAATACATCTTCATTAGTAACACGCTCTTTCCAAGAGATCTTCAATACTCTGCGCATGACCCATAATTCGAAAGACTCCAAACGATTCATTGATCGTTCTCCCAAGGTCCAGGCCTCAACTCCATATAAAAGCACTGGATATATATAGATCTTTACAAAACGATAACGAGTATCCAAAGAAAGGGTTGAGTCTGTGAGGAGGTGTCTCATTTTGAGAAAAGCCGCTCTAGCCATTTCAATGCGAACTCGTACCTGAACTTCCGAATTCAAATTATTAGTTACCCAACACCCTAGGTATTCAAATTAGTTTACTTGTTCTATCAATTGATCGTAAACACTAATATTTGTTTGCAACCCGGGTGTTCTTGAAATGACCATTACTCTCGTTTTATTAATGTTTACTTTCATGCCTAAAACATCGCCTTCCCTAGATATATTGTTTAAAAGACGCTGAAGTCCATCCGCTGTATCTTCTATAATAACGGCATCATCAGCGTACCTTAAGTTGGTAATGATTTTGCCATTAATTTTGATACCATCTGTGGCATTCTCTAAGGCCTTCTGGAACATGTGCTCCGAGTATAGATTAAACAGGAGCGGGGAAAGAACACATGCCTGATGAACACCTCTTTTTTATTCCTATTTCCTCAGTCTCCCTGCTATTTACTGGTATTGTCACCAGCTGATCCCACTATAGGTGAGTAATGAATCTGATGTCATTTTCGTCAAGGCCTATATTTTGAAGCATTTGTTTTAATTGTGGATGCTTGACTCGGTCAAATGCTTTTTCGTAGTCGATAAAACACAAGTAAATGTCCTTCCTTTGATCTCTACATTTCTGTAAAAATACACTCAGCCTGAAAAGTGCTTCTCGAGTTCCAAATCCTTGTCTAAATCCGAATTGCTCTTCGCTAAGATTTTGTTCGCATTTATTGCGTATTCTATGGTGAATGATCTTAAGCGTTACTTTCAAAGCGTGGCTCATTAGGCTAGGTAGAAGGTACAGCCATCCGAAATTTGAAGTTCTTAGGTTTTTATGCACACTTTGGGCAACAGTAATAACATCTTTGTTTATACACACTGGACGAGTTCGAGGATGGGCTACATTATCAATAACCATGCGAGTTTAATATACTTTCTTTACGAATTTCCATACACCAGCGGCTGACTTGATTTCGACCAAAATTTCTTTTAATTTTTTTAACATCTTCCAGCGCTGTTCAAGCGTAAATCTATCCATTTCGTACCATGGAGGTGTAACACTAAATGTCTGTTAATATTTTAGACGCGTTTGTGTTGAGAGTGTAGAAATAACACATAGTTCGAAAAGAAACTAACACATGTCCCACTTTTTATTGTAATAATATGAAGTAAGAATTACATCTTAGGCCAACAGAACTAACGAAACCATCTCCATCAATTTCTGTCTCTATTTTACAAATATCACTCATTTATTCTCACTTTTATCGGATCTGACGAACGAAGAGCTTAGTTTGAAATTGCATTGTCAAATTGTCGCACAGTACAGAGTTACCCTATATTGCCTTCTTCTTCTCATGCCTTCTCCTAATGGAGGTAGACAACCACTTCCCTAAATGTTTCTCTGTCCTTCGCAATATGAAACAATTCTCCTACATTCATACCGGTCCATTCACTGTTTCGTTTCTGACTACATGACCTAAATAGGCAGTTTTTTCTACTTTTATGATTGTCAAGAGTTTTCTCCCTTGGTCTATCCTTCGCAGAAGTTCCTCATTAGCGATCCTGGCTGTCCATCTCCCTATTCTTTGATCACATTTCAAATGCTTCTAGCCTCTTAGTAGTATATTTCTTCAACGTCCAACGTAATACAACAGTTGGGGACACACGTAGTATTCCAGGAAACGTAATCTTAGAGCGAAGGATAAGTTTCTGTTGCAGAACATTTTCCAGAATTTTAGAAATGATTTTCTTACAACCTCTATTCTGGTTTTAATTTCAGTGTCTTGGTCAATGTCGGATGTGATATAGGTGCCTAAATATTTGTACTTTTCTACACACTCTATTTGTTGTCCCTCGAGGATAAATTAGCAATTGTTGGTTTGATGTTCGGAAACGACCATAAATTTCGTTTTTTTTTTTGTGTTTATCGTCAGACCCAGTTCTACAATTTCTCTATTCACGTTGTCAATTAATGCTTGCAGATCCTCTAATGTTTCTGCTAAGATCACGATATCGTCGGCAAAGCGAATGGTGTTTATCACTTCACCCCCTATCCTGATTCATTCATTTCGTTCCTATAATGCTTTCTTGGAGATGACTTGAGAATATAAGTTAAACAATACAGGTGACAGTACGCAGCCTTGCCTGACGCCTCGCTGAATCGGTATTTTATTTACTTGTAGTACAGCAGTCTGATTCCCTATATTGTACATGGCAGAAATTAATAATAATGGATTTAAAGTCGTTTATCTTTCGTATCCCATCTAAATTACCAAACATTAGCCACTGATTTTTTGGCTAAACGAGTTTGTATGTTGGTATCCAAGTGACCCAACTGAACCCTTAAAGTTATTTTGTTGTCTCATGATACATTGCAATCAAAAAAACGGGAATTTCAAATAGGCAAAATCAAATCCAATTGTATCGAATCTTCAAAGAGTAAAAAATCAACTGCTGTGAGGATAATCAACTTAATGATAAGAATTGACATTATTTATTTAAACTATAGCCATTATGTTACGAGTAAATAAAGAATTTGCTTTGTGTACGCATTGCATAAACGATAGTAAGAATATAGATAAGACTTCTATTGACGTCACTGATCACGAAAGTTGTGTGTGTATCTTACTACAAAAGGAATGGTTACAATTTAAATTAAATATTTGATACATATACGCCGTCAAGGTCAATCGTTTCCACAATGTCTGAACATGAACTGAATATGTTATTTTGGTAATAAAATTGTTTACTTAATTTTTCGTTTTTAAGTATTTATTGAGGAAATAATTTGAATATAAAAATTATAGCTCTGCTCCGAAATTATTCACGATAAATAAAATAACAACACCTACAACCCTGTTTTTTTCTGAATCTAGTCACAGATGTAAACCATTTTCTTATTATACGAGAGTTAAATGATAAGTACCTGGCCTTGACGAGAAATGTGTAAAATTGATTTTATTTTTCAACATAGTTTCCTTTTAGCTCGATATTCTTAGTAGTTTTTTTATCTTTCGTATCCCATCTAAAAAATACGATTTCTCCAACCCTTCAAAATAGGTGTTTGTTTCAGCAATCACCTTATCGTTTAAGCAAAATTTTTTCCCCCGAGTCATTTTTCAAAAATAAAAAATAATCGTTGGGGGCTAAATCTAGCGAATATGGTGGATGCGGAAGCAATTCGTATACTAACTCATGGAATTTTGCATGGTGATGGTACAAGTGTACACGCGTGCATTGTTTTAATGAAAAAGAATTTTTTTCTTCGCCAAATGCGGACGTTTTTCTTCCACAGCATGATCCAATAAATTGACATAATACTCTCTCCATTAATCGTTTTGCCCTTTTCAAGGTAAACGACGTGGATTATCCCGCGTGCATCCCAAAACACTGTGGCGATGACTTTGTTGGCCGATAAAGTCACCTTGGCCTTCTTGGGTGCAGGTTTGTCACGGAAAACCTATTATTTGGCCTGGTCTTTGGCCTCTGGTGTGCTATGATGAATCTATGTTTCGTCAACAGTTATAAATCGACGCCAAAAATCACTCCGATTGCGCTTTAATATCGCCAAACTTTCTTTTGAAGGTGACACACGTGCGTGTTTATTGTCAGTTGTGAGCAATCACAGCACTCATCCCGCGGAAAGCGTTCTCATATCCAAATGAGTTGTTAAAATGTTCTACACCCGTTCAATTGAGATGGCCACGGTCTAAGCAATCCCACGCATTTTCACTCTCCGATCATTTATCACTATATCGTGGATTTTTTCAATCATATCTGACGTGGTGACCTCATTTGGACGACCTGGACGACTTCGCTGAGTTCCGCTTTCATCTCATTATTCGTTTCCTTTTTCAAAAACAAATATATTATTCAATTTTTTCCATTGTTATAAAATTACAAAAGCTATTTAAATAGCTGCCACTCACAAGCTAAATCACTCAACGATTTAAAAATTTGATAGAATTCTTGTAAAAGATTATGTTTACGAAAAATATAATTTTTAGATAGATAGATTTTTAGATCTCTGGCCGAAGCCAGGTACTTATCATACAACCCTTGTAGTTTTCGATTTTATCACATGAGATTTATTACTGTACAATGTGCCTCATAAATAACAAATTTTAAAATATTTGTGGTAAGAAAAAATTGATAAATGAAAAAAAAACTTCTGTTTATATCAACCCTCAAATCTTGCAAAATCATTTCTTAAAAATAATGTCATCTAAATGTATACTGTTACGTTCATAGCACTCTTCTAAGCAGGCATTGAAATTATTGACGACTGCCGTCGTGTTTGCCGGTTATTTTCTTTTAATTGCGTCAGAGAATCAGGGGTGTTATTGTACTCTTTAATTTTAAGATATCCCAGAAGAATCCGTTGGCGTAAAATCAGGCCTAAGCAAAATCTAAGTTATGTCACCTGTTTCGAACATCAATTTATTCAAGGAACATGTGTTTGCAGTATGTGATGTTTCCATATCCTGTTCAAACTAGGCTCTCTGGTGTTAACTATCAAAATTATTTAAAGGTAGTGTGAATAAGTTTTCAATCATCTCCCTCCGAAATAACAGCCATTGTGCTCCTCAAGGAAGTACAGGCTGATTATTTCAGGTACTAACATTGCGATGCAAGCCGTCATTTTAAGAGAATGTAAAGGTTTTTGATGATTCAGTTTGAGATTGGTCGGACTCCAATAACAACAATAAGATGTTGAAAAGCGACCAAACGTAACAAAGTGGGGTCTCTGAGCAACATCAGTTAGCTTACCTCTGGCACTGGTCGTTTACGTATTGAAAGATCGGGATTCTCGAGAACTGATACTCAAATGCATTCTACATTTGCATACCATGTTGATGACCCTAATGCCCCGTCCGAGGTAAACTTAAGGTACATTTAAACTTTTGCATACAAATTTAAACACTTGGGGCGTCATTTATAATGTATAAATGGGGTATTGGATCGGGAGTGCTTTTTGTGTGCGAGGTATGGTACATACTAAATTTCCGAGAACCAGGTTACATTATGTGCTGTGCCTCTCCTGTGCGTTATGTTCGCGCACCAAGTCAAACAAATTTAAAATTATTAATGGGCCACATAATATTATCTATATTATCGAAGATTAATTTGGGGTTCACGCCTAGAGAACTTATATTAGTTATTTAAACAAGACGAGGTCTCTTGAAACTATCACTGAAAAAACGTGAACTTTTCAGTACATTCTCAGTTATGAAGAGCAGTTTAAAGTTTCAAAAGGTGAGATCCCCTGATCTGGTGGTTTAATTAAAATTCGACTACTTTCCCTAAAAAAAATCCTTTAATTTGAGTTTCATATACCTGAGATTAGTTGTGATTCAAAACCTCCTTTCAAGATGTATGATACATACAGTAAGAACCAAGATGTATATGAATAATGGAAATTTCTGGTGCATTGATCTTCAGAACTTACTTTACTAATTCATAGATTATATCTACACTAGCTTACTTGAACATTTTTTTAACTGCATCCACGGTGTTTGATATTAATGATTTGGTAGGCGTCTGTACGTGAGTCATCTGAGAGCTTAAGTTTTTTTTATTAAAACGTATTTCACTTAACTAATTAAATTAATTATATGTATTTGATGGATGCGTTAACTAGGTCATTTTAATAAACAATAAAACTAATAGAAAACAAACATGTGTTAATGTTATCGACAAGTTAACTAAAGGTGGTACTTATTTGTAATTGATACGGTTTTACCACCCTCATACAACTCATAAGCTTATTTAGAACATTTGTGGTGATTTACTAAGTTACCGCTTTCGTGTTGCTTATAAAATTACATCTTATAAATTTTTTATAAATTTCACTTTAACATAGACTTTCTACAGAAGTTGGTAAATGATCATTTACCACTCCTCTGTTATTAATACCATTTTCTCCAATTTAAGTTTAGTAATTTGCAGTACTGGGATGTATCTTTTAGTATTTAAATACTCGGAAATTAAATACCTTATGCAAAATAGATCCAAAAATCTTATACATCGACAGGGTTGAATCAGAAATTGGAAGATTTATCTTAATACTTTTAGTGATATTTTTTGGAGATATTACATAGTTCATATTTACTTTTTATAAATGATTATTTTTCTAAGGAATAAATCCTTTAGGTAAACATATGCAAGCTATAATATATCAGCCGCAAATGTGACAATATTTTATGGTCGTAAACAGACAGAATGCTAATTTGTAATTACGTATTAAGAGATATTTTCGTAAAAAAACAGAATTTTGCTATAAAATCTAAATTACTCACGCACAGGTTTAGAATTATCATTTTGAAACGTAAAACCTTGACATTAGTAGAAAAATGACTAATAATTATAACATAACTTCGTTGTTATACAAGGTCGAAAGCTATTATCGTTGTATCTAGTGCCCATTTTGTCAAATGCCTCTTCCTTATTATTTTGATGAATTTTTAGTCCCCCCATCGTGTTTTATGAACCGAAAGGATACGTCAATAAAAAGTGAATTAAACTATTTTTATCCAGGAAGGCAACACTAACACGCAACTTTTAATGTAGATAGTGGACAGTAAAGTAAAAAGGGTCGTACTTTTAAGTCGAATTGCTGAGTTAGCATCTTCCTGTGATCTGAAACTCGTAGAGTGAATATATCAGGAAATAATATCTAATATGGATTATTGACAGTATTAAAATTTCAGATAGCATGTACAGGGTGAGTCAACGATAGAGTAAAGATCATTATCTCATTTGTTTCGGGAATGACGAAAAAATGTTAAACACAATAGTTTTAGGGAATGTTAAGGTGCACAGTTTAAAATTATTTTTGAGTATACAGGATACTTCAAAAAAGTGTGGCCGATATAACATATGTTTTTTTTTTAATGGAACATCCTATTTTCTAATTTGTTTTTAAATTCTGCGTAAAATTTTATAACTTTTTTTAGTAATATTATATACCTAAACCTAGTATTTTTTTCTAATATTTCAGTTTTTTTAAATAATATTAATTTTCAGTTTTGTAAAAAATTGCCAGTAGCGCCATTGTTTCTGAAGGTGGAATACTCATAATTGGTACGAGCCTTCTATAGAGATGAAAATATATATATATATATATATATATATAGGCAAAGAAATTTGAACTAGATGCTACAGGGTGTTCCAAATAAATTTATACATTTCGACTATTTTGAATTAAAAAATCCCAGTTTTTTTAAACGGCACACCCTGTGTATTATTATTTTTTCTGATGGATTTTCCAAAACCATCCAACTTTTATTAAATATGTCATATACCTATTTCTAATAGTTTTTCGATTTTTATTTTGAATTTTTCAATATTTACCCTTGTTTTTAATACACTTACGCTATAACATCATAGTTGCCAAGACAAAACAAAAATGTAGGCATTGTCAAATTTTGACATGTCTATTAAGAAAGTGAAAATAGTTTAATTTGTTGTAGTAAGTGACGTATAAAGGTAATAGTTATGGATTTTCCTAAAAATGAATTAATTGATATGGTTTATATACTGGGCGAGGCGGGAAAAAAATTGTCTTTTGGCAGTAAGACTTTACGGAGCGAAGTACCCTAATAGACGTATACCATCTAGAAAATCTTTTCAGTGCTTAATGTAACGGTTTGATGGTAGTGGTAGCGTTGAGTATACGAAATGGAAAGTAGTAAACCAGAATGCTACCAATAAGGAAAAACAAATGTAGATTTTACTTCATGTTGAAAATAATCCCAGGTCAGCAGCCGTCAACTAGCTGACTTATCTGACACATCCCAATCTACGACTAATCGCTCCACGAGAAAATACAAGTATAATCCCTTTCATATGGACCTACACCAAGAACTTCAAGACCGTGATTTCGAACGAAGTAAACTTTTGTACCACCATGAATGGAGCAATAGAGGCTGATCCAAATTTTTTATCCATAATAATGTTTTCTGATGAAGCTACTTTTTGCAGTAATGGAGCAGTTAACAGCCATAACATGCATTATTATTCAACAGTTAATCCATTTTGGGTCCTGAAAGTTCAAAACCAAAACCATTGGTCGTTTAATGTATGGTGAATATTAAATTTTCGAATTATTGGTCCATATTTTTTCCGCGAACCGCTTAACGGGTTTAAATATCTAAATTTTTTGCAAAACGAATTACCCCAGCTTCTTGAAGAAGTTGATAACTTTGAAAGGGAACAAATATGGATTCAACAAGACGGAGCTCCTGGTCTTTACCACCGGGAAGTTCGGGAATTTTTTAACGATCGTTACCTACAAAAATAGATGGGTAGGGATGGATTCATTCAGTGACCCCCTTGATCATGTGACTTAACACCTTTAGACCTCTTTTTGTGGGGCTATATTAAAGATCGTGTTTATGTGAATCCCCCTACAACACCAGAAGATATGGAAAGTAGGATACGGGATGCATGCAGGGCAATAACGCCCTTTATGCTAAGAAAAGTGAAAGAAAATATAGTAAAACGACTAAACATGTGTATTCAAGTAGACGGGCATATTTTTGGAACATTTATTACGTCATAATAACTATTCATTAGATAAATTAAACTATATTAAAATTATTATTAACTATTTGTTTATATTATATAGCGTAAGTATTAAAAACAAGAGTAAAAATTGAAAAATTCAAAATAAATTTAAAACTATTAGAAATAGGTATATGACATACTTAATAATAGTAGGAGGGTTTTGTAAAATCTATCAGAAAAAATACTAATATACAGGGTGTGCCATTTAAAAAATTTGAGATTTTTCAATTTAACATAGTCGAAATGTATAAATTTATTTTGAACACCCTGTAGCATCTAACTCAAATTTCTTTACACATATATATTTTTTTTTTCATAGAACGCTCGTACCAATTATAAGTATTCCACCTTCAGAAACAATGGCGCTACTAGCAATTTTTTACAAAACTGAAAACTAGTATTTAAAAAAAAAAAAATGAAATATTAGAAAAACTGCTAGGTTTAGATATATAACATTATTGATAAAAAAGTTATAACATTGTACGCAGAATTCAAAAATAAATTAGAAAATAAACATAACATACATAAATTTCAAAAAAACCACACTTTTTTGAAGTACCCTGTATACTCAAAAATAATTTTAAACTGTGCACCTTAATATTCCCCAAAACTATTGTATTTAACATTTTTTTCGTCATTCCCGAAACAAATGACATAATGAACTTTATCGTTGACTCACCCTGTACTATTAAAAATCTATGTTTATTCTATTTCCCCTAAAATTTTGTATTTACATGTTAATACAATTTTCTCGAAAAGAATAATATTAACAAATAAAAACTTTTTTTTTAATTTAATAATTAAAAGCATTGTCAGTTTAATTTAATAACAAATGAATAAATCTCTCTTAATTAAATATTTGCCCTTTTACTCCTACATTTGTTTTAAATATAAATTGTGTTTTAATATGTACAGATCGACATGAAACGGTTTTTTGGTTTTGTCCTTTGTACTGATATAGGTTACTTGCATTATTTATAAAAGGTATCGTGCCCGACATGTCATCTTCACAACAGGAAACTTCGTGTAATTTATGAATGTTTAATTTGGTATTTGAAATGATATGAGACACTTTTTCGTGTAAACTGTTCTAAAAGAAAAATTTTATTTTAGGTTAAAGGGCTAAGCTGGATTTTCGGTTCAATATCTTTAAAATTTACAATTATGTCACTTACATAGATTTTCCCGTTCAAGGGGCCTCTCTTCAGAAGAAGAAAACTAAATTAGACACGAGTGAAAACTTAGAGCCTCTTAACATTTGGCTAACTAACTCAAAGTAAATAGATATACTGAACTAACCTTATCATTTCCTTTTCAGGGAAATTGAAAAAGCTATTGACAAGCTTAGCAGAAACCACTTGAGGCACATTCAGGCCTACGACCCTCATGGAGGAAAAGACAATGAAAGACGTCTTACCGGAAAGCATGAAACTTCTTCAATCCACGATTTCAGTGCAGGTGAGACAACTTTATTATTTTATTTGTGTTTTTAATTATAAAGTGGCTTAATAAACTTTCAAAAATGATGCACTTCTCCATTTGATAAAAAAAGATTGTTTGTATAAGCTTAAATTTGAACTAAGGGAAAAAGTTAATTAGTAGACTATAATGCTGTGACCATGTTCTCCAACTGTGTACAAGAAACCGTTATCTTATATTTAGTGCTTATCATTTGTGTTCTAATTGCATTTTTTAGAATAAGCTTTCTATATTATTCTGAAAAGTGCGTTAGAAGTTTCAATTAAAGTGGTTTCTATCCCACTTTCCCTTGACTTCTAAGATCATTGGATAGGCTGACAATAATCATTCTGAAAAAATTGCATACTTTATTAGCTTTCAATAATGACAAGTGATACAATATTATACAATTAGAAAGTACAAGTACATTACATGTGTTTCACATAGTTTTTTCAACCTTAAAAATTCGGAATAAGTTTGTTTGCATACAGCACCTTTAAAGCAATATACGACTTTTCAGTTGTCACTAAAATTGAGATGTTTACCTTTTGTCTGCAATTAGAAATAATTTTACCAAAACTCAAACATCTAGATATCTAAGATAAAGGGAATTATTTTGAATAACTGAATATTCTACGAGGCTGATTTGAAAAGTCCGTGCAAAAATAAAAACTACTTATCTGTTTGGGGTAAACCTTTTTTATTTTTCGACATAGTCTCCTTTTAGGCTTATATACTTCGTCCAACGATGTTCTAGTTTGTTGATCCCTTCCGAATAATAGGATTTGTCCAAGTCTGCAAAATATCCATTAGTATCTGCAATCACCTCCTCGTTTGAATAAAATCTTTGTCCCGCCAGCCATTTCTTCAAATTGGGGAACAAATAGTAGTCCGAGGGAGCCAAGTCTGGAGAATAGGGGGGATGTGAAACGAGTTGGAATCCTATTTCCATTAATTTTGCGACCACAACTGCTGAGGTGTGTGCTGGTGCGTTGTCGTGATGGAAAAGGACTTTCTTGTGGGCCAATCGCGGGCGTTTTTCTTGCAGCTCGGTTTTCAAACGGTCCAATAACGATGAATAATATTCACCTGTAATAGTTTTACCCTTTTCCAGATAGTCGATGAGGATTATCCCTTGCGAATCCCAAAAGACAGTCGCCATAACCTTTCCGGCCGAAGGAACGGTCTTCGCCTTTTTTGGTGCAGATTCCCCCTTGGTAACCCATTGTTTAGATTGTTGTTTGGTCTCAGGAGTATAGTAATGTATCCATGTTTCATCCACAGTGACGAAACGACACTTTAAAGTCCTCCGGATTCTTCTGGAACAGCTGCAAACCATCCTTGCAACACTTCACACGATTCCGTTTCTGGTCAAGCGTGAGCAATCGCGGCACCCATCTTGCGGATAGCTTTCTCATGTCCAAATGTTTATGCAAAATATTATGTACCCGTTCAGTCGAGATGCCCACAGCACTAGCAATCTCACGCACCTTAACTCTTCTGTCATCCATCACCATATCATGGATTTGATCAATGATTTCTGGAGTCGTAACCTCCACAGGCCGTCCAGAACGTTCAGCGTCACTTGTGCCCATATGGCCAGTCCGAAAATTTTGAAACCACTTATAAACTGTTCTAATCGAAGGTGCAGAGTCACCATAATGTTTATCAAGCTTCTCTTTAGTCTCCTGAGGCGTTTTGCCTTTCATAAAGTAATGTTTAATCACCACACGAAATTCTTTTTCGTCCATTTCTTGAAAATCACTCGACTTCCTTGATTCACACGAATGCCAAACACAAAGAAATAGACCAATATGGCTGAAACTTGGTGTGCGTTCATTCAAGAGATTCTACTAACTAAACATGACCGCGATACGCGCCGGTGGTGCCATCTCTCGGACTTTGCACGGACTTTTCAAACCAGCCCCGTATAACGATTTAGAGGAATATTCATTCTCTCTCTTTACCTAAAGAACCAAAAAAGTAATACATTTTCTCAATGCTTGTAAATAATACCAATAATATAAGTTAACACCAACTACATAAATAACATAACATAAACTTATAAATAAAATTTTAATTCCAGGTGTTGCCAATCGTGGCGCTAGTATCCGCATTCCCCGTGGCTGTGCCGAAGACAAGAAAGGTTATCTTGAAGATAGACGGCCAGCATCTAACTGTGATCCTTACTCTGTATGTGAAGCCCT
>CM032453.1:50965481-51200481 GCA_019049505.1 Pachyrhynchus sulphureomaculatus
GGCATTTTTATATATATATATATATATATATATATATATATATATATATATATATATATATATAATTTTATCACAGAAAATATAATTGTCGAACTATAACTGTACGTCAAAGAAAAATATGATAGTAATACGAACTAATTATAAAATTTCGAAACATTGTGATTATTAGTAACACATTATCACGATAATTAATATATATATATATATATATATATATATATATATAAATATATATACATATATATATATATATATATATATATATATATATATATATATATATATACATACATATATACATACATATATACATATATAAATATATATGTATATATGTATGTATACATACATATACAATATTTCAGTAGGGCATTTATATATATATATATATATATATATATATATATATATATATATATATATATATATATATATATATAATTTTATCACAGAAAATATAATTGTCGAACTATAACTGTACGTCAAAGAAAAATATGATAGTAATACGAACTAATTATAAAATTTCGAAACATTGTGATTATTAGTAACACATTATCACGATAATTAACCAAATTCTTATCAGGTACAATGTCAAGATGCTTCCCTTGCTTAGCTATCATAGTATCCCTCAAAAAATTACCGGCCAAGCAGGAACATTTCTTTTAGAAAATTATTTTAACATTTCTTTAACTAAACAATTTGATACCAGAGGTAGTTTTTAAGTTTTTGGTCTATCAACAATAAAATTATATTCATTACGAGTAAATATGAATGATGTCTATTAAGCATATGCGAGTTATTCTGGATATACAATAGAAATGTACACTCATACAGGCACAGCAATGATAGAATACTACGTCTATTAAAGATTGCCTTACCATTTTCGCTATATTTTGAATTTAACACCGATCTAATTAGTCTTCTCTTGGTTAACAATTTTTTCCCGCTATTTGTTGCTGATTCACAAAAAACAATGTTATAACTGATCTAATAGTAAACAAGATTAAATGAAAATGCAAATCGGTTTTACAGAATATGTTTTAAATATTTATTTTTTAGTTACATAATCTATATGGCTGCTCCATCTTAAATCGTTGTTTAAGGCTAATCCAAAAGACTTATTTTTATTACGTACTGATAATCGAGTGTCATTTAAACTTTCTTGATATCAGGCGTCCTTCCGTTATAAAAATCTAAAATGTCTAGTTACTATAATTCAAATTATATAAATGTTCTGTCAACACTATTTCCTCAAGGCTCTACCCTACAACCACAACGGAATTGTCATGTACAGCACTAAGCTCTGCGAAACTCCTAAAATGATACAGCGTTCTGTAGATAGAGTATCACAATTCTTCACATATATTTTTCAATTGTCTAAATAGGATGAAGCACGCACTTGTGCTACCGAAGGAATCAACATCAATGGCGTTAACATAAATAACATCAGATACGCCGATGATACATTAATTACACAGGGCAACAAAAAAATATTTTTGTTTTGGTGCCTGGGATTTTAGAGCTGATTTTAACTATATTTGGGACGCTAAATCTATACATGCAATCCGTTTTTTCTCTGTCAGCTCTACTTTTTTAGATACATCAACTTATCTACCAATGTGGTTTTTATTCAGTATATTCATTTATGAGAGTTCTAAAATTATTATATATTCATTAATGTAGGTACAATGGTTTTATTGTCAGTCTGTAATTGAGTAAATTCCAGGTAAATCTATAAATAGTGGAACCATTGCCTATCAGGTACCTGAACTGACCCTTTTCATCACCTAACTCGGGTAAGTCTCGTCAGTTTGTGCGTTCTTACTAATGAGAGTAGATCGAATTCGGCGTGTTATTTTATGTTAAGAAAAGAGTGTTTTTGTGTTATTGAACAGAATTAAAATGAGTTCAGGTTCCAGTTCAAGAAGAAGTTGTGTAAATCAACCTGATGTGTTTTGCTATATATGCGGAGAATACATGTTTCAACAAAACAGACAAACTATTACTGACTTTGTAAAGCGAGCGTATCTTGGATACTTTGGAGTTAAGCTTGGTGATCAGGACAAAACGTGGGCCCCGCATCTCGTATGTAAAACTTGTACAGAGCATTTACGGCAGTGGACTACCGGGAAAAGAAAATGTCTAAAATTTGGCGTACCAATGGTTTGGAGAGAACCAAAAAACCACTTCAATGATTGTTATTTCTGTTTAGTAAATACTAATGGAATCAATCGAAATAACCGCAGTAAGCGGACTTATCCCAATTTAGACTCGGCAATACGCCCTATCCCGCACTCAGATGAAATACCGATTCCAACATTTCATCAGCTACCACATATCTCTGATGACGAATATTTTCCCTCTGATCGCTCTTCTGATGCTAATAAAAGTTCTGATGCTAATGAAACTAACAGTGACTATGAGGGGACGTCATCAGTTCCTCAACGCTTGAATCAAAATGAATTAAATGATCTCACCAGGGATCTCAATTTATCGAAAAAAGCTTCTGAAGTACTGGCTTCTAGGTCGAACGACAAAAATTTACTGGAACAAGGAACCAAAATTACCTTTTACCGTACAAGAGAAAAAGATTCTTTTCTCAAGAAGACAATCTTGTATTTTGTCACGAAATTAGGGGACTCATGAAAGAAATGGGACTTTCTGAATATATTCCAGATGATTGGCGCCTATTTATTGACAGTTCAAAGCGAAGTTTAAAATGTGTCCTTCTACATAATGGGAATAAATATGGTTCAATGCCACTAGCTCACTCAACGAAACTGAAAGAAGACTATAATACCATAGCTTTGGCCTTGCAGAAGATAAAGTATTACGAACATCAATGGATGATTTGTGTAGATTTAAAAATGGTAAACTTTCTTCTTGGGCAGCAAAGTGGTTACACGAAATATCCGTGTTTCTTGTGCCTCTGGGATAGTAGGGACAAAACACACCACTGGGTTAGAAAAGATTGGCCTCAGAGAGAAAACATGGACGTTGGGGAAAAGAATGTCATTAACGACGCTTTGGTTGAAAGAGAAAAAATCATACTTCCTCCGTTACATATAAAGTTGGGCTTAATGAAGCAATTTATAAAGGCTCTTGATAAGAATGGGTCTTGTTTTGCATATATAGGGGTAAAAATGCATCAGTTGAGCACAGAAAAACTCAAAGCAGGGATATTTGACGGCCCACAAATAAGACAATTAATTAAGGATCCTGCCTTCATAAATTCAATGAATCAAGTTGAACGAGAAGCTTGGACATCATTTGTTGCAGTTGTAGAAAATTTTCTAGGCAAACATAAAGCTCAAAACTATGTTGAAATGGTTAACAAGATGCTTAATAGTTTCAAATCCTTAGGGTGCAATATGAGTATTAAAATACACTATTTACACAGCCACTTAGACCGTTTTCCAGAAAATTTAGGAGACATGAGTGAGGAACAAGGTGAAAGATTTCACCAAGATATTAAAGTTATGAAGGACCGCTACCAAGGAAGATGGGACATGCACATGATGGCAGATTACTGCTGGAGTTTAAAAAGGGACTGTTTAAAAAAACATTCAAGAATGTCGCGGAAAAGAAGCTTTCCAAGTGTTGAGTGACTATTTCATTTCTTCAATGTTTTTTTTTTTGTTTGTAAGTACGACATAATATTGTATTTTGTATAACTAAAATAAAAATTTCGTATCTACTTTTGTTTACTACACTTACGGATTTGAGTTACAATAATGTAACTTATATTTCTCTAAAATTGTATATCTTAAAAATTTGAGCTCCTAGGTACAAATGAATACGTTATTTGAATTCAGGACATCAAATTTATATAGAATCAGCTCAAAAAACCTCGACACCAAAACAGCTGTTCCCCTGTGTTATCACTCATAACGGAAATGATCTACAAAAATTGATGAACAAAATAACTAACGTTTGTATACAGTTTGGTTTAAGACTCCATGCAAATAAAACAACATATCTGTTTATAAGCAAAATGTATATATATATATATATATATATATATATATATATATATATATATATATATATATATATATATATATATATATATATATATACATATATATATATATATATATATATATATATATATATATATATATATATATATGTATATATATATATATATATATATATATATATATATATATATATATATATATATATATATATATATATATATATATATATATATATATATATATATATATATATATATATATATATATATATATATATATATATATATATATATATATATATATATATATATATATATATTGAAGATAGTAGTATTGCAGTCAATGGCACATAGCTAGAGAGAGTTAATAAATTGATATATCTCTGTAGCACTATCAAAGACCACTGGGACAGGACTGTCGAAGTCAAATTTCGAATGGAAAAAATTCAAGCCGCATGTATGAAGAAAAAGAAAATCCAGTCACGACCTTTTACTGAAATTACGAATGAAAATGGTACGTCTTTTCGGTTCTCTTTTATGACATAGAAGCATAGGGCTCACTGGAGTAATGCTTACATGTCTGGAGGAATTGGAGATGTGGGTATATCGATGGCTGCTGAAAATCAGTTGGATGGACAGAATTAGTAACAACAGCGTTCTCACTCGCATGAAGAAGGACTTGGAGGTGGTTACGACCATCAAGCGACGCAAATTAAAATATTTTGGCCACATTATGAGACATCCAAAAAATACGAAATCTCGCATCTGATTATATAGGGAAAGATTCCAGCAGACGTGGTCCAGGGAGAAGGAGAATATCGTGGTTAAAAAAAAAACAACATGATAACCAACGATGGTTGAACGGTCATGGTACTCAAAGAAGAAGAAATAGAATGACAAGCGGTTAAATATGAGAAAATTCATTATTGAGGCACTCAAATGCTCTTATTCTTATTATTTCGTAAACTTGTTTCTTCAGCAAAATTATCATTATTTAAATTGGCTTTTTTCTAATCGTAAAGAGGTGAGACTCAGGTTTAAAGTGTTATAAGTATTTTGAACGACCTGTGCGTATGCGCTAAATTAGTATAATGTCACTTAATACTAATGTAAGTTAAGTGATTTGCATTCTTAATTAAGTCTGAGTTTAAGTGTGAGAGATTCTTCTTGCCCATCATATTTCAAGTTATGGTGACATTAGTCATCAGTTATATCCCAAAACACATAATCAGTAGCTGGTAATATGAGTTTACTGTTTTGATTGTCTTATTCTACACTTTCTGCTTTCGATAAACCTCAACGAGGGCCAGTCGTCGAGGATGATTCTTCACGTCTTCTTGACATTGCTGCGAAGTATGTTTTATGACGGGTCTCGATCCATGCAATAAGACTTTAGATAGAAATCTCAGGCAAGAATGATAAAGATATTGTCTCCATCGTCGGAACTTTCCATCGGAGTTAGTTATCAGTTCTCCCAAGTGCGACTTCAGATATGCTTCCCACCCGTTTGCGAAACAAGGAATACGCTGTCTTAATCATCAGCTCGTCCCGTCCAATCGACTATCAAGAACATGCTGTTTTACAGCGACGTTGGTTTTTAAGGATTTGATCTACTGGGTGGGAACATGACAGAGTATGTGACATAACCATATACTTAAATAAGCAAGTATACTAACGTGCCTGAGATCGAACTCAAGACACGTAGTTATAAAAATTTTGTTGTGTTATTTTCCACTATTATAACATCGTACTGCAGACAAAATTAAACGATGTTAGTGTATACAAAAAAAAACAAAACTTAATATTAAATGTTCTTATGAGAGTTTAATTTAGATTTATACATATATTTGTAAAAAAAACTGTGTTTCCATGATTTTCTCGTCAAGAACGTTAAATGTCATGGATCAATAGGATAGAAACCGATAGGTTATTTCGGTCAAACTAGTTTATAACTAAAATTAACAGCTTTACCACTTTCAAAAAACTTGATAAAAAAACATTATAAAATTTTTTTACTTCGGCCAGAGAAAAAGTATCACCTCCTATAATTTTGATTGAAAGACAATTGTAAACAAAACCTTAAAGGGACAGTAGTTGTACCGAGAATTTATAAGAGTGAATGACCTAATATAGTCGCTAGCAAAAGTAAACAGAACTTTTTCGAAAGGAAAACAAAAGCTTATTATTTTAGCAAAATTCATTTATTATTTTCCAAATAGTCCCCTTGGATCCGATACAGCGTTTTGCACGGTCAATAAGTATGTTAAGTGAGTTCTTTAGCTCATCTTTTGATATGTCCTTCATTATCCTTGTCGACGCGTTTTGGATCCGCATAACGCTTTCCTTTCATCGACAAATATAATTTTGGGAATAGATGGAAGGAGCGCGGAACCAAGTGAGACGAATACGGTGAATAGTTGATGATTTAAATGCTGTTTTTGGTCAAGAAATCAATAATAAGCGTCGAACGATGGGATGGTGCTATATCGTGTATAGTAACAGTCGCCAACTTCCACTTTCACGATATTCTGGCCGTACCCAATGAATACGCGGCAATAAACGCTTCATAGCACCTAGAGAATACACAATATTAACCGTTTTGCCAAATGGAACTAATTTTTTGTGCACTGCACTGCAAATCAACATTGTTTTCAATTTTAACTTAACCGGCGACTTTTTTTTCGCATTTTCTTCGCTTGGGTGCTTGCCTCGGAGCTTGGTTTCTAGTTTTTGTTCTTTTTGACTCTTTAATTAAGTCTTTACAATATTGAATTCGAATTTTTAGTCATCAATCAATTCGTGCGGTACGAACGGTGCGCAAATCTTCCTAAAGCCCAAACTCTGAGTCAAAATGCGATGGAAGTATCGTAACAAAGATATAATAATCTCTTTTTTGATAAATTCACCGACAATTTGGATGTTTTACTCGGTTATTACGAATTTTGGTTGTCAAATAACATATAGGCTGAAAAGTTTTTGATCGGACACGTAGATGTCGCCTTTTTCAAAAAATCCATGTGATTTTTAGAAAGTACCAACCTTCAAATGATACATGTCAAAATTTCATGATATTTCGACGATTAGTTTACAAGTTACAATGGTTTCACTGACTCTACTTTTGATATTTTCAAAACAATGAAAAAATCTAATTTCGTGTGTTGATTAAATACTGTTTTTTGATGGGAAAAAATACCATTCAAGCAACACAATGACTTGATAAGTATTACGGGGACTCTGCCCCTGGAAAATCAGTCATCATTTTCTGGTATGCCGAATTTAAACGTGGTCGTACAGATAGAAATAATGCTGAACGCTCTGGACGCCCAAATGAGGTAGTTACACCGGAAAACATAAAAAAAATTGGCCAAATTGTTTTGGATGACCGTAAAGTGAAATTGCGTGAGATAGCTGACACTCTAAATATTTGAAAAGAACGTGTTGGTCATATTTTGTATGAACATTTGGGCATGAGAAAGCTCTGTTCGAAATGGGTACCTCGTTTGCTCACAGTGGACCAAAAACAACAACGTGTTGATGATTCTGAGCGCTGTTTGGACCTGTTTAAGCGCAATAAAAAGGATTTTTTCATGCGATATGTGACAATGAATGAAACATGGATCCACCACTACACACCGGAATCAAATCGGCAGTCAGATGAGTGGACAGCAGCCGGTGAAAGCCGCCCGAAGCGACCAAAGATATAACAGTCGACTGGGAACGTTTTGACCTTTGTATTTTGGGATGCGAATGGAATAATTTTCATCGACTATGCTGAGAGGGGAAAACCCATCAATCTAAATTTACAATACCCTTGATTCAAAATAATAATCTATTAATCAAAAGAGATTAAACACTGGTAAATGAAACATTTAACAATAATATGTTGTTTAAGTTACTTTCGCTCGACACGTAGTAGTTCCCCGTTCTTCGCTGTGTAGCGCGCCTTTTCTGCTTTCTGCTGATATGGAAATTTTTCAGGAGTTGTTTGTTAATTTGAAATTAACTTTTAATTTCCCCGAAATAAATAAAATAGTTTGTTAAATTATAAACTTGTATTTTTTCAGAAACAGGTATAAAATATATAATAACCGGTCAAGTGCAAGTTGGACTTGCGCAATTAGTGTTCCGTACGTTGATTGCTTTTGAAATAAAAATTTTTCTTACGGAGGTATAAAATGATCAATGACTTCACAAAACAAACCCCAAATGAATTTTCAATAAAGTATTCTTCCGATCTTTACTGAAAATTGATGACCTTAAACTTTTTATTTTTTTTTTATATTATAAAAGGATTTTTTTTAGAATCATTCAACTGATTTTTCTAATTTTTTGCACAAAAGAAAAAATCTAAAATTCAAAATGGGCGCTAAACTTTTCCATGGAAAATTCATTTTGAAATCCTATGAAAAATTTTGATAAATTAAAATCGTGGATTTATTATATTTATTTATTATTATTATTATATGCAGGAGGGCTACTAAGCACTTAAAAATTTTGAAAGTATTTTTTTCAGTAAAGTGGAACATGCATAAGTTCAGAGACATTTGCGCCTCAGATTTGACTCAGCTCAACCAGTCACAGGAATATTAAAAAATAATTCCTTTTCAGTTTTAACTGATAATACTCTTTTTATAAAATATTAGGATAGGTGATAGATATACTTACGTAAAGCAATCTGAGCAATAATTTTAGGCAGATCTCAATTTTTTTTTCAGATTTAATCATTTATAGTGTCTTTTAATTCCTATTATTATTATATTATTTATTACTGTATGGCTATTTTCTTTTTAATATTTGTTAAAGAGTATTTATAAATGTTTCCATGTTAATCTTAATCAAAAGAAATTATTAAACATAGTGCCGATTAAATTACACTTGTTGGTGTATGTCACAAAAATATTTATATATCAAAGGTGACAAAATATAATACACAAATTAAAAAACTATTAAACTTTGGTTCACTTAATTTAAAGGTAAAATGAGGTGGTTCATAATTTGATTAATATTTGTTGTTTATCTTAAAAATAAGAGATTAACTTCTATTGTTATTTCTAGATTATAATACTGCCTTATTTTTTTTTACATACGTTTTATTAATTTTACTTGAAATGAATTTATCTACCTGTTTGGACCAAACTGATGTCGATATATCCCTGTTTGATTCTCAATACGAGAATTATTAAAGGTAATGCACTCGTGATAATTTTCGTTCAATCTACATCCTATGGAGAATATTTCAGAATTTTTTGGTCAGTACTCTTCGAGATAAGGGGGACAGCGATTTTTTCGCGATTTTTTAAAAATAATACAGAGAAAAGTGTGCGTAAGTATTATAATATATATATATATATATATATATATATATATATATATATATATATATATATATATATATATATATATATATATATATATATATATATATATATATATATATATATATGTATATATATATATATATATATATATATATATATATATATATATATATATATATATATATATATATATATATATATATATATATATATATATATGCCCATATATATATATATATATATATATATATATGTATATATGTATATATATACGTGAATATATATATATATATATATATATATATATATATACATATATATATATATATACATATATATATATATATATATATATATATATATATATATAATATATATATATATATATATATATATATATATATATATATATATATATATATATATATATATATGTATATATGTATATATATACGTATATATATATATATATATATATATATATATATATATATATATATATATATATATATATATATATATATATATATATATATATATATATATATATATATATATATATATATATATATATATATATATATATATATATATATATATATATATATATATATATATATATATATATATATATATATATATATATATATATATATATATATATATATATATATATATATATATATATGTATATGTATATACATATATATATATATATATATATATATATATATATATATATATATATATATATATATATATATTTGAACTAGTGTTTTTACAAGCTTTCATTTGACACCTCATTCGATGACTTGGTAAAAATTATTTTTCACTTCCGATTTCACACCCCAAAACTAACCTTTTAAGTCAAAATTTAACTCTCAAAACTATACGGCTCTGATAAGGCCATCAATTCCTATATTAGTACCAAATTTTAACTTTCTATGCCAAATAGTTTCGAAGAAATCGGGTGTGATAGACATACGGACAGGCGGACAGACAGACAGAAAGACAGATACCGAAGTGATCTTATAAGTGTTTCGTACGGAACACTAAAAATAATATCGTTATAGTTACGTCTTTTGATGTCGTCAGACCATCGGGTTTGAGGGCGTCCTCTACCCTCTCTCATTCCAGGACCTCCAGTTGATTACTTTATGGGTCCATCGATTATCAGAGAGTCTTGCGATATGATCCACCCAGCCTCACTTCAACCTGCTTACCCTCTCAGCTACATTAGCGATCTTGGACTTCTCGAATTTCTTCATTAGTCAGCTTATCCCTCTACAATATTCCCAACATCCTACTTTCCATCGCTCATTGAGCTACTTGTAAGCTATTTATAATTTCTTGAATCAAAGTCTACGTTTCTGTTCCGTACGTCAATACTGGCAACACGCATTGATCAAATGTGTTCGCTTTTAGTGTATTTGGGACATTGGAAAAGAAGATGTTCCGCAATTTGTCAAACGCCGACCAAGCCAATAATATTCTCCTTGATAAATTCGCTTTTAGGTTTTCTTTGGACATTACTAATTTTTGTCCAAGATACACGTATGAATCCTTTCTTGTGATTTTCGCGTTTTTTTTTATCACAGTCTTTATTTGTCATGAACATGGTTTTGGCGATATTTACTTTCAGACCAATCTCTCTGGACTTGTTGTTAAGTTCGTTCAGCATTTTTTCCAATTCTTCTTTGTTGTTGGATATAAGCACAATATCATCCGCGCATCGCAAATGATTGAGTTGCTCTCGTCCTCTGTTTATACGCTTACTTGTCCATGGAAGTGGTTTGAAAAGAACTTCTAGCGCCAACGTAAACAATTTCGGCGAGATGGTGGCTCCTTGACGTACCCCCCTTTTCATTTCATCAACAAAACGTTAATAATAATTAATAGTATAAACAACATAGGAAAGGACTTAGTTATCAAAACGGTCCAAACTCTACGCGATAACACTTTGTGTGATGTTTTTTTTGCTGACTACATACGTCTGTATAAGGTGTACTGACTGCAATATTTTTGTACTTTTGCATAACTGGACAATAATGTAATTACATTACATATTGTTATAGTGGTGATTTTTATAGCCAAGTCAAGTTCTCTTACTCTAAGGACATCCTGTACAAACAATCCATTTAATTTTAGGGAAACGGAAAAAAACTAGAATGTGGAATAAATAAATATTCATTGTGGGGGGTACGGTATCAATATATAAATAACCTCGCAGTAGTAAAATTCCAAAGTCTGCCAGGCTGGCAGAATATTTTATTACTATATTTTTGTAGTATGATTGAACTCTAAAACATCGCCTAGATAGTGGGATTTCCGTTGAATTTTGCGTAGCTACTGTGTGTTGTGTTTGTATTATTGTTTGTTTTTTAGTCCGGCTGAAATTAAAAGAATATTGAAGTGTTGCTGATATAACAAAAGGTACATACAATTTTTGAAGTATTTTTAGGTACATATATATTTATGTAGTAATTTATATTAATAATATGACAGAAAATTTGATGACATTGCCTATGTTTTTGTAAATATATTTATTGCTTAATATTTATTTTCGCTTAGGACAGGTAAAAATGTAAATTTTAAATTAGCTAAATCAAAAAATGTAAATTTTAAATTAGCTAAATCAAAAAATGTCAAAATTGACTAACATTTAGAATTGCTCTATCTGACTTTTCTTCTAAAATCTATATAACAAAGGATAGTACATGGAATGAAAAGTCTAGAGACTTTTAGAAAAAAAAACAATATTTTTGACAAAAATTGATTTTATTCTTCAACATAGTTACTTTCAAGAGCTTCTTCCAACACTTGGATATCTTTCATATAGTACGATTTGTCGATCTCTCTAAAATAGGCCTCAATTTCTCATTTGACTCTCTTTCTCTGGAGCCACCAGATCAAATTTGGAAAGAGGTAACAATAAGAAAAGCAATTCGTAACCCAATTAATCTAGTTTCACCGTAGTTTTATGGAATCGTAAGCTGGTGCATCATCTTGATAAAACAACGCTTTATGCTTCGCTAAATACGGCCTTTTTTCTTGATTTCATCATTCAAACGGTCCCATAGACAAATGTATTAGTCTCTGGTGCTGTTCGCCCCTCAAGATAGTCAATCAGTATTATGCGCATCCTAAAAAATACTTACCAGAACCTTTCCAGCTTCTGTTTGTGTTTTTAGACACTTCGGTCGATTCCAGCAACTCTGCAGTGTGCCTGTCGGGCTCAGGTGTGTGTTACGAATCGCTGCAATAACTCCTTTGGATTACGCCGAGACAGGGTCAAACAGCGTTCTGAATCTTCGACACATTGCTGTTTTTGATCAATCGTGACAGTGCTTAGCACCCATCGGGCACATAGTTTTCTCATATGCAAATATTCGTGCAAACTATGTCTCACGCGCTCTGTTGATATCTTCACGTCAACTATCTCGCTCACTTTCACTTTGCGGTCATTCAGAAAAATGTTGTGATTTTTTTTGTGTTTTTTGAGTGACTGCCTCATTTGATTGTCCAGGTGTTTGTACGACCGCATTTAAGTTCACTAAACGATCGTCATATACTTGCTTTTGACGGAGCAGATATGTCATAACACTTCTCAGCAATCAATCAACACACAGAATTTTTTTTGTTTTATCGTTTTGCAAAAGTCAAAAGTAGCGGTACTCAGCTATATCTCTCAAGCTAATAGGCAAAATGTCATTAAAATTTTGCAGGAATTCTCTGAGAATTGACACAAACTGAAAATCATATGTTTTCTTGTTTGTGCGGGAAGTCCTGGGACTTTTCACTCTATGTAAGTATAACAAAAATGACACACATAAGAAAAAACCCATATGTTTTCGCAGAATTGAATTTAAAAGTTTGTTATTACCTACGACTTATAGGACTACGAAGACTTTTGGGGCATATCTGAGTCTGACCTTTGCGTTGGTAATTCTGCATACGCACGTTGCTTTAGAATTTATATAGATAAACTAAACAAATTGTATACATTTTGCAGCTGTACATAATATCTACGTGATTTTTAATATTCTAGAAATATATTGTCTTTTTCTTTTTCGTAATCAATGTTACATTTCAAGTAACTTTCCTACGGAATATTCTATAATGCACCAAAACAGTTGTGACGTCAATTATTAGTTGCAAACGACAAAAAAATGCAGGTAAAGTAAATCCCAAGATATAAGATCCAGCCTTTTTGCTTTTTCAATGCGGCAATAAACGACTATTAAGGTTTTGTGCATAGTTGCCAGGTATTACGATAAACGTATTTTTATTTTACCTGCTTTGTATACCGCCCTCACTTGCAACTGCAATCATATTGAATTTATTTTTACCTATATATTTACTACCTGGCAACCCGGTTTAGAGCCCTTTAAGTATCTGATAATATAGGCCTAATGACTACAGATCCCCATTAGAATTCGAAAGATACTTTTTTTATTATTTTTATTTTTAGTTTTACTTACAACGTAACAGTTCTATTTTATTTATGTGGCGTTCGTGGGAAAATTGCAATAGTGGCTATCGCAAGAGAAAATATTTATCACTTGACACTAAACAAATAGTGAAAAATGTTTACAACAGTTTGGTAAAAAGAAATTTGAATAAAAAAAGTGCTTTGCAAGAAACCAGTGAACTAACAAAAACCCCAATTTCTACGATTAAGGGTATTGTAGGGAAACCATCACTCAGGAACAGGAGAAAACGGAAAGATTTTCAAATACATCATGTAGACGATTGTGAAAAAGACGTCATCAGGAGAAAAATATATTCTATGTATGAAGAGCAGTTGGTGCCGATACTAGACAAAATAAAATTAAGACTGGTGCAGGACGGGACCAATATACATTGTGGCCGATCAACCCTTCACAGAATTCTCTTAAGAATGGGATTCACGTTCCGAAAAATCAACAAAAGGCAAGTAGTAATGGAGTCACAAAGATTACGAATCTTGCGACATACTTATTTACAAGAAATTAAAAAGTATCGATCAGAGAATTAGCCAATAATTTACCTTGACGAAACATGGTTCGATACCCATGACACTGTGCAAAAAGGGTGGATTGACAGTAGTACAAAATGTCAGACTGACGCACCTTTAAATGAAGGTAAACGAATAACCATTTTGCATGCTGGATCTGAAAAAAGCTGGGTTTCAAATTGTCTACTACTATCTGCAAACATAAAAGATTCTAGTTTGGACTATCACTAAGACACGACCACAGAACTTTTTGAAAATTGGTTTCAAAATACCCTTTTGCCAAATGTTCCCAATCAGAGTGTTATAGTTATGGACAATGTAAGTTACCATAGTCGCCTACTAAATAAGGTTTCTAATACAGCCAACACCAAATCGGAAATACAGGAATATATGTTAGAAAATGACATTTATTTTGACTTTAGTTATAAAAAAAAGTGATCTTTTGGAAGTTTTGAAATTGAAAAAGAAATATGTTTGTGGTAGTATGGCTGAAAAAATGGGACACACTGTTTTGCGGCTTCCTCCGTATTATGGTGTGGTTAATCCAATTGAACATATTTGGTATCAAGTTAAATCAAAAATAAGGGCACAAAATGTTCCTCCTACTTTAAGTGTGTCAGTAGTTGAATTAGTAAAAAAAGTTATAAATAATATATCTTGTGAAAGCTGAAAGAATTCCATGCAGCATGTTGTTAAAGTTGAAGATTCATATATTTATGTAAATAGTATAAAACCACTGATAATTACCTCAGCTGATGACAATGATAGTGAAACCGAATTAGGTTTAAGTTAAAATATTTTTTTATTTATATTATATGTACCCGCTTGTGAATCCCATTCTTTCAAACTATATATTTGTACTTATCCATTTGTTTTTACATGTATCTATAAATAAACATCTCCAAAAACACTTATAATTTTATTTATTTGCATTAACGAATAAAATTCTCTCTGCAACCTATCATAAAAAAAGGTCAGAATTTTTATATTGTTCACATTTGGACTAATATAAGTAAAGACGGTAGAACGGAAAAAGAAATGGAAAGTAGAATAAGTAAAGGAAAGACACCTAAACTCTATTCTGTGGTCGAAGTATTTAAGAGCATCGCGTTATACGGTGAAACTTGGCCGAAACTACTAGAACAGAAACTAATGGCACTCGAAATGGATTATTGGCGGAGATCGGCTGGAGTGTCAGGAATGGATAAAGTTAGAGATAAATAAAAATAATAGGGGATGCAATGAAAGTAAAAATTACGATTACTGAGGAAATACAACAACGGTAACGTATATAGTGCGGACACGTGAAAAGAATGGAAAAACACCGAATACCAAAGATGGTTCTAAAGTGGGTACCAAGCGAAGAGAGGCGAAGAGGGAGACCAAGAGCGACATGGTTTGGAGGTGTTCAGAGAGCAATGTCAGAGAGAAATCTAAGATTGGGAAGATCGAAAAGGATGGAAACAGAACCGGAAGGAGAAGAACGCTATAAAAGACCGGATTGATGATGATAAATTACTGTGAAACAATTAATGAGAACTGACACAAGTCTAAGTAAATAATAAAACTGTTGGTTTTTTATTTACAGAAAAATATACATATTGCGTCAAGAGATTAAAGGTCGGCGCATTTTCCATCAACGCGTGTAAAAAAATATTTGCAACTTTTGAAATAGTTGATAAACGTGCTAATTATAATTAGAATAACATATTTATTTACAATAACTAAATAATATAAGCTCATATATTTATCTAATCACTAAATTTATCCACTTGTTTGGAAGATGTAATTCTACACTTTTGTATGCATGTAACGCGCACTAAACAATTAATAGCATTATGGCATGAATACTCCTAGTCGATCATTGAACGTTGATGCTAGATTTATTAATTAATTTTACCCTTGTTTATCAATACACACAACTGAAAACTTTGTATCTGGACCTATAAACCTAACTACATGGTTAGTAGCTTTAACTTGTACTGGCCTAAATCCGCACTACCTAGGCAGATTGAGCAAGCTTGATCCTGAATCCTATGGTAAAGCTGTCCTTCCTTTTCTGTTTTCCAATCACTGAAACATAGCGAGAAACCCTTGCTTCGCGTAACAAGACCGAATACACTTTATTAGTTGAAACGACAAATCAGAAATTTCTTTAAAACCTATGTATCAACAAATATAAAAAATAAATTGCAAATGTAGAAAAAAATGTTTACAAAAGTAGTATAGCTATATAGCAACGTACCTAAAGTTCCTAGATTTTGAGGAAATAAAACTAAAATCCTTAAGAGTCTCTCAAAGTTAATAAACTCACACCCTTTTAATAATTGCTACACGGTCTTGTCTCCATTTCTGAATATCTTACTAACAAATGCATCCTCACATTTTCCAACGCGGTATAAAAATGTTCCAGGACTTAATCTACCGTATTTCTCTGCTGATATGATACTACATTACAACGTCTGAAAAATTCTCGTAGGACATACTATATATTTAGTGCCTAACCGAAGGTCAGTTTTCGGCCGAGGCCAAAGCTCCTGGCATAACCTTCGGCCGAAGCTGAAGCCCAAGGGTCATTCATACCTAGAAATCTTAGAACAGTGGCTAAAAGGTATAGGTACATTACAATGCAAAGTCTGTACAGTTATTTTGTTTTATGTGGTGTTGAGAATAATCTATAATATATATAAAATGCAACGTATCTCTGTCTGTCTGTCTGTCCGTTAGTGCGCTTATCACTGGAGAACCACTTATCCGATTTACGTACTTTTTTTAAAAAACATACATATGTTCTCCGGCCAGGTTACAGGCTATATTTTATTACGATAGGTAGCATAATGAATGAGCAGTGACGTAAAATAGGGAATGAAGTCGAAAAAAAGTTTGCCGCTAGCGCGTTCCCTTGAAATACACAGCCTAAACTATTAAATATGGAACAATATTATGTAGCAGAGAATATCTATAATCTATAATATATATAAAATGCAATGTCTCTCTGTCTGTCTGTCCATTAGTGCGTTTATCACGTGAGAACCACTTATCCGATTTACGTGTCTGTTTTTAAATTCATACATATATTCTTTGGCCAGGTTATATAATAATAATAATCTATATCTATAATATATATAAAATGCAACGTCTCTCTGGCTGTCTGTCTGCCCGTTAGTGCGCTTATCACTGGAGAACCACTTATCCGATTTATGTGCTTTTTTTTTAAAACATACATATGTTTTCTGGCCAGGTTATCGACTATATTTTATTACGTTAGGTAACATGAAGAATAAGCAGTGACGATAATAGTGAATCAAATCGGAAAAAAGTTTGCCGCTGGCGCGTTCTCTTGCAATACACTGCCTAAACCACTAAATATGGAACAATATCATGTAGCAAAGGATATCTATAATATATAAAATGCTACATCTCTCTGTCTATTTGTCCGTTTGTGCGCTTATCACTGGAGAACCACTTATCCGATTTACGTGCTTTTTTTTTTTAAACATGCTAAACCATTAAATATGGAACAATATCATGTAACAAAGAAAATCAGTAATATATATAAAATGCAACGTCTCTCTCGGTCTGTCTGTCCATTAGTGCGCTTATCACTGGAGAACCACTTATCCGATTTACGTGCTTTTTTTTTAAATATACATATGTCCTCTAGCCAGGTTATAGGATATATTTTATTACGTTAGGAGACATAAGGAATAAGCAGTGACGATAATAGTGAATCAAATCGCAGAAAAGTTTGCCGCTAGCGCGTTCTCTTGCAATACACTGCCTAAAGCTTTAAATATGGAACAATATCATGTAGCAAAGAATATTATATATATAAAATGCAACGTCTCTCTGTCTGTCTTTCTGTCCGTTAGTACGCTTATTACCCGAGAACCATTTAGCCAATTTACGTGTTCTTTTCTTTTTTAATTCATACATTTGTTCTCTGGCCAGGTTATCTATAATCTTCTATCTAGAATATATATAAAATGCAACGTCTCTCTGTCTGTCTGTCTCTCTGCCTGTCTGTCTGTCTGTCCGTTAGTGCGCTTATCACTTGAGAACCACTTATCTGATTTACGTGTTTTTATAAATTAATACATATAATTCGATATAAGCCTAGATAATGGGAGATAAGGTGAGATAAGGAGAAATAATGGGAAATAAGTCGAGATAAGCCTCGATAATGGGAGATAAGGTGAGATGATGGGAGATAAGCATAAATATTGGGAGATAAGGAGAAATAATGGGAGATAAGTAGAGATACGTCTAGATAATGGGAGTTATGGTGAGATAAGGAGAAATAATGGGAGATAAGGAGAAATAATGGGAGATGAGCAGAGATAAGCCTAGATAATGGATTATGTAGAGATAATGGGAGATAAGGAGAAATATTGGGAGATAAGGGGAAATAGTGGGAGATATTTTATTACGTTGGATAACATAAGGAATAAGCAGTGACGATAGTAGTGAATCAAATCCACGCGAGCGGAGCCGCGGGCCCTGCTAGTTATAAATATATGGGTACTTTAAATAAATAAATTTCACCTTTTCAGAAATGATAAACTCGGTTTTATTCATATTTATTTATTGAGATAAAATATAACAATACCATAGTACCAAATCAGGTTCTGAACGAAGCAATTTAGCTAATGCCAATGATATTATTTAGCAACAATAAAAAAATATATAAGAAAATTTAACAGTAACAGTCTTAATTAGATTAGAATCTGTGTCACAGAGTAAATTATTAACTATTTAGAGTTATAGCTTTGTTCAATCAAACAGATTATTTTTGTTTTACGTTAGTTTATATATAGTAATACTGTCATTTTTACTTAATATAATAAAAACAAACTCCAATCATCTTATTTAACATGAAATATTCTGCAGTTTTTCAAATAAAAAAATCTGTTGCGCTGACGTCATTCGTAATAGTTCGTTAGTTTTCGTTTTTTCGACGGCTGGATGCTAAACTTTGACTTGGACCAAACCTTCGGATGGTTTCTGGCGGAAACCGAATGTGTCACCAAAGGTGTTTTTTTGGCCGAAGGTGGTCGAAGCCGAAGCTGAAGCCGAAATCGAAGCTGAAGCTTCGATCAAACCTTACATATACTCGTAATACGAATCTATTCAACTAAATCGAAAAAATTCGACTTATTAAAAAACTTTACTTTAACTCTGTCAAATGTTTTTACTTCTGATAAATAATCCGTTGTTGCTATTTCGGCGTAATTTATAGCCCGCAATTTATAACTTTAAAAATTTGTGTTAACCGTCTTAAACTTATGGACTGTAAAATTAAGCGTATAATCATAGAATGATAACTTTCAATATAAACTACTGAAATTGGACAAAGGCCATTTTTTAGAAGTTTTTGACTGTTCCCTCATCTGTCAATCCATCTCGAGCTGCATTTAGCCGTATCATATCTCTTCAGCTGAGCTAGGAGCGGCGCAAAAAAGAGAACAAATCCTAAAGTATTTATCGCAGTCGTGGCCTAAAAAATGAGTAAGATGCAAATAATTTACACGTCTTGCGGTTGAAGGCCTAGTTTTAAAGGCGTACCAGCCCTCTGCCAGGGGCTGTTCAAGGCCTCAGACCGACAGAGGAATTGTTCAGCTGGTTGTAGAAAATTCGCTTGGCAACTACTACTCCAAGTATATAAAAATCAATATCTTCTTCTTAAAATGCCGTCTCCTCACGAAGGTGAGCGATCCTTACAGCTAAACGAATTTTAGAAACTGCTCTCGAAAAATATCACTCGAAGCACATCCAAACCACCTTCTCATGTCCTTCAGCCAAGAATTCTGTCGTCTTCCGATCGATTTTTTGCCCTTCAATAATTAGACGTAGCAATTCGTACTTTCGGCCCCTCATTATATGTCCAAAGTATTAAATTTTTCTTAATTTTATTGTTGTTGGTAATTGCTTCATCTTGTTCATTCTTTCCAGTACTTCTGTGATTTTTATGTTCTGTACCGAGGAGATGCGAAGAAGCCGTCTATAAATGTACATTTCAAAAGAT
Organism: Pachyrhynchus sulphureomaculatus; assembly: GCA_019049505.1. Taxonomy (NCBI): domain Eukaryota; kingdom Metazoa; phylum Arthropoda; class Insecta; order Coleoptera; family Curculionidae; genus Pachyrhynchus; species Pachyrhynchus sulphureomaculatus. The sequence continues at coordinate 50,985,803 of CM032453.1, forward strand.
TCCTATCGTTTCTCGGATACAATAGGACGAAGAATATATACGTTCTCACCATTCTCACTCAGAGTTTGAGACTGAGACTTGTGCAATGGAAAAATTTATTCATATTCATGTATGTTACTCGGGTCTATATTTCCTTTCTTGGGTCCCACTTGTCATTTATATTGGTTCCCGAATATTTAAATGTGGAGACCTGTTCTACGGTGTTGTCCCTGATTTCGAGGGATTCTGGTGGTAGATTTTTTTTGTTATTACCATCCACTTGGTTTTTTTATATATTCATAGTTAATTCAAATCTTTCGCTAGCTGTGACGACTCGATTGATCAGTTGCTCTAACATCAGAATACCGTATGTTGTTCAGTGTACTCCCATTAACTGTTATTCCTTTAACGGATTCAGAGATGGTCTCAGTAAACATCTCTGTCTTACACCTTGGGTTATTTTTAAGCTTTCGGACTTTTACAGCCCAATTTTAACTTCCACAGATGGATTCTAGTACAGATTTTTAGATCTCTTTCGTACATATTTTTGGTTTTCTAGAATTTTTATTAATTTATCGTGCATCACACAGTCGAAAGCTTTATTGTAATCTATAAAACATGCATATACATCTACGTTCATATCTTTACAATACTGAACCAGGACATTTAATGAGAATTAAGCTTTCTGCTTCACGTTTTTTATATATTCTGGTATGAATGATTCTCGGGAATATCTTGAAATCGTGAAACATTAAACTTATTGAGTGATAATCGTCACATTTCATTGATTTTGACTTTTAAGGAATTGGTATGAAAGTCGACTTTAGCCAGTCAAGAGGGATTTGTTCAGTTTCATAGATCTCGTTAAATAAGATTACCAGTCGATTAATAAATGGACTTTCATCGGAAAATATTTCTCCCTGTATCTCATTTAAACCAATTGCGTTTCCATTCTTCTGTAGTTGTATAGCATGAATAACTTCTCTTTTTGTTATTTCTGGCCATATCTCATTATCTATGTTTATCTGTAAGTTTTCTGATCTATATCCATCGAAAAGTTGTTCTATGTATTGCTCCCAAAAATCAATATAAACTACTCAAATTAGAAAAGTCGTTTTTCAGCAGTTTTTTTGACTGCTTTTTCATCCTTCAACCAAGCTCAGGACGCGTTTTGCCGTATCATGGACACAAAACACAGTATTTATCACCTTCAAAATTAGACTTGCAGGTAGAGAGAGGTGCTTATTATTTGTATCTTACTTAACGGAAACTTTGCTACATAAGCTAACCTATATGGTATTATACATAATAATCATTATTTGTGGAGTACGTAGGAAAATATGTGCTTACCACATACGAATTTATTTTGATATAACAAATGTCAATATTTTTCTGTAATCTTAGGTGTTAAATTTAATCTTTGATAACGTAAATGAGGAACAGTATTTAACTATCTGATATTTAGCTTAGTTGACATTATTAGTTTTAATCTGTTTGCCGATAAATTATTTTACACGTGCCAATTTTACCAAATTGTTGACCGTTGGCAACAGGTTTAGAAAATTTTTGTCAGGATCGTGTAGGTATATTTAAATTTAATAGAAATCCTAGAATAAATACAAATCACAGTTTAGTGTTTATGTACGTATGTATGTATCAGCGACTTAGTAAAAGCTCTTTGTATAAAATTTATTTTGTTTTCCAAAAATTATTATTTTTTTTGCAAATAGCTTATTTAAAATTAACGTTGAGGGTGATAATGTCATATTATTTAAAAACAAAAAATTGTAAAATTATTTCCAACTGGGTTTTCATTTTTCTTGATTCTCTCTATAAAGTGTGCATTGTCCTTGAGTGAGCATTAGCCTCCTCATTTCCTTTCACCTGTTTCTGTCCTGCCCTGATTATTAAATATGAATATACATCTCTTTTCTTTTAAAAAGTCAATTTAATATTATCGGCAGCGACAGTGGTATATTTGTACAATGCATTCACTATATCAGAAAAACTTTATTATACAGGAATTCTTTTTAACCAGTGCATTCAGTTAAATTTCTTGCTGTTGCTCATATGGTTTATTTTTAAAATTATATTTTTCTTTTAAAAAAAAAACAAAATCTTAATTTTCTAGAACTAAAATTTCCAAATTCGTCATTACTTAAGCAGTATTTATGTGCAATGTTAGTTGGTCTTTAAGTTTTTTACGAGCATAACATATTTTGACATTTCATTTTTTTATCTTGACATATTGTGTTATTAACTTGTTATTTCTCATTGTTATTTCTAAGTGCTCTATGAAACGCACCACTCTGTCGGGTCATAATATGGCGGCGTGTCGTTCTGAGAGTTGACGGCGCGCTACCACTCAGTGGTGCGATAAAGTGGTCCATATCAAATGGTCCCCTAAGTGTGTACATATCAAAGAAGAAGCACTTAGTTTCATAAGGTGAAATACAGGTATAATAGTTTCATGATAATAAATGAAAAACTGAATCAATTTAAAACATAAACGATTAAAACCTAACTTATAAACATTTGGAAATTTGAAAATACTGAAACAAATTATTTAAAATATCAGTAAATAAAGCCCATACTCGATAAATATTTATATGGACATTTGTCGTACGAGGGCTACCATTTAAGTTTTTACAAAAACAATGAAAGAAATCAAATTTTGATACAAACTATTTTATTGATTCCCAAAATATTCGCCTTTAAGATTTATAAACTTTTGCATGCGTTCGAACCAATTCTCAAAACATTTTTTCCACTCTAAGGTGATGAAAATTGCTGTCCACGCATTTTTTTTTACATTCGGGAACAAAAAGAAATCATTAGGCGATAAATCGGGTGAATACGGGCTCTGAGACATTAATTGTTTTTTTTCCATCAAAAAATCAATTGTTTGACGTGCTGTGTGAGAGCTAGTATTGTCATGATGAAAAATGATGCGACATTTTCGATTGTTTTTCCTGATTTCCGCGATCACTTCTGGCAAACAAATTGTTGTATACATTCAGCATTAACTGTTCTTCAATCCTCTAAAGCAATGGTAGCAACATGTCCAGTATAACCAAAGAAACAAACGATCATGTTCTTGAAAGTGCTTCGTGAGCGAACCATTTTTGTTGGATTCGGTTCATCTTGGAACACCCAAAAAGCTGATTGTTGTTTAGTTTCTCACTCGTACGAATATATCCAAGTTTCGTCTTTTCTTACGATGTTGTATACGGATTTTGCATGACCTCGGTCGAATTTTTTGAGCATTTCCTTGCACCAATTGACATGAACCTATTCTTAAGCTTCGGTCAAATTATGCAGAATCCATCGGGAACAGATCTTTTTCACAGCTAAATATTCGATATGCCTAAGGATGCCTCTATCACACCGTAAGTCACATGGCGATCCTCTTCAATCATTATCGATGTTTTTTTGGAACAACAATCGATTTTGATCGACCTTCACGAAGTTTATCGCTGACGGAAGCATGACCATGACGAAATTCTGAAAACTAATTCTAAACAGTCTTTTCTGATAGTGATCCAAAAAGTTGAATGAAGCGAGTCGAAGCACTGTTATTGAGTTAAGCCTTTACTAAAATCGTAAAAAATGATCCAACGAAAACCTTCACGTAAAATTGCCATTTGTTCACAAAACTGTTTTTTTTTAACGTTCACTGTAAACAAAGTACTCGGCCAATTTCTGAGCTGCCACTGTTTTAACAATAACAAATGTCAAATTTTACAACAGTGGTAATGTCACATCTCAATAGCAGCATCTAGTGGTCGCTTAAAAGGCGGCCTTCGTATGAAAACTTTTAGAAACAAACTTTCAATGCGTATACCTAACGTCTGGAATTTCTGAGTTATGAAAGTCAATAGACAAATTATATGTACGTTTCATAATATAATATTTTTAGCCATTCACAATTTGCTTACAAATTTGGCGTCACAGTGACTTTGAAATGACATGTTTGATGACAGACAATTTTGGAACAAGATTTTTCTAGTTTATGTGATTTCGTAAATAAAATGTATGAACTTTTCTGAAAGTTTCGTTTCGTTTGGAAACCATTTCTACTGGAATTTTTACATTTTATTATATTTTCTATTTATAAAATTTCTCATTAACATTTTTTGAGAGTTCGAGCGAATGCTTAAGGTTACAACTTTTTAAGTAAATTTTATAGTAGTTGTGTAAGCGGTTGTAAAATTGGGAATGAAACTGATTATAATTATTTATAGTTGAGCGGTTATTTTTTTTCATAGGTTCTTAAAAACCTCTAGATAATAAAAAAAAAGTTTCTTGCTTCCTTGGAATATCTGAGAAACAATTTTCAGTTAAAGCAAGTAATCTGGAGAAACACACATCTAACCATCGACTGTAAATCCAGAATAGATAGAACCAGCGTCAAACCGGCGATAACTTATGGAACTAAGGCTAGAGCAGACAACGCAAATAAGAACATATAACTCGAATGGCGGACAATATGATGGCGAAATTAACTCGCAACGGAAAACCAGATGGTAGCAGCCCACCGGGAAAATCCCCCAAGAGCATTCAACATCATAAGAAATGCAACGAGTGTTTACAGGCGATTCGCCCAACAGGCGAAAAAAAAACTTTATTTACATGATACCGCTGCTGTTTTCTAAATATTTTCTCATAGGCTTACTATTAGAATTTCCAGATATATAACAATCTTAGAGTTAGAGCTTAGGGAATTATTTTAGAACAAACCTAAAAATATTTTCTAAATAGACCATTTAAAAGAATACTTCAAAAAAGAGGAAAATAAACATCAGTTTGTAAAAATTATTTCATTTCGAACATTTTATGAACACAGTCTCACTAAGACCAAATTCTAAATACTAATTATTTCGCATTTTTTATGTTTATCTATTTTCCAGAATAAAAAATGCCTGCTGATCTAGATAAAATAGTAGCAACGTATTATGCTAGTTTATCCATTCCTTCCGACAAATGTTTAGCCACTTACATATGGATAGATGGTACTGGTGAAAATGTTAGAGGAAAAACCAGAACTTTAGATTTTGTTCCAAAAACAGCAAACGGTAAGATGTTTAAAAACTATCAAATAAAAAATATTTTGAACCAATACTATTTAAAAGGAAATATTGATGAACTGTACATGTACATATTGTTCAATAACTGCAAATACTAACATAATCAAGAAATACCCGGTCAACTTAATATAAATTTCGCGTCTCAAATTTAAATGCATTGAAGTAGGTTGCTACACATATTATTAACATCCCTTTCAAATTTAAGCTTGATATTCAGTCATACACGTTCGTGATAGCTTCTGGCTATTCTTTGATTAAATATCGAAGAAATTATTCAACAACAAATTTATGTTAAATTATGTCTCAGAAATTGCTTAATCGTTCTGATGACTTTGCTTTATGTAAAACGCGTTTTGAAAATGATCGTGAATCAGTAAAAGATCATCCAAGACCTGGAGGATCGTCAGGCTCGAAACCTGATGAAAATGTCGACAAAATTAAAAACACTGATCAAAGAAAACTGACTATTTATGAGATAGCCGAAGAGACGTCAATATCATTTGGATCCATTCAGAGTATTTTACATGAAGATTTGGGTTTAAAACAAATGCTAGTCTTCCAACATGCAGCTGAATTTATTATAAAAAAAGTCAACATGTATGTATGATTCTGATCCAAAATATGGGTATGACACCTAAACTTAAAATCAGTCAGAAGAATGGCATTCTGCAGATAAACCTAAACTAAAAAAAAAAACACGGCCCCTACCGTCAAGAAAGAAGATTATGCTTACTGTTTTTATCGATTATAATAGTGTAGTGCATCATCAATTTCTTTCGGAAGGTCAAACAATCAATAAACTATTATCTTGGTATTATGAGACATTTACGTGAAACTGTACAGGGTGAGTCAACGATAGAGTAAAGTTCATTATCTCATTTGTTTCGGAAATGACGAAAAAATGTTAAATACAATAGTTTTAGGGAATGTTAAGGAGCACAGTTTAAAATTATTTTTGAGTATACAGGATACTTCAAAAAAGTGTGGCCGATATAACTTATGTTTTTTTTAAATGGAACATCCTATTTTCTAACTTATGAGATTTTTAAATTTAAAATAGTCGAAATGTATATATAACACCTTGTAGCATCTAACTCAAATTTCTTTACATATATCTTTTTTTCATCTCTATAGCACGCTCGTACCAATTATGAGTATTCCACCTTCAGAAACAATGACGATACTGGCAATTTTTTATAAAACTGAAAACTAGTATTTTTTTTTTTTTAAATATGAAATATTAGAAAAACTACTAGGTTTAGGTTATTGATAAAAAAAGTTATAAAGTTTTACGCAGAATTTAAAAATAAATTAGAATCCCTGTACTCTGTACATCCTAATAATACATCATCACTACATTGATTATTTAACAATTTCTGGCTAAAGTCAACACCAATACAATGCAACATTCACTGAATTCACCTAATATGGCTGTATGTGATTTGTCCTATTCAGCAGACTAAAAAAAAACACTTTTTGGCATGAGCAGTTTGTTATATAGCCAGTTACTAAAAAAAATACTTCAAGGAACTCGTTTTAATAACAATGAAATAAAAAATAAAACCAAAATCTATGGATGCCCTCATGGCTCTACTGAAGATTGAGTAACACAGTTCAATTGAATGAAGTGTAAAACATTGTCATAGATGTATTGCATCAAATGGGCAATAACATTCTATTTAATAAATAACACTGTATTATTAGTTCTATTTAGGTCGCCCGGATATTTTTCGATGATGGGAGTACATACCAAACTCTAACTTGGTGAAATGGGAAGACCACTAATAACGAGACTGTCTGAGGTGTACGCCTCTGATTTTCTTCGGCATTCGCATATTTTTTTTTATTTTTAATGGAAATTATTTCTCTCACACCTACCGTCACATGCCAATGATTATCATGCCTTACATCTATTCGTTTCGTGATCATTGACAAACTTCAACTGTCTGGGCAAACTTAGAGGACCAAGATTAGCCACTGTTTGCATATTTATGGTACACGACATTTGCTGGTTTTTCATCTTTTCTAGGAATGTGTTCTTAATCCCTCCAGTAACTCTAATTTCCTCTAAGAACCACGACTGATACTGAAAGTCATAAGAATAGAGTACAGGTTCATATTGAAATATTTATACTTAAAGCTTACGTTTTTTTCCTATTCCATTGTTAGGTTTATCTCAGCAGATGACGACAACTCAGTTACAAGAATTGTTTGTATTATCCCGTCAAATTTCTTAGTTTGTAGGCGTTTGTGGCCAAAAAAGTAAAATTTCAGTAAATATAGAATCTGTCATTTTCCATAACTGATGCGGTATCCTCCGAAGGATATAACGATTTAGAAGTTCATCAATATAATCAAATAACTCATTAGTATTTGACTCCTGCAGAGATTCGATATTTTTGCGGAATACTATGTTCGGACTGTTCAAGATGATGTCTGTATATGGTTTTTCTACTATTTCTATAACTATTCTAAGTCTAAAAAGTTCTAAATCGAGAATATTAAACTCGTCTATTTGTAATTCTATGGCGTCGCTAAAGTTTACCATCAAACTAAATTTTGTTGCTGTAGTTTCTGCCACCCTAAACATACGAACTGATAAAGTTATTCGTAACCGCCGATCATCTTCAGAAGAGAATCTATTCCGTGTTATCGGATCCTTGGTGACATTGTGTCTTTTCTAATAATTTTTGTACAGTTCGTGAAATTGCAAGTACGACCAATCGCTGTGTGCACCAAATTTAATTAGGGTTAAGATGCTCGATATTTCATATGAGGCTCTGTGGTATCACATTTGTTGTTGATAATATTATGTGAATTATTTGGTTGCTGTTTAATTCCTATTGTATTTCTATGTACCCGTATGCTTCTAAACCACTGTATTTGACAATATTAAGTTAATATTAATATTCGAGTTGACGAAGTCGATCAATATTATATACCCTGAAGATTTATTGACAAATCTGGTTTGGTCTATTATAGCTAACAGTTTGATCTGTTAATATAGATCGATCCCCGTATAGCTTGTATTTGTTATTTTCGATAATTGACTCAGGAGTATATATATAATAAAGCATCCCATTGGTAATAACTTCAGTGTTTCTGCTAACTTTTGGTGAAGCATTTGACAACATTTCGTCATACAATGTACCGTCTCCCTGGTTTGACATCCATATCCGCAATCATACTGTACAGAGAGATCGCGAACGATGTAATTCATATAGTTTTTGGTTGAAATGACTGGATTTTGTATAGCAAGCAGCCTCCCTTATCTAGAAACGTGTGTCCCAACGTAGACCGGAGACTTTACCACCCATGCCCCATGCTTATAGCTTTTGTTGACATGATAGATAGTCCTTTGCCGAAGAAGCATTGAATCTGTTGCTTACTATTTTTTAATATTATATTTTATTATTGCTATTGGGCTACTAAGTTGGAAACCTATATTTTTTTAATTTTTCATTTAATTAGCGTTCATTTCAGAAAGCGGGTGGTAAACAAATATTCTTGGTAGCTCCTTTGGCGCCTAAAATTACTCCTACTTTTTTTACTAATTATAATTATTCAGAATTAAACTTTGATGCTAGATCGTCAGCAGATGAACGCCAAGCAGATTTAATAAATATTCAATGGTTACAATTTTGGTATTGAGCATTCAAACGACTTTTATTTTGTCTTAGAACTTCCAATTTGGAACTATGATGGCAGTTCGACTTATCAATCTTTGGGTTCAAACTCGGATACATATCTATTTCCTGTCGCCATTTTTAACGATCCCTTTACTAGAAATAACAACAAGCTGGTGTTATGTGATACTTATAAATATGATAAGACACCAACAGAGTCAAATCGAAGGTAAGTTTAGTTCTTTAATGATAAACAATCTGAAAAAACAGACAAAAGTCATTTGAAGTAAAAGTGGAACTAAGCCATACAAACTTTCTGATTAGAGTTCACGTGTGTTTTTGGACTAAAAAATAAATTTAACCTTGTAAAAATTGTTATTCTTCTTTAAATTGGTACATTATATATCTTTTACTTTAAATGATCTAAATTTTTAAAAAATATCCCAACCAAAAACGAGACTAAATTCTTATAAGATTATTGAAATTATACAATATTTAATGCTTTCCACCCGTTTTAATAACTTCCACCCCTGCTAATATTGCAAATAGCAAAAAAATACTGTAATGTTTCGTTCGCTTGACCCAAAGAACTCTAAAGAATACTTGTAGCACAATAAATAAGAAATCACCCTTTTAAATGTAGTAAATAAATATTTAAGCTCCAAATTTGTTCATTATAGCAACCCAACACCTGGAAAAACTCCGATAACGCTATTGAAACCATACAGTATTTGACCACTCTCTTTTACCCCTCCCGCAACCTTTGCCCATTAAAATTGAAACTAATGAAAAAATAAGTCAATTTTTAAATTCCTTGCCTCCCCAAACCCCAAAAAAGACCTATAATACCATTTATAGGAAGCATGTTTCCTGAAAGACAACATATCAAAATCAGAAGATACTAAACTGTGAAAAAAGTATGATGTTTGGGTCCTTAGTTGGCGCACATTTTGGTAGTAAATTGAGTAATATATCATTTATTAACTATATACAGTCAGGAGATAGGAAAATTCTTTGAAAGCACTTACTGCTTTATTTAAAGAATACGCGAGTTGTCATCCTTTCTGGTAAAAAATATCACCATTCCTTGTCCAAACAAACTTGTAGTCCTTATTTTTACCAGCAATTCTAGCAGCCTTAAATAACAGTTTGTTAGCCAAAGTAAGATGTTCATTAATAAACAAGTTATCGGATACTCCCTCCTTTCGCAGGGATTTTCTCTTGACAGCTAAGAGAATATTTTTCTTTTTCTTCTGTATGTAAGTCTGACAATAATATTTTTGATTTCATTATTTGAATTTTTATTTAATTGTTCCCTATATATTCATTCAATTTTATCTTGAGGAATATTATAGTTTTTAAAAGTGCCATTCATTTCTAGAGCATTTATTAAGTTTTCGTTATCTTTTTCGACAACTCCTTGTATTTTGTTAGCTATAGAAATTTGATCTAGGCCATTCATCCTGTCCTCAAGAACCTCCACATTAGATTTAAAACTTCTGTTTTCAGCAGTGAGTCCTTCAATTTTTTTACATATTCATGGAACTACGTATTTTTTATTTGTTATTAAATTTCAGCATAGTAATGTTAGAAATGTGGATTCTTTGGCACAATGACACCACTTAGTATATATCACCACTACACCAAACACTTTATTCTTGCACTCGACGCGCGTTTCGTTAGCTATGTTAGCTTCATCAGGAGTGATGATTGACTAAAGCTAAACTACAAATCTACCTGATTTATACTTCGACTAACATCTGAATTACTCAAACAAAACTAATGGCATGGGCGGGGCCCTCACTTCTGGTCAAGTAACCAGTAGAGGAGTCCATAAAGAATAGGCCCTCTGTGTTTATTTAAACTACTTTTACATTTTATAATTTCCATACTTTCGTCTGCGTTCAACAATCTTACATACATACATCTTTAATTAATCTTAGATTATCTAATGTTACAGTATGTAGTAAATGCTCGTTAAATATTGTTTTAATTAACGCAATCATTACAACTAATTTCATAAATTCCATTTTTCTCACAATTAGGAATCTTGTCTTTGGGATTTCCTAAGATATTCCAGAAATTTTCTGCTGACTTATAGACTAAGGCGAGAACTACCTTATTGAGTCCCTCGCTATATTTCGAATTACAGTGAAATCTCCCTGGGGCGGACACCAACGGGACCGACCGAAAGTGTCCGTTCGAGAGGAGTATCCGCTTAAAAGAAATACAAAAAAAATCGTTTTTTTAATGAAAACTGTAATTAAAGAATTTGGGTCATTTAAAACCTATACTTATGTATGTACATATTTTTAAAATAAACAAAAAACTTAAGGAAAAAATAACCTGTCAAGTGCAAGTTGAACTTGCGCAATTAGTGTTCCATACGTTGATTGCCTTTAATATAAAAAATTTTCTTATGGAGGTATAAAATGATCAGTGACTTCACAAAACACCCCAAATGAGTTTTCAACAAAGTTTGTATCCAATCTTTACTGAAAACTAATGACCTTGAAATTTTTTGTTTTTTTTGTATACCAGATAAATTATTAAAGGTAGGAGAATATTTCAAAATTTTTTTAAAATTTTTTGATAAGTACTTTTCGAGTTAAGGCGGGTGGACAGCGATTTTTCGCGATTTTTTAAAATAATACAACGAAAAGTGCGCGCAAGTATTACATTATATTTATATTTTTTACTCGTGTTTTCACAAGCTTTCATTTGACACCACACTCGATGATCTAGTAAAAAAATTTTTTTTTCCCTTCCGGTTTCACCCCCCAAAACTAACCCCTTAAGTCAAAATTTAACTTTCAAATCTACATGGCTCTGATGAGGCCATCAATTCCTATATTATTACCAAATTTCAACTTTCTATGAGAAATAGTTTCGGAGAAAATCGGGTATGACAGACGGACAAACAGACACCGAAGTCATCTTATAAGTGTTCCGTACGGAACACTAACAAAGATTTGTTACCTTTAGATACATATAAAATATGATAGGTAGGGTTATATCTACATACGAAAACGTAAAAATTCATATATTGTTGTTTGTGTCCTCTTTTTCTTTAAAATGGCGTGTACAAATCGTATTTATAATTTGGAAAGAAGCTCTGAAGACTCTGCATCTCCGTGATCTTCGGCAAAACTTTTAAGCTTCTTGGTTAGGGTAATAGCTTCACCATAAGTTGGTATAGCATCTGTCGGTATTGGAACCCCATCGATATCAGAATCTTCGGAAAGTCCTTGTATTTCAACTGGATTTTCAATTTCTTGTTCTGAATCTGGATATACAAATTTTCATTTATGTTCAAAAAATCATTAAGGTTTTCATTATCAGTAAACTCCAACAAATTCTTATTTTTGACGATATCTGCAAGTATGTTAAGTGGTAAATCATCTTCTGAATCAGATATAGGAGCCTCAGTTAACTGGTCTTCATTTTGCATATTTTCATGCTTAAATCTCGCTTTACGCAAGCAATTTTTAACTTTTTCCTTGGTTACTTGTTCCCAAGCGGTTTTTGCAAAATAAACTGCATTCAATGGCGTAAAATTTTTTATAATACCCTGGTAAAGAGGTTGACAAGTTAATGTACAGTTAGGGGGCAGAAACAGGATTTTTATATTTTTTAATCGGATATCTTTTGGATGAGATCCTACTTTGTCTAAAAATAACAAAATGTTTCTTTTTTCTTTTGTCATTTTCCATCAAGATCTTGCAACCACTCTATCACAATTTCTCCTGTCATCCAAGCTTTCTTATTATATTTCCAGTTACAGGCAGGTTGTTTATGTTAATATTTTTAAATGCTCTGGGTTTAGTTGCCTTATCAATCAGAGTTTTTCTTTTTCTCCCGCCATATTTGCACAATGCAAAATTGTAAACCTCTCTTTGGGATATTTACCACCAACACATTTTTTTTAATGTTAGCGTCTTACTGGGTAAAGCCCTAAAATACAGGCCTATCTCATCGGCATTATAGATGTCTCTCGGTGAATATCCCTTAATTAAGGAAGGGCATTTTTCCCAGAATGATGAAACATCTTCAGCGATAACCGAAGCTCCTTCTCCTGAAATCGCTTTAAAACTTATGTTGTGGCGGATTCTAAATTTATTAAGCCAACCAGAAAAGCACTGAATGTAGAATGTCCCTGAGACTCGGCTATTTCTTTTGCTTTGCTTCGTATTAGCGGACTTGAAAAAAAAATTAGCAATAAGTTTGTTGCATTTTTGTCACGACAAGCCTACTGATACTCTCACCCCTTTTATCCGTTCTTTGAATTGATATGAAAAGAAAATCAACGCAGTAATTTCAGAAACTCTTATTTAAAAAAAAATAATTCATGTGCGTACCTGTCAAAGGATTTCCCTTATGGCGAGCTGTTATAAACCAGTTATAACACAACTTGTCAATTTTGGTACCATCACCAGTCCAATAGCTTCTTATTTCATTCAAATTGCTGTTCGACATCCACTTGTTTGGAAGGATATCTCTATGTTTAATTATATCAGCAGCTTGTGTTTTTCCGATACTAAAGCGCTTGGATAAGTCCCTTATACTTAACTTTTCCTTAGTGTAAACTTCAACAATCTCAATTTTTTGTTCAAGCGTGAAAATTATTCTATTTAGAGCCATTTCTACTATAAATGTGTCGCCCACTGTGTCTCTTCTTCGCATAGGCGTCAGACTAATATTAAATCCCCGCGTGTACCGAATTTTTTTTATTGTTTTTTATCCGGTTAAGAGAACATTTTTTAGTGCGTCCGTTCAAGAGAATGTCCTTCTAAGAGGGAGTCAACCCAATGCCAGTTTTATGAGAGTCAGTCTGGACCATGAGGAACTGTTCGTTCAAGGGAGGTGTCCGTGTAAGAGCGGTGTCCGCGAATGGGAATTTCACTGTATATGGAAAGGAAACATACTTGGTCTTATTTGCTCGCGTGTAAAAAAGATGAAATTCTGAATATTTAGGTAACCTGAATTTATGTCTCTTTATTAACTTGTTTATTAAGTCATCATCATAACCATTAACTCTAGTTATATTCCTAATACGATTCCTTTCATTATTGAATTTTACTTCATTCAGAGGAAAAGTAACCAAACGATGAACTAAAAAATGTAACACCGCTAATTCATGCTGTTTACAATGAATGAATCATTAGAAATATATCAATCTGTTACTGTGTATTTTCTATAGATATCAAATTGTAACTTATTATTATTTTTAATAATTAAAATATCTAAAAATGGTAATTGTCCTATGTTCTCAATTTCGTAAGTGACTTTAATTGAATGATATCGGGTATTTTATGAAAATAAAATCATCTATATTTGCTTTTTTTGTATCAAAATTCGCGAACACCAGACCCGAACTGATGGCCTCGCCCATTTCATTAGTTTCTGCTTGAGTAATTCAGATTTAGGCTATGTAGAAATAAGGTAGATTTGTAGTTTAGCTTTAGTCAGTCATCACTCCTGATGGAGCTAACAGGGTTAATGAAACGCGCGTCGAGTGCAAAAAAAGTGTTTGGTGGACTGGTGAGATATACTGAAGAGTGTTATTAAATATAATTTATATAATGTTACAAATTTCCAAGTCTTGCACTGTTATAGCAATAATCTTTTAATATATAGAGTCATTAATAAAAAAATACTTGTCGGAATTTAAGAGAAAAAAGTTTTTTATTTTATTTTATATAAGTATATTTACCAAACCAAAAGAGGAAAGAAATCTCCTCCTCCGCTTTTGGGGCATGTCCTGAATCATCGACTCCTTTTCAATATTGCTCCTTTAGGAGACTAAGCAGCTTAAGCACAGTGTAGGGCATATGCTCACATAAAAATGATGCTCAAACATTGATACAATTAAATCTCTGTACTTTGTATATGTTCGATCAAAATTAGAATACGCAGCAATAGTGTGGCATCCTATACACTCAAAGTACACTTCCCAAATAGAAGGGGTACAACGAAAATTTTTAAAATTTCTCGTATATAAAATGGAGGGTGTTTTCCCACCACGAGGCTCGCCACAGGAAACTCTGCTTCGCAGATTTCAGATATCATCATTGGCCGATCGTCGCAATTTTATGCTGGTTTTGTTTCTGTTTAAAATTTGCAACTCTGCTATCGACTGTCCCTACTTATTGTCAAAACTAAACTTTAACGTACCATCTCGTGCGTTAAGACATTATCCCGTGTTCAACTTACCGTTCCATGCTTCAAATTTTCAGTTAAAAGACCCCTTTTTCAAGCTATGAAGATTTTTAATGTGAATTGCAACGGCGTTGATATTACCAATCTAACATATTCTCAGTTTTTGAAGGTTGCACGGGATCGTTGTCTTGGGAATATTATTAACTAATATTGTAGCGTATATTATTAGAGCTGAAACTTAATATTGTAATGTGTTTATCCGAACAGACTCGTTTAGATTTAACTTAGCTTTAGTCACATTGTCTTGTTAATGGATGTATTTATCTGTTAGACAATAAAGATTATTATTATTTATTACAAAAAGTTCTTCTTTCTCACATTTGATCAATGTGGTTCCATGTTTGGCTGACGGGCCAAAACCAAGTCAGCACAAACGCTATTACCATTCCGTATTAAGGAATGACCTGACAATGTTACATGTTTTCAAAATCACTGACTTCTGAATGTTTCTGTGTATGTCCGTGTTGAGTCCCAATTGCACTAAATGTGGTGTGAATGTTATTGGTGTAAGGCCTGTGGCTGATATAATGAGGGGGACAATGATGACTTTTTCCTGTCTCCATAGCCTTTTAATTTCCGTTGCAAGGTCTGTGTATTTGGAAATTTTTTCTGTGTATTTCGCTTGGATGTTTGTGTCGTTGGGGACAGCTATGTCAATCAGATAGGTGACTTTTCCTTTTTTGCACTGAAAAGTAATATCGGGTCTATTGGCGGAGACTGTTTTATCTGTATGGATACCGATATCCCAGTAGAGCTTGTAATCTTCATTTTCAAGTATGGATGTTGGCGTGTATTTGTAGTGGGGATCTGTGTTTTCTATGAGTCTGTATGTTGTGGCTAGTGCTTGGTGAACCACTTTGGCAGCTGAATCATGCCTGGCTGTGTACTCCGTTCCGGCCAATATTTTACATCCGCTCGTTATGTGTTCGATCGTTTCTTTCTGCTGGTGGCATTTCCTACATCTGTCCTCTGCAATAGTCGGGTCTTTGATGATATGCTTTTGGTAGTTTCTGGTTAATATGACTTTATCCTGGATAGCAAGTAAGAAGCCTTCAGTCTCAGGGAATAGCTGCCCATCCCGTAACCAGGCGTATGATTGCTTTTTATTTACGTGGTCTTGTTCTATGTGGTATCTGTGTTTTCCGTGGAGTGTTTTCTCTGACCACGTTTTCATCTTTTCCTGTTGTAATTGGGTGTGACTGTGTGTGTCTGCTGAGTGGTCTGCCCGGGCCAAGTCGAGAGGTGTATAGTTTTTGTCTGCTTTCACTGTCGCTGTGTGGAGGCTGGTTTGCTTGCTGTGAAAGAATTTCCTAAGTGTTTGTATTTGTTTTGTGTGTAATGATCTGATGTCTATAATTCCTCTTCCTCCTGCCCTCCTCTCGATGGTAAGTCTTTCTTTGCATGCGTTGGGGTGTAATTTCCTGTATTTGGTGAATTGAGATCGTATAAGGATGTGAATATTTTCTATGTCTGTTTGTGACCATTTGATGATACCAAATGAATATGTGAGTATAGGTATAGCGCACGTGTTGATGGCTTTAGTGAGATTCTTAGAGTTGAGTTTTGTTTGCAAAAGTTTCGTCAGTCTGTTTTTGAATTCGGTTCTGAGCTCTGTTTTGATGTGAGTGTGGTTGAGTTTGGTGCTTTGTTGGAAGCCTAGATATTTGTATGTTTCTTTATCGAACATGTTATCGAGCGTTTCATTGTTGATGGTTTCTGTCTCATGGTGGTGCTTCCATTGGCCTTTGTTGATGTGGAGCACTTTGCATTTACTTATACCAAATTCCATATTGACATCTAAGGTGAATATTTCTGTGATTTTGAGGAGTTCTTTCAGCTGTGTTTGTGTGGCAGCGTAGAGTTTTATGTCGTCCATATATAGGAGGTGGTTTATTTTTATGTTGATTCTCTTTTTGGTGTCTAATATTGAAGCCATGCTCTGTTCTGTTTAGTATATTTGAGAGTGGATTGAGACAGAGGCAAAACCATAGAGCACTGAGCGAGTCTCCCTGAAATATACCCCGTCTGATGTACAGCTCTTCTGTTTGGATCCGTTCGGTTTGTGTTTCTAGGCGTATTTTGGTTTTCCATGTTTTCATAATTTGCGCGAGAAACTGCCTGAGGTGTTGGTTGATTTTATAGATTTCTAGGGCCCTGATTAACCAGCTGTGGGGTATGGAGTCGAAGGCTTTTTTATAGTCTATGTAACCGATGTGAAGGTTTCTGTGTTCTTTTCTGGTTTGTCCCATAATCACGCTATCTATAATCAGCTGCTCTTTGCATCCTCGACTATTTTTCCTGCATCCGTTCTGCTCTTCTGTGAGGATATTGTTGTCTGTTAGGTGTTGTTCTATTTTCTTCGATATTGTGGCTGTGATGATCTTGTATAGGGTTGGAAGACAGGTGATAGGTCGGTAGTTTGACGGGTTTGTGGTGTCTGAGCTTTTGGGTTTAACGTATGTTATTCCTTGTGTGAGGAAAGTGGGAAATGTGTGTGGTTGTAGAATGGCTTTGTTGATTTGGTGTGTGAGTGCTTCGTGTGTGGTGGTAAACTGTTTGTACCAGAAGTTTTGTATATTGTCTATTCCAGGACATTTCCAGTTGTGTGTGTGTTTGATAGTTTCTGTAATTTCTTGTGTATTAAATGTGGTATTTTCTTGTTCTGTCACATGTTTATGTTTGTCTTCTTCGGCTTTGATCCAGGGGGTGTTATTATTGTGTTGTTTGGGTTCTGACCAGATACTTTTCCAATAATCTGTGAGTCCTTGTTTGTTTGGTGGTTCAGTCACTGCTATCTGTTTGTTGTACATAGTTTTCCGGTAGAACTGTTTTTCGCTTCTTCGGAAGAGGTTGTTGGTGTCTTTCCTCTCATTTGATTCTTTGTATCTACGGAGTCTTGCGGCATATACAGATAGTTTTTGTTTCAAGGTATCGAGGATTTCTGGCAGTGTTCTGTTGGGAGACTTAGATTTGATCTTGTTTGCCCCCTGTGTGACACGTTTGGACGCGTTCCCGCTTATAAACTGGGTAAGATGTCCTAGATCTCGCCTGATGTTGTTGATTTTGTTTTCTATTCTTATTTGCCATTTGAATTTTGGTTTTGTCCTGTTGGGGTTTCCTTGTCGTTGAGGGAGTTTTTGATTATTTTGTGTTAGAGTGGTGATTGCTGCTGCGTATATTATTGTGTGAATGTCTTCGATTGTGCTTGAGTCTGTTATATACTGAGGTATTATGTGCTTGTTTAGTGTGTTGAGGATTGGTTGCGTGCTCTGTCTGAAGATTAAACGAGGGATGGGATTTCTTGTTGTGGGGTCGGTGCCTGACCATCGAGCTAGATGTGACTCCATTTTTGCTTTAAGTGTTTGTATGAGAGGTGATTCGGGGTGATGTTGTGTGGATGTCGTTGAGGGTGGCGAGTGATTCATGTTGTTGTCTGTGATATGGTGTTGCGCGGTACTCGCAATATTATTTTGCGTTATGCTCCTCCTCGGTGGTGGGTATTGTTGTGTTCGACTGGGTGGTTGTGTGTGTGAGGCTGGTTCGGAATCTGCTTTATTGTTTCTATTGTTTGGTTGGTCTGTGTTCAGTTCAACAGCCACTGTGTCCTTGATGGTTTGCAATTCGAGAGGTGTGAGACGATTGTTCTTGGTAATAACTCTTTTTTGGTCTACTACTCTCTGTTCTGAAACAAGTAATTGCAGATGTGGATATTCGGTCAAGAAAAGTCTGTGCAGTTGCTGTCTGTAGCCCGATGTTATTGTTTCGAGTTTGGTGGCGGTGTAGTAACAGCGCATCACCGTCCTATTCATCTCATCCGTCCACTTTAACCGCTGTCTTGGTTTTCCAGCCTTGGTAGTTGCATGTTGTCCTTGCAATACATACGGGCCCTGGCCTGGCTTTGGTGGTTGTGTTTGTCCCGTATCTACGTCGGTTGCGCTTGGGATTGATGTTGGTGGGTCCAAGCGGCGAGTGATTCTCTTCTCAGTGATTTCTTTGTCAGGTTTTGTGTTTTCATTACAGCAACGCATGGCGTGTTCGTTGATTCCTGTGGTGCAACTCATGCTCTGCTGTGATTTTCCCGCCTTGGTGGGTGTCGGCTTAGTCGCCAACACAACACTTTTGGCAGGTCCATTTTCGGTTGCCTGGTCTTCATCGTTTTGGTCGAGCTGCCATTTCCCGCGACGTCCTCGACCGTTACGTCGCTCGCCCGATGCTTCTTTTATTGGTCTGTTGTTCTCTGGAATGTTTTCAGTGTTTTGTGGTGTCAGAAGCTCAAAGTGTCCCGACATTGGGTTGCCTGTTAGTAGAAGGTAAATGGTTTTGTTGTATTTTCCCGTGCTTATTATTGTTGGTCTGTCCGTAAAAGTTATTTTTTTTATGTCTTGTTCTTCGTTGTTTTGAGAAGGTATGAAAGTTGCTATTTTGTGTTTCCGAGAGGGCAAGTATCTCTAGGCTCGTTCCATAGGTGCCATTTTTCCGCATATAATTATAATAGTTATTGAAGTCTTTTATATCGTCGACTTCAATTAATGAAAATGTGTGAAGTTCCGACCAGTTTTGTTGTAAATGTCTTAGAGCAACCTCTCGGAGTTTCTCATGATGGTTCTGGTGGCCATATAAGTATAAGCTAACTGCACGGAAAAGGCAATTCCCATCACCTACAATGTCGGATCTGGTAAAACTATCGGGAGTAGTTTCGACTGAGGCGGTTGTTTGGTTCGTCTGTAGTTGTTGTTGTGGTGTTGCTGTAGCTGTTTGTACGACAGGGGTCCGCCTCCGCAACACCCTTCCATTTTCATTATTATAATTATTATTGTTTAACATAGTATTCCCACGAGTATCCTAGGAAAGAAAGGTCGACTGCGGCAGAGCCTGGATGCCACAGCAAGGCTACTTACTCCCGGAGGGCGCCCGGTATCCGGGGGGAACCGTTCGCGACTCATAAACGCTGAGCCATTCATCTTCTCGGCACGGTAAACACCTTAAGATTGCGTTTTTATTACACATAATCTGGACAACACAAGACAGCACAACATGACTCAGGTACCTCGGGATCGTCAATGCCCGTACTAGGAGAATCCTGGGATTCCCCTAGCCCCTGAGGGGTTATTATTATTATTATTATTATTTTTATTATTATTATTATTATTATATATTATTATTATATATATTAAAAAATTTTACGCACATTAGTATCAACTTCGATTTTGTCACACTATTTTTCATTATATGTATTATATATTTTTTTCATAGCTAGAGCACACATGCTACGAGAAAATCGCTACAGAAGTGGCCTACGTGCGAAAAAAACGATTCACATTGGTCTTGAATCGCTGTAAACTGTACTTGGTGGGAAGCAGTGCGCTCGGTTGAAACTAAACGACTGCAGTGAAAATGTTTATAGAAACTAGAATTTGTCTGTTATAAACTAGTATCTAAGTAGATAAGTTTAATTACGAAAAATAATTATATATTTAGAAAAAGAAGATCTAAGTATACGACTAACACTTTTTTACTCATTTTTATTTTAAACGCCTCCCTTACAAAAAATATTATCATGTAATTAAAAATGTAACTTAAGACATTAATCGCCCACAAATCATGTATTATGTAAGGGCAAACATGGGACTGTCCTTCGGCAATATAATAAGAATATTGGGGTATAAAAGTTATCTATATTTCTTTCTTTTTCATAAGCTAAAATTTCTCCACTGTAGGATTCAGGTCTCTTCAAATTTCTTTCAATTGTTTCTCTCTTGTGCAAGGTAGAACCATCTACTGCCCGCTGTCAACCTGAAATTATCAGGGCATCCTTTCTTTAGTTTTCCTACATTTTGTCTGTTCTCCCATGGTCTCCATTTAAGTAGTCTTATCTAGCATCTTTCTTTCTGTCCACATTCCTCGCCCAATGCAATTTTAACTTCGCCACTCTTTCCGATCTGTAATTCTTGTTGTTGGTCTGATATCCTTGCTTGTAATGTGTTCTCGTAAACTAACACCTAACATCTGTCTTTCCATGGCTCGTTGGATATGTTGGTATCGACAAAGACTATTTCTTGTAAGGATCATGTTTTCCAACCCATACGTACTTACCGGAAGTACATATTTCTTTTTAAGGGTATGGAGTTATCTGTTATTAAGATTAAATCCTAGTTTTTTAAATGCAGTCGAACTCCCTCCAATTCGCCTTGGTATTTCCGCTAATAATTATCCTTATCTAATCTAATTTTAAAATCTGATACTCTCTCAGTTTCTTCCATACTGAGCTTAATTTTTGTGTATTGTAGTTTTATTTTCTTGATGTTCATCTCGAGTCCTACTTTTTATGAAGCTTCCTTAAGTCATTTTGTCATGATTGTTAGTTCTTCTAAATCTTTGCTAACCAATATCACATCATCTGTGAATCGCAAATGATATAGATCGATTTTAGTTCCCTTCTCCTCCCATTCAAGATTTTTAGACACATCCTCCAAGGTAAGGGTAAATAACCTTGGTGGAATTATGTCATACTATCTAACACCTTTCTTAATCTTTATGTGTTTTCTTTTTAATATTCATCTAATTTAACCGTCTCATTTTCATGAATCAATTTGAGGAGTTCGGTATATCCTGAGACTATTCTGGCATGAGCTGACATCATAATTCCTTAGTGTTCTAGGATGTCGAAAGCCTTCTCATAATCGATGAAAGCTAGGTGGACGTTAATATTATACTCATTCGCTTTTTCGATTAAATGGCGGAGCGTCTGGATATGATCTGTTGTTCCGAATAGCCTGCGACAACCGGCCCATTCGACTAGTTGGTAGTTGTCGATCTTATTTGTTAGATGGTTTGTGATATTTTTAGTAAGAAGCTTGTACAAATGCGATAACAAGCTGATGGGGCGATAATTCTCAAGGTTTTCGTGGTCGCCTTTCTTGAACAAAAATATCTCCTCACTATTTTGGCAATATACAGGTATTCTTTGTTCTTCGGTGCATTTGTTCAAGAAGTTCATTTCCTCCCATTTTTTAGATGTTATTTTATCTTACTTTTCTAATTAGAAAGCTACTTAGGTTCGTGAAGCTGCCATGCGAGACATGCCTGATAATTAAAGTTCTATATTTCCCTATACAATGTTGTACTTGTTTTAGAATTTCCTGTCTTCAAGCTATGGAAGCAGCTAAAGATTTCCATCCATGGTTCGGTCTAGAACAAGAATATACCCTTTTGGATATAGATATGCGGCCCTTTGGTTGGCCCAAACAGGGATTTCCAGCCCCTCAGGGACCATATTATTGTGGTGTAGGCGCTAGTAAAGTATATGGTAGAGCTGTTATGGAAGCACATTATAGGGCATGCCTGTATGCTAATATTAAGATTGCTGGAAGCAATGCTGAAGCTCTTTTATCGCAAGTAAGTAATATTTTTAGTGTTCCATACGGAACACTTATAAGATCACTTCGATGCCTGCCCGTCCATCTATCTGTCACACCCGATTTTTTCCGAAATTATTTGACATAGAAAGTTCAAATTTGGCACGAATAGAGCAATTGATGGCATCATTAGAGCCGTGTAGTTTTAGAAGTTAAATTTTGATTTAAGGGGTTAGTTTTAAGGGGTGAAATCAGAAGTGAAAATAAAATTTTACCAGGTCATCGAGTGGGGTGTCAAATGAAAGCTGGTAAAAACACGAGTTTAAAAGCATATGTAATGTCATACTTGCGCACATACTGATCAAAAAATTTTGAAAAAATTCTGGAATATTCTCGGCCGGTTATTTATTAATTCAATTATAAGTGCAATTCATTTGCCATTTTACCATGCCCAATTTCTATTTTACTAAAATAATGTTAAAAAATTCACTGTGGTTGTAACAGGATTATTATGAATTCTTCGTATGGTTCGGAAGTTGATGGGGCCATCTCTTATCTTTTGTTACTTTTAACCATCCCTACCCATGTCAATTCAAGACTCATTAACTAGGAAGCGGCCCAGACAGAATTTATTTAGAAATTGGCAGTGGTGTTTTGGGCATTCAGGAGCTGAGGAGAAAAGTGAGAGATGAGAGAGGGCATTTCCTCAATTAGACTTAGAGCATCCACGCGTATATACGAGAGGAGCAGGGAAGGAAAGGGGTTAAAGTATAATAGAAGTAATAAAATTTCTCCTGATGTTAGGGTTGTGTTGCGATTATCTCTTCACCTAGGCTAGCTAACAAGTCCCGACATCGGGAGAAACATGGCATGCATATATGAACTTATCCATCGGCTTCAAATTACAGCTACATAGGCGCCAACTTAGGTCGCCCCTTTTAGAGATCCATTTATATGTGAAAATTTTTCCAGCAAAGAAATGTATGATTTTGCCCCATCGTATTAAAACCTTCTTCTCTAAAGTGTAGGTGAAAACTGTTAAAATTATGAAAAAGTGTTGGACAACGATTGCTTGTAAAGAACATAAGTTTTTAAATGACATAATTCACGGCAGAGGGTCACAACGCATTGTTGAAAATGATACGTTGCATTAAGCATCAACAAAAAAATAAGTGACATGATTCTGAAAGAAAATCTAGACAAAATAAAGATTAACTTTAAGTGTAAATCAAAAATTATTGAAAGAGATTCCAGGGAAATTGTGCCAACATTAAGAAATAATTCAAATTTCCTGAAATCAATTGCTGCTGGTGATGAGACAGTGTTTTCAATATGATCCATAAACAAAGCGCAAAATCGGCACCAAACTCCATCAACCACCAAAAATCATAATAATGTTGATTATTTTCTACGATAACGAAGGTATTATTCATTATGAATGAAGAAAATTAAGGAAAACACCATTCTACAACAAAATAATGCAGGGAAGAAGATACAGAAAGGGAATATTTCCTTATTGCTAGAAATGTGCCACAGTTCAACCTATACCTAAAAAAGGCAAGAAGACCTTGCCAAATAGCTATCGACCAATCGCACTGCTTTCAATAATATCGAAAGTCATGGAAAAGGCTATCAATCAACATCTTCGAAAATATCTTGAAGGATTCAACATTATTAGCGATCACCAGTATGGCTTTCGTAAAAATAGATCAATAGGAGATCTTCTGACTTATGTAACACATGTTTGGAACAACGCAATTGAACACTTTGGAGAATCTCGAGCGGTTGCTCTTGACATATCCAAGTCATTCGACCGTGTTTGGCACGATGGGCTGTTGGCCAAGCTACGCTCTTATGGTATGTCTGAAAAGTTCTGTTTGTGGCTCACATGTTTCCTCAGAGAGCGTTCTTTACGAGTGGCAGTCGACGGATTTCTTTCTAACACCTTCACTATCAACGCCGGTGTACCTCAAGGCTCCATACTGTCTCCTACTCTCTTTCTCATTTACATTAACGATCCGCTGGAAAAGACCGAGAATCCAATCTACAGCTTTGCAGATGACAACACGCTTATCTCTTCATTCACTTTGAACGCTCGGACATCGGCTACTCAGACGAATATCCGCAGACAGCAGGTAGTCATCCAACTTAACAAAGACCTGGAAGAAATTCTATCTTGGGGTGATAGTAACCAAGTGGAATTTAACGCTACAAAAACCCAGGCGGCAGTTTTTTCTAAAAAAGTTTACGTTGCTGAACCCGACGTAGTTATGTCGGCGCACTCCATTCCTCTAACATCGTCCCTCAATTTGTTGGGCGTTAATTTGGGAGCAAATATGTCCTGGCATGACATGTTGCAGGTATAGCAAGGGGAGCTTATCAAAAGTTGGGAATATTATTTCGAACCAGAAAGCTTTACACTCAACAACTGTTAATTCTTTACAAAGCCCAAATTCAACCAACTATGGAATACTGCTCCCATGTATGGGGCTCCGCTCCCAAACATACACTGCATTTGTTGGATTCTATTCAGAAAAGAGCTGTTTGTCTGATTGGAGACCCGGAACTGACCGGCGGCCTTGATTCGCTGGAACATCGAAGAATGGTTAGCGACTTGAGCCTATTCTACAAGTATTTTCATGGAGAGTGTTCGAAGGATGTGGCCCGCTTAATTCCTCCCAGAGCGGTGCATGTTAGAAGTACACGTCGCGCTAATACTTCACATCCGTATGAGGTTCAGCTTGTTACTCCTCGTACAACGCTTTTCAAGCAGTCTTTTATATGGAGAACATCATCCCTTTGGAATAATTTGCCCAGGAGTGTGTTTCCCACCGAGTACAATTTACACGGATTTCACGTTGTTCTTGAATCGCTTTCTCCACACAAGTGTCGCTCCTGTAGCGCCTTAGGGACTTCCCAGCAGCACGTGTGCTAGACCCATAAAAAAAAATAGAAACCAGAATTGGGCGGGGTTACCACTACCAATCAAATCAATTAATTCTGCCAAACTCTGATTGCTGTGAACATCTTCCCCGTGTTCTTTTGTTTAGTCTCTCTCTCTCTCGCATCGTCGCTCAATGCCTAGCGTCGCGACCTCTAATTGCATTGTTACACAGAGTTTATAACAGCTCTCCAGGCTTCTCTATCTTCGACACTTCTCATCACCTTTGGTAATTCTAAATACAGTGTAGATGTGATTTGGTTAATATATCTGTTGGATGATCTACTTCTTTTCTTCTGCGGTCGACTTTCTCTTGGATCATTAATTTTTCCATGCCATCCCTTCTTATACTGGGAAAGAAGTCGTGTTTGGTGTAGAAAAGTGTCGTAATGATAACAAGCATCACACCCTAGTGAGGACGGTCACAGCAGCAAAACACCCTACCACGAAGCAATAAACCAAGATTAATTCCTCTGTTGGTTGATGCCATCCATATTTCTTCTTTGGAATTTCTTCTTCTTCTTCATTAGCTCACATCGATCCACTCCTGGATATAGGCCTCTCCCACAGTCCTCCACCATCTGGCAGCATTTCCCTCCAGCCGTCCTTTTTAGGTCATCCGGCCATCTTTTTGGGGGGAAGTTAAACAGATTAAATTATAAACTTTAAAATATAATAGTTTGAAGAAATTGGTGTTTCTCAGAAACTTAAATTGAAAATTTTCAAAAAATATCAAAATTTTTAAAAATACCATTTTTAAATTTTTATTTTAAAAGTACTCGTCGGGCCTTATACTTACCACGCATTATGACCTCTGTATCACCATTTTGAGATGGTTACGATTTTCAAAGTAATGACCTGTGTCTCGGTCAAGAATAAATATTTGTCTGTGGAGTTTTAAACCAAGCTGAACCCACACCCAAATTTCATCAAAATCGAAGATTTTAACTGCTAAAGTATATTGAGTCCCGGTGAAATATATTCCTTATTGTATATTCTACTTAAGAAGCAAGAATTTGTAGGCCTGTCGTATATCTCATATCCTTAATGGTATTTGCATTTGATACATTGATGAGGGAATAATGACTGTGTACGTTTCTTTCAAGTCTCTTTTAACTATTTAGTGTCTAAAATGGACCTTATCCTCTGTTTATTATTAATACAACCGTGTAGAGGATAAGGCATGATCACCAATTATTGTCATTTTTGACCGTATCTATTTGAGTTTATTATAACTAACAACTTTGCACAGAATTTTTTTTATTTTTTTTTTATAGGCATAGTAAATGTGCTGCAGGAAAGCCCTACAGAAGCGGCGCGTGTGCAGAAAAGGCGGTTCACGTTGGTCTTGCACTCCCGCAAATTATATTCGGTCGAAAATACAGTCCATGGCAATTCATTTCGAAATATTATATCCACATAAAACAATTATTAAAAAGGGTAGTACAAGTTGAAGCTGATACGGATGTAATGTTCTAGTACGACGTGTATTTTTAGCATGGGAGAAATTAAGGGGGCTACATCTAGCGAGCACTTTCCATGAAAGTATACAGGTGTACAAGTATGAAATGCGGAATTTTTTCTAAAAAAACATGTTAAATTCGGGAAAAATGATAAAAAGTGCTTTATTCAAAGTATGCTGCATCGCTTATTATACATCTTCCCCTTTTGCTGTGAACCATCCATCGAGCCATTTTTTCACATCTTCGTACGAACCAAAGCGCTGCTCAGCAAGTGCGTGACCCATCGATGCAAACAAGTGGTAATCGGAAGAAGCCAAGTCTGGTGAGTAAGCTGCATGGGGTAGAACTTCCCAGCTGAGTGCTTCAAACGTGCTTCAAAATCGTGTCGCGAACTAGTTTTGTCATATGTGATGCAGCATTGTCATGAAGAAAAATGACTTTGTGTTGCCTCTTTCGGTATTCTGGCCTTTTTTCAAGCAGCGAATGGTTCAAATCGGTCAACTGTTGTTGGTAATGTTTAGTATTAACCGTTTCTCCAGGTTTTACCAGCTCATAATAGACCACTCCCCTTTGGCCCCACCAAACACAGAGCTTCGTCTTTCTGCCAAAGCGTTTCGGTCTTGCGGTCGATGTGGATGGTGCGCCTAGATCTACCCATGATTTTTTGCGCTTACGATTCTCACAATAAATCCACTTTTCATCCCCTGTAACTATACGATGCAAAAACGACTTCCTTTTATACCAAGTGAGCAAAATGTCACACGTGATTTTGCGCTTTTCCATTTGCCTGTCGTTCAACTCATGTGGTACCCAACTACCGGTCTTCTGAATCTTTCCCATCTCTCGTAGCTGATTGGAAACAGCTTGTTGACTAACGCCCAATTGCTCGGCGAGTTGTTTTTGTATGCGAATCATCTTCGTCCAAAAATGCTTGCAATTCCACATCTTCGTATTTTTTTGGCGATTTTCCACCTTGTCTGCAACATCGAAGTAACCACTTTTGAAACGCCGAAACCATCGTTCACACGTATCTTGCGATGGAGCATGTTCACCATAAGCTTCTCGAAGTAATCGGTATGATTCAACAGCAGTTTTCTTCAAATGAAAGCAAAAAATTAATGCTGTCCGCAAATGCTCTTTGTTCGGTATAAATTTTGACATATTGAACACAACAACACAACACTATGCACACACTTTTCCAATTTATCACTCGTGCGCATCTGATACTTGTTGATCACACAACAAAATGGTGCAGTGTCAAATCTTTATAGCACAAACTGCATTGGTGCACCATCTGTTGTCTGAAATCTGCATTTATACTTGTACACCTGGTACTTGTAGAATACACTCAAGTCGCCAACCGTCTTTCAATCTTCTAAGGAATCAAGGTTACTAATGAGTTTTAAGTCCTTAGTCAAGCAAATAACTCTGTTCTGAATAGAATCTAATAAATTTTGCATATGTTTGTTAGCAGAGCCCCAAAAAATGTACCCAGTATTCCATCCTTCGTTCTACAGTATTAAAAGTTGGTATGGAGTGTTAATCTTTCTAGCCAAAGATAACATTCTCAGCTTTGAGAAGCTCTTTTTGGCAAAACATGCCTCGGAATACACTGACGTCGATAACTAAGACGTTAAGAGGGACTCCACTCCTAAAGAACGCTCTCTGAAGCAACACGAGAGCCATAAATAAAACCTTTCAAATATAACATGGAATATAATGTTAACTACAGGTTATAATTATGTTAAGTTTAGTTAGCTCTTTAATCCTTGTGTTTTTAAGTTTAAGATACACCAAAATGTTTAATTTTTAGTGGGAATATCAAGTGGGACCCTGTGAAGGAATAAATATAGGTGATCATGTTTGGGTGTCCAGATATATTCTCCATAGAGTAGCGGAAGACTTCGGTGTTGTCGTTTCTTTTAACCCCAAACCAGTAGAAGGTAACTGGAATGGAGCTGGAGCTCACATGAACTTTTCTACCAAGCCTATGAGAGAAGAAGGTGGTCTAACGTAAGAAAATTTACTTTACTATATAGAACACTTGATGTTAATCTCGTAGTGATCAAAACCAAAAATGTGGAAAACTGAATTAAGCAATAGCGCCGGAGATTGAAAATATTTGGGATCCACTGAATTAGGTGACAGTTTCTTGACAAGTGATGAAATATAAAGGTCCCACTTTAGAATGCCACATTCATCAACATCTAAATATAGCAAGTGACTGAAGTTACTTATCAAATAAATATGTATATTTTACTTCCAGGGAAATTGAAAAAGCTGTTGAAAAGCTTTCAAAAAATCATGAAAGACATATTCATGCCTATGATCCACGAGGAGGAAAAGATAACGAAAAACGTCTGACGGGAAAAAATGAAACTTCAGATCTGTGGACTTTTAGTTCAGGTAAAAATTGGAACTATGACTCTCTTTCTTTTTAACTATTTTAAAGAATATTTTTTGTTTCACTATAGCTAATCCTGCCCATATTCTTTACTACTTATTTATAAAAAAATAGTAAAAGTCTCACGCAGATGTCTCCAATTGCATAGATATGTCAAAAAGTAACAAGAAATTTAATTGTCGTCGTCACTCCAAAACGCCTTTCAAGCGTACACATATAGAGTAATCGGAAGGATGAAGATCAGGAATATATGCCTTCGTCGTTGTACCGTGCCAAACAGACAGTCTACACATACATCATTTTGATTTCATTAGTGAGCGTCCTAGGTGCATACATTATGAATAAAGTTTGTGATACTTGAGAACCTCCGTAATAATGATATGAACGGATATGATCGCCCGGTTATTGTAGCTATCTCCATAGTTTTCCATCGTCTTTTTATGAATTTCATGAGGATTTATGGCCACAGAACTATAACTGTTCGCCGCCTTTCTTTGGTGTAGAGGTGCATCTTGTTTAAATTGTCCTTCCTATTCAGTAACCCATACAGTCTGTTGAGATATATCAATACCTTCTCGATACATTTCTCGGGAATTTAAGACACTTGTGGGGGTCCACTTAATAAAATACTGTGAATTTGTTGTTACTTTTTGAAAGGCCTGCGTACTTTAAATGTAAAAAAATCACGCCTTTATCAGCCTTTACCCGTTTCTAATCTATTATTTAAAAAAAAGCTGCATTTAAGTAATTCAACCTTAGCTGTCGATTATGAGAAGGCATTCGACAAAGTTAAATACGATACAGTAATAGCAATGCTTCAACAACTGGAGCTAGACGACAAGGACATTCGAATAATCGAAAACTTATACTGGGGCAAAACAGCTGAAATTCGTATAGAAGATCCGAAACCAAATAGTATTAATATCCAAAGAGGAGTCCTACAAGGTTGCATGTTCTCTCCATTTTTATTTAATTTGTATTCGCACAAAATCTTTAAAGAGGCCCTAGATATCAAGTTAGGTATTAAAGGTAATGGGGTTGTGCTAAACACCGTGAGATATGTAGATAATACCCTCATTATGTGCTATAATCTGGATAGACTGCACCATCTAGTGAACAGAATTAATGAGGCCGGACAAGATTTAGATCTTAGCATCAGTTTCAGCAAAACCAACTTCATAGTGTTCAGTCGAGATCAATACGAGGTTACGAAATTGACACTTAACAAGGCAGCGATGGAACGAGTCCTTCGATTTAAATATTTGGGAAGTATGGTTACAGACAACATGGACCCCGATATAGAGATAAAATGCAGAATTGAAGCAGTTCGTGCATTGACAATCTGAACCTCAAGCCAAGACAGCGGATTGTCAAATGCTACTTTTAATCGGTGCTGGTGTATGGAGTAGAGTGCTGGACTATAAAAATAAGCTCGTTAAATCGATTCAAAGTCATGTTAACTGTTGTCTTTGATTGCCATGGTGATGTGCACAACAATTTTGTTTCAACTGATCAAACAGTTAATAAAGAGTATTATCTAAGCTTATGTGTTAGTTATGTGAGTCAATTCGTAAAAAAAAAATTAATTTTGGCAGAACAATTCCTGGATTTTGGATTATGATAAAACACTGTTGCACAATGCAATAAATATTCATAACTTTTTAAGTAAAAATAAAACAATGGCCGTTCGACAAGCACCTTACTCGCCATATATAGTACATTTTCCTGTTCCTCATGCTAAAATTACCACACCATGGACACTGCTTTAAATCTACAGAAGCTATAAAAGATAATTCGTTGATCGCCTTGACAGTAAGATCAAAAATCGAGTATAATAAGTAGTCTGAAGATTGGAAAAACGTTGATATAAGTGTGATGCAGTAGAAAGAGGCTACTTTGAAAGGAAACTATTAGATTTAGATGAACAAATCATTTTTTTTTTATTTTTGTTAATCAGTCCCCTTAATTTTTGGACTCTTTGAATCAAATAGAACTTAGTCTTATTTTTAATGTTTGTTAAACCAGCACTGAATTTTTGAGATGATCTATTTGTGTATTTTAAAAGATTCGTGATTCGAGCGACAACGAATTACGTTTTTTATCATCAAATGTCAATTTTTTTCCTGAAACTTACTTTATGGTCAGTTTTTAGTCTTTTTCATCGTGGTTAATAGATAAATATATAATATTATCTGTTTTTTTTTTCTACTAGGTGTAGCAAATCGAGGAGCTAGCGTAAGAATTCCCAGGGGTGTTGCTGCAGAAAAGAAAGGTTATTTAGAAGATAGAAGACCATCATCTAATTGTGATCCTTATGCAGTTTCCGAAGCCTTAATAAGAACATGTTGTTTAGATGAATGATAAATAAATATATAAAATGTTTAATACATTGTTGTTGACATGTTATATTTTGTTACTACACTATTGATTATCCCATATTACTTCTATTTTTATAAAATCTGTATGTACAAATGCCTTAAAATAAATTAATTAATCTTTTATGTTCATTATATGCACACTAATTTTATGAGATATGTTAGGGTGAGTTGGAGGTAAGCGGACGTATATATTAGAAACATACAAATTAAAAACACGCCTAAAAAGGAACTGGACTTTTAATAGTATACCAAACGAAGTCTCATTTTAATCGTTCAAATCTTTTTTTTGGTATGCCTACCTTCAGCTTCAATACGAATCGTACGGTTAATTGACATTTATGATCGAAATTACTGCCACCTGAATACTTTCAGTCAGGAGTCGTATTGCTTTTCTTTATCTTCAATTTATCTTCTAGACAATTAATTTTTTTGTTGAACGCGCCCGCACTCAGTCCTTGTTTTGGACAATCCGACTAATCATCGTCCTCACGCCAGTTCCTGATTACTTACACCACTTGTACACTTCACTATGGGAAAAATATATCTACATATGTTTTTCATTTTGGAAAAAGTTTTTCCACCTCTAAAAGTCAATCGCTACTCTTTATTTGAAACTCATTTTCCTACAGTTCCTTCAAATATATTGTTACTCTTATCACTACAACTAGACATGGAATACGTGCTGACAGAAGGTTGCCGAAAGTCTAGTGCTATTTTTTGAACCGAAAGTGTAATTACGAAAAAAAATCTGCATTTTTTCTTTTTACTTTCTTTAGTGTTGGGCTCTAGCCATTATCCTTAACTGAATTTTACTTAGTATGTATATATCGCCACCATTACGCCTTCCATCTGTTATTCCCATAGGTGGTTGATTCGATTTCAGCGTCAACAGTTAAGTGATCTACATACAAGGAAAAAATTCAACATCTTTGTTGTCTACCCATTTAGTACTAACTATTTCGTTAGGTGTAGTAGGTATTTAGAAACTTTGTCAATCCAAGAAAAAAGCGAAACGTGAATAGAAATAGTAATTTTATTTTTACCGAGTTATGGCAACATTTCAGCTTGGTCCCCTAGGTTTTACGGTACATAGTTGTACCTTCATGATATGTTTATTATGTTTTTTTTTATGTCAAACTGCCTTTACCATAGTTTTAAGGTTAAAAATATTTGATGTAAATAATAAAAGTGATTGAAGTACGAGCAAAATAGCTTTTCATAGGAAAACAAACAACAAACATCCAAGTATTATCATATATATATATATATATATATATATATATATATATATATATATATATATATATATATATATATATATATATATATATATATATATATATATATATATATATATATATATATATATATATATATATATATATATATATATATATATATATATATATATATATATATATATATATATATATATATATATATTTAAATAATTACTTACACAAATTTTATATTTCAATATAATAATAAGTAAAAATTTTAACTGGTAATTCACCAAAATTTTATTTGCTTCCTTGTAAAAGAGATAATAAAATAAATATTGGGATGGATTGTTCCCCTTTATTTAATATAAACTAGAAAGAAATTTTTATCAGACGTCGACAAAAAATTGTTACTTTATTATCACCGACAGAATTTTGGGCTTCTGCTGTAAGAGAGGCACGTATATATTATACGTCTTTGGTTTATTGATTCTTCCAACATATTTTTGTAAAAACTTGATGTAATTTCCACGGTTTTTTGTACAATATCTTTTGTAGTATGAGACATAAAGATTTTACAATTTTTTTAAGGCTTTAGCATTAAATCCCAAAGAAGACGGTTCACTATTTAAATGTGGCAATCTATTCGAAGGTGGTTAAGCAATTTGGTTGTTTTCACTATCGATAATAATAGAAGCGTTCTGTAAGATTCATGTGCTTTCATTACTTGAGTTTGTTTGAGAGAGAGCACTTTTATATTTTCAGCTGGTTTAAATAAATGTTCGGGAAAGCCGTTTTTGTCCATGGGCCAAACTTCAACCGTTTAAAATCCGTTCACAATGGTGCCAATGATAGCAGCTCTTTGATAAGCTTATGCAAGTAAACTTGCAATTCGATATTGCGTTACTTGACTACCTGGATCATTTCTCTGTCGTTTGAATATAATAAGAGCTCATAGGTCTAAAAAAAAAAGACACATCGAGTGGCTTAAGCCGGTGAGTAGTAAGGCCCAGCAGTTGTAACAATAGCCTTTGCTATGTTCAACGCTTCTAGGTTCTTCGAACGCGTTGTGTTTCAATCAAACAGAAGTAACACTTTATTTTCAAGAATTGGATTTACGACGCTTATAAAATATTTCATCCATTTTACAAATAAGTTTGAGTTAATATAGTCAGTGCCTGGAATAGTAACAACACTCTCAGAAGATGTACAATTCCCCATTCAGGATTTTGCCTCATTCTTTTGAATATTATTTAATCTTAAAACTTTTTGCGTTTTTTTTCTGAACGGTGGAAACTTTTTTTACCATTTCGTACCGCTTTGAACGTAAAATTGCCGGCGGCGCACTACAGCAGGCAAATTTTAATAGTTTAAAACTCAATTTTTAAATAACACAGACAATATGGGTATAATAATATATACACAAGGATATTTTTTTCAATACTACATGTTATTTTATTAAATATTTGTAATTTACTGTTAAAATCATGCAAACAAGAATTTCGTTTTAAGCTTTAAAAGTTATAAAGCAACAAAGAAAAAACTATTAGTATCATCGGAAAGCTGAAAGTCTCCTCTTCAAAAAGATATCTTTTTTTTTTTTTTTTCACTCCAAAAACAGGTAATATCGATTAACTTTCGAGGGGTGCGCGTAGACTTCCAAATTAACTTGTATGGCACGCTACACTTTCCTCCGAATTTTTAATAATTTCGAACTCTAATAGAAAAATCTGTATACCATTTTTTTGTAAAATTTCCCGTTCTTTCATGTGGTGCTATTAGTTTTTCAATATCTTTTTTATTTTTTGAGATATTATCGAAAAACCGAATTTTTGATTTTATTGTGACGCATCAGCACGATTGCCGTGCCAACGGGTTAGCTGTCAACACTTACTGAATGAAAAAACCCCTGGTTGAAAAGAATTTTAGAATTTGCAAGCTGACTGAACAATGTAACATCGGAAAAAGGATATATTATAATTGCTTTCAGGCAGGGTGGTCTGTTTACATTACGTAAATTAAATTTATATTTGAATGACTATTTCTATCAAGTGTCAGAACTATTGAGTTTATTTTATGTGACATTTACGGCTATATATATTACTAAAATGTGTTTATGTAATCGATATATTGGTAGGCAGTAAAGAGGTTGATGTCACCGAGATAATTTGGTAGGAACATTATTGTTCCAAGAGCCGACGAAGTCGGCTAGCTTTGTCTTATAGTAAATATTAATAAAAGTGATTGTTTCTGAAATTCCAAAAATCGTTTGATTTTAAAATAAAAGCTAACATTATTTTGGATTCTGTGGGCTTAGTATACATCAAACTTTAGCAAACTTTTTTTACATTCTACGTCTAAAAACTGTGTGTACCAAAATGCAGCCTGTTCACATTTAATGAAAGCTTAAAATCCTTGGCGACAGGGCTAAAAACAAATTATCAATTTGTTTTCTCCTACAAGTCTATAAATATCATTGTTGAAATATGTTGATTTAAACAAAAAAAAAAATAGGTGGCTCTTAGTTAATACCGTATTAATCACGGGCTAAGCAAGCTTCATTGTGGCATGAACTAATACTAAAATTTTACAGTTGAAAGGTTAGCCAATTCGCTAAAAAGTAAACTTTTTATTTTTGAGGCGTCTTTCCTTTATTCACAACATACCTAAAACGTCATCAAACAACAACAAAAGTCTATAGTAGATAAATTATTTTTTAACTCAATGATTTTTCTTCTTTAATAATGTCAGTAATACCATCATACATATCCTTTATACACTGATATTCGGTTAGACCCAATCTTCTCTTATTAGATAAATCATAAATACCTTCTTTTGACTCACTGTGTTCACCTGCTGCACCTCTAATTTGAAGGTTGTATTTGTCAGCAAGTTCTTGAAATTTATTCATATTTGAGGATAATTTTGGTACTTTTATATGAACTGAAGCTCGAATTGTTGTCCCTAAAAGATATCATAGATTGAATTATTACATAGAAGTAAAGGAGTTCTCTCCATTTTAAAAAAGACACTATTATCGGGATTTAAAACCCATAATAATTGGCGCATTTTAGAATCAGTTAACACACTTTATAGCCCAGTCGTCAGAGGCAAGTTTTGACGAAAAACTCTCATTAAATGTTAGCAGGCTGCTTTGTGGCATACAGTTTTTTAGACGTAGAATACCATAAAAAAAAGTTTGCTGCTCTAAAGGGTTCGCTAAGTCTACAAAATCGAAAATAAAATGAAAAATTCGGTTTTCCGCAAATATCTCTAAAAATAAAAAACATATCGAAAAACTAATAGCACCACGTAAAAAAAAGGAAATTTTACAAAAAAAAAATATATAGATTATTTTTTTTAGTTTTACCGTATTTAAAAAAAAAAAATATTTAAAATAAAATGGCTGGTTTAACCCTTTCAGTTGTAGTGGGAATCATGCTTCCAACCTCATTTGTGATTAAATTAACGTTTCTGTTTGAAATTAAGGGGTTTTTTCGAGGTGCTGATTAAGAATCCGATGACAGATTTGAAAAATTCAAAATGGCAGATCTAATATGACGGCCAGACAGTGCGTAATTGATTTAATTTCTTCGAATAATTTAGAATTTTTGTGTGTTCAATAACTGTTTTCTTTGTACCTGGATGTTTGAAAGAAATATAAATACTTTATGCTTCAAGCTTAGACTTTTATCTTTCATTTCCCATCTTTAAATATATATTTTAAGTTGTATGATTAATAAGAAGCATTTTTTGCTTTTGCTTTGCGTTTATCATGAACACTTTTTAAAAAACAAAATTAAAAAGAAAGTTTTTTTTTAAGTTTTTAACGATTTTTTAATATCAAGTATACTTTTAATTGTAACTAAAAAAATATTTCAGACTTTTTTTGATTATTTCGTACTGCTTTGAACGTAAAATTGCCGACGACGCATTACAGCAGGCAAATTTTCATATTTCAAAACTCAATTTTTAAATAACACAGACAATGTAGGTATTTTTAATTATTGTTATATTGAAACTTAATGTATAATAATGATATATGCACAAGGTTTTCTTTTTTCAATATTATATTTTAATAAATATTTGTATTTACAGTATGCCTAAACTGACCATTTATTTTTGAACTCAAAACGGGACATAAGTTTTTATACCCAAGTTAGCAGGTTAACAATGAAAATAAACACAACTTCTTAATTTTCTTTATTTAGAAAAAGTGTAACTTAATGCAATTAGTATTGACTGTTATTATATTCATATTAATTATAATTATTTTTATTATTATTATACAAGTTGTGAAAAATAAAAATTAATCACCAGTTAACCAGCTTTATTGAAGCAAAGTTCCTCTGACAGAAATTATTAAATTATATGCACCATATTTTTTTTAATTGTATTTATATTTATCAGAGGAACAAATTTGCTTTAATAAAGTTGGTGATGATTTTAAATAAGAATAAAATTCTTGGCACGTTTTTTTTATATTGACCTTAGTTATCAACATCGCTTTCAGAACTGGTACCTGTAAGTGATTTTTTTCAGACGTCCACAATTTATTCATAAGAGAAAAGACTCTTTCTACTGGAGCATTTGTACCAGGTAGACATAAAATATATTCAATTAAAATATAAAAATTTTCATGTTGTAGATTGTTGGTGCGAAAGTGTTTGAATACTTCCACCCAACGAGTTTCTGTGGAGACTTTTAAATTATCCCATTCGGTAATTTTTTGGGAAGTGACGTAGCTTGAAATTAATGTAAATTCGTCAAATACTTCTGTATCTTTGTTACAGGGAAAATATCCCTTTTCAATCAATACATCCAGCGCTTTTTGAATATCTTCCCATGCAGGTACTTTTCTTAAATCTGCCCAATGAAATATCTCCATTTCTTTAGTAAGAAAGCAAGTCCACTGTTCCAGATATTCACGGCTTGTTTTATAAAATTCTGTGGCCGTATTTTTCACAAACTCTTCATCAATATTAGTGCCATTATCTTTTAATTTCACAATTAAACTACGAACAGTAAATGGAAGAAACTGGTTGATCTGTTTCTGAGCCAAATTGTCTTTGAGATGATTGATTTCTTTTGCAGCCTCAATTGCCGACACAGTCTGACCTTCAACCTTCAATACAGCTTGGTGAAAACTTGCTGACTGGGATCATCAAAAAAGTTTTTTTAACAATTTGGGACATTTTTCAATGGTCAAAAAATAGTCTTTTAACGGCTG
The DNA here is from genome assembly GCA_019049505.1 of Pachyrhynchus sulphureomaculatus. Classification (NCBI taxonomy): domain Eukaryota; kingdom Metazoa; phylum Arthropoda; class Insecta; order Coleoptera; family Curculionidae; genus Pachyrhynchus; species Pachyrhynchus sulphureomaculatus. Next base: position 51,023,705 of record CM032453.1, read on the forward strand.
GTACATTTTTAAAACTCTCTCCAAGGCAGGCATAAGCGCAAGCCACCTGGTTTTACTGTAGCTGAGCCAAATGGTGATGTTCTATTTCAGCTTCAGCGCAAAACTCCTTTAGAGCTTCAACTCGAACCGTGTAAATATAAAAAAATGAATATATTTTTACGATAATGCTTTCGTAATCTAAAGGTAGACCATCTGCAGCAGATTTTATTGCATTGTGAATTATATGGGCTCCACATCCAATACCTATCAACGGTTTTTTCAGAGATAATTGTAATTTTGCTAATACATTATTAGTTCCTCGCCTAGCTACACCCCCAAAATTGACATTAGCATTGTCGCCACAAAATGCCACGACTTTATTTGACAAATTATTATCTGTCAATACTTGGTGTAAATAGTCGACTATAATATCAGAAGTTTCACCTGGTTGCTCTTGGAGGTCTAAAATTTTTACTTGCACACCTTCATAAGGTTGAAAAAAGCGCACTACAAAGTATATATTTTCTTGTTACCGTGATTTGAAGCGTCGTTTAAAATTGTAATACAATTGGACTTATTGAGATCATCTTTTAAATTATCGATCGCTGTATGCGCCAAAACATTTACTATAATAATAACTGGATTAATTTCGACGCACAATCATTGGAGCGAAAACTGTGGTTTTCTTGTATAGTGTGATAAGCCCAGACGCCTTCTGCAGCAGCAATATCCAAATCCTTTGAAGTTGGCGCGTTTGAATTCTTGAAAAAGTTCAACACTGAAGAACTGGAAGCAACGGCACGGTCGGCATTTTTATGTTTTTCAGACTTCAAATGCTGTTCAATATCACCAGCACCACTATGGGAAACACTAAACTCTGTACGACACTTTTCGCATCTGACGTCCGAGGAAGTATTACTTTGCTTAATAAATGGGTATTTTGCTTGTAAGTTGACATTAAATGAACACTTGCGTTTCGGCATAACTATAGGTAAAATTCCAAAACAACAGAAAACTTCAAATTAGTTACCAGTTTACCACTAAACTACTTCACGAATATTACGCAAAAACAAAAACAATAGCGACAAGTCTGTGTGCATGCGCGTGATTAGCCTAATAACCAAATAAATCTCCCCGCGTTACTAGGTAACCGACAGCGCGCGCGGGCGGGGAATCGCCAATCGTCGACGTCGCGACGGTCTGTGATTCCCCGCCGGCGCGTGTCTCACGAGCATCGTAATTTAAAATTTTCGCGCGGTTTCGGAAAACGGGACTATTTACCGTCCCGGCGCTTTGTTTGGGGACAACGGGACAGGTGACCGAGAAAAGGGACAGTCCCGTTCAAAACGGGACGTATGGTCACTTTAAGTATGCCCGTTAAAATCATGCAGGCAAAAATTTCATTTCAAGTTTTACAAATTATAAAGCAACAAAAATAAAAACTATTTGTATCATTGGAAAGCTGAAAGTCTCCTCTTCAAAAAGCTATCTTTTAATTTTTTTTTTTACACTCTGAAAACAAGTAATATCGATTAACCTTTGAACGGTGCTCGTAGACTTCTAAATTATGGTAATTTGTGTGGCGCGTTATACTTTTTACCAGGTGTACAAGTATGAAATGCGGATTTCAGACAACAGATGGTGCACCAATGCAGTTTGTACTATAAAGATTTGACACTGCGCCATTTTGTTGTGTCATCAACAAGTGTCAGATGCGCACGAGTGATAAATTGGAAAAGTGTATGCATGTGTTGTGTTGTTGTGTTCAATATGTCGAAATTTATACCGAACAAAGAGCATTTGCGGACAGCATTAATTTTTTGCTTTCATTTGAAGAAAACTGCTGTTGAATCATACCGATTACTTCGAGAAGCTTATGGTGAACATGCTCCATCGCAAGATGCGTGTGAACATTGGTTTCGGCGTTTTAAAAGTGGTGACTTCGATGTTGCAGACAAGGAACGTGGAAAACCGCCAAAAAAATACGAAGATGTGGAATTGCAAGCATTGTTGGACGAAGATGATTCGCAAACACAAAAACAACTCGCCGAGCAATTGGACGTTAGTCAACAAGCTGTTTCCAATTGGCTACGAGAGACGGGAAAGATTCAGAAGACCGGTAGATGGGTACCACATGAGTTCAACGACAGGCAAATGGAAAAGCGCAACAATACGTGTGACATTTTGCTCGCTCGGTACAAAAGGAAGTCGTTTTTGCATCGTATAGTTACAGGGGATGAAAAGTGGATTTATTTTGAGAATCCCAAGAAGGTTTAGCCCATGCGGCTTACTCACCAGACTTGGCTCCTTGCGATTACCACTTGTTTGCATCGTTGGTCACGTACTTCCTGAGCAGCGCTTTGGTTCGTACGAAGATGTGAAAAAATGGCTCGATGAATGGTTCGCAGCAAAAGGGGAAGATTTTTACTGGCGTGGTACTCACAAATTGCCCGAAAGATGGGAAAAATGTATAACAAGCGATGGAGCATAATTTGAATAAAGCACTTTTTATCATTCTTCCGAATTTAACATGTTTTTTTAGAAAAAAAATCCGCATTTCATACTTGTACACCTGGTACATCACCTATTCGAATTTTTAATAAATTCTCACACTAATAAAAAAAAAACTGGAAAAAACCTATATACTATTTTTTTGTAAAATTTCCCGCTCTTTCACGTGGTGCTATTAATGTTTCGATATCTTTTTTATTTTTCGAGATATTACCGAAAAACCGGATTTCTGATATTATTTTGGATTTTGTAGGTTTAGCGTACATGAAACTTTAGCAAACTTTTTTTATCGCATTCTACGTCTAAAAAACTACATGCGTGCCAAAATGCAACCTAGTAACATTTAATGAGAGCTCAAAACTTCTGGCCATTGGGCTATTATTGTAACATAGAGATCTATTTCCCGCCTAATTCACTATATGATTAATATTTTGTTGAATATATACCAACTGTACAAGTATGACATGCGGATTTCAGATAACAGATGGTGCACCAATGCAGTTTGTGCTATAAAGATTTGACACTGCGCCATTTTGTTGTGTCATCAACAAGTGTCAGACGCGCACGAGTGATAAATTGGAAAAGTGTGTGCATAGTGTTGTGTTGTTGTGTTCAATATGTCGAAATTTATACCGAACAAAGAGCATTCGCGGACAGCATTAATTTTTTGTTTTCATTTGAAAAAAACTGCTGTTGAATCATATCGATTACTCCTAGAAGCTTATGGTGAACATGCTCCATCGCAAGATACGTGTGAACGATGGTTTCTGCGTTTCAAAAGTGGTGACTTAGATGTTGCAGACAAGGAACGTGGAAAACAGCCAAAAAAAATACGAAGATGTGGAATTGCAAGCATTGTTGGACGAAGATGATTCGCAAACACAAAAACAACTCGCCGAGCAATTGGGCGTTAGTCAACAAGCTGTTTCCAATCGGCTACGAGAGATGGGAAAGATTCAGAAGCCGGTAGATGGGTACCACATGAGTTGAACGACAAGGCAAATAGAAAAGAGCCAAAACACATGTGACATTTTGCTCGCTCGGTACAAAAGGAAGTCGTTTTTGCATCGTATAGTTAAAGGGGATGAAAAGTGGATTTATTTTGAGAATCTCAGGCGCAAAAAATCATGGGTAGACCAAGGCGCACCATCCACATCGACCGTAAGACCGAATCGCTTTGGCAGAAAGACGATGCTCTGTGTTTGGTGGGACCAGAGGGGCGTGGTCTATTATGAGCTGTTAAAACCTGGGGAAACGGTTAATACTAAACTTTACCAACAACAATTGACCGATTTGAACCGTTCGCTGCTTGAAAAAAAAAGGCCAGAATACCGAAAGAGGCAACACGAAGTCATTTTTCTTCGTGACAGTGCTCCATCACATACGGCAAAACCAGTTCACGACACGTTGGAAGCACTCAGCTGGGAAGTTCTACCCTATGCGGCTTACTCACCAGACTTGGCTCCTTCCGATTACCACTTGTTTGCTTCGATGGGTCATGCACTTGCTGAGCAGCGCTTTGGTTCGTACGAAGATGTGAAAAAATGGCTCGATGAATGGTTCGCAGCAAAAGGGGAAGATTTTTACTGCCGTGGTATTCACAAATTGCCCGAAAGTTGGGAAAAATATATAACAAGCAATGGAGCATGCTTTGAATAAAGCACTTTTTATCATTCTTCCGAATTTAACATGTTTTTTTAGAAAAAAAATCCGCATTTCATACTTGTACACCTGGTAGTTATAAAATTAGCTAAAAGTGCTCAAATTCATTTTTTAATTTTATTACATTAGTTCAGATACCTAAATACATAGTACGACTACGTGCGCGTAGAAAAATACTTAAAATAAGACAAATTTTGTTTCCAACGCCCTCTACTTCTATTGCATGCAAAATTATCTGTTATTACCCTACGTCATGTAGAAATAAAATATACCATTATCCGATAAAGATAGAAAAAGGTATAAGACAGGGTGCTACTCTATCGCAGAAACTGTTTACATTGGTACTCGAAGGAGTTTCACTCGCAAAATAAGGGAATATCAATGAACGAAAATACACTCACACATCTGAGATACGCAGACGATATTGTTTTAGTGTCTGAAAATAAGGAAGAACTTGGACCAATGTTAGTGGAATTGGAAGAAAAATCATTAAAAATCAGACATCAAATGGTCTTAGAAAAAACTAAAGTAATGTGTAGGACAGACCCACATTTAAGTAATAGAAAATGTATCACACTATGTTTAATTAGGACATGCAATATTCTTGGAAAAGAGATATTTGGAAGGAGGAGATTAGCGTGATCATCAGTCGGAAAAGAATACAATAACAAATAAAAATATTCCAGTGCGTCTCCGTTCCCATCTGTTCGATCAGTGTATACTCCCTGTAATGACATATGGCTGTCAAACCTAGACAATAACGAAAAAATCGATGGAAATGCTCAGAAGAACATAAAGAGCTATAGAGAAACCGATGCTCGGAATATCCTTAAGACAAAGGAAGAAAAATGAAATAATAGGAGTATAACAAAGAAAAAGGACGTTGAAGAAGCGAAGGGAAATGGGGATTCGCAGGACATGTTGCGAAGTGCCATGATGGAAAAGAATCATACTACAGTGGAAACCATGTCTGGGGCAAAAATCAAGGTCAATTGGCACCACTGGACGAATGATATCAAGCGAATCGTCGCACTATCATCGCTGCGGGAGACGCAGAACCGTGAAAACTGAAAACCAATGAGAGAGGCCTATGTCCAGAGATGGGCCGATACAGGCTGATGATGATCATGACCACCTCCCTATAAACAACGATTTTTTTTTTCATCAGCAGACATTAGCTGTGTGAATTGAGCATTTAAATAATAATTTTCTATGGTTTTGATAATTTTGTGCGGATATATAATTCGTAAAGAAGATATATAACATCTGATAGTTTTATTCTGCTTTGTTGCTTTAGATTAATTTGGATTAGGAAATGCGAATACTTCAAACATTGAAATATTTCAAAACCCAATGTCAATACCGCAACAATATCGGCATCCCGGGATATTGTTGAAGATGCAGATGTGGTTAATCATCGCTCCAACTAATCATCGGACAACCACGGCATTCTAAGTTGTTGGTGAAGATAGAGATATTTTTGACCACCAATCTATTAGCAATTGAACTAACTATGTCGATATTAAATGTGTAGGTTTAGTTCCAACTTATCAATATGAGGTTAACGCAACTATTTCAACCCCAATCAATCTTGTTATCAATATAGATCGTTGCAGCTTAGGGTTAAATATTACTCGATATCGATAAATCCGCGCCTAATATACGTAGTATACAGGGTTACTCTCAGATGTAAATTAAATATCACGAAATATTTCCAATTCATGTAAAAAGTAATTCGTCAATCGACCACGATAATATTACAATAAAGTTTTTTAAAAAGGTAGCAAGTGAAATTGTTGGACCTTTAAAAATTTTGGTATAAACACCAATCTATTCGCAATTGAACTAACTATGTCGATATTAAATGTGTAAATTTAGTTGCAACTTATCAATATGAGGTTAACGCAACTATTTCAACCCCAATCAAACTTGTTTTCAATATAGATCGTTGCAGCTTAGGGTTAATTATTACTCGATATCGATAAATCCGCGCCTAATATACGTAGTATACAGGGTTATTCTCAGATCTAAATTAAATATCACGAAATATTTCCAATTCATGTAAAATGAAATTCGTCAATCGACCACAAAAACATTATAATAAAGCTTTTGAAAAAGGTAGCAAGTGAAATTGTTGAACCTTTAAAAATTCTGGTATAAACAAGAATGTATTTTCTACGGTTCTAAAAACTACAAAATTAATTTCAGTATTTAAAAATAGAGACAAAAATAAATATTGAAATTTGTGGACCGGTTTCTGTTCTGAATGTCTTTTGAAAAATTTTGAACAAGTCCTCCAGGAGAGACTAATAAATTTTCTCAATAGTTATTTCCTTGTAATGTGATCGGTATGGATTCAGATCTGCCGAAATAACTATAGATAAACTGGTACAATTTATAAATCTGCTATTTGAATTGAAATATGCAGTTGCCAGCCTGTTATTTAATTTGTCAAAAACATTCGCTACCCTGAATGATAATTTCGGCCCGCTTTCTCATCTAGAAATAGGAGGAAATACGCTCCCTCCTTTGACGCCCTTTCTACAATAAAGAAAAGACCTTGTATGACTTAATAGCTTACATTAGAGCAGATGAGGATTTAGTAATAGATTCACGGTCATTTATTTTGTTCTTTAAATTTCCGGAAATGTTGCGGATGATACTACAATAGGTTCATCAGCAATAAATAGATAAGCTCTGGTCCGTTAAAGTTCTTTGGGTTGAGAATATTATTGAAAATTATTACTTAATCGTGATCATCGAATAGACTCATCATAAAACAGGTGGAACTGGTGACGTTACGTTTTTCCAACAAACGCATGTTCCACCAAAAAACATCGTATTTGCTATAAGATCACCATATTTAATAAAAATGTGACATCTACCTCTACAAGAATAAATAAAATTAATTAGCAAATTAGAAATGTTTCGAGTTTAAAGTAGTCATTTGTTTTGCATCTCCTTCCATCGCACGAATTATGGGAGGCACTCTCCCATTCGTCGAGCTTTGAGGACTTGAAATTCATTGGATGGGCGGCTCGATATGTTTATCTACTCTGTCTCGGGATTTAGGTCCCAGCTGCTGAGGGCTCTGTAGAGGTTCTACTTGATCAGTGTTGACTATTGTTAACACTATTATTGTTTTTATATTTCTGAGGTTAGTTTTTTCATTACCTGTATCTATTTTATATATTTTGTTATTGAGGATGTTTATGTGTTTGTTGAATATTTTTATTTAGATGTAGTCTTAAGTCACGTGTTTTTTCTCTCTTTTTATAATTTTTAATATTTTTGTATCTCCATTTGTACCTGTTTTAAAATTGTACTTCAATGGGTATTCCCGTAAAATTTGTATAAATCAATAAATAGTCGAAAACCGTATATATTTTCGTATGTTTAAGAAAAATTTAAGGATTTTTTTATGTCTCTTTCTGAATTTTATTACATGTCAAAGTTTACGATAGTGTGAATGTGACTCGTTAAAACCAGCCGCCAGGAACAACAGGATTGAACTTCTGTGGGTTCCAGGACATTCGGGATAACAGGTAATGAAAAAGCGGATGAATTAAGAAAAGACGGAGCCACCAAACGAAATAGGGGCCCAGAACCGGCAATCTGCATGCCAAAACAGGTGGTGAAAATAACATGGTAACACTAGCAACATCTACATAGTTAGCTTGCAACATCTGGCCAAAGACATACAAGGGACGTAATTAACAGCCTTTTACAGAAACTCACAATTGACGTCCTACTTTTAACAAAGGCTCAGATCAAACTAATGGTGGGACTGATTATCGGTCAATACCGCCTGAAGAAATGTTTACAGAGAATAGAATCTACAATGGCCCCCAACATGCATGCTATGTAGTGAAGAGGAAGAAACCTCCGCGCATATTCTATATTAATGCAAGGCATTAAGTCGTAACAGATACAAAATATTTGGAGATGCACATCGGGACGACAAATTATCACATGAAGGACTTTCTTAAAGCACAATCGCCTGCTCAGCCACAACCAATCAGAGTTTACTGACGATAAGATGCTTAATAATTAATATGGGTACTTCAGTTGGAATTCGAATCAGGTCTATGTAACTGGTTTAATATTTTATATTTTTAGTATGCTTAGTTTATCTAGAATTTAGTCTTGAACTTGACTTCCTATGTCCCGTGTAGGTCATATGATATTCTCGACTAACAAATGAATGAATGAAACAAAGAAGAAAATACTATAATTTCTTAGTATTAGTTAGGAAATAATTGTTACATTTCGGAGATGCTATGTTTCCTCAAAGGGTCGTCTACACGAATTGTTACAGTATAAAAAAAACATTTCTCCGCCGCCATGCCTTTTCTTGCGTTCGCCGTACATCATCATGAATTGCCACTATGACTTTAACAATGGTGATACAGGATTCTTCGAAAAATAGGATACGTTTACAAAGATATGTGCAAATCATGGGAGGTCATGGATATGATTTTTAAAAACCAAGCAAATTTTATATTTGATTAAACATTTCCTCGTAAATCGAAAAAACTAAGTAATCATTATTAAAGAAAATAATTGTTTATCAAAATAAAATCCGGATTTTGGTTGAAATAATTATATGAAGAATATTTTTCAATGTTAATAACAAAATATTCTGCATGGCCTATAATTTCTTGCCCTATAATTTTATAATATTGGGCCTACTACTGTATAGCTAGGCCAGCCTTGCACCTATAAATAAACATTAAAGCAGTGCGGGTTACATATTGGCTGCTTGTTCGAGGGCACTCGAACACGGAGGCCCTAGGACAATACAACATATAAGCCAGAACAGTGGACGACTGCGCTCTACTGCAGACGAGAACGAATCTTCCCCAAAGGGTCCTTAACGATAAGCCCATAAAAGGTTTTAACATCTGAGAGGGAAGTCTGGACAAACAGAATCGTTTTCTTAAAAGGAAGGACTCATATGGTACACAGACGGATCTAAGCAGAAAATTAGGCACGGGGCCCGCGCACACTAGACAGAGTCATAGCTATCAATGTCTCTGGGCAGATATGCATCGGTTTTCCAAACGGAAATCTACGCCATTTTTATGTGTGGCTGGCAGACAGTGAAAAGAAACATAATGACGAAGTCCGAATACATTTATTCGGATAGTAGAAACGCTCTGTTATCCTTGAAACAGCACAGAGTCAGCTTATAACTGGTACACTTGCTGGCCAACCTGGCGGACACTAGCAACTTGTCATATATGGTGTCCAAAAAAATTAGATAAGAACTGGAACTAACCTGAACCTTTTTTGGAAATATAAGTGTAGCGCTCGTGTATATATATATATATATATATATATATATATATATATATATATATATATATATATATATATATATATATATATCTATATTATATATATATATATATATATATATATATATATATATATATATATATATATATATATAACGAATCTTGAACATTAGTGTACCGCGAGAAGCTGGAACGCGGCTAAAGGAACCTAGCCCTGAATAGGTCATAGGTCTATGAACAGGAAAGACTTGAAGACCGTGATAGTAATTTTTTCCGGACACCGCCTTCTGAATAAGCTCCCAATGCCCATCAGGGTTTTTTGGAAAACCAGGAGTGTATTAAGGCGATTCAACCTGGAAGGCTGTTGTCCTTCTTAAAAGCTATCGGCCACCCACTGCCCTAAAATGGAATAGGTGCTTAACAGGCTCTTAAGACTTCTAAGTACTGTAGGTACTCAAGCCACGGATCAGCAGTATTTATATATATATATATATATATATATATATATATATATATATATATATATATATATATATATATATATATATATATATATATATATATATATATATATATATACATATATATATATATATATATATATATATATATATATATATATATATATATATATATATATATATGTATATGTGTATATATATATATATATATATATATATATATATATATATATATATATATATATATATATATATATATATGGCCGGCGTATAAGCAAGCTTGTCTAAAAAAAAAATACTAAAATAAAAATTGAAACTAGTTTCTTTTCACCAAGTTGATGGTTTGTCGATAATGTTCGCATGGACTAATTTGTTTTTTTAAAATCAAAGAGATCCTCGAAGATCATTTTATCATATGACATAATATACAAAAAATTTTGTTGGGAAAATAATGCTGTGTATATAGAATCCTGTTTTAAAAGATAATTTAAATACTGAATATTACGAAATATGCTGCTATTCCGCACTGAAATCTCTATATAGTAGGCCTTCCAAGAAGTAAAAATTTCTTGGTCCAATGATTTATACATAGTAATTATTAGTCTATATAAAACATCTGAGCAGAATCGATTTGTCAGTTTCAAACCTAGAGTTCTTCCAGTTAATTAAATATACAAAAAAGAAGAGTTTAGAAGTGTAACTATGCAGCTAAATACAATAGAAGTATCAGTGTCTCTCTGTCTTGCTCTGGCCCTTTTTGCCGGTAGTTCTTTTGGTCAAGACACTGACAATGTCCAAGTCCAAGTAAGATCTGATGGCAGCAGCGTAACAGTACCCCGCTGGGTCCTAAATCAGGCAGCTGCAAGCTTAGGGTTCGTCTATTCAAACGACGCGTCGTACGACGATGATTCCTTGCCATCGTCGATCAGATTGAATTCAGACTATTACGAAATCCGTGTAGATTTATCGGATTATGATCAAGATCGTATCAAAGTGAAAATTTTGGATAATCAAACTTTGCAGGTGGAGGCAAGGCAACGTTATGTCAATAGATATGGCACGTCAACATCCAGAACTGTGAGCAGGAGATTTTCAGTTCCAAGAACGTATGACATCTACAAGTTAACCGCTAGAATAAACAACCGAATTTTGAACATTAGTGTACCGTCCAATGGAAGTGGGTCTTCAGATAATAGAAATTATGATAGAGAAGTAAGGATAACTTATTAGATTTATCACGTTTAGAACTTTTATTTTGTTTTTCTGTAACTAAGAAATACATTTTTGTTCAAAAATTAAACAGTCTGCTGAACATTAAACTTAAGGAAAATTATTGAGATATTTAACATTATATGAATTGAACTTAAGAAATTATTGAAATATCTCTCTGTATGCACTTTGTTTTTAAATTTAATTTTTTTTTTTTTAACTTATAATTATTGTATTACAAATCAAATAACGTTTTAGTTTTAAGAGTTAAAAATACATTATGATAAGCGGATTTGAAATACGCGCCCTTTTAACACTTTTGGCTCTAAATTTTTAAAGACCTGTGGCATCACATTAGATGTTTATTCAATATTTAGAGCGAAAAGAGTGAAAAGTGTGACCATACCAAAACTAGCGTCTAGGAGCCGAAAATGCCTTTTTTTGTACATAAATTATAAACAATTACACAGTAAAGAATAATTTGTTATTTCTGAAATTAGTAGAAATATACTTATAACGAAAATAGTGTATATGTGTATTTATTTAAGTACAACTAAACTTAAAAAAAAATTAAATCGACTTCAACAAAGTAACAAAACGTACAAAATAATATCTATTTTTAGTATTCCCTACGGAACATCGGTGTCTGTCCGTCTGACGGTCTGTCACACCCAATTTTCTCCAAAACTATTTGAGATAGAAAGTAGAAATTTGGCACTAATATATGAATTGATGGCGTTATCAGAGCAGTGTAGTTTTAAAAGTTAAACTTGAACTTAAAGGGTTAGTTTTGGGGGATAAAATCAAAAAATTTTGAAAAAATTCTGGAATATTCTCCATAGGGTGTAGATTGAACGAAAATTATCACACCTTTAATAATTTTTCTGGTATATATAAAAAAAAAATCAGGGTTTTCAGTAAAGATCGGGAAAAAACTTTGTTGAAAACTCATTTGGGGTGTGTTTTGTGAAGTCATTGATCATTCTATACCTCCGTAACAGAAATTTTTATTTGAAAGGCAATCAACTTACGGAACACTAATTGCGCAAGTCCGACTTGCACTTGGTCGGTTATTAGCCTTAAAATGTTAGTTCATACCTACTTATAAAAGAAAAGATAATTAACAAAAGAAATCCCCGCTAGCAGGAAATACCTTTTTAAGATTAAATTAATTATTTTGTAGTTTTATCAGTTTTTGAAGTCAGTTAATTTTTTTTCTTTAATTTTAGTTTCATTTCTTTATTTTCAGTTAAGAACGGCAAAAGATGTACTTAACATATGTTTTATCTTTATTAAGTAAAAAGTATCGAGTTTGCTGAAAACGGATAGATATTTAACAAGCAATGCTTTTAAATGTTAAAAAAAAATAAGCGAATATTAAACTAAATCGGTTAATTACTAAAATAACTTTTAAACTGAAAAACTGATTTGAATCACCGTGACATAAGTAGAAAAATAACAAAGATAAAGGTCGTTGGAGGAGTTGTTACCAAACTGAAATGGGGATTTGCGGGACATGTTGTGAGCCGCCATGATGACAGATGGAATAAAACAATACTACAGTGGCCCCATATCTGGGGCAGAGATCAAGAAGTCGACCACCAATGCGCTGGAAGAATGGTATGACACAAACCGCTGGACTATCATGGCTGCGGGTGTCTCAGAACCGACAAAACTGGAGATGAATGAGGGAGGCCTATGTCCAGAGATAGACCGATACAGGCTGAGGATGATTGATATGTACCTAGAAAAACCTCTGTAATATTCGTAAACTGAAAAGTTTTTGATCTAGCTACTTTAAACACTTTTTTTGCAAAATTCGACTTTATTCATCAACATAATCTCCTTCAAGAACGATACAATCAGTCTAACTCTTTTCTAACATTTCTATATCTTTCTTATAGAAGAATTTGTCTTTACTTTCAAAATAGGCCTGTTTCGGCGATAACTTCTTCATTGGAGCCAAATTTCATTCCTATGAGCATTTTTTGGGCGAAGAGATAATAGTCACTGGGAGCCAAATCTGGAGAATACGGTGGATGAGAAAGCAAATCGAACTTCAATTCATGCAGTTTTGCCATCGTAACCATTGCCTTGTGACACGGTGCAAGGTCTTGATGAAAGAGCACTTCTTTCTTGTTCATTTGGAGCCGTTTGTTTGAAATTTCTGCCTTCAAATGCACCAATAATATTATATTCGGTACTGATTGTTTTCCCTTCTCAGCATAGTCGATGAAAATTATCCCATGCGCATCTCAAAATATAGAGGCCAAAACCTTCCCAACCGACTGTTGTATCTTTGGTCGCTTCGGGCGGCTTTCACCGGCTGCTATCTACTCAGCTGACTGCCGATTTGATTCCGGTATGTAATGGTGGATCCATGTTTTATCCATTGCCACATATTGCATGAAAAAATCCTTTTTATTGTGCTTAAACAGGTCCAAACAGCGCTTAGAATCATCAACATTGTTATTGTTCTTGGTCTACTGTGAGCAAACGCGATACCCATTTCGAACAGAACTTTTTCATGCCCAAATGTTCATGCAAAGTATTCCCATCAAAAAATAGTGTTTAATCAACACACGAAATTCTATTTTTTCCATTGTTTTGAAAATATCAAAAGAAGGGTCACTAAAACCACTGTAACTGATTGTCGAAATGTCATGACATTTTGACACGTATCGTTTGAAGGTTGGTACTTCCTATAAATCATATGGATTTTTTGAAAAGGGCTATATCTATATGTCAGACCAAAGCTTTTCAGCCTACGTGTTAGGTCTGTATGGATGCAAATATGTTTGTCCTCAAATATTTTCCAGACTACAGGGCCGATTAATAATTAGCAAACAAGAGACAGAGTTCGAAGTAACAGAACTGTGTTTACGCTAGTTGATTTCTGTCGTTGTCGCTAATTTATTATATTTGTGTTTTTGATAAGATTCAGGCATACTCACCCAAATTAGTAGGGCAAAAAGTCAAATATCCAAATCTGTCGTTGGTGACAAAGTTACATTTTTTCTGAATTTCAGTAACTCCGCTAATTAGTCTCTTAAAAACTTCCCCAACATTTCCTCCAGGTTGCATGGACATAATCCTTAAATGATCTTCCTCACACACCCATATTAGAAAAGTCTTGTTGGTATTAAAGAAAATTCCCCTGCCAGTGGGCCAAAAGCGACAAGCATTTGCAGACTAAAACAATTCAAATTTGTCTATTCTAATTTAAAGTTTTTTTTATTACCAAAGCGTCAATGGAATGGAACGGTGCTTCCCACCGAGTACAGTTTACAGCGATTCAAAATCAACATGAATCGCTTTTTTAGCACACGAGTCGCTCTTGTATAGCCGTAAAAAAGTCCTTTACTTTGGGACAGCACCTTGTTAAACAAGTCACTATGTAGTACCTATTTAACAAAGCAAATAGTTTTTCATTTATCAAAATTTAAAGTCTAATTAGTACTTTGTTAATATTTCAAAAAATAATAGCTTAATCTCCTAAAACATATAAGTATAAAGAATAAGCTAATTTCTAATTTATAATCATTAAAAACTTCCCAATCTAAGCAAAGTCTATATTTCGGCAATTATTATTTTTCTTGCTTTTCATCCTATCATGAATAGTCCGCTCGACACAGAAAAGAGCAAAAATCAGTACTATGTAATCTCATAGGTAGTAGTTGTTTGCAGAAACGCTTATAACGCCCGTGGCAGCACTACCGCGTTGTTTAAAAGGTGCCGTGAAATACAAATATATGTTTCGGCACCTTGACTGCTATTACGACATCCTCGCTGATATTCTTGGGATATGGAAAAAGGGTAAAATTCCTACTGAGGCGGGGAGGTGAGCGATAAAAAAAACATATTCGCGTAATATAACAGTGAGAAAGAAGTTGTATCGTTGGCATTTTTATTCTTCCTGGTCGGGAAGGATCGACTGATTTGTTTCGCTGCCTAGCACTCTGTGACTGAGAAATGTGTTTTTGCTAAAAATTCCCCTATCCATTTATAGCACGCCCTTGGTGACCTTTAATAGAGAGACAGAGGATGATGTTAATATGAGGCTAACACCAGCCAGCGATACAGCTTGTATCTTACTGTTAATTTCTATTTGTTTACTTATTTCTTCATTCGCAAAAATTAATCAAGCAGGCTTGCAGTTACAAATCTCAAAAGCTTTATCAAACGGATATCTCTAATTATAATCATTTTAGTAGTTGTTACTTCTTTCTACTTAGATCTACTTTTTCGATTTCTTGAAATCAAACACAGACGTGGGAATAAGTTCACTAAGAGAAACATATACTGTCATAATAATTTTGAAGGTGGTTTTTTACTTCCTTCTACCTTAGCTGCCTTGACAGGAATACAGTTTTTTTTTGTTATCAAATTCGTGATCATCGTAGTTCCTCAAATCCAAGCAAACCGCTTGGATAAATATATTAAAAAAAAAGTAAATGATTATAGTTAAAGGAGAGGCAGGATAAGTATAACAACAAAAAGGAAAGGAAAATTGTGCGTTGCTGTGCCAAAGGGACAGGTAGTCCCAAATGTGGGTTTCTGGATCGTTAATATGTAGCGCGTAACCAAGTTAGAAGATGGAAAAAATTATAAAACTTGCAAAGAGTACCACAAAAATTGAATGTATTTATCCTCGTATCGTTGGATTCGGATTATAAATGCCAATTCACAAGAAGACATATTTACAGGATGCTCCATTTTTAAAAAAATAACCCAGGGTTAGGTTGGAGGGGAGGAGAAAAAACTCAAATCTTCAAAGTAATTATGGTTTAGTGAATGTTTGGGGTTTGTTCATAATTATGATTTTGATGAGATCTCAACATCTAAGGCAAAGTTAAGGCTGAGTGGTTTCTGGTTACCACCATTATATATTTTTTTTCTTTTTAACCCCATTGTTGAAATTGCCAGCTGATGAGACGTTTTTGTCTTAGTTTTCGATAAATCAATTATATCCTTGTATCTGCTACAAAAAGTTTTGAAAGCTGTTAGAGTGCCAACAGATACGAGCCCCTACTTTAATAAAAAGCACAGGCAAATATTTTAAACTAGTTGCTCCTTGTGACCGTTACTGAGGCATACAAGTAACAATCAACCGACCTTGGCATTTCAGGGTTGAACGTGAAGTATGTACAATTTTGCATTGTGCATAAAATTGTTTAGAATATAGCTGTAGCTGGTAAGTTAGTGTTGAGTTTTGAAGTTTTTCATTTGTTGTTCGTGCCATTTTTGTATTTTTCATACCATGCAAACAGTTTTCCGATTTTTAACTATCGCCTTTTAGTCTATATAAAACTTTAATATTATCCCCTGCTGGCAAATGAGTATCACACCTAACTAGCATTCTCTTAAAGCTATGTACCTATTTTGATCTCTATTTATAAATAATTATCCATTACGAAGCTTTATTCGATGTACCCCTCTCTTCCAATTCTCACTATTTTGTGGAGGCTTCGATATTCTAAATCACATGATTTCACCTTTCAATTTACTATAGGTTTGCTGCTGATGATATAGCCTGTCCCAAAATATAAAATCCAGATTTTTGCCGTTTTAAGTAGGCATTATAAAAATTCTGACCTTTTGTTTATGATAGGTTGCAGAGATGGACTTAAGAATTTTATTCATTAATGCAAATAAATAAAATTATAAGTTTTTTTGGAGATGTTTATTTATAGATGCATGTAAAAACAAATGAATAAGAAATACAAATATACAGTTTGAATGAATGGAGTTTACAAGAGGGGAGATATTGTATAAATAAAAATATATTTTATTTTAAGCCTAATTCGGTTTCACTATCACTGTCATTAGCTGAGGTAATTATCAGTGGTTTTATATTATTTACATAAATGTATGAATCGTCATCTTTAACATCGTACTGAATGGAATTCTTCCAGCTTTCACAAGGTATATTATTTATAACTTTTTTTACTAATTCAACCACTGACACGCTTAAAGTAGGAGAAACATTTTGTGCCCTTATTTTTGATTTAACTTGATGCCAAATATGTTCAATTGGATTAAACATACAATAATACGGAGGAAGCCGCAAAACAGTGGGTCCCATTTTCTCAGCCATACTATCACAAACATATTTCTTTTTCAATTTATAGTCTTTCAAAACTTCTAAAAAATCACTTTTTATAACTAAAGTCCAAATAAATGTCATTTTCTAACATATATTCGTGTATTTCCGATTTAGTGTTGGCTGCATTAGGAACCTTATTTAGTACGCGACTATGGTAATTTGGATTGTCCATAACTATAACACTCTGTTCGGGAACATTTGGCAAAAGGGAATTTTGAAACCAATTTTCGAAAAATTCTACGGTCGTGTCTTCGTGATAGTTCAAACTAGAATCTTTTATGTTTTTTGCAGATAATATTAGACAATTTGAAACCCAGCCCTTTTCAGATCCAGCATGCAAAATGGTTATTCCTTTACCTTTATTTGAAAGTGCGTTAGTCTGACATTTTGTACTGCTGCCAACCCACCCTTTTTGCACAGTGTCATGGGTATCGAACCATGTTTCAACAAGGTAAATTATTGGCCAATTCTCTGATCAATACTTTTTAATTTCTTGTAAATAAGTATGTCGCAAGATTCGTAATCTTTGTGACTCCATCACTACTTGCCTTTTGTTGATTTTTCGGAGCGTGAATCCCATTCTTAAGAGAATTCTGTGAAGGGTTGATCGGCCACAATGTATATTGGTCCCGTCCTGCACCAGTCTTAATTTTATTTTGTCTAGTGTCGGCACCAACTGCTCTTCATACATAGAATATATTTTTTCTCCTGATGACGTCTTTTTCACAATCGCCTACATGATACATTTGAAAATCTTTCCGTTTTTTTCCTGTTCCTGAGTGATGGTTTTCCAACAATACCCTTAATCGTAGAAACTGGGGTTTTTGTTAGTTCACTGGTTTCTTACAAAGCACTTAGTTTATTCAAATTTCTTTTTACCAAACTGTCGTAAACATTTTTTAGTATTTGTTTAGCGTCAAGTGATAAATGTTTCCTCTATTGCAATTTTCCCACAGACGCCACATAATTAAAATAGAACCGTTACGTTGTAAGTTGTATGTAAAACTAAAAATAAAAATAATAAAACGTATGTTTCGAATCTGTGGTCATTAGGCCTATATTATTAAATACTTAAAGGGCTCCAAACCGGGTTGCCAGGTATAAAATATATAGGTAAAAATAGATCCGATATGATTGCAGGTGCAAGTGAGGGCGGTATACAAAGCAGGTAAAATAAAAATACGTTTATCGTAATACCTGGCAACTATGCATAAAACCTTAATAGGATCGTTTATTGCCACATTGAAAAAGCAAAAAGGCAGGATCTTATATCTTGGGATTTGCTTTACGCGACCTCTATATTTTCAGAAATTCTTAAAACTGTTAAGAGCGAAAGACGGAACGTTCTCAAATATATTGTTAATACCATAATTCAGTAGTTCTTTTGCTTATTTTTGGTCAGTTAAATAAATACTACAGTTCTGGTTTGTACAACTTATGTAGGAGAAAACGCCCTTTATTCTCCCTCGGTTGATGTTACTAGCAGCTAAATATAATGCCCTTTTCTCCTTATTTGACTTTACTTCTAGTTAGCTTTAAATTCAAGTCAAGTACTGATATTCTGATGGCTAAATTGAATATCTTTGCAATAATGGGTTTATCATTTAAATAACATGTAAACATAACGAACTAACAAAGCACTAATAAAAACCATGAAAACCATTTCTTGCAGCAGTAAACTCACGAACCTGTAAAAATCTATCACCTTCTTTAAATAAGAAATGATCATCAATTAACTTCTGTTGAACATCTTTCGGCATTCCTGTCAAAGGATTGTAAGTGCCTTTTAAATCACCAGTTACATCTTTAAATATACCCTGCATCATATTTTCAATGTCCTTGTAGTTCTCTTCTGACATACAAGGATTAAAAGGGTACCCTTTAATAGTTCTACAGCATCTTATTCTTGTTGATACAACGTACTCGCTTTTGGGATCCAAGTTTCCGAACGAGTTTGGAGGTCCCCAATCGGTAGGAGGCTGTTTATCGGTTCTCTTTACATGGTGATATTCTTCTATTATTGGATCGAAAAGATCTGCAAATACTTCGTAGCATTCCGGATCGGCTGCGTAGATTCCAATGCCAGAATCTAAGTTTTCCAGACCTATAACGAATGTAAGTTAGGTTATAATTTTTATTTATAGTTGTTATCAAATTTATTTATTTATTATAATTATATATATATTATTTATATATATATATATATATATATATATATATATATATATATATATATATATATATACAGTAATACCCCGCTTTACGCGAGGGATACGTTCCGAAAAAAATCGCGTTAACTGAAATTCGCGTATATCGAGGTTTATGATTAAACATAGTCAAAATTTAATACAAAAAAATACAAATCATTTTAATCAATCACTTTAATTCTAAGAACACTTTATGCAATACATACTCTTATTTTTTACGGAAAAATACATCTATTGTCTTTTGGGTAACGTTTTGTTTACGTTCTTGTAAAATACGTTCATAACACCCAACACTGTTTTTAATTGTTTGACACACGGTCAAGACACGGTCATCATTATTGTCTATACTCTGCAATATGTCCAAACCTGAATAAATTTTTGAAAGTGCATTTTGTATTTCCCCTGAAGATAAAACTTTCTCTTCTACTTGTTCTTCCTCATCGTAGATAGGATTATTCTGTAACTCGATCAGATCTTCATTGCTAATAGGATCGTCGTGCGTTGCTACAAGTTCTACGAGATCTTCTACCGTGACATCTTCAAGTTCAGACCCCTCAATCATTGCAGCAATGTCTTCAAGCACTTGTCTCTGCATCTGGACAATTCTTCTAGGTGCTTCCACTACATCTGGCCAAAGATTACGCCACACCCCATTCATTCAACTCATTTTAACTTCCTTCCAAGCCTCTTCTATGTTGTGAATAGACTTCATAATGTTGTATGACTTCCACCACTCTCGCATAGACTGTCTTCCTTCCCGTCAGTTTCATGAATTAGTTGGCTAAAAGTGCGGCGATGGTAATAAGCTTTGAAGTTTGCTATTGCTCCCTGGTCCATAGGTTGTAATATTGACGTAGTGTTTGGTGGAAGGAACTTTACGTACACTTTTAAGTCTCTGGGCGTATCAAGTGAGGTTGGATGTCCTGGGGCATTGTCTAAGAGTAATATAACTTTAGGTTCAAGCCCATTTCTGTCACAGTATGATTTGACTGATGGGCAAAAACTATTAGAATACCATTCTTGAAAAATTTCCCGTGTAACCCACGCCTTTCTGTTTGATCGCCACACAACTGGTAGACTTGTCTTGTCTGTGCCTCGCATTGCACGGGGTGTTTCTGAATGGTACACTAGTAAAGGTTTCAGTTTGAAATCACCAGTGGCATTACCACCCAGCAGAAGTGTTAGTCGATCTTTCGCAGCTTTGAAACCACTGGCTTGACGTTCTTCCTTAGAAATGAATGTTCGAGATGGCATTTTTTTCCAGTAAAGTGCGGTCTCATCAACATTGAAGATGAGACAAGCAGGAATTTTCTCTCGTCTAACGAAGTCTTGAAACTTGTCTGGAAACTCAGCTGCAGCTTGAATGTCCGCGCTGGCCGCCTCGCCTGTTATGTGGATATTGTGAAGATTAGAACGCTGCTTGAACCGATGGAACCAGCCTCTGCTGGCAGCAAAAGTCGGAGTGGCACTCCCTTCTCCTTCTTTTGTTTTCAGCATCTCATACAAAGATTTTGCTTTTGTGCATATGAGATCTTGACTTAGTGGTGTGTTCTTCTTATTCAAATCTTCGATCCAGACTGACAGTAATTTCTCCATTCTTTCTAAGATAGATGATCTCGAACGAGAAAGTTTTGTTGCACTTGTAGGTGTTGAACCTTCGCTGGAGATTTTAATTTTTTCCCGATTTTTATAAATCGTTCTCACAGTCGATTCTGAGAGTCCAAAATCTCTCCCAACAATTGTTGCTTTGCCTCCATTTTCCATTCTTCTTAACACTTTCATCTTCAATTCCAAAGTGACGCTTTTACGCTCTTTTTTCTTTACAGGCGGCATTTTTAACGTAGGGTTAAATTATGTATGTATGTATCTCCAATAAATATTAAAACAAAACTGCCAGCCGACCGAACTAACATTACGGAACAAATGAACACACGAAACGAACGAGGAAATCCCCATAGAACAAAGTCGAAGGACAGGGAATTCCCAATTCTTCAAAGAGAATATTCAGAGAAAGCGGGGATCCCCCCGCGACCATAGAGAAGTTAATGACTACATAAGCGCGAAATTTGAAATTCGCGTTATAGTGAAACCGCGCATAACGGGGTCGCGCTAAGCGGGGTATTACTGTATATATATAAGGTGTTTTTTATAGAGGTATAAAACTTTAAGTTGGCAATACTTTTTTAAGTGGCGGCTATTTTGTCAGCTGTCAAGTGATTTATGTTTAGTTTGGTTTGGCATTTCAACATGAATAGACTGACGCCTGAACAACGCTTCCAAATTGTGCAAATTTATTTTGAAAATCATGGTTCTGTTCGAAATACGTATCGCGCATTACGTCCATTTTACGGTCAACATAATCGTCCATCAGAGCAATTAATTCGATTAACTATGGCACGTTTTCGCACCACGTTTACTCTAAATGATAATACGCATCCACAGAGACGTCGTACAGTGCGTACAGAAGAAATCATTGCTGCTGCACAGTGTTGCGTAGAGGAAGACCCGAATCAGTCTATCCGCCATCGTGCACAGGAATTGGATATGTGTCCATCCACTTTATGGAAGATTTTGCGGAAAGATCTTGGTTTGCGTGCTTACAAAATCCAACTCGTGCAACAATTGAAGCCACACGATCACCTAGCAAGGCGTAGATTCGGTGAATGGGCCCAAAACAAGATTGCCGTTGATCCCGATTTTCATAAGCGAATTTTGTTTAGCGATGAAGCTCACTTTTGTTTGAATGGATACGTCAATAAACAAAACTGCCGTATTTGGAGCGATGATAATCCTCAAGTGTATGTTGAGACACCGTTACATCCAGAAAAAGTGACTGTTTGGTGTGCTTTATGGGCTGGTGGAATCATTGGTCCGTACTTCTTTAAAAACGATGCTGGTCAGAACGTTACAGTCAATGGTGACCGCTATGGAGCCATGATTACTGACTTTTTCGTTCATCAATTGAACAACCATGATGTGCAGGAGCTGTGGTTTCAACAAGACGGCGCAACATGTCACACAGCTCGTGCCACAATTGATTTATTGAAGGAAACGTTTGATAACCGCATAGTTTCACGTTTCGGACCCGTGAATTGACCTCCAAGATCATGCGATTTAACGCCGCTAGACTATTTTCTGTGGGGATATGTGAAGTCGCTAGTCTACGCCGATAAGCCCGAAACGATTGACCACTTGGAGGACAACATTCGCCGCGTTATTGCCGATATATGGCCACAAATGTTGGAAAAAGTCATCGAAAATTGGACCTCCAGATTAGACTACGTCCGAGCCAGCCGTGGCGGTCATATGCCAGAAGTCATGTTTAAATTATAATGCCAGAAGATTATCTTTCGAATAAAGTAAATTTCATGTCAATTTAAAAAATTCATCTTTGTTTTATTCCATTTCAAAGTTCTATACCTCTATAAAAAAACACCCTTTATATATCACACATTACACACATACTGAAATTCTGACCCCATTAACTTATATAATAAATTTAATTTTCCAAACTGGCATAGTGCCATCTGAATTCAAGATATCAGTGGTGACTCATGTACACAAGAAAGGTGATAGAACAAGTACAGATTGATTGATTTTTTTTTAAAAAATAACATTTTCTCTGAAAACCAATTTGGGTTTGTGCAGGGTAGTAGTACCAGAAATGCCTTATATGAATTTACTACGCAAATAACAGGCTGTCTAAATGACAGTAAAAAATGTATAACTGTTTTCATTGACCTTACCAAAGCCTTCGATACTGTCCCCCATGATAGACTTCTGGAAGTGCTTGCACAGTATGGAGTTAGCGGGGGGTGAGGTTAATTCGTAGCTATTCGACAGACAGAACTCAGGTTGTTAAAATTAATAATGTCATAAGCGATAAGAGGATTATCAAAATAGGCAGTGTCCTTGGCCCCCTTTTGTTTATTACATATATTAATGCTCTACTGAAACTAGACATGGATGGGACGATGATTTCCTATGCTGACGACACTGTTCTGATTTCTAGAGGTGATGACTGGGATGGGGTTAGGGAGAAGGTGGTCAGTGGTTTCAGCAAGGTAAAAAATTGGTTTGAACATATAAATTATCTCTTAATTTGACCAATTATATTACATTTTCATTAACTGTTGCAAATGGGCCAAATTTTTCAGGTATTCAAATAAATAATAACAATAAAATAAATGAGGTGACTAATACAAAATATCTTGGTGTTGTAATAGATCAATTTCTGAAGTGGCAGCCACACATCGACTACCTATCAATCAGATTACGAAAATTAATACACAAATTTTATATAATAAAAAATATTTTAAATACAAAACTATTTATACCTATATATAAATCGCTGGTAGAATCTCTGATTGGTTATGGTATTTTGGTGTGGGGAGGGCTGTATGAATCTGCATTGTATGGACTGAATATAGTACAGAGGTGTATATTGAAAATAATTTATAAAAAACACAGAATATATCCTACTGCCCTCCTCTTTACAAAAGAACAATGTATCTCACAACAGTTTGCACCTTTCTACATATTCGTAAAGAACGGAATAAATTTGTTAATCATACAAAACACGTTCTAGAGAAATTAAAAACTTAATACTGCCCAGGAATAACAACAACATAAATCTAAAATGTATCAGTTATTTAGGTCCAAGAAGCTACAACCTTCTGCCGAAATCGATAACGCTGGAGAAAAACAGCAAAAAATTTCGTGTTATGTAAAGCATATGTTATATATTCGATAATTTTCGAATTTTTGAGTTTTATTTGGTTGACAGCCATTACACATGAACCATATATTGTATCTGTTATTATATTTTTATCTGTATTATTGTCTGTCACAAAAAGAAGAAAAAAGAAACCTGATCCAGAAAGAAAGTTATTAGTTAAACTACCTAGATACATACAGGTGCCCTGGCACCTAGGTGTCGTTAATTTGTGATATTTAAAAAAAAAAATCCGTCTTGAAGTGTAGCCTGCAAAATAACTGCTTCTTCATTAATAAAATTATTGTAATATTTTAGTTACCATTTAGTCACCTATTATAAAAAAAAATTCTAGTGTTTAGGTTAGTTCTTCTTTGGTGTGAGGAAGTTAAATTCAGTGCTTATTTTTAAAATGTATAAATTATATAAATTGTATGTAAAGATGTAAAGATAATGTGTAGGTTAAGACTCGATTTGTACTAATTATTATGCAAATAAAGTAAAAATTAAAAAAATTATTAATAAACAATTATGCCCATTTTACAAATTAACAGTATAATATTTACCATATCATGCAAAATGGCATATGTTTTTCCTATATATACATATATAGTCTGTCAAGTAAGAACGTATCTACGATAATTCATTTTTGGTAGATGCGTTTCTAGCGATTCAACAAAAAATTGGTAGAAGGAACCTTTGTCTACGACGCATTTTAGTAAAAGTATCAGGTGATTCCGAACTTTCGTCGAAATCACGTAAAATCCAAAATGAATCACTTGTTTGAGCGTCGGCTCGAGACAGTCTTTCTTCGTTCCCATCCAAAGGGTCCTAAAATGAGATATTCCACGGCCGCTAAATATATAAAAAAATCAGTGTCGTTTGTGAAGAAGTGGGTAAATCATGTTAACGAGACGAAAAATGTCGATGCCTTGCCAAAACGCGGCCCGGTAGGCAGTCACTCCGAAAGTCGAAAAACAAATCGTGCCTTTGTTTTCACGGGACCCGAAATTGACGCTGCGTTAAGGAGCGGCAAAATTAAGAAAATCGGGTTTGAATGTGTTCCATGAGACCATTCGGAAACATCTTCGTGCTCATGATGTCAAATTCCGAAGCACGTTGAAAAAACCTTTGCTGGGCGAAAATCACATCGCGAAGTGGCTCGCTTGGGCCCACGATAAGATACTAGAGTGGCCCTCACAATTGTCGGACGCTAACCCTATTGAAAACGTTTGGTTTTTTAGTAAAGAGGAAGCTCAGAGGAAAGACACTGAGGACTTTGACTTAGTTGTCTCGCGAGATTCGAAAAATTTGCAGAATATGCAGAAAATTTCATCGACAGCAGTCCTCGAAGATGCCATGCGATTATTGATGCAGGAGGCGACTGGAAAGCTTACTAAGATAATTGCGCCGTTATTAGTACACCAAAGAATATATTGATGGCAAAAAACACACGAAAGACATTTTTTCAAAAATACACATTCTTACTTGACAGACTGTATATATGCTTAAAAATTATTTAAATCTTGTGCAGTAGGTTATTTACAAATTCTTTTAAATTAATATTTTAAGTTATTCCTAAATAAAATTTCTCTTTTTCTTTACACTTTTTAAGTATAATGTATAAAGTTGAAATACTTATATATATATTTCAATATTTAATACATGACATCCTCCGGATTTAAGGTAAAGGGCACAGAAAAACAATTCGGTGAAAACTCCTGCCAATGTGATTGAGAGCTTCCTCAAAAGGAATTATGTAATTCTTATCAAATTAATAATGAAAAATGAACAAGATCCTTTTTCGAATGAAATGTTAATTTAAATTAAAAATGTACATACTTCTGACGTTTAAGAAGTTGGATAATGACATAATGGGTGTTATTAGACATAATTCAATCCCACGTCATGACTGAATTTTATGTACACTCCACAACAACTGTTAATTCTTTACAAAGCTCAAATTCGACCAACTATGGAATACTGCTCCCATGTTTGGAGCTCCGCTCCCAAACATACACTGCATTTGTTGGATTCTATTCAGAGAAGAGCTGTTCGTCTGATTGGAGACCCGGAACTGACCGACGGCCTTGATTCGCTGGAACACAACAACGGTTGGCGACTTGAGCCTATTCTGCAAGTACTTTCATGGAAAGTGTTCGAAGGATGTGGCCCGCTTAATTCCTCCCAGAGCGGTGCATGTTAGAAGTACACGTCGCGCTAATTCTTTACATCCGTATGAGGTTCAGCTTGTTACTCCTCGTACAACGCTCTTCAAGCAGTCTTTTATATGGAGAACATCATCCCTTTGGAATAATTTGCCCAGGACTGTGTTTCCCACCGAGTACAATATACAGCGATTCAAGAACAACGTGAATCGCTTTCTCCGCACACGTGTCGCTCCTGTAGCGCTTTAGGGACTTCCCTGAAGCACGCGTGCTAGACCCATAAAAAAAAAAAAATTCTGAGTATGCATTCCAGAAGGCCTTAAAGAACGCTTCAGACGGTATCAAGGTTAATGGCAAAATCATCAAAAACCTGAAGTACGCTGATGATACCGTTATTATAGCAGATACAGCAGATGGACTTTAAAGTCTTATAAGCAATATTCTAGGGAAGGCGACGATTTGGGAATGAAAATGAACTTTAATAAAACAAAAGTAATGATCATCTAAAAAACACCTCGATTGCAAACAAATATTCGCATTTACGATCAACTAATAGGGCAAGTAACCCAATGGGATCCCAATACCTGGGATGCTGGATGACCACTGATCTGAATCCTGAAGGTGAGATACGAGTTCGCCTTGAAAAAGCCAGAAATGCTATTCTCAAAACGACACACTTCCTCTCATTCTTTCTTTGGATACTCGTTATTGTTTTGTAAAAGTCTATATATACCCAGTGCTTTTGCATGGAGTTGAGGCCTGGACCTAGGGAATACGCTCAATGAATGAAAGAAGATTTCGAAATGTCAGTCATATGCAGAATATTGAAGATCTCCTGGACAGAACATTGCAGGAATGAAGATGTACTATGGCGAATGGGTAGAGAGAAAGAATTGCTGCCATTTGATAAAAAACAGAAGACTCGTGTCTATGGCTATAGGGGTCTAAGATACTCACTTCTCCGAATGTTGATGGAGGGCAAAATTGAAGGGAGGACGCCGACAATGTTCCTGGCTAAAGAATGTACGAGACTGGACAGGCCTGGACACTCATACTTTATTAAGAGTTGCGCCGGGATTACAGCCCAACTTTAGTAATGGAGATGGCACTATAAGAAGATGAAGATATGAACAAAGCCCTTAACCAAGACGCAGATGGCATAATGTTTCGCCCCTGGCACGGTTTTTGCTTC
The DNA here is from genome assembly GCA_019049505.1 of Pachyrhynchus sulphureomaculatus. Classification (NCBI taxonomy): domain Eukaryota; kingdom Metazoa; phylum Arthropoda; class Insecta; order Coleoptera; family Curculionidae; genus Pachyrhynchus; species Pachyrhynchus sulphureomaculatus. The sequence goes on from CM032453.1 coordinate 51,051,214, forward strand.
CCAGCTCTTATAATAATTTCTTTAGATTTATCTAAAAGTTATAATTTGGATTAAAATGCGTAAAAATTTCCAGCCTTTTTTAGTTTCGAGTAACCCTTGAAGACACTAACAATAAATTGGAACAATATTTTCTCATGAAAGTTTAGTGTTTTTCATTCATGAATTTTCTAGTAATTTTAAATATGCCTATATCTGTCTACATTTTTTTAATAAATTATTTACCAGACTGAATACAATCCAACAAAGTGGAACCAAAACTTGTCTTTTTGAATTTCAGCTTATCAAATACTTCTTTGGTCAAAAATCTTTTTAGCATAGAAGAAGAGTCAGAATTTACAAGTTTATCGAATCCAGTGTTTAACTTTTGGAGTACTTCAGGGCTGGCTTTGCCTTTTCCACATTTTTCTTCGCATTTTGCACATTTAACTTTTGCCATTTTGCACAAAAATTTTGTGACAATTTTGAAAAACGTCATTTATGTAACGAACGGCTGTCAAAGTCAAATTAACAAAATATTACCTTGATTACCGCCATAAATTAAACAATAAGTTTATAATAACTAATTTTTTAATTTGTATTACTGCAGTTACTCCTCCCGCGCAATTGTTGAATGAAATGATACTATGTTTTATTGGTTGCAGATGCACTGATACTTATTTTAAGTTTTTTACTGAATATAAACCTAAAAATTCCACCGCGTTTCGGTTGGAAAAATTAGTTTTGTGTAGTGATTATAACTGTAGTTTATCGTGCCAAACATTTCCAAGAAACAAATAAAGTACATAATAATTCGCTCATTTACCTTTCTAAAGCACATAAACCCAAAATTAATATTCCAAAATTGCCTAATATCGTCAAACATCAAATTTCATAGCCCTTCTTTGGCGAATTTTAAAGACAAGACAGCACTGATATTGCTGACTGTTGAAGCTACCGACGATTATAAGAAAGTGTCTTCAATGTCAAAGTTGTTCTAACCTAAAAATTTTAGTCAAGAATTTTCAAAAAAGTTTTTTAGATAAATTTGGTAAAGTAATGATGAATCCAAACGAAGAACAAGAACGAACAACCCCATTTCCAGGACCAAATGCTCCAAAAAAGTCACAACAGGTATTTAAATAGAACTAACCTTATTTTTAATGTGTTTATTTAAATTGAACTTATTTTTAGTATAAATTTACTCCAGAAGAATTAAGAGTTTTAAAAGAATGTAATAGAGAGAGCTTTTACCAAAGATGTTTACCATTTAGTACCATTCTAGGAGCAGCAACATATTATGCTGTTAAAACAGGTTAGTAATAATTAAATGTTTGTATATCGAGCTAGTTCTCTGAAGATTTTATTATGCGATAGATGATCAAAATATAATAAGTAAAAAACCATAAAATATATAGTCAAAAGCATGTTTCCAGAGATTACCTTTAGAAGTTTTAATCTGTTCAAAATATACTTTATACCCTTTTATAGATTTTGTTGAATTGATTGCTCACTAAGAATTTTCACCATTAAACACAAAAAAATCCTGCTAATTAACAGTATGTTAGTGTCGGAGCAAAATAAACAATTTATTTTTACACATTTTCTCCAAATTATTCCCTAATCATTAACACTTTTTAGATTAAAAAAATAACCTTTAATTCTATGTAAGCAAACATGAGCACTTTTTTTAAATAAATAACACAATTTTTAAGCAGAACATTTTTGCCATGTTTATTTCTATCACATTCTGTCTTTCTAAAGTTAAGCAGTAACAAAAATTCAGATTTTCTATTTTATTTTTAGTTGGCTAATTTACCTTCTAAGTTAATTAAAAGTACTGGTCCCTGAACTTATTATTATTGTATATGATAATAGTTAAGTTAAAATTAATTTTTATTTTATTTTTAAGGTACTCTCAGGTCAAATCCAAGATTAGGAGCTTCACCCAAAGTAACAGCTGCAGTGATAATAGGCTTTTTTTTGGGAAAATTTTCCTATCAACAAAAATGTGCTGAAAAATTCATGGCTCTTCCAAATAGTAAAGTAGGACATTTGTTAAGGGCTCGTAAATCTGGATTTTATGATGAGTATGTAAAGAAATTATTATGTTTTGCTATATAAGTTGTTTCATTTACTAGTTTTATAGGAAAGGTAACAGTAAAAAGTATAACACGCTGTATGGCCGCTTGTCACTGTACTTTTTTATGTAATAATTAGGGATGTAATGGGTACTTGGTTGACCTGACTAAAAGTGAATATCCGGCTGATTTGGCCAGGTACCAGGTTTGACCAGATACTTTATTACCCGACTAGGTACCCTAAATGTTTTGAGCAAAATAAAACCAAATTAAAAGTAACATTTATCTCAAAATATGAATAAGAGAAACATTTTTAAACTGAATAACAACAAAAATCATGAACTATTTATACTAGTACAAACCTTACACATACAATATTTTAATATTTAAAATCAAGCAAATGTAAATTGTAATGTAGGTATGTTAGTATTTTACCATTTTTAGATGACCATCTGTTTCTTTTTTCTTCATATATATTTCCAACTTGAGAAAATAGCCTTTCACCAAATATTGAAGAAGCTGATGCCGAAAGAAACTTAAGAGCTAGTTCTGATTCTTGAAATTATTCTTCCACCATAAAAATGAACTTGATTTATGAACTGTCAGTGGTAAACTTAAATAAAAATTGAACTTTTTTTTTACCTCTTCTACTCCATATTTTTATCTCTGGTTTGACTAATTTTAAAGAAGACATTCCAAACTGTCTGCTTATGTTTCTTATGTTTTTTTGGTACTGGTGGGTTCTTTAAAATACTACGTGGGAGATCATCCAAGGAGTTTGATTCTGATACCACATCTTCATTGGGTTCAATTTACTTTTAATGATATTGCTTGTTTGATGTTGAAAAAAAGGCAAGTGTAAATAACAAAATGAATTTATTGTCAAAAGTTGTGTATAATCATGGTTACTTTTGGATATAATCACTGTGTTGATTGAGGCACGTGAGTTGTGATGGGCCTTAATATTGTTTTGAAGCTCCTCATGAATCTGAAAGCTCTGCCCTCCTAGCCACTTTTGCAGTTTTGGGAAGAGGTGGAAGTCGCTCGGCGCTAAGTCGGGGGCCATACACCGGATGTTAAAAAAATTCCCATCTAAATTGTTTAAGGAATTGTTGGGTTACAGCAGCACTGTGAAGGCGGGCTTTGTCATGAATGAAAAGAACCTCAGAAGCCAGCATGCCTCGTTTTATTCTTCCATGAATTTCCACTGCACTATTCCCTTCTGCTTGAGAAAACCAAATTACATTATGTAACTCACATGGCGGGAGAATCAATTGTAGCAGCCATGTTTACGTGCCTGCAATTCAACTCAAAATGGCGTTCAAAGTGGCAGAGGTTATAGTGGGGGAGATGCTCAGTCACCCTCTGAGCATTCCTGCCTTCTAACACTCATTTAGCGGTTTACAGGCACGATCAGAGGTTGAAAAAAAAATGACCCTCTTATTTTAACATGTCTATTTTAACCTACTTTTTGTTAGTGAAATATGTACTTTTGAATCTTGGATCCAGGAATGTGGCAATTATATAATTTTTTATTTGTTTCAATATTTGTGAATCGCTTCCAATTCCATTTCCATTAAATATTAATTTAATGACAAAATTGTTGGAATCACTTCTGATATTATCCATAAAGAACTTCTGAAATATTGGGTAGTTTGTTCAAATGGTTGTAAAACCTCCAGTAATGTTCCCACTGATGTCAATATGTCAAAGAAAACAGTGAATCATATTCAGCAGCAAGGAAGCTGACAGCTCTTTATTAAAAAAGTCTTTTCAGTAGATAATATGTGGAATTCCAGCGTTTACTTACATCTACACCATTTTCTTTATTCCAATATGAAAATCTCCCTGGATTTGTTTTAATTTTATTCTTGAAAGAGATGAGTGGTTTAAATGATTTATGTCCCTTCTTCTGACACTTATAACATCCAATACAGATCTTTGATAGTAGATTGCTACCAGTTGTTGGGTATGTATAAAACATGAATTATTTACGTTTCCTTGTAAGTTTTTTAATGTTAGCTCCACTGTCTCTGATAAAGAGGTAGACTCTTGTGTTGTTTATACTGTTTTCTTTAAGCATTTCATTTAAGGCATTATCAATGTTTTCGCTGATATGACTACCTTCTAGGCCTTTGATATTAGGCACAAAATGTGTTGGTGTAAGATCCTTAGTCAAAATGCCATCAAACTTGTAAAGCTCTTGTTATTTACGTAAAATGTCCACATATCTGTTGTAAAGGAAAAGAAATTATACCTGATAGTAAATTAGCAATTCGAGCCTTTACGAGTTTTTGCGTTTTTATTTTTTAACTAGAAAAATATTTTGCTGGCTTATTTTTCGATAAAGGAAGAAGAAGAAAATTATTTTCAAAATAATTTATTGTTACCTTTATCCTTTCCATTAACATTTTACTGGGCAAAAGTAAATAACAACAATAACCTATTTTCTACAAACCAAAAAGACTGCTTGTCCAAGACTATCATTTCTCCTATTGCCTTGTGTATAAGTTTTGCTTTAGGGTCATGTATAGTCCACTGTTTGGTAAATATTCTGTAATATTAACTTGTTTTAAATTCCCAGAGGTGGTTGATAGTTTTCCTTCGTCTCTATTTTCATTGACTGAACTAGTGGAATGTTTAAATCTTAAATGTTTCCATAAAGATGAAATACTAGCTTTTTTTGCTAACCCTCTCGTGATTTTTATACTACACAAGCTACATGCTGCTTTTCATTTATATTAAATCCTTAAAAAACAGAAAGTCTGTGGGGGACGACAATATATCAGTTCTGATTATATCTGTGAACTCTTATCCTACGTAATAAATCTACGCATTACAACAAGAAAATTTCCTAACCAATTAAAAAATGATCTGACATAAGTTATACACCAAAAGGGTAATCGTGATGTTGAAAAGAATAATAGACCAATTTTTCTTTTTTATAATATCAGTAAAATTTTTGAAAGCATAATCTACAGTAGACTTATAAATTTTTTGGAGGGATGCTCGCTTATTGCTGATAATCAAAATAAGTTTAGGAGGGGTAAGTCCACCAGAAGAGGAATATATCAGACTTTGTCTAGTGTGTTTCATGTGTATAGACCTGTCAAAGGCATTTGACAGTGTCAATCACAGTAATCTCCTTTTTAAGCTTGAAAACTATGGTATTAGAGGAAATGCCCTGGACTCGATAAAATCATACCTAGAGAATAGAACTCAACAAGTTGTGGAGAGTGGCTTTTACGGTAGACATACTCAAAATTGCTAGGAGTGTGCCACAGGGATTCATCCTTGGACCCTTACTGTACATAATGTACACAAGTGAATTATGTAATATTACTGAACAGTGCACTATACTATATATGGATACCACGTTGATTTTTTGCAAAGGGTGGCTCGGAAATGATTATGGAGATTGTACATATGGCTTGTAATGCTCTTGACGTGTACTTTTCGGCTCGCGACCTGCTGTTAAACGTGTCAAAAACTCAATGCCTTGTTCTTGGAAATCCGGTCGAACCTGCCTTTACATTTTACTATGGAAACAATGAATTAAAAAATTCGGAAAGCATGTCTTTTCTGGCCTTGACAATTGACGGACGGCTGGACTGGGAGGCGCATGTTGGGCTGTAGCAGTGAACACAGCTAAATACTGCTATGCTCTAAAAGTGGTAGCATTACATATTGGCATTGATGCAGCCATATCGGCTTATCATGCTTTTGTTCGGTCTATGCTGAGATAAGGTTTAATTTTTTAGGGTAACACATCAGAAATCAAAAGACTTCAAAGGAAATGTTTACGAAGTATATTTCAGATGAACTGTCGAGAGAGTTGTAGATCGGTATTTATAGAGTATAAGATTTTGACACTTATCAATATGTATATATTAGTTTCGTTTATATTTATACAAAAAACTAAAAATCTGTTTGAGAATACCGTTCACAGCCATAATAGTTTTCCGTTCACAGTTCGAAGTCTATCTCATGCTAAAACAAAAAAAAATATAATGAATTATTTGTTGAACCAAGCATGTTAAACAGTGGGTGAATTCTTCAATGCTTCTGATAGGAATGAGATGGAATAAGAAATGTTTATTGTTGTTTGTTTGTTGTGATATTGGGGAGGATGTCTTTGGGTGCTTGGTTGTAATTTTAGCTTTGTTGCAATTTTAGTTTTGTTTTAACTCATATGTTTATAATTATAATCTGTTTGTTTAATTTTAAGTTGCATTTTATTTAATTTTGGCAAGGTTTCATAGTGCTAAGCACTTACTGGAACTCTATATTATTGCTGGGAACAAATAAATTAATATCTAATCTAATCTATCTATGTAGTGATAAAGGCCTTTGAAAATTCAGTTGCTATATAAAAGTGTAACTACATTTTTTCTTTGCCACATTCAATACCGTTGCATCAACGAAAATGTTAAAACAGTATTTTTGGCCTTGCTTCAAACAAATGCACTGCAATTTTTTGTCTTGGATTTTCTTTCATAAGCAAGTGATTCTAAGTTATACCAAACATACCTAAAATACTATTTTACAAAACTGAGCCTTTCTTTTGAAGCATTAATGCTTAAAAACTAAAGGTTTCTTTCCTACTTGAAGTAATGTATGTTTATCAAATTTGTAAACTATATTGTACCCATAGACAGACAAATCGATTCACAAGAACCCTAAAGCATAAAGAAATGCAAAAATATTGGAATATGATTTTTCATGAATACAATACTTCCCTTAACAGAATTAAAATATTATGTTATGTATCATAGTTAACAAGTAATATATTTGCTTATGATAAGTTTTAACTTAAAAATTCCTATTTTCTTTTAGCAGTGACCCCTCAGCTGTCCCAAGTATTTCTTTAAGTCCATTTAGTGGTGTGACAGATAGTTATAGTGATATCAAGCAACCTAGTAGTGAAAGCTATGATTATGGTAGCACTCCTGCACCCGAGGGATTAGATGACTCATTTCGACCATCTGTTGACAGTAAGTTTACAGGTTGAATATCTACAGTGTTTGTGCCACATCATACAATTTTTTTCCCTCGTTTAACGCTGTTGTGAGGCAGCCCTGCTACGTTACCATTTTGTCCTCTGAAGGTGGCAGATCAGATACCTTTTTTTTATTAAAGCTAACAGTAGCTAGCTATTAGGTTAGTCAGAAAGAAGCTAATGACTTCAAAAGCCTATAAGTTTGTCACTAAAGCTTAATTACTGGGAAGCTTGTCTACATACAGGGTGAGTCAACCATAGAGTATAGTTCATTATCACATTTGTTTCGACGAAAAAATGTTAAATACAGTAATTTTAGGAAATGCTAAGGTGCACAGTTTAAAATTATTTTTGAGTATATAGGGTACTTCAAAAAAGTGTGGCCGATATAACATATGTTTTAATGGAACATCCTATTTTCTAATTTATTTTTATGTTCTGCGTAAAATTTTATAACTTTTTTTATTAATAATGTTATATACCTAAACCTAGTAGTTTTTCTAATATTTCAATTTTTTTTAAAAATACTAGTTTTCAGTTTTGTAAAAAAATTGCCAGTAGCGTCATTGTTTCTGAAGGTGGTGATAATTGGTACAAGCGTTCTATAGGGATGAAAAAAAGATATATGTAAAGAAATTTAAGTTAGATGCTACAGAGTATTCAAAATAAATTTATGCATTTCGACTATTTTAAATTGAAAAATCTCAAATTTTTTAAATGGCACACCCAGTATATTATTATTTTTTCTGATAAATTTTACAAAACTCTCCAACTTTTATTAAGTATGTCATATACCTATTTCTAATAGTTTTCGATTTATTTTAAATTTTTCAATTTTTACCCTTGTTTTTAATACACTTACGCTATAACATCATAGTTGCCAAGAGAAAACAAAAATGTAGGTATTGTCAAATTTTGACATGTCTATTAAGCAAGTAAAAATAGTTTTAATTTGTTGTAGTAAGTGATGTATAAAGGTAATAGTTATGGATTTTCGTAAAAATGAATTAATTGATTTGGTTTATATACTGGGCGAGGCGGGAAAAAATTGTTTTTTTGGCAGTAAGGCTTTACGACTTTTCTCAAAAATTGGGAATATTATTTAGAACCAGAAAGCTTTACACCCCACAGCAACTGTTAATTCTTTACAAAGCCCAAATTCGACCAACTATGGAATACTGCTCCCACGTTTGGGGCTCCGCTCCCAAACATACACTGCGTTTGTTGGATTCTGTTCAGAGAAGAGCGGTCCGTCTGATTGGGGACCCGGAATTGACTGGCGGCCTTGATTCGCTGGAACATCGAAGAACGGTTGGCGACTTGAGTCTGTTCTACAAGTATTTTCATGGAAGGTGTTCGAAGGATGTAGCCCGCTTAATTCCTCCCAAAGCGGTGCATGTTAGAAATACACGTCGCGCTGGTGCTTCGCATCCGTATGAGGTTCAGCTTGTTACTCCGCGTACGACGCTTTTCAAGCAATCTTTTATATGGAGAACGTCATCTCTTTGGAATAATTTGCCCAGCGCTGTGTTTCCCACCGAGTACAATTTACAGCGATTCAAGAACAACGTGAATCGCTTTTTCCGCACTCGTGCCGCTCCTGGAGCGCTTTAGGGACTTCCCTGCAGCACGTGTGCTAGACCAATAAAAAAAAAAAAAAAAAAAAACGAAGCGAAGTACCCTAACAGACGTATACCTTCTAAAAAATCTTTTCAATGGAACGGTTTGATGGTAGTGGTAGCGTTGAGTATACTTTTCACAGTAATGGAGCAGTTAACAGCCGTAACATATATTATTGTTCAACAGTTAATCCATTTTGGGTCCAGGAAGTTCAAAACCAAAACCATTGGTCGCTTAATGTATGGTGTGGAACTTTCGAATTATTGGTCCATATTTTTTCCGCGAACCGCTTAACGGGCCTAGATATCTAAATTTTTTGCAAAACGAATTACCTCAGCTTCTTGAAGAAGTTGGTGACTTTGAAAGGAAACAAAACAAGACGGAGCTCCTGCTCATTACCACCGGGAAGTTCGGGAATTTTAAACGATCGTTACCCCCAAAATGGATCGGTAGAGATGGATTCATTGAGTGGCCCCCTCGATCATGTGACTTAACACCTTTAGACTTCTTTTTGTGGCGCTACATTAAAGATCTTGTTTATGTGAATCCCCTTACTAGGATACGGGATGCGTGCAGGACAATAACGTCCTTTGTACTAAGGAAAGTGAAGGAAAATATAGTAAACCGACTAAACATGTGTATTCAAGTAGACGGGCATATTTTTGAACATTTATTACGACATAATAATTAATTATTAGATAAGCTAAACTATATTAAAATTATTATTAACTATTTGTTTATGTTTTCACAATAACGTAAGTGTATTAAAACAAGGGTAAAAATTGAAAAATTCAAAATAAATCGAAAACTATTAGAAATAGGTATATGACATACTTAATAAAAGTTGGAGGGTTTTGTAAAATCTATTTAACATTTTTTCGTCATTCCCGAAACAAATGAGATAATGAACTTTACTCTATCGTTGACTCACCCTGTACCTTGTAGCTGGTAACTTACAGCAAAAGTGCTTTTTTAGTGTTTCGTACGGAACACTTATGGGATCACTTTGGTGTCTGTCTGTCTATCACAGTCGATTTTCTCCGAAACTAGTTGACATAGAAAGTTGAATTTTAACTTAAGGGGTTAATTTTGTGGGATAAAATCGGAAGCGAAAAACTTTTTTTTTTCAAGGTCATCGAGTGGGGTGTCAAATGAAAGCTAGAGAAAACACGAGTTCAAAAATATATATGTTGTATACTTGTGCAAACTTTTTTTATATTATTTTTAGAAAATTGCCAAAAATCGCTGTCTTCCCACTTTGTCTCTAAGGGCACCAATCCAGAAATTTTGGAAAATTCTCGATAAGGTGTAAATTGAGCGAAAATTATTACGAGTGCATGACCTTTGATAATTTATCCAGTATAAAAAAATATTTTGCTTGACAATATGGTGGAGATTTTTTTCGTGAAAAGTTATGAATTTAACCGAGACTGACAGCTGTACACGTTTCGTATTCGGTGCAATCAGTAATATACTTATATACTTTCCAGTACATTACAAATAAAATAAATTTCCATAATGACCAACGAATAGGTACCGAGACAAAATAATTTTATTTTATTTGTGTAGAATTAAACAGATATTTAGGTAGTAATTATTTCTTTTAAACTTTTACTACAAAGACGTCTCGCTTTTTATATATTCTTATACTGAACATGAATATCTGGCTAAATTTCATAAAATACTTTAGCAGTCATGGTACGGAACACTAATTGCGCAAACCCGACTTGCACTGGTCCGGTTTTTTTGTACTAACTTTTCTATCACTTTTAAAAATAATTTTAAACATTTTTTAATTTATTGTTATTAGATCCCATTATTTTACATGAACAAGAAATGCCTCCTGAACAGAAACATGTTACAACTTACGATGAACTCAGGAAACAAAATCGAGATGAGTATGAGCAAAAGAGGCTTGCAGTTTACAGGTAAATATGATTTTTTTTTGCATGCTTAGAATTATAGACCAAAATGAAGCTTCAGGCTTGCTTGGTTGAGAGTAACCAAAATGTGTAAATCTGAAATTAATATGCAAATTTCACAGCACAGTTGCGTCTTTGAATCTTAAAAGACGGTATTGTGACTGTCGGTAAATTATGGAGTAAAACTAGTAAATATCTCAATGGGAAAGTCCAGTGCAGGGCTGGCTTCTTAACCCAAAATCTTTGGAATTTTCATTCGGCCGCACATTGTTCACCATGTTTTTTGTTGGTGGTAAGCTTCAGCCGGTTATACCAGACAGTCTGTAATAGTTTTTTTGATGAAAGCTTTGGCCAGAATTATATAGGACCTGGCAGCCTTTTAGAAAAAACTGTCACAAACACTCAAGTGCCTGTACTTAGCATACAAGCACTGGGTTATTCTATACAGTCTTTACTAGAACACAAATTATTGGTCAAGACAATTGGACGGTTCAATCGGCCAGGAAGAATAATTCTTGCTCTTTTCGATTTTTTTCTTACTCTTATATTCAATCACTGTTTGCTAAAATTATTTGGAATCCACTTAAATCCTTAATATCTTATTAAATGAATTTTGGATATATATTAAATAATACTTCAAGCGGACAGGTGCCAAGATTCTTTTAAAATTATTACAAGTTAGCTTAAACCGGGAGCTGTTTTCAAACACTTGATTTTAAGATCATTACAAAACTCGGTCTTTTGAAACAGAAGTAAGGAAATTGATAACATTTGTATTACTGGTCTTGTACAATATCATTATAGAAAAAAAAATAGATATAAATCTTGCAATTGATTAAAAATTAAATAAATCCAAAGTGGATTCCAAATTAATTTGGCTCTCTCGGTTTTAGAGTGGTAAACTTTTGTTTTTTTCTCTAGGCAAACTCGTTTACCCAAAACTCCTGCGAGCCCACCGCCTACCCCTGAAAATGAAGAATTAGAACTCAGTACTGAATACAAACCTGCCCCTGGAACGTCAAAGACTAAATATGGTGATGTTTGGGCATCATAGATTGATTTAAGTACTAAAATGCAATTTTCTTGAGACTAACCGCGTTTTTTGTATTGTAGTTTTGGATATCTTTTATTTTCTCTACTTTATTTTAGTTTTTTGGTCTTTTCCTTTTAAACAGATGCCTACTGAGAGAGTTGACCATTTTTCTGTCTTTTGGTTTTTATTATTTTTTAGAACGTATTTATAAGGAAATTAATAGAATGTCGTTCCTTTTACTAAAAACTTTCTATAGTAATTACGGCGAGCTGGTCTGATATAAGGCGTTCTGAGCTAAGTCAAATATGATTTGAGAAAATTGGTGGCTTATTTTTATTGACAAGAAGATTTTTTTTATGTGTCTAGCCTTAAAGTATTTTAAAGTTGAGAAAATAAGGGACACTCGTATGTAGTGTATATTCTTTTTAATTTAACAGAAAAATATGAAAAGTTGTAAAATAAGTTCGCACTTTTGCAGGAACAGGACCTTTTTTAACACTACCAATGGTTTTAATTCCTGTTATGTAAATATAATTTGACGCATAAATAATTGTTTATTATTGTTTTCTTTCATCCCAATTAAAGGCGTACAAATATAAAGCTCACGTCAGACCATCAATCCTGACTGAGAATCTTTTTGAAATGGCTACCATCCGCATAAGATGCGGTTAATTGGAATGATGAGTTTTCAATTATTTTTTGACGTACTCGTTATAAATAAATAGTTATCGAATTCTTATACATATACCGCTCAGGCGCGGCTTCAATAAAACAAAACTTAAAACCCAGCTAGCCTTACGGAACTTTATAATCGATGACCCTTCTATGTTTTAAATTTGTAATAGTTGTAATGTATGATATCTTTTAACATAACAAATGGGCGTGTAAATGTGTGTGGAAGATAGGTCCGGGCTTAGGACTAATTTGGGTTTTATTTAATATTTTTACTGATTATCTAGACAGACATAGATGTTAGATACACACCTTAATAATTCGCTTTTGATTTTTTAAGATGAAAAACATTGTCCACAAATGTCAATGGAGAATGCTGAGAAAATATTGGTAGATGGCTAGATGTGTAGTTATTAATATTTTTATACAATTTACAGTCTGCTAAGTAAGAACGTAGCCGCGGTATTCTAGACAAAATATGCCATCAACTACACAATTACTTTAGTAAGTTGTCTAATCACCTCCTGCATCAATAATCGCCTAGCATCTTCGAGGCATACTGTCGACGAGATTTTCTACATACTCGCATCTAACAAAAATTAATTGTTGCTGACACGTTCTTAGTCTACAGACTGTAAGTGATTTTTTTAAAGTTTTTTTGTGTCTAATGACGGTGAAGTGATTCCGCCTGTGATAAAAAAAAATATTTTAACAAATATATAAACAAGAATTTACCAGATCCATATTCATTTCAGTTTTGGATTTAAGGAAAAAAGTCCACACCGTAAAACTGTAGTGGCCCGGCCCGGAGCCTGTCTTGTACTAAACATACTAATTTTGATTGTATTATATAAAGTAAAATCCTAAGAAGCCAATATTTGGGGGCATAAAATACGTTTAGTTTATTAATTACCATAACATCGTTAATATTTCCATCAGTTATCACGATAAAAATGTAATTTTGAATCGTCGTCTGAATTGTAGTGCCAAAGTACCATCCAGTTACATCCATCGTAGCACGTCAATCATTGACTTGGAAGCTTTTTCCGACAGCTTCCGGTCATCAACTTGCTAGTTGGAAGTATTAAAAATAAACTAAACTAATTGTAGCACTCTGGAGAACCGGCTTAATTTGAATCATGAAATCCAAATACTGTATACTGGATACTGTGACGTAGCCAAGGGATGGCCTGGGCGGCATAAGCCCTCCGCCGCTATGGATATAGAAAATATCACCAGAAACGTAACTTTTGTTTATTGGGGTTTTCTTTGATGAAAAATATTGACCCCTGGTCATCGATTTTTACATTGAGTGTAAGCTTTTACGTAGGGGCCTTTTTGTGAAGAATCTCCCCTCCCGGTAATCGATTTTTAAATTTAATGTAAGTTCCATTGTATATAGGGATTATTTTTTGTCAAAAATCTCGCCCTTCCCGGTCATCGATTTTTAGTTTACTGTGTTGAAAGGGGACTAATTTTTAAGAGTTTCAATTCAAGTGTTTGTCAGTTGACGCCTCCCCCCTCTACAAGTAGCTCCACCTTCAGTGTCTTTTTTTTTTCCTTGAAGAAACGCCCTTCGTATCCGTATGCCCTCCGCTTCTTGAACCTGATAACGTGACTCCTGGGGTAATATTTTTAAGAAGTACAAACCTGAAAAACTAACCATTTCACATTTTAGATCAGCCGGGAATAACTCGATTTTTTTTTATAAAGTTGCTAACACATTTTTGACTATTTTTTCCATGTTCTTAAACGTTCGTTCGTATTTACAAATTTAGAGATTGGATGAGCTCCTACAAGCACTTGACAAAGAAGACCTAAACAAATTTTTTACAAGGTCTAAAAATGCCTCAGATCTTCAATGAGAGCGTTCTTTGGTCAGAAAGGCGGCCAATGTCAAATGTAACTCTGTCCACGTGTACATATTTTAACTTCAACGCTGATTTGCAGATTTTCTGCTGACATAACAAGATTATGTGTGTCCTTTTTCTTTCTGTAGGGCTATTAAGAAATATATATTCATGTCGAATTAAATTTCTTTCGAATAGAAAAAATTTGACGCACATACCTTTTGTTGAATTAACATTTTACCCTGTATTATTGAGGTAACGGAAAAATTTAACTTTATAAATGGAAGGTAAAGTAAAAGAAATAAACATATTTCTTTTGCATTTACATTCTTTTGTTTTTTGAAAGTATTTGGGATAAACGTAGACATAAATTTCCAATGAATTAAAAAAATTAGTGTATAAATTGTGGTATTTTTTATACACAATTTATACAGTAATATACCTCTATTAAATATATGTTTAAGCTGTGTTCTCCATATATAGGTTGCATTTTTTCAAGAAGAATATATTAGACAGTTAATAAAATTGTTCTTTATTACCCCAGCTGATCCTAAGCTTGTTCATAAAAAAATAAATAAAAAGTACGATATTTAGTTTGTGTACTCTGAATACAACAATTCATATATAGAAAAATATATACATTTGATGAAGAATGTCAAGGTGATCTAGAACAGCTCGATTCGGTATTGTTACGTAAATATTATTTATGTAAAATAGTTTATAAAATATGTGATACACTGCCGACAAGCATTATTAGATACGAATGTATCAGTCCATATATAGAAAGTTCTTAACTCAGTAAATTAAAACACCCTGTTTTAAAATGAAATAAAAGGAGATACAGCCTATTTTTATTATCTAAATTTTAAGTGTGGTCCTGTAGAACATCACGCATCACCTGGTATTACTCGTGGAGATCTTACTTACAATTTTAACATGCCAGCTATTTAATAGGTCGCTGATTTCTAAAATGTCGCTAACGTTTTTCTTTTCAGTTTTGTTTAAATTTCTTCCTGAATAAAAGTTGTTAAACAGTACGCCATTCGACTAACACCATTCCAAGTGATCAGAAATATTATATGCTTTCGTACAGACGAAAACCTGTGAAAAAAGGAAGGAAACATATCAACCTGAAGGTAGCAAAATGATTTTAAGCGATTCGAATTTAATCAGTCGAATAAGGCAATGAAATTATAATACTGACATTAAAGGAGATTGCATAACTGGTCTTATTAGTGTTCCGTACGGAACACTTATAAGATCGGTGTCCGTGCGTCCGTCTCTCTATCATACCCGATTTTATCTGAAACTATTTGACATAGAAACTTGAAATTTAGCACTTATCACAGCCATGTAGTTTTGAAAATTAAATTTTGACTTAAGAGGGGGGATAAAATCGGAAGTGAAAAATACATTTTTTTTACCAGGTCATGGAGTGGGGTGTCATATGAAAGCTTGTAAAAACACGAGTTCAAAAACATATGTAACGTAATACTTGCACATACTTTTTTTGGTATCATTTTTAAAAAATTGCGAAAAATCTCTGTCCCCCCTTATCTCGAAAAGTACTGATCGAAAAATTTTGAAAAAATTCGGGAATATTCTCCACAGGGTTTAGATTGAACGAAAATTATCACGAAATTTATCTGGTATATAAAAAGAAGGAACTAAAATTTTAAGTCATCAGTTTTTAGTAAAGATCGGAAAAAAACTTTTTTGAAAACTCACTTGGAATGTGTTTTGTGAAGTCATTAATTAGGTAATGCCTGATGTAACCTGAAGAAAATATTTTTGTATAATAAAACTGGGACTAAGGCTATGTTTGTACCTTGTTTTTCCGAAGTAGACATTTCCCTGTTTTTCCGGCATGCCATGAAAACGGTGTAATGGATCTTGAAATTTTGTATTAATCTACAATAAGTCCACAATCCGTTTATAGCAGTGATTCCCAAAGTGGTTCAGGTGGACCCCCAGGGGTCCACGGAGACTCGACGGGGGTCTACGTTGGCGTGAAAAAAAAATGGGAGGTCACAAGTTGTAAGTGGGGGTCCACGAACATTTATCTGGTTTCGATAGTAAAGAACAAAAATGTTGGCTTGGCTTTACCTATCAATGTAGGCAGATAATACACTACTCAAAAAAATTAAGGGAGCAATAAAAAATTTTTCGGTGATTTTTGACAGGCTGTATTTCGGTGAAAAATGGTCGTATTGAGACTTTAAAAAAAGCATTTTGAAGCTTTAAGATTCTAATTTTCAGATTTTTTGGCTAAAATTTTTTAGGAGCTACGGTTCTTATGCAATCCTAACAGATAGCGCGAAAAAATAAAATTGCAAATATTTTGCTTTTTTTGGTCCACGGGCTTGAAAAAATTTTTTTCAGTTAGGCCGGCATATGGATCAGATAGCCTGTTTATTTAGCAATAATTTCCTTGTTTTAAAACCTCCTTTAATTTTTTTGAGTAGTGTATTTTAAGAAGGTCAGCGACTGTTACTTGTAAAAACTTTGAATATCGAATATGCGATATTCAGTACAACACGCGTCGAGACTTGCAAAGCGCCGCCCGCCCGCCCGCAACGCAACCCGTTCAGACGTGCAAAGGAACGAAATACGACTTGTGCTGTGCTTGCAATCTTGCATGAACTTGTTTGATTCTTCACCAATATAAATACGAATGCCAAAGATAAACGTTACTCATTTGTTTCCGGAATTTTGAAAAGAAAAGTGTGAGTGAGTCGATGTCAGTGTTTGCCGGTGCCGGAAAAAGTAAGTACCTGCCTATTTGTTATTCATACTTTTATTTTATAATGTAATAATATTATATTTGTTATGTTTGCGTGTAGTAGGTACGTAATAAAAATTAAATACTGAAAAGGGCCATTATTCGATACTTCTATAAAAGAACAGAAAGCCGAGAAAGATTGAACTTTTAATACTTTTTATTATAAAATTATTTATTTACCCCGACTGTGGTCATTCACTAAAGGAGAGATATATAATTGACCTGCATGTTTGTACATATTTCAGTGCCCTCGTAGTTGCTAATACTAAATGACTAAAAATATTTTCATAAATTGTACGTGTCTTTATGTACCACTCGTAACGTACATCAAAGTAATAAATAAATCATTAAAATCGCGGAGTTTTGATGTCAAAATATTCTTTAAAAGTATTTTCTCTCGAATTTACAGAAATATATCAAAATATAATTAATCAAAAAATATTTTATATTACATTAAAATAGGTTCAGCCGTTTTGTAAAAACCTCTATATGGGTCTTAGCAGTTTATTGCTTTTAATAATTAAAATCAGTTTTGCCGCCGGCATTTTGGTTTTTTCATTGCAATAATTAATTAATCCTATTTCAACATTTTTTTCTTTACAGGTAGGTAACTGATACGAAAGATGGCTGAATCTAAGAAGAACTGTCGACAGTACAGTGTTGATTATTTGAAATTTGGTTTTCTTCCATCAAAGGCAGACAAACGATTGCCCATATACCTTTTATGCAACAAAGTTTTGAGCAATGACTCTATGAAACCATCGAAGCTGGAAGATCATCTAAGAAGGTGTCATCCTGATAAAATAGGTAAAGATTTAAAATATTTTCAAACATTGAAGGAAAAATATGAAAAGAGACCCACCGTGCACAGTATCTTCGCTTCCACGTCTCAAAGTAACGATGATGGCTTGCGGGCATGTTACAATATCTCATTGCTTGTAGCGCAATCTGGAAAATCGCACACCAACGGAGAACAGTTAATTTTACCCGCTGTTGAAGAGGTTTTAAAAACTGTTCTGCACAAACCTCCATTTGACGTACTCAAAAGAATTCCTTTAAGTAACAACACTGTACAAAGACGTATTGATGAAATGAGCTCTGATATTGAAAGCTTCTTGTGTAATTATCTGCAAACAACTCATTTTTCTATTCAACTGGACGAGTCAACTTTACCTGGTAACGAAGCATTATTATTGGCATATGTTCGATTTGTTATGGACGAAGAAATCCATGAAGAGCCGCTATTCGCGAAAACTTTGGAGACGGACACTAAAGGCGAATCAATATTTAATGTCCTGAGTGATTTTTTTAAGGAAAAATCGATTCCATTTACAAACATTATTTCGGTGGCAGCAGATGGAGCTCTTGCCATCTTCGGGCGATATCGTGGGTTTATAAGCCATCTTAAAAGAATTATACCAGGAGTAACTGCAATTCACTGTGTCATCCACCGACAACACCTGGTAGCGAAAAATTTGAGTGATAGATTGCACCAATCGCTTCAATTTGTGATTAAAGCAGTTAACAAAATAAGAAGCAATGCGTTGAATACCCGTTTATTTGCACAATTGTGCGACGAAAATGATGAAGACTTCCAACGATTGCTCTTACATACTGAAGTACGCTGGTTGTCGAAAGGTGCATGTTTAACAAGATTTTACTCACTTTTTGAATCAGTTTTAGAGTTTCTGGAAAGTAAAGATCCAGATTTAAAAGAAAACCTGATCAAATTGAAAGCAGACATCGCGTATTTGACAGATTTGTTCAAAAAATTTAATGACATTAACTTGCAGTTACAAGGGGACAGCCTAAATTTAATAAAAACAAAGGGTGTAATTTCGGCTTTTCTTGGAAAATTGAAATTTATGAAGTAAAATATTAGTCGTCGCGAATTCTCCCGGTTTCCAAACTTGTCACAGGTAGAATGTCTTGATGAGGATATTCAGACATACGTTCAACATTTAAATGCCCTGCATGATGACTTCAAAAATAGATTTGAAGATATTCTGACGATGGAAATACCACCATGGATCATAAATCGATTTGATGAAACGGAAGTGGCGAATGTGGTATTACAAGAGGAGCTACTCGAGGTTAGCACCAATGAGGAGCTGAAGATGAAATTTAAAAAAGGCTATCAAACATTTTGGCTGCAAGCAGAAATACATGAAAAAAGTCCTGGGCTGTCGGAAATTGCGAGAAAACTTTTGATGGGCTTTTGATAGCGTTTCCCTCGTCATACCTTGGCGAAAAAAGTTTTAGTGTCGTTACAAACCTATTAACAAAAAAAGGAGCAGATTGAACATCACAGAACGGGGAGATATGTCAATCCATCAAGTACTCCCATTAAAATTATGACTATTTTTTTTTTAATTGTTGATTTGCATTGTTGAAGTTACGGTACGTTATTAATGTTTAATTTTAATTCTATTAAGTCTGTAATCATATTATTTTAATAAATAGAACATAAGAAAATATATTATTTTTCTTTTTATTTTTACCACTCCGAATTTAAGGTTGGAACTCAGCCACGACACAAATTTCCATCGTTAGATCTAATCTTCACATTTTTTGACGAGTTTTGGGAATATGATAGGAATGTAGCAGCAGGAGTTCCACCGAAACCAGTAAAAATTTTGAAAGTGGTCTACGAGAAAAAAAAGTTTGGGAACCTCTGGTTTATAGCCTACATATTATCGGCATAAAATAGGTACAGGGCATGTCTGAAAAATAGACAATTATTTTTACTTAAAAGATTTGAGTAATTTTCTCACCACTAGAGAACTTTTAATTATATGAGTGATATGGTATATCACAACATTATATAGGTAAGACTTTTCCCTATTTTTCCGGCATCCCGTGTCCACTCAGCTGACTGTTGGTGTATAGGGGTGGATCCACGTTTCATCCATTGTCATATACTGCATGAGAAAATCCCTTTTATTGGGCTTAAGCAGGTCCAAACAGCGCTCAGAACAAGTTGTTGTTTTTGGTCCACTGTGAGCAAACGCGGTACCCATTTCGAACAGAGCTTTCTTATGCCCAAATGTTCATGCAAAATATGACCAACACGTTCTTTTGATATCCTTAGGGTGTCAGCTAACTCAAGCAATTTAACTTTACCGTCATCAATTTTGTGGATTTTTTTATGTTTTCCGGTATAACCACTTCATTTGGGCGTCCAGAGCGTTCAGCATCATTTGTATCTGTACGACCACGTTTAAATTCAGCATACCAGTAAAGGACAGAATCCCCGTAGCACTTATCAAGCCATTGCTTTGCTTGAACGGTATTTCCCATTAAAAAATAGTGTTTAATCAACACACGAAATTATATTTTTTGTATTGTTTTGAAAATACCAAAAGTAGAGTCATTAAAACCTTTGTAATTTGTAAACTAATCGTCGAAATGTTATTAAATTTTGACACGTATCGTTTGAAGGTTGGTACTTCCTAAAAATCATATGAAATTTTTGAAAAGGGCAACGTTTTATGTGTCAGACTAAAAACTTTACGTGTTGTATATATATATATATATATATATATATATATATATATATATATATATATATATACTAGCCGGGCCCGCGGTTCCGCTCGCGTGGACTTGATTCACCACTATCGTCACTGCTTATTCCTTAATTTACCCAACGTAATAAAATATCTCCCATTTTTTCCCCTTATCTCTCAATATTTCTCCTTATCTCCCATTATCTCTACATAATTTCGATTATCTAGACTTAACTCTGCTCATCTCCCATTATTTCTCCGTATCTCCCATTATTTCTCCTTGTCTCCCATTATTTCTCCTTATCTCCCATTATCTCACCTTATCTCCCATTATCTAGGCTTATCTCGACTTATCTCTCCATATTTCTCCTTATCTCCCATTATTTCTCCTTATCTCCCATTATCTCACCATAACTCCCATTATCTAGACTTATCTTTGCTTATCTCCCATTATTTCTCCTTATCTCCCATTATTTATATTTATCTCCCATTATCTCACCTTATCTCCCATTATCGAGCCTTATCTCGACTTATCTCCTATTTCTCCTTATCTCCCATTATTTAGGCTTATATCGAATTATATAGAACATATGTTTAAATTTATAAAAACACGTAAATCGGATAAGTGGTTCTCAAGTGATAATCGCACTAACGGACAGACAGACAGACAGAAAGACGTTGCATTTTATATATATTCTAGATAGAAGATTATAGATAACCTGGCCAGAGAACAAATGTATGAATTAAAAAAAACACGTAAATCGGATAAGGGGTTCTCGAGTGATAAGCGCACTAACGGACAGAGAGACGTTGCATTTTATATATATTATATTCTTTGCTACATGATATTGTTCCATATTTAATGCTTTAGGCAGTGTATTGCAAGAGAACGCGCTAGCGACTTGATTCACTATTATCGTCACTGCTTATTCCTTATGTCACCTAACGTAATAAAATATATCCTATAACCTAGCCAGAGAACATATGTATGTTTAACAAAAAAGCACGTAAATCGGATAAGTGGTTCTCCAGTGATAAGCGCACTAACGGACAGACAAACAGACAGACAGAAAGACGTTGCATTTTATATATATTATAGATATTCTTTGATACATGATATTGTTCCATATTTAATGGTTTAGCATGTTTAAAAAAAAGCATGTAAATCTGATAAGTGGTTCTCCAGTGATAAGCGCACAAATGGACAAACAGACAGATATACGTTACATTTTATATATATTATAGATGTAATAAAATATATATCTATAACCTGGTCAGAGAACACATGTATGAATTTAAAAAATCACGTAAATCGAATAAGCGGATCTCGAGGGATAAGCGCACTAATGGACAGACAGACAGAGAGACGTTGCATTTTATATATATTATAGATATAGATTATTATTATTATTATGTAACCTGGCCAAAGAATATATGTATGATTTTAAAAAAAAGACACATAAATCGGATAAGTGGTTTTCCCGTGATAAACGCACTAATGGACCGACAGAGAGACATTGCATTTTATATATTATAAATTATAGATTATAGATATTCTCTGCTACATAATATTGTTCCATATTTAATGGTTTAGGCGGTGTATTGCAAGGCAACGCGCTAGCGGCAAACTTTTTCCGACATCATTTACTATTTTACGTTACTACTCATTCCTTATGCTACCTATCGTAATAAAATATAGCCTATAACCTGGCCAGAGAACATATGTATGTTCTAAAAAAAAAAAGTACGTAAATCGGATAAGTGGTTCTTCAGTGATAGGCGCACTAACGGACAGACAGACAGACAGATAGACGTTGCATTTTATATATATTATAGATTGGCCAGGTAGTAGGTATGATCACAACAAATACGATAAAAGACACTTAGAGAATTACACAGGTATCAGAATTAAAATGTTGTCAATAACATTATTTAAAACACATTTTAAGACAGAATACAACTGTAAGAAAGACCATGATGTTGAAATGGTACTCCATTTTAAATTTTTTGACGAGTTTAGTAACTTATTTGGTAATATTCGAGTCTGAACCGGGTATTGTTGGTAGTCTATGTCGTCATCAGGTCGACAAAAAAAACTCAAAAAACATTAAAGTTAGGGATGCAGTAAATTTTGGTGGATGTTACTATTAGACAAATTATTTATTGTTAATTATATTTATTCTATAATTTTATAACAAAGGGACTTAAATTTTGGTGGTTGCTACTATTAGACGAATTATTTATTATTAATTATATTTATTCTTTAATTTTATAACAAAGGGACTCATAAAGTAATTTAAAGTATTTAAAAGAGTCATTGTTGGAGGTTATTTATTATTTATAATATTTAATTTTTAAATTTTTTAGAATTTTATAACAAAAAGACACAAAAAGTAATTAGGAATATATAAAGAGCAGGAATAACAAAACTTTACTGGAAACTAATTTTTTCATTAAAATCGTTTTTTTTTTTCATTGGTATAGTATGATTTTGTGTTAGTAGATAGGTATAAATAGAGATCAATCCTTCTATGTCTTTTTTGTAATTGAGTTTTTATGTAACACATTTCCAAGAAACTTCTTCTGAAGTAATTAGTCTCAACATCCAGAATGAAACTGTTGTGTGATTTGTATTATTTACGTGTAAGTTCAAGCTAGTTGCCTTAGGCTTATGTTTGCTATCACTTTTGTGAAACACTAATCTCTTAGAGACCTTTTGTGAAATTTTTCCAATGTAGACCAAACCACATTGACAGGGAATGCCATAGATTATATCAGATCTTTGTAAAGTATCGGTTTTGTCTTTTAATTTAGTATAAAAACAATTAATATTTTTTAAATTGTAGTTAGCAATCTTAATGTTTGTATTTTTAAACAAAGAAGACAAGGACTGTGAGAGACCTTCTATGTATTGTAACTTTCCTACTTTAATGTCATTAGTGGAAACATTAGTGGAAATAGTTGGATTGATTTGAAAATTGTTTTTAATTAGAGCCTTCGGATAGTAATTGTCCAACAAGATGTTTTCTAACAGTTTTACATTTTTTTCTTTAAAAGAGGGGTGGCAAGTTTTATCTATTTTGTTTTTTAATCCTCTGATGATGTTCAGCTTTTGTTTCATAGGGTGATAAGAATGGAATGGGATGTATCTACCAGAATTTGATTTTTTCCTATCCCAGTCAAGTTTGACTGTATTATTTTCAGAGCGTACAACCATAGTATCCAAAAACGGAACAGCACAGTCAGTCTTTTCTTGAACAGTAAATATTAATTTATGATTGAAAAAAATTGTAAATATTAAGAGTGTAGTGTACACTTCCGGCAGGTAAAGCTACTAGCAAATCATCTACATATTGAAACAGAAGGGGAAATTCAAATTCTACCTGTGAAATGACAAAATAAAGAAGTTTATTCATAAGGATTTAGGCCAGAATTGGCGAAATAGCACTTCCCATTGGGACGCCTATTTTTTGTCTGTGGAATGTACCATTCAAGGAGAAAAATGTATGTTCATATAAATAAGCAGTGGTTAGTGTTCTTTAGGAATATTACATATCTCTTCTATTAATGTGAAATGTTTATATATATATATATATATATATATATATATATATATATATATATATATATATACATATATATATATATATATATATATATATATATATATATATATATATATATATATATATATATATATATGTTGATATACTTTCGTATGAATAGTTAAAACTAAAAAATTGAAAATATTTATTTAATATAATTATGTTTATATTAAATAAATTATAAATTGATACATGGTCTACATTTTAATCCGAAAATTTAGGTACAAGTTGTGTTACAAAAGGACAATTATTAACAATTTAAAGATATTTTAGACTCTAGAATTATTACTTATATATAGAGTGCGTCATTAAAACGCACCCTTATTTCTTTTTACTGATATAATTGAAAACAATACTTTACCAGAGCAAAACCTTTACTAGTGCGGATGATCTCAGACAATGCAGATTCTGCTCATATTAATTTTATAACGTGTTTCAGAATAAGGGATTATTGTTTTTGTTGAATAGTTTTGGAAAATAATTTTATAAATATAAAAGTTTTATTACAATAATAATATGACTGATATAGAGTAGTACATGCACTATCATCTTTCTTAAAAGTCATGTACAAGGTGATCATTTTTAGACGACTGTCCCCGAGTTCTGGAAAATTATTGGATACTTATATATATATTTTTTTTAAATCTAGAATGGTATAGCGCGTGTCAAGGAGTATACTGACGTATTTGACTTTTGGTAGTGAAAAAAATTACGTTGGGCGCCGCGACGCCAAGCAACTTTTTTTTTCCATCGACATACCTTTTCTAAAATAGCATTGAAAAGCCCTAATTTCTTTCAACATTTTTTCCTTAAACCGTTTTTTTTTTTATAATTCGTTTTGTAAAAAAGTTATGAAGTAAAAACCCTCTGAAATATTAAATTTTTGGTCATCGCGGTTGCCATGAATCAATACCACGTTTGGCGGTTTTCAAACCATTTATCTAGTAGGCGGCTGTCATACTTTAATTAAAATAATATTAATAACTATGCTGTTGAGGTTTTTCCTTTAATAAAATATCTTTGAACGATAAAAAACAAGAATACATTATTTTTATTAACACCACAAAAAACTATGTAACTTTTAACATTACATAACTTATTACATATTTATAAAATTAAATGTTTGAAACAAGAACATCAAAAGAAATTTTTCATTAACGCTTGATGAGTGGCTTTGTAAATAATTTCTCCAGATATACTATTGCACGCATCTGATATTTTTGCCCTTAAATGCACAATATCATTAATCGCAGTTTTGTATAGTCCCCCACAAGAGAAAATCTGCTGACTTAGGTGCCCATTGAATAACTGGACTGCGAACCCCTATCCATCTTTGTTGAAATCGTTCAGTCAAATACTCTTTAACAGCAGCAGCTGTATGAGATGGTGCTCCGACGTGTTGATACTACATATACCTTCTTAAAATAAGGAAAACATTTTCTAATAAAATTGGTAGAGTATTAACCAAGAAATTAAGGTATCTCTTTCCAGTTAGTGTTCCGTCACAAAAGTATGGTCCAACCAAATGCCTCCCAATTATCCCACACCATATATTAATGCTATAAAAGCCTTGATTCTGAATTTAATTATCGTTGTATGGATTTTCGTCAGCCGAGAAATGATCATTTTTTTTTGTTAGGTTTGCCGTTGCTGACTAATTCACTTTCATCTAACCATAATATGTGATTCAGAAAATAACGTTCTTCGTCATATTTAATCATCCTTTCTGCTACAAAACTCGATCGTCGTTCTGATTCAAATTGTGTTAATAAATGGAGATTATTCATTTTATAGTCATAGTATTTGTTAGCTTTAAGAGGTTTCTGAATAGTCCCATCAGATACATTCAATTGCCTGCTTGGCTGTCTGATTGAATAAATGGATGGGTTCGAATATATTGCATAATTTCGGCTACTTTTTCATCAAACAGTTTTTCGTTTAGAAATAGCAGAAAATGCATCCATATTGCTCCTCAAATTTGGTTCTAATCGACAAAACAGTGTGATTCGGGATATACCTGTCGGGATAACGTTCTCGATACAGACTAATGGCTTCCCGAAAATTTCTTCTTGCTTCTTCATAAATAGGAATCATATCTACTTTTTCATCGTGGGAAACCACTTCAACTAGAACCTATTAACACACTGTTTACTTAGTTTAACTCTATTGTATTGAATAGGAGTGCAAACAAGAGCTGTTAGATTACAGAATGACAGCTGCCTACTAGATAAATTATTTGAAAGCCGCCAAACGTAGCACAACAAATTAGAAAAAAAAACAGTTTAAGGAAAAAATGTTGAAAAAAGTTATAGCTTTCCAATGCCATTTTACAAAAGGTATGTCAATGGAAAAAAGTTGTTTGGCATCGCGACGCCCAGCGTCGTTTTCACTGCCAAATGTTAAATACGTCAATATACTCCTTGACATGCACTACACCATTCTACATGTAAAAAAAACTAAATATCCAACAATTTTCCATAAATCGGGGCAAGGCGTCTACAAATGATCACCCTGTACAAAGTGCGCACCATAAGTGTTCGTCATGCCACAAAAGTATTTCGGTACTGTTTTTTTAAATATATGACCATAATAGAGTGGATAAGGGGCTTCACTCGTAAAGTGATTTAACAAGTGCTTCCACTTGCAAACAGAGTTCTAAAATACATTCTGAATTCGATTTTCTCACACTAAATTATAACTCCAAGCATTAAAACTCAATATCTTAAATGATATGATGCTACATTAATCATAAAAACTGTGAGCAAGCTACAGGAATATATACTACATATATTTATAATATATATAAAATGCAACGTCTCTCTGTCTGTCCGTCGATTTACGTACTTTTTTTTTTAAAACATACATATGTTCTCTGGTCAGGTTATAGGCTATATTTTATTACTATAGGTAGCATAAGGAATGAGCAGTGACGAAAATAGCGAATGAAGTCGCAAAAAAGTTTGCCCTAGCGCGTTCCCTGGCAATACACAGCCTAAACCATTAAGTATGGAACAATATTATGTAGCAGAGAATATCTATAATATATATATATATATATATATATATATATATATATATATATATATATATCTATATATATATATATATATATATATATATATATATATATATATATATATATATATATATATATATATATCTATATATATATATATATATATATATATATATATATATATATATATATATATATATTTGCAATGTCTCTCTGTCTGTCTGTCTGTCCATTAGTGCGTTTATCACACGAGAACCACTTATCCGATTTACGTACCTTTTTTTAAATTCGTACATATATTCTTTGGCCAGGTTATATAATAATAATAATACTCTATATCTATAATATATATAAAATGCAACGTCTCTCTGTCTGTGTGTCTGTCTGTCCGTTAGTGCGCTTATCCCTCGAGAACCACTTATCTGATTTACGTGATTTTTTAAATTCATACATATGTTCTCTGACCAGGTTATAGATATATATTTTATAACATCTATAATATATATAAAATGCAACGTATCTCTGTCTGTCTGTCTGTCTGTCTGTCCGTCCGTTAGTGCGCTTATCACTGGAGAACCACTTATCTGATTCACGTACCAGGTTATAGACTATAGTTTATTACGATAGGTAGCATAAGGAATAAGTAGTTACGACAATAGTGAATGAAGTCGGAAAAAAGTTTGTTGCTAGCGTGTTCTCTTGCAATACACAGCCTAAACCATTAAATATGGAACAATATTATGTAGCAGAGAATATCTATAATCTATAATATATATGGAATGCAATGTCTCTTTGTCTGTCCATTAGTGCGTTTATCACGCGAGAACCGCTTATCCGATTTACGTGTTTTTTTTTTTATTTCATACATTACTTCTCTGGCCAGGTTATCTATAATCTTCTATCTATAATATATATAAAATGCAACGTCTCTCTGTCTGTCTGTCTGCCTGTCTCTCTGCCTATCTGTCTGTTTGTTCGTTAGTGCGCTTATCACTTGAGAACCACTTATCCGATTTACGTGTTTTTATAAATTTATACATATGTTCTATATAATTTGATATAAGCCTAAATAATGGGAGATAAGGAGAAATAATGGGAGATAAGCAGAGAGAAGTCTAGATAGTGGGAGCTATGGTGAGATAATGGGAGATAAGGGAAATAATGGGAGATAACGAGAAATACTGCGAGATAAGTCGAGATAAACCTAGATAATGGGAGATACGGTGAGACAATGGGCGATAAGGGGAAATAATGGGAGATAAGGAGAAATAATGGGAGATGAGCAGAGATAAGTCTAGATAATAGAAATTATGTAAAGATAACGGGAGATAAGGAGAAATAATGGGAGATAAGGGGAAATAATGGGAGATAAGGGGAAATATTGACAGATATTTTATTACGTTAGGTAACATAAGGAATAAGTAGTGATAGTAGTGAATCAAGTCCACGCGAGCAGAGCCGCGGGTAGTGCCAGTATATATGCCATATATATATATATATATATATATATATATATATATATATATATATATATATATATGTATATATATGTATATATGTATATATATATATATATATATATATATATATATATATATATATATATATATATATATTACAATAGAGGTTTTCACATGGTGGAATATAATACATTAAAATTCCGAGTTTCAATCCGTTCGTCTAACAGTGAATTTTCACGACGTTTCGCCAAAATCTCATTTGGTATTTTCAAGTGCTCCCGCTGCTGTTGCCACTCGATACTGCGATCTTGCTGCCGCTTGAAGCTAACTTAGCTTATATATATATATATATATATATATATATATATATATGTATATATATATATATATATATATATATATATATATATATATATATATATATATATATATATATATATATATATGAGGTGTCCTAAAAACCAAAGTATTTCCTTCGAGGGCTGATAGGCCAGCTCATAACTCACTAGTATATGTAAATATCACCTTAGTGACAAATCGTTATTCGTCGTAGAATAGGGAAATATTGATTTAGGTGAGTCACTAAAAAAATGTCCCTGTACATAAAAAAGAGAATTTTCCTACTGTCATTTCAGTGTAACTTCGTGATATAGTGCTCAAGGTAGCAGTTATAGGCGTGGCATTACCATTATGAACTGAGTTTTTTCTCGCAAAATTCCTTTTTTTATCTAAGACGGGATTCTATTCTTCAGGAAGCTCCAATTCCAGTAATCGTTTTTTCTTTCAAGAAGTCGTCTCCTTCCGATCATCGATTTTTTTGGTAGGAGAGGATTTTTTGTTAAAATGTTGATTGCATTACGGAAATGTTTCCTGCCCCTCTTTGAATTAAACCTTGATTTTGCCCCTGCAAAGTGAGAAAAACGGGTTTTGAGCGATATTACTTTAGGCGAAAAGAGTAAAAGTTGGTCAATTTAGTAAAGTTTCCATAATATCGTGGTAATGGTAAAATATTTATAGTAATAAAAACAAATTTGTAAATGAAAAAAAAAACTTTATTGTATATCAAACTGTAGTTTTTAAAATATTACTTCTTAAAAATATTGCCTTCTAACCTGAACCGTTACTTTTCTTGCACAATTCCAAGCAAGCAGTAAAGTTATTCAAATTTGCTTGACACGACGTTTCCATGATTACTGCCATTCCTTACTGGATATTTTCTTTTCATTGCCCAAGGGGGTGAGAATTGTTACTGGAAACTTTAGTTTTGAGATACCCTAAGAAAGAAATCCATCGCCCTCATATTAGGACTACGTAGATGCGAACTTAAATCACCTTTTGGAAATCAATTTATTGGAGAAAATTTATCGAATGATTAGCAAAGATACAGTCGGTCAAGTAAGAACGTGTCACGCATCGTCCATTAAAAAATGTATTTATTTAAAAGTTTTTTACCTCATTCAACAGTAAAGGATTGCCATTGAAATGCTAATGATTCAGTAGTTCGTCTACTCCCCACCAGCGTCAATGATCGCCTGGAATCTTCGGGGATACTTTTGATGTGATTTTCCGCGTATTCCTGGGGCGAAGATTTCCAAATTGCCCGAATTTGTCGTGACAGCTGCTTCACTGTGTCCACCTTTTTACTACGAAGCTACTGCTTGATGTATGACCACACGTTCTCGATTATGTGTGCATCGGGCGGATGGGATAGCCAATCTAGTGTGACGATACCGGATTTCCCTTTCCACTGGTTGCACATTTTACTCCGATGTTTGGAGTCGTTATCCTCTTGAAGAATACACTCCCCATTTTTATCGACCAACCACCGTTTGGCATTCCGTACTAATGCCTTCTTGTAAATCTGAAGTATTTTTTCGGTGCCTAAATTGTAGATAAAGATGAAGAGTCTCCCAAAACATTTTTCGTAAGACATCCCCAAACATGAAGCTTCATCGGAAAAACTGACATTGCTCTAGTCTCAGTCTTTTCCCCCGCGAGCATTTCTCTCTGTACTTTTTTTTTTAGCAATTGTTTCTTGATTATATTCCGCCGCTTCAAATCATCACCCAGGAGCGCAAAGTTAATTGAGGATTTCGGGAAAACATGCTATTAATCATTTTTCGTTGCTTGTCCGATACTTTTCCTCTCGAACCACGTTGTGGAGTATCATTTCACCTATTTGCTGACGAATGCCCTCGCCTTGCCCATATAACACGAAGGCTGAAAAGTTTTTGGTCCGACACATAGATGTCGCCCTTTTCAAAAAATCCAATTGATTTTTAGCAAGTGTCAACCTTCAAACGATACGTATCAAAATTTCATGACATTTCGACGATTAGTTTACAAATTACAGTGGGTTTTAGTTGCGCTACTTTTGATATTTTCAGAAAATAGAACTTCGTGTGTTGATTAAACCTGTTTTTTGATGGTAAAAAATACCGTTTAAGCGAAGCAATGGCTTGATAAGTATTATGGGGACTCTGCCCCTGGAAAATCACTCATCATTTACTGGTATGCTGAATTTAAACGCGGTCGTACAGATACAAATGATGCTGAACGCTCTGGACGCCCAAATAAGGTGGTTATACCGGAAAACATAAAAAAAATCCACAAAATTGTTTTGGATTACTGTAAAGTGAAATTGCGTGAGATACCTGACACCCTATAGATATCAAGAGAACGTGTTGGTCATATTTTGCATGAACATTTGGCATGAGAAAAGCGTGTTGATGATTCTAAACGCTGTTTGGACCTGTTTAAGCGCAATAAAAAGGCTTTTTTCATGCGATATGTAAAAATGGATGAAATATGGATCCACCACTACACACCGGAATTAAATCGGCGGCAGCCGGTGAAATCCGCCCGAAGCGACCATAGACAAAACAGTCAGCTCGGAAGGTTTTGGCCTTTGTATTTTAGAATGCGCATAGAATAATTTTCATCGATTATGCTGAGAAGGGAAAAACCATCAATAGCGAATATTATATAAAGTTACTGGTGCGGTTGAAAGCAGAAATCGTCAAGGAACGGCCCCAAATGAACCAGAAAAAAGTGCTCTTTAATCAAGACAATGCATCGTGTCACAAGTCAATGGTTACGACGACAAAATTGCATGAATTGAAGTTCGAATTGCTTCCTCAACCATCGTGTTCTCTAGATTTGGCCCCTAGCGACTATTATCTATTTGCAGAACTCAAAAAAATTCTCGCGAGAAAGAGATTTGGCTCCAGTCGCCGAAACTGAGGCCTGTTTTGAAGGCAAAGACAAATCCTTGTACAAGAAAGGTATAGAAATGTTAAAAAGCGTTGGACTGATTGTATCGCTCTTGAAGGAGACTATATTAATGAATAAAGTCGAATCTTGCCAAAAAAATATGTTTTAAGTAGCTAGACCAAAAGCTTTTCAATCTACGTGTTATTTAACAGCCGCTATAGGTATCATTTTCAGACCTTTTGTGTGATTACACAGGAACACAGCCTCGAAGCGCGCAACGTATGCAGCACTCATATTCGATAATGTACTATAAGTTATAAATAAAACTCTTTTCACAAAGCATTGTTTACAGGAGTGAAAACGATAACCTCAAGAAAAAAGGAATTCCATTAACCGACTACAAGTCATAGGCGACAGGTTCTTACTTGACCGACCGTATGTGTGTGATGGCACGCCATCCTGAAAATTTCCCCAATCAACTCTGTATATCGCTACGAATTAACCGTTGTGCTGTCTCTACCTCTATAAAGAACTACTACCGATTAGTCTACGTGTCGCCGTTGCGTATCAAATCATCACAGGGAAAAGAAAAGGCTTTTGATTTAAGCTTTGAATTTGACGCGCATAATGTCAATTCTGTTTATTCATGTGGCTTCGTGCGATAATGGGATTGGCAAATGCCAAATATCTATTTTAGAAACTTGTGTATGATAGACACAGAAAAGCAGCATAGTTTTTTGTGTTGTGCAGAACCGCACGCCGCTGGTTCTTAAAAAGAAATGATGTAACAAATTTGAAAACGATACATATATTTTTTGCTAGAATGACTCGAATGAGTAAGGTAGTAGGAATTTCATAATAAGTGTAACTATATAAATATCAGTTTTTTAAAAAACTATTATTTATATAATTTCTCAGAAGCACTTAAAAGTAAAACTAACATTGTAAATAATTAAATTAGTGCTTGCAGAACAATACAGGAAGTTTTATAAATAATTTCAAATGTAGTTAACCGTACTACAGTCTAGTGAGAACACAACGGATGGGAGAGAACCTATGGAGACACAGAGCGTAATCTCGGTCCTTTTTTTATGGGCATAGCACACGTGCTACAGGGAAATCCCTAAAGCGCTACTGGAACGACGCTTTTGGGGAAAAAGCGATTTACATTGGTCTTGCATCGCTGAAAATTTTACGCGGAAGGAAACACAGTCCTGGGCAAATAATTCCAAAGGAATGAGGTTCTCCACATAAAAAACTGCTTGAAAAAGGTTGCACTACGACTGACAAGCTGCACCTCATACAAATGTGATGTATTTGCACAACGTGTATTCCTAGCATGCACCACTTTGGGAGGAATTAAGCGGACTACATCCATCAAACATTTTCCACAGCTCCCTTTTGAATAGAATCCAACAAGAAATTTTGTCTTGGGGTGACAGTAACCAAGTGGAATTTAACGCTACAAAAACCCAGGCGGCAGTTTTTTCTAAAAAAGTTAACGTTGCTGACCCCGGCATAGTTATGTCGGGGCACTCCATTCCCCTAACATCGTCACTCAATTTGTTGGGCGTTAATTTGGGAGCAAATATGTCCTGGCATGAACATGTTGCAGGCATAGCAAGGAGAGCTTCTCAAAAGTTGGGAATATTATTTCGCACCAGAAAGCTTTACACTCCACAACAACTGTTAATTCTTTACAAAGCTCAAATTCGACCAACTATGGAATACTGCTCCCATATTTAGGGCTCCGCTCCCAAACATTCACTGCATTTATTGGATTCTGTTCAGAGAAGAGCTATTCGTCTGATTGGAGACCCGGAACTGACCTGCGGCCTTGATTCGCTGAAACATCGAAGAGCCTATTCTACAAGTATTTTCATGGAAAGTGTTCAAAGGATGTGGCCCGCTTAATTCCTCCCAGAGCGGTGCATATTAGAAGTTATGAGGTTCAGCTTGTTATTCCTCGTACAACGCTTTTCTTCTTTTATATGGAGAACATCATCCCTTTGGAATAATTTGCCCAGGACTGTGTTTCCCACCGAGTACAATTTGCAGGTATTCAAGAACAACGTGAATCGCTTTTTCCGCACTCGTGTCGCTCCTGTAGCGCTTCAGGGACTTCTTCCCTGCAGCACGTGTGCTAGACCCATAAAAAAAAACAAATATAGGGTATGTTTAAAAGCAGAGCCCCAAACGTGGGTTCTGTATTTCATCATTGGTCAAATTTAAGCTTTAAACAGAATTAACAGTTGTTGAACGTAAAGCTTTCTAGTTCGAAATAATATTCCCAACTTTTGAGAAGCTATCTTTGTTATGTTCGCAACATGTTCAGGCAAAGTCATATTTGCTCCCAAATTAACGACCAGCAAATTGAGTGACGATGCTAAAGGAACGGAGCGCCCCGACATAACTATTTCAGGTTCACGAACGTTAACTCTTTTAGAAAAAAAACTGCTGCCTGGGTTTTTGTAGCGTTAAATTCTACTTGATTACTGTCACCCCAAGATAGAATTTCTTCCATATTCGGCTGTCTGCGGATATTTTCATGAGTAGCCGATGTTCGAGCGTTCAAAGTGAATGAAGAAATAAGCGTACTGTCTTCTGCAAGGCTGTAGATGGAGTTCCTGGTCCTTCCCAGCAGATCGTTAATATAAATGAGAAAGAGTAGGCGACAGTATGGAGCCTTGAGGCACACCGGCGATGATAGTGAGAGTGTTAGAAAGAAATCTGTCGCCTGTCACTCGTAAAGAAACGGAAGTATAATTTCTATGGTGCTTTTTACTAAGACTGCGTGTGCCTTTTGCGTGTGAAAATTTTACAAAAATAAAAATTCTGCGACTGTCGCGAAGCGAGAATTGGCGTTCAGTATCATTTACTTGCCCTAAATGAAAGCTCGCGTGTTCATCTGGTTGAAAAATTGGTAACAAGTTTTACGCGGTACTTCCCTTGAGTTACGTTATAAGTTTTTTAAAATAAATACTAAGTTTTACTTTCTCACAATGAAGAGTAATCTAGGCATTACTACTTTACATTAAAAAAAAAGGGGATGCGAGTACTCTACGATGCAATATTAATCACAAAAGATTGGTACGTATCTCCACTCCCCAAATTCATTGTATAGCTTATGTGTGATATTGAAAATAATCACTTTTATTTCTAACCAAGAACAATTAAAAACTAATATGTTTTTTTTTTCAACTCACTCATAATCATATTTCAGTCTCCACTACATATTAATCCCGCCAAGGTTGGGCATAGGTTTCCGTTCTACTGCGAGTACTATAAATATATTAAATTTTAAGTTAATTTCTAGTTTCGTAATATAACAAGACACATAGAAACCGGCAAAAAACAGATTTTTTTGGTGATGTTTTTTTCAATGGTTGTTTCCGTTAGCGGTGGAAGTAAAAAAGGTTACAAAAATTATATACATACTTGAAGTTCAGATTTACAAAAATTGTGGTACACGATATTAATTATAAAAAAAAACTTGAGCAGAGGACGAGCTTCAGAGATATTTACAGCTTAAATCTAATTTTTTCTTCTACATATTATTTCTGTGAAAATTAAAAATAATGAAGAAATAATACATTTTTTAGATTCCTCGACTCCAAGAACTTCCAAAAGGGAATTTTCAAAATTGTTATTACACTACTTTTTTTTATATGATCATTTCTATATAAGATTCAGCATTTCTATGTTTAATGTTTTGACTTTTCCCGGTTTACCACTAGATGCAACGATAACCCGAAATCACAAATTTTACAGTGACCACGCTTTACCTTTGAGGTACAGATATACAGAGTATCACCTGTGACACCCTCACCCCCTTCATTAACTCCACATATCATCATCATCAGCTTATTCCATCCATAGTCGGATGTAAGCCTCCCCAAGTTATCTCCAATGAGCTCTGTTGTTTGCTTCTTGCATCCAATCATGTCCCGCTACTCTTTTTATGTCATCCGTTCATCTTGTTTGTGGTCTGTCTCTGCATCTTTTATGTTCTCTATGCCTTCATTCAACCATTCGGCGTGTTCATCTGTTATCATTCATCCTTGTGATATGCCCCACTCAATTCCACCTTAATGTACATATTCGTCGTATTGCATCTGGCACTTTTGATCTTCTTCGTATCTCGGTGCTAAGAATACGATCTTGGAATCTCCATTGCTCTTTGGGTTACCTAGAGTTCATATATTTTACTTTTATTTAACTCCACATATGTTTGACCATAAATAGTTTAAAATAATGAAGTCAGTTGTGAATCTTCATGTTATTAACTTAACACGTATCCTTGTCTTGTCAGAACAGCAACCATATTTTTTAAAAAAATTATAAATTATTTATTTTAATCCTAAAACGATGTTCGAGTAGTAGGCACCTGTCTCCATTTAAAATTTTGCCATAAAAAGAACCCCGCACTAATCTTATGGAAAATGGGGCCCGGAAAATTTTTTTTATATTTAATTTTTTTGTAGCTTTTGCAGTCCTTATTAAATCCCTTGAACTTGCTTATTGAACATATTTATTGAAATCTTCACATATGCTCACACAAAAACATAGATACTTCTAGATCTATCTGTTCAACTGTATTTGTTAACAAACACTTTTTCACTTTCTTCAACTCCAAAAACCGTAAAAAGGACTATGTTACGATATATACGAAGCATTTCCTCTCACCCTCCACCACCGGCTTCGATGTCACGGTGAGTTGAAAGCCTGCCAAATGTGCAAATAATCAAAAAAAATAACACAATTTTCAGATTTCTCGATTACAACCCTGAAAATAACAGATATACAAAGTAACGTCTCTGATACCCTTCCCCACCCCTCGAAATCTTTAGGAGTCTAACAGTAAATAATTATCTTTCAAAATATTTTATTATCTCAGCCAAAAACAAAGAAAAAATTTCAATGTGTTATTGAAAATTTACAAAATTTATCGACTACCATCCCCTTCACCTCCTTTCCCTAAAGTAATATCGTCCAAAAACTATAAGTTCTATTCTTATATCAAATATTATATAAGTACTAAATTTAAAAGTGAAATGTCATTTCGCTTATCGTGTCAACAGACAGACCGACGGACCAACAAATTGACGGAATTGTGGGACTATGTTTTTCGTAATCTAGGAACCCTAAAATGCGAAGAAAAACAAAAACTTCGGATCGTGATTTTTTTTTCACAATGAAAAAATAATACATTTTTTAGATTCCTCAATTACAAGAACATCAAAAAGAACATTTAACATTTACAATATATACGAAGAAGCCTCTGTAACTCCTACCGTACTTCATTAACTCTACATATGCTTGACCATAAATAGTTTAAATGTTTACTTCCCTTTAGCACGGGAGGTCAAAATGGATGCAGAAATTTGTACTCGTACAGCTCCTAAGCACAAATACACTCTTGATGGTTTACACGTTGAGAGGGATTCTTACGAATTGAACTTTGCCCGAAGTTTACTTAATGGGTGAGGCCACCCTAGGTGCCAGGAAAAAAAAGGCTAATTCCGGAAATTTTTTTCAAGAGTATAATAAAAGCAATCGAAAATTTATTTGAAGTACTTTATTAAACAAATATTTAAGTGTACAAAAATTTTTTTTTTTTCACTTTTTTAATGCAAAATAGCCACTTTCGAATCTAAGACGACAAGGCACCTTTTTCAAATCGGGCGAAATGGGAGCTGCCACAAATCTTTATCGATTCATTTGAAATTTTTAGAGTAACTTTTCAAATACAAAGCGTACGGATTTTGCGATAAGTTGTAAACTGCCTTTTTATAAACAATTTTTCGTGAAATTTTTGTTTTAAAATGTACACTATTTTTCTAAAAAAAACGATATTTTCAAATTTCCATACGTTATCCACTAGTTTTTGACAAATATCAATAAAAATTTTTTGGTCTTTTGTTCTGGGGTGAAATCTACTGGAGCAATCGTTTCGCCCATTTCAAGCCTCGCATAAAAGATGCCTTGTGGTCTTGGATTCTGAAGCCGCCATTTTGAATTTAAAATATATATATATATTTTTGTACAATTAAATATTTGTTTAATAAAGTACTTCAAAAAAATTGTCGACTGCTTTTATTATACTCTCGAAAAAAATTCCCGAAATTAGCCTTGTTTCCTGGGACCTGGAGCGGTCTTACCCATTAAAGTCGTACCAGTTTCTCCAAATTTATGCAACCATTTACACAGTCAATTAATTGACTGTGTAAATGATATAGATCTCGAAATACTTGTCGCGTTTGCAAACAGATGCACACAACAAGCGCACGCTCCATAGAAAATAAACTTCCAAGAACTTGAGTTAACGCACTGTACCTCCACCTTCCTCCGCCCATCCCTTGCATTGGCTCAATATGTTAAACAAATTTGAACCCATATAAAGGGTATATAATTCATGATAATTTTGATAAAAATACAGGTTTTTAATTAAAAATTGTAATTTTTTTATTAATTCATAAAGTATGCAGTGTAGGGTTATGTATGGAATAACATATCGGGTAAATGGCCTCCACGACTTTGCTGGCACATACACACTCTTTTGTCGAAATTTTCCATGACCGTTTTGCATAAATGTGGCTGAATTTCGTTGATACAGTGCTTAATTTCCGCCTTCAAGTCGTGGGTGGTCGTGGGCTTGTTGGCATAAGGCTTAGACTTTAAAAAAAACCCAAAGAAAAAAGTCCAACGGCGTTAAATCACATGATCTGAGCGGCCAATTTTGATCACCAAAACAGGATATTACACGACCAGAAAATGACTCATGCAGTAATTGAATTGTTTCTCGGGCTGTATGGCATGTGGCGCCGTCTTGTTGAAACCACATGTCGTCCACATCCATATCTTGCAATTTAGGCACAAAAAACTGTATTATCATATCGCGAAAACCATTAACTGTTATTGCCTGGCCAACCGCATTTTTGAAGAAGAATGGTCCGATGATGCCTCCAGCCCAAAATCTGCACCAAACAGTGACAGGTTGTGGATGCATTTGTTTCGCAACAGTCACGTGTGGATTGTCTGAACCCCAAATGCAACAATTTAGTCGATTAACGACGCCATCAAGATGGAAATGACCCTCATCGCTAAAGATGATTTTCTTCGAAAAATCAGTATCCAGTTGTTGTTGTTCCATAATCCATTCAACGAACTCTCTTCGCTGTGCGTGGTCAGTAGGCTTCAGTTCTTGAGTCAATTGAACTTTGAAAGCATGAAGATACAAATCTTTCTCGAAATGTCCGATTCTTGACCACGGTGCCGAATTGATGTTCCTGAAGTCTCAGTAACACTCTCACGAACTGCTTCAATGTTTTGTGTCGAACGACTTGTTGAAGGACGGCCAGAGCTTTTAAGATCACTAATTAATCCAGTCTCCCTGAATTTTTTCAAACAATCTCTTCACAGTTGCTGAGGTTAAATCACTATTTCGACCATATTTTATACGAAAATTCCGAACTGTAGCTGCCAAACTTTTATTATTTTTAAAATATTGCTCAGCAATGAAAACACGCTGTAGCACTCCATTTTTAATAATCCTGAACTGTCAGTTGTCATGCCGTGTTTTTTGTTTTGTTGGCAACAGTTTACCACACAAATGGCGCCAAATTCAAATCTTGCGTGAATTTTGGGACACCCTTTATGAGATACCCAGATTTACATAAAGCTCTAAGTGAAAAAACCATAATAAGCACAGTCTTTACAAACCTTTTCCACGGAATTTAGTTGATATGCAGCCTCCCAGTTCAAGAAAATTCTACTCATAAAACCAAGGCAAATAGTATATTTTTACTAATTTCAGAAATATATGTGGAAATAGACAATTTTTACAAAGCTCTAGAGCGTTCTACTGATAAATTAGACAAAATCGACACATTTTTACAAGATTTTAAAACATTTTGCGTAGAAATTAGTTAAAATAAACGATTTTAAAAAATTCCAGAACATTCTTACTCTCCTAAAAATTGTTTTATTTTTAATCAAAAGAAAATATACATAACAACTACTGCATAATTAATTAAATTCACCATTTATTCCCAGAAATAAAACAAATTATAAAGCATTGTGCGTGTGTTTAATTACTACCACGTTCTATGATCCGACCGTGGCATACCTTCAAAATTGCCAATTTATGATTCATAAATAGACCAAACTATGAGCTATGAGCTACGTCATTGATTGTAGTCTTATATATATAATTTTGTGCCTCGTTACGTTTGATAAATGTCCTTCACATTTTTGCACACAATGCCAGTAAAAAATGTAATCCTTTTATTCTTCATAATGCTAAAACAAATAATTCCTAGGTTACGGTAGAAAAAGGTCATCAACCACAAATAGCAATTTATGAAGAGTGTAAATATTAAAGAAATACCATTAATAAAAGAGCTTATTTAATCTTTTGTAATTTTATGTTTACATGATTATTTAATATTAATGTCAGTAATTACAATGGGAATAAACATTTTTTATGTTCATCTTATAATGACAAAATATTGCATAGATCTATGAAGTAATACTTCATCTGATGTCGAGTAATCGAATCCGAGAAAAAATTTTAAATACATACATTTCAGATCAAAATTTTTGATAAATTAAAACCGTAAAAATTTTTGAAAACACGTTTTCGGAAACATAGTTTTCAAAAATAAATTTTCTATAGGTTTAATTTTTGAAAAACGAAACATAATATCTGAAAGCAAAAGTTTCGAAAATATAATTTTGAAAAACAAAATTTTCAGGGACAATATTTTCTAATGGTTTGATTTTTCAAAAGCAACCTCTTCGAGAAACAATAGCAAAATTTTTCAAAAATAAAATTTTCAACAAATAAAATTTTTCTTGTAACCAAACAACTTCCCGAAAAAAAATCATGAGATAATAACATTCTCTAATCAGTTTTTATTTTAAAAATCTATCTTTTAAATCACGTAAGCAAAAGTTAATTCAAGTAAGTACAAGTTGTGCTTTATTTTTGGATTTATCTAAATATGAACTAAACTTTGTCCATGTTTATTTCGTTATGTAAATCTTGGCTAGTCCTAAACAACAGGTTACTTCATAAATTACTGCCTAACTTAACTGAACTATCTTTTCTATTAGTAACTACTTTGGTTAGATAAATTTTAGATTGGTGTGGACATAGGTCATTTGCTTAATTGGTTGGAACGAACTAGAGTTATCCACTGTCCATAACTAGAAAAAGACATAAGAATATGGTCATATTTCCTGAAAATCATTCATTTATAAAAACGCTCAGACGAGACATGTTTATCTTAATTTCTTACTTTTGCATTTTCTATTATACAGCTTATCAGAGCAAAGGGTAACAAACCAATCATGGTGAATTCATAGATGTCGAATTTAAAGGTTTTGTTTTTACCTCTCGCCGACCTGAACAATTCTGTTTTTTTTTTTTAAATAGATTTAGGAATACAAATTAGGAGAATTAAAATAATTTTTCTTATACAGCTCGTGTGTTATTTAGGTGATGATCAGCTAATACCGCGCCTCGGGTAGTAATTTTCCTTGATATTATCGACCGGCATTTTTTATTTGTACTTTCAGTAGTAAAGAAAATTTTTACCGTGGTTGTCTCGGAAAACACTCTGTCTAAACAGCTGCTTGTGACTTTGTACAAAAACCCTTAAAAGAAGGGTAATTTCCGTGCAGATTTGTAATTAGTTAGAAAAATACTGCGCTGCCTTTTGATAATTGCTTTTTTTTACATACATGTGTAATTTAATTTTCATTTAAGTGCATGAGCAGACTCAATATAATTCTTTCCTCTACCTAGCGAATTTTAGAAAATAATATGTTCTTTTTAATTGAAAATTTGAAGGGATTAACATGCTAGTCTACAATTAAAATTGTCAATTGTCAATTTTGGTCATGCAATGTCACTGCTGACAAAGACAAAAAACATACGTCGTCTGACATCTTAATTGCCTACTCTGTAAATAAACAGACGTGCATATGACGTAGTTGCGGATGATTCTTAAAAAAAGCGTACACATTATTTACATGTTTCTATTAATTAAAGTGTTTGCTTTAAAAGTAAATGAGATAAAGTTTAAGGATAATAGTGTCTAGTTGATAACGAGATTGGCAGTTCTGTTTAATTAAATAATTATTTTATTTGATTTTTGGTCCATAATGGCAGAATTTTTGCGCATGTGCAAAATAACCACATTTTATTTTAAAAGCCAATTCAACTGACTGAACTGATATTAATCTATGTCATTTTAATTAGTTTACCATTTAAAAATAAATTAAAGATGATTGATTTTTTAACTGTTTTTTTTGACTTTTCTACGAAACAAATCTTCACTGCTGGGTCGTTAAATCTAATAACATTCCAATACACCCAAGGTCGTAGACACTGAAAATTAACGACTTGAAGTTTCCATGTTATAAAATCCTTACAAAATTCCAATCTTTGTCAAATGTGCAAGTTTCTATCTAATCTAATAACTTTTTTACGTGCTGCTAACAAAAGGCAAAAACCAGACATGCACAGCTAGAACTACCATTTCTCTCGCCAGCATTCTCGCAAATTTATTATACAATTTTTTTTTGCTATAATATATATATATATATATATATATATATATATATATATATATATAAATATACATATATATATATATATATATATATATATATATATATATATATATAGATATATATATATATATATATATATATATATATATATATATATATATATATATATAGATATATATATATATATATATATATATATATATATATATATATATATATATATATATATATATATATATATATACAATTTGGCAATCTGTTATTGACCGTACGTCAGTTAGATGCATCTTTGATTATCGGGAATTGGTCTAGACTGTAAATAAAACTCTTTTCTTCTTTAATACTCAATATTTCGTTATCGTTTGATAACTTCTTCACAAGTAACTACAATATTAATACAAAGATTAGATATATTAAAAACAAAGACATTTTTCGTCTAGGTATTAAAATGTAAAACAAATAAATATGAACAAACAAATAAATAATTAAAACAATGTACGAAAATGCCAGTCCTCGAAATCAAAACTCAACATCTTGATCTTTTTACACAAACTGAGAGTAAACAGCCTCGGTGCATATGTACTGACGTGAATTCCAAATGAACGGAAAAAACAGCAAAAGAAAAAGACTTTTTTACTTATTTTATACCAAGAGAAGGCAAATTTTTAATTATTAATGTTGTATTTATAAATGATTAATAAGCAGTGATTATGTTGCTGTAGATATTACTAAGGTGATTAGTGTCTAATTTATGGTTGATTGAGTTGGGGTCCCTGTTTATGTAGTACATTTCTT
Source organism: Pachyrhynchus sulphureomaculatus (assembly GCA_019049505.1). Classification (NCBI taxonomy): domain Eukaryota; kingdom Metazoa; phylum Arthropoda; class Insecta; order Coleoptera; family Curculionidae; genus Pachyrhynchus; species Pachyrhynchus sulphureomaculatus. The sequence goes on from CM032453.1 coordinate 51,094,328, forward strand.
TTAAAAGTCTCCATTTATAGTTATTGTCGTGAGCTAAAATTTTCACGTTGTTATAGTCAAAATTATGACCTGTTTTCAAATCATCTTGCACTACGGCACATGAATTCTTTCCCAATCGGCAGTCACTCCTATGCTGTGCGAGCCTCTGTTTTAACCACTGCGATGTCTGTCCAATGTAACAAGCCTCACTTTGCAAACAAGACAATTTATAAACTACGCAGTTATTGTACAAAATAGGAGGGCTATACTTTATTTTTGAAAACAGTTCAGAACCTCGTATGCCGTTATATTTTGTTAACAAACAAAATAAATGAATTGACACTACCAGAAAATTATATATTAATATCTCTGGATGTGGTATCTTTGTTTACAAATATACCTCTAGATTTAATCCTGAGTATTTTGAAAAATAGTGGAATTTAATTTAAGCGCGACCCAAAATTTCTTGATTCTTGTCAGATTCATCTTCAACAACACGTATTTTAGTTTTAATCAAAAATTTTTTAAGCAAATTTTTGGAACTCCAGTGGGATCTCCTATCGATCCAATTCTGGCCAAAATTGTGTTGGACCATCTTTTGGAAACAGTGGTTCCTTAATTACTATTTAACCTACCCTTTTTGTACAAGTATGTTGATGATCTGATTTGTGCTGTACTCAGGAATACAGAAATCATTTTAAATTATGTTAATAGATTTAACAACCACATACAGTTCACTCTCGAAATACAGCAGAATCTTAGGGTTCCTTTTTTGGATACCAGAGTAATAAGAACGAGTGCCGAGTGGTTGTAAAATTTGGATTGCTATCCGCCCACCATCTAATTTTGCAACGAGACACCATTAGAATTAAAAGTACATTCATCACTGAACAAAATATACTTTGTAAATGACGGGTCTTCTTCAGTTTTACTTTGCAGCCAGAAACAAAAATAAATGCGTCTATCATAATCTTGTTCTTTGAGAGTGTGGACAAACTTTGGTTTATAAGGTTTAAACCTATTTTTCTTAAGCACTCTTTGAACTGAATTATAAGATAAACCTACATTGTGCGATATTTTGGCAATTGAAGTTCTAGGCGTTTCAATCACACTCTGCATAACCGCAAACTCAGCATCCTCATTAGTAACCCAATGTTCATGTTGACGTTTATAATTATTCTTCACACATCCAGTATTTTTAAAGTTGGTAAGAATTTTTCCTACCGTTGTATGCGTTATAACTTTTTCCGGATGTCGTTGGTTAAAAATGACGGCAGCTTCTATTTGAGTTGTGTAGTTATCACCCACGATCAAAACTATTTCTATTTTATCTTGCTTAGTCAATTTAATTGGCATTTTTGTTAAAGGAGAAAATTTAGAAAACTGTTATTATTGCAATAATAATAGTGAACAAACTCAGCTTGATGCTTTATGTGACAAAGGAACAAAACACGAAATCCATGGCAACTGCGACAAAGATACGTGAAAGCCTATCATATTATAATTTTGTTTGTCTTAATAGCAAAACATGAATGTATATTCTTTCCACCAATATTGCGTTGTAAAACGGTGTAACAATTTTTAAAAATCTTGTTTTTGACCTTTTGAAAATATGTTAAAAAACATTTAGAATAAATTATCCCCAAACAGGATATGAAATTAAAAAAGAGCTTGTCGCGAATGTTCGCCATATAATTTATAAAAGAACTATTTTGTGCATTGAAGAAAGAATTAAGAAACTTAAAAAACTACAAATTTGCTCAAATTTATTACATAACATTAATATTTATTATAAAGGGTGATTCATTTAGAGGTACTTTTTGTGATGGGGATTTAATTGCAGATTGCGCATGCGTCGTGTCAACTGAAGTGGCATTTCTGTTCAGTAGTGTTTGACAATTCATAATGGAAAGACTTAGCCCGGCACAGCGTCTACAAATTGTTCAACTTTATTACGAAAATGGGCGTTCTATGAGGAATGTGTATCGGGCGCTTAGAGCAACTTATGGTCCACATAATCGGCCTACCGAACGCACAATTCGCTCACCATCAATAAGTTTGAGACCCAATTTTCATTATTGGATAATGCTCGACCGAATAGACCACATCCAGCACGTAGTGAAGAAAATATAGGGGCGGTAGCGGAGAGTGTACGCGAAGACCGTGAAGTGTCGATTCGTCGCCGTTCTCAACAGCTTGGCCTGTCATATTCAACAACTTGGCGTATTTTACGTAAGGATCTTTTTGAAAGCATACAAAATTCAACTAGTGCAACAACTGAAGCCGACCGACCTTCCGAATCGTTTCCGTTTTAGTCGTTGGGCTTTTGACAAGCTTGCAGAAGATCCACTGTTTTCGAGAAAAATTTTGTTCACCGATGAGGCCCATTTTTGGCTTAATGGGTTCGTGAATAAACAAAATGCCCGTATTTGGGGTGATGAACAACCTGAAGAGGTTCAAGAGCTGCCATTAAATCCAGAAAAAACAACTGTTTGGTGTGGTTTATGGGCCGGTGGAATAATCGGTCCATATTTCTTCAAAACAGAGGCCGGCCGGAATGTTACTGTGAATGGTGACCGTTATCGCGCCATGATAACAGACTATTTGATGCCAGAAATTGAAGCCCGTAGTCTCGACAAAATTTGGTTCCAACAAGATGGCGCCACTTGCCATACAGCCCGTGAAACCATGGCTTTACTGCGAGAGCAATTCGGCGAACAGATCATTTCACGCTTTGGACCAGTGAATTGGCCGGCTAGATCATGTGACATCACACCTCTTGACTTTTTCCTTTGGGGCTATGTAAAGTCCAAAGTCTACATGGATAAGCCAGCTACAATTGAGGCATTGGAGGCCAATATTACTCGAGTCATTGGCCAAATACCACTCGAAATACTCACACGCGTCATTGAAAATTGGAACTTCAGAATGGACGTTGTTAACCGTAGTCGCGGACAACATTTGAAAGAAATTATCTTTAAGAAATAATTGTAAAGAATGGTTCTTTTATATGACAATAAAGATTATAAAATAAAATTGTTTTTATTCATTTTTTTTTATTTAAAAAAAAAGTACCTCTAAATGAATCACCCTTTATTAGCCCTTAGAAGTTGAGCTGTCATAAAAATTATGCAGCTTTGCACCAAGATTACATTGTTAAACTACGACTTTTTGACAGAACTCTTTATTCAGCTTAATTTTAAGGACTAATTTTTTTTTAGTAAATCATCAACTAATAAATAAGTACATAAGATAATTTATGTGGAAAAAAACAGTTGATTGTCATTTTAGGGTAAAATAATTGAAAAAAGTCAATCAATCAATCATTTTTTCTTCGATATTTTCAATAAAAATACGATTTTCTCACATTTTAAAATTTAAATGTCAAATTTGACAGGCAAGGCATGTGACGTCATGACCTAATTTAGGTGTAATCCTAAACATAAAACATGCACTAACCTATTTCAAAGTTAAATTTTGAAAAACTCTTATAATAAAAATTTTGTTCATATGGTGCAAACTTTATGAATGGCACTATATATATCCAGTCTGTCAAGTAAAAACGTATTCGCGATAATTCATTTTTGGTAGATACGATTCTAGCGATTCAACAAAAAATCGGTATAGGGAATCTTTGTCTACGACACATTTTGCTAAAAGTATCAGTCGATTCCGAACTTTCGTCGAAATCACGTAAAATTCAAAATGAGTCACTTGTTTGCGAGTCGGTTCGAGGCAGTCTTTCGTTTTTCCCATTTAAAGGGGCCTAAAATGACACATTCCGCGGCTGCTAAATATATTAAAATGTCGATGTCGTTTGTGAAGAAGTGTGTAATTCATTTTAAAGAGACGCAAAATGTCGACGACTTTCTAAAACGTGGCTCGGTAGGCAAAATCACTCCGAAAGTCGAAAAAGGAATCGTGTCTTTGTTTTCACAGGACCCGAAATTGACGCTGCCTGAAGAACTGGAAAAATTAAAACAATCTGGTTTGAATGTGTGACATGAGACCGTTCGACAACATCCTCCTGCTGATGATGTCAAATTTTAAAGCACGTTGAAGGAACATTTGCTGGACGAAAATCACGTCGCTAAGCGGCTGGCTTGGGCCCACGATAAGATACTAGAATGGCTTTCATAATGAGCGTCCTTGACACGCACTAGTGTACCCTCGATTTGCGAAGCTTGAGAAACATTGTAACAATAGTAAGAACGGATTCCACATTGAAACGAAATTCCCTGACTAAAGCTTCTAAAAAAATACGCTGATTTTCATTAATCATGGCGGCGTCAGCACGTTTCACATTTTTATTAATCGAGACGCCGTACTGGGATGCAAACATTAACGAACGTCCGCTTTTTAACCCATATCTCCTCGTACACTTTTCTCTCGTTAATGCAGCCGTCTCCAAACCTTTCCAACATTCTTCTATGAACGTCTCACATCATAAAAAACTTATGCTTTCGGCTCTTTTACGTTGCACAAGCCAATGATGCTGTCATCTTGTCCGTCTTTCCCATTCATCAGGGTATGCCATCTATTGGAAGGTGTTGAACACCTTCGTATATATGTACATATTTATACTCTTTCCCATGCTCAGTACAAATCCTCCAACACACACGAAAAGTTGTTGTAGTGGTCAACTAAGCGTTGGCAGATCTCAACACGTTAGCGTTTGTACTATGCGGTATGCTCACTTAGCACCCAGCTCGCACAGATTTTATAGAAGTCGAGCTATGCGATAGAGCACTGTCCCCGTATTATCGTGAAAGCCTTCGATGAATTTCAGCCCCTGACACACCTACCAGGTAAATCGGATCCTGCCCTTTACTACCCTTTGATGCACATTACTTGTGGAGTCAAACTTCGATTACGCGACCACAATAGTACCAACAAGACGCAGACATGCGCAGAAAACAATAGCAAAAGTGTGAGTAATTTTTGACTTTCCTTTATAAATTAATCAATTATCTTATTTATTTTTTGAACTGCTATAATTTTTAATACAGAAAAAAACCAACAATGAACTCCGACGAATTAAAGATATGTTAAAAATTCCGTTTTCTTTTCAAGTTATAGTATGAAATAAATTGTCAGTTTTGTCATTATAACGACGGCGTTTATATGATTTTTAGGTATGAATTAAAGTGGTTATTAATAAGAGTTTTAGTGAATTTTAATTCTTTTCTTAATAGTACAAAAGTACGGTAATTTCCAGGTACGTAATTTATACGGTTTTGAGCGAGAATAATAACAAATTTACGAAATGTGGCATTTTTTTGCATAAAATAGCATTTGGTCCTTTGTAAAAAGAAAGTTTGGAAGAAAGACTCTGAGACCTTTGACTCAGTTGTCTTGGGACATTCGAAAAATTTAGAGATCATTGCCCAAGTATGCAGAAAATCTCGTCGACAGTATGTCTCGAAGAGGCTAGGCGATTATTGAGGTAGGAGGCGTTTGGCCAACTTTCTAAGCTAATTACGCCGTTGTTAGCACACCAAAGAATACATTGATGGCAAAAAATGTTCTCGAAACACATTTTCTCAATGTATTATGTCTTTATAATTAAACAATATTATTTAAGTATTTATCAATATAACAGTACTGTGTACATTGTACATATATATAAAATAATGATAATAATAAATTTTCCTCTATGTGTATTAAGTATTTTCTTTAACTTCGGCAAGGTCTTTGGTTTTATTTACACTCAATAAAACTAATAAGATTTTTTTATCTACTTTAAGTGGAACTCTCACTTTAGTGATTATTTAATGACGATGGTCTACGTCAGAAAATATCCATGTCTGTAAAAAATGTATGTACCAGCTCAATACATTTGGTCCAGCGAGATTTCAATTTCCTCAGAAAAAAAAGTGTTTCGGACTGTGCATAATACTCGGTTACAGAACAAATAGCCTCTTCCTTCGATGGAAAGAAAGTCACTTGTAGGAATAGGGTGGGTGGTCGCTTTTGTTTCAACTCACTATGGAAACGGTCCCTAAGCGTTGAATAATAAAAGCCAGCAAGTTTTACCCTTTACCGAATGGCCAATCATGATGATATCCCACGAGTCCCAAAAAAACAATTGCCATCACTTTTCTAGCCGATAAAATCGTTTTTGTTTTTTTCAGTGCACTTTCACCTTCGCTAACCCTTCTGTAATGACTGCCCTTTTGTCTTCGGGGTATAATGATGGATTCAGGTTTCGTCTATAGTCATAAAACAATATCAAAAGTCCTTGGGATTACACTGCAACTTTTCCCAGCACTATTTTGAAATGTCCTTCCTTGTGCGTTTTTGGTCTGAAGTCAAAAAACGCGGCACCCATGGCACATTCAGCTTTTTAGAACATCATGCAGGATATTGTGTACCCGTTCATATGAGGTGCCTACCATCTCGGCAATCTCACGAAGCGTAATGCGGCGATCTTACATCATGATATCATGAATTTTATCTCAGTATATATCACCACTACACCAAACACTCTATTTTTTTGCATTCGACGCGCGTTTCGCTAACCATGTTAGCTTCATCAGGATAATTGACCAAAGTTAAGCTACATATCTACCCTATTTATACTTAGCCTAACCCTTAAATTACTCAGGCGGAACTAATGACATGGGTGAGGCCATCAGTTCCGGTCAAGTAACAAGTAGAGGATACTATAAGGAATAGGCCCTCTGTCTTTATTTAAACTACTTTTACATTTTATAATTTCCATACTTCCACATACATAAGTTCAGGTTAAATATTCAGAATTCCACCTTTTTTACACGCGGAGAAAATTACACCAAGTATGTCTCCATACCATATAATCTGAAATATAGCAGGGGACTCAATAAGGTATTTAATAAGATGACCTCACCTTAGTCTATAAGTCATCATACAATTTGAGGAATATCTTAGGAAATCCCAAAGATAAGATTCCTAATTGTGAGAAAAGTGGAATTTATAAAATTAGTTGTAATGATTGTGGCAAAAAGTACGTTGGGCAAACTAAAAGGTCAATTAAAACACGATTTAAAGAACATTTAGCACACTTAAAATACAGTAGAACAAAAAAAGTCTAGCATTGCCGAACATGCCCTTGAAACTGATCATATTGTAACATTAGATAATCTAAGATTAATTAAGAATGTATCTGATAGAAGATTGTGGAACGCATACGAAAGTATGGAAATTATAAAATGTAAAAGTAGTTTAAATAAAGACAGAGGACCTTATAGTCCCCTCTACTGGTTACTTGACTGGAACTGATGGCCTTGCCCATGCCTTTAATTCCGCCTGAGTAATTCAAGGGTTAGGCTTAGTATAAATAGGGTAGATTTGTAGTTAAGCTTTAGTCAATCATCGCTCCTGATGAAGCTAACATGGTTAGCGAAACGCGCGTCGAGTGCAAGAATAAAGTGTTTGGTGTAGTGGTGTCATTGTGCCACATTCCCAACTTAGATGAATGTTATCGACCATTTCTGTAGAAGAAACTAGAATCGGGCGTCCTTAACGTGCTGTATCTGCAGTGTTCGTACGGTCACGGTTAAATTTATTTATCCAGTAATAAGGGGTGTTGATGCAAAGTCCTCATGAACGTCCTTCAGTTCAGTTTCTATCCTGGCCGCAGTTCACTTTTTTAACTAAAAATGTTTTATCACTGCACGTTACTTAGCTTTACTCACTTCTACGAAACATATAATACCGATAACTTACGATAGCTGCTAACATACAACTGAGCGAAGCATCTGTTTGAAACTTTAAACACAAACGTTACAAGAATCAAGCTTACCAACAGTCATGCCGCTTAACAAAACTCCCCCCCCATTTCGTACGACTTATCAATCCACCCTCGTATAAGGAGTTAGTTTTGTTCTTCTTGTAGCTAACTAGGCGATTATCTAAAGTCAGTCAATCAATATCATTTAATGGTAAAATACCTTCCTCAAATTATTATTAAAATATCTATTCATATATATTGTGTATATAGAATAAATATAAATTTTTTCTGTACTATTCCGTAAGTAATTTCTTTGATTTCAGCAAGGCCCTTGACCATCTTAACTGTGTGTTTATTTAGGTTGAAATAAAAATATAGCATTGAACTAGAAAAATACGCACAGTCGTTCGCGCAGGGTGCCAGAAGAGTTAGTCTCGCTTAAGCACCAGCTAAATTGCACAAGCCAACGATGAAAATACTTTTTTAATAATTTTATCTGATTCCTATGTTTTTTGGAGTCCGAACATAAAAATAAAAAAGTCGTATCACTCACCAATTTTTCACATTTTAATGTTCAAAATGTGAAAAGTTTATTTTTTATCATTCGAATAGGTTGGCAATAAAATCAGAATTTTATAAGGTTGGCAGTAAAATCAAATGTTATTAGGTTGGCAGTTCCGATAAATGTCACAGCTGTTTGTTTTCTTCCAGTTAATATAACCTCGCATTACAGTGTTTAACCAATGTGCTTTAATTCACACTCAAAGTATGGCTAATCGTGGTTGTAAAAACTCTCCCAACACTTTTTGTTATATATGTGGTGAGTTTGTAGTTAAAAAACATCAAAGAAACATTACTGGCTTTGTAAAAAAGTATACTTTGCATATTTTGGTGTAGAAATCGGTAATCAAGAAAAATGTTGGGCTCCTCACAAAGTCTGTTATGTTTGTGTCGAGGATCTTAGGAAATCGTATAAGAAAGAAAAGAAAGCTTAGATTTGCAGTACCAATGGTATGGAGAGGGAGCAAGAAAATCATTCAAATGACTGTTATTTTTGCAGCGTTGATGTTTCTGGAGATAACTCCAAAAATAATTGTCTATCCTAACTTTACTTCAGCTAATCGTCCGGTAGGACATGGACCGGGACTTCCTATCCCTGAGCCACCTCAGTCCATTGATGGCGTTTTACAGTCCAGTCCCGAATTTAATGAAAGTCGACCGGATGATGATGAGTTTCAATGTTCTCTAGAAAATTTAAAACCACAGTTGTTTACAAAAGCTGAGTTTAAATGATTTAGTGAGATATTTGGTTTTGACTAAGGAAACAGCAGAATTCCTTGGTTCTAGGCTGAAAGAAAAACATTTAATGGAATCTGGAGAATCTATTTATTTTTTTAAATTTTTTATTTAATTTAATTATTTATAATTGAATTATTTAATTTTCCCTATTTTGTAATTTAATCGATGTCATATTGTGAGAGAACTATGGGTGATACAAAAAAATTGATACCAGATACGGTTTCAGCACCCAAAAATACATAACAATGTATTGGTTTAAAAAGTTTTTACAAATATTTTTTTTGTTGGTGTTATTATTAGATTATTTTTCTGAACCTAGAGGATAAGCGTCTCCAGAACACGATATGGGGCTTTTAAGGAATTGTTAGGAATTTAAGTAGCAGATGAGTTATTGGAAAAGGGAAAACTATTAAAGTAATTTTGAAATTTATAGCATAATGATACTACACAAAACTTGTCACTACTACACCAAACCCTATAGTTTTGTTATCGACACACGTCCCGCCAGTCATTGTTCCTGATAATGCTACCATGGTTAGCGAAACGTTAATTAAGCGGACAACAAAAATGTTTTGTGTAGTGATGATAACTGTTATGTAAGGAATACTTGTGCTTTTCGTTGGCCGTATCTGTTTTCTGACTCGTTAAAAAATATGCACCTGTTTCTGTGATAGTTAAGACTAAAAATTATGACGTGAAATAATCATTGTTATCTATTTTGCCCCCTTAAAAATTTCTGCGTGCGCCCATGTAAACGTGTGCTTGAAATTCTCTGATCAATAAGATAATAAAAGTAAAACAAAAAAACTACAAATTAAACAAACTTAAAACCAAAACTGATAAATATTTAACAACAAATTGAGAGTAGGGATTCTGCAGTGACGTAAACAAACCATTGAGTAGAGTAACATTGCAAAAGTGGACAAGTAAAGGTGCGAACATTCTCAGTTCAGTGTCAGAACGACTAAGTAACTGATCGACAGTATTGACGGGTACTACTTCCGCGCATCTTCTATCATTCAACAGGTATGTGTTTGTAAATAAATACCATGTGCTTAACTACTTTCTAGGAAATATCGCGACGACTTCTGATTTTCGGAATGGGGTGAACGGTTTTAGGGTGTTTTCGAAATTTTATTTTATAAAAATGATTTTATGAATGTATGTTTACGTATCCATATGCTTACTGGTCTGTCCGTGCGTCCTGACTGGCTCATGAATGCATAGTCCTATTCAGTTGTCCCTGTAATTTTTTTTCTTCCTGGAAGAATTGTTAATTTCGACATGATTTTTGAAATAATGTTAAATTTGTTGCTTTCCTTTGTTTCTCTTGTATTTGTGACAAGTTAATGCTCCGAGGTTTTGCATTTCTTTATGTATCAGAGACCCTAGATCACGAAAAAACATATCCCATTTCCGTTAGTCTGTCTGTCGGTCTATTCACACAATAACTCTTGAATGAAGTAAAATATCGATAACAAATTTGATACATATATATTACTAGAAGTAGGAAAGGACTAGGCTTGTTCAGCGATATTGCTTTAGGGAAAAGGGAAAAAAAGAGTTTGAAAGTCGTTAAATATTGTATAGTTTCAATAGTATTATGAGAATTGTTTCTGATCTTTAATTAGATAAGGAGAATGTTTAAACATATTCATGAAGAGTAAAACAGATAAGTAGTTAAAGGGTGAAGAGAATGAGTTATAGGAGATGGATCGTATATATTACATTAAGCGTCCTTAAGGAAGGTTCTTGAAGTTGAGGAATTTGAAAATTCTTTTACTGTTTCCAATTTTAGCAGAAATAATTTTAAAAAGTCAAGATAATCAGAATAAACTAATTATGTTACCAAATTTAAAATATAGGGAAATATTATAAACAGGTTTGTGAAGTATAAGTTACATAAATTGCAGCCAACAATAAAAAGCTAGTATTTTTAACACACAACACCTAACTTTTACTAGTGCACAGTAACATTTTTTATTTTAGTAAAATATTCTTTAATGTTATCGAGCTCTGTATTACCTATGCAAATAGCAGCCTGGAGATTTTCTCTTTAAATATAGTTCCATTTTTAGTGTTCCGTACGGAGCACTTATAAGATGACTTCGGTGTCTGTCTGTCCGTCTGTCACACCCGATTTTCGCCGAAACTATTTGTCATACAAAGTTGAAATTTGGTAATAATATAGAAATTGATGGCCTCATCAGAGGCATGCAGTTTTGGAAGTTAAATTTTGACTTAAGGGGTTAGTTTTAGGGGGTGAAATCGGAAGTGAAAAAAAAATTTTTTTACTAGATAATCGAGTGTAGCGTCAAATGAAAGCTTGTGAAAATACGAGTAAAAAATATATATGTAATGTAATACTTGCGCGCACTTTTCTTTGTATTATTTTTAAAAAATCGCGAAAAATCGCTGTCCACCCGCCTTATCTCGAAAAGTACTTATCAAAAATTTTGGTAAAAAATTCTGGAATTTTCTCCACGGGGTGTAGATTGAACGAATATTATCACGAGTGCATTACCTTTAATAATTTATCTGGTATATAAAAAAAACAAATTTTTAATAAAGGTTGGAAACAAACTTTGTTGAAAACTCATTTGGGGTGTGTTTTGTGAAGTCACTGATCATTTTATACCTCCGTTACAATTTTTTTTATTTTAAAAGCAATCAACGTACGGAACACTAATTGCGCAAGTTCAACTTGCACTTGACCGGTTATTTTAAGCAAAGTAAATATTTTTTGTCTGTAAAAAATAAAGAAAAGAAAAAATATATATCAACTAAGCGACTAAGACCGTCTAGTAAGTGTTCCGCTCTTGCTTCAAAAATATGCGAGTCCAAAGTTACTCACTAGCTGGCCGTGTTCTCTATGAATCCCCGAACTAGAACATGCTTGTTTCGTTTTCTACTAGAGCTTGTCAGCCAGCCTAGGTGAAGAGGCAAATCGAGAACACACAGTAATAGCAGGAGAAATTTAGGAAGCGTACACCGAAAAGTGCCACACCTCAGCGCTATTCTATGTGAAAACGCCAAAACTTTTAATTCAATCGCAAACATATTGGGAAAAAAGGATTTTTAAAACGTTTGTTACTATTTGGTAATAATACCGGTATTGAATAAATAACAGCAATTGTTTAAATGGAGTACTAATGGCGACGTACTAGTGGCGCCACGTGGCTCCGTGTCGTAGTACTAGCTTATGGTGCAGAAGGTCTCGGATTCCAATCTCGGTAGGTCGATATACTTTTATTTAAGTATATGTGGCCTGGCCACGTACGCAGTAGTTGTAGTGCCCTGAAATATAAAAATGTATGTTTCTGCACTTGAACAACGTTGACGGGTATTACGACATCTCCGCCGATATCCGCAGAGTAAAATCCCTACTCAAACGGGGAGGTGAACGATAGAAAAAATACCACTATTGAATGTTAAACGGTAACTCTGAAAATACAGATAAATATAAACGGATACACGACTGACCCCAATATAAAAATCTCTTGAGTACTTCATCTGCCATCACCAGAGTACCGTAGCGAAATTCTAAGCAGAGTAAATAATGATCACCCTTGTAAAATATAAAGAAAAGATATATATCGGCAAGCGGACCAAGACTGTCAAGTAGGCGTTTTGCCCTTGCTGCTAAAGTACAGGCGCCCAAAATTATGGGCTATTCGGTCGTACCATTTGTCACTCGCCATACTAGGACATACCCAATACGTTATTATTATCTGTTCAGATTGACGGAACATGAAGAACAATTGTTAGTAGTTTTAACAATGTCTGTAAAACTTGTTGCGTAGCCAATTCTCATCAGTCCTTGTCATCGAACTTTAGTTTATAGCGTTCAGAGAGATCTAAGACTTTAGTGCTCCGGTGCAAGACGGTCCTTTTTTGTCATTAAGAGACTTTACTCCCTGATTTTCGTTTTTCTTAATTATGGTGTGCAAACTAATAAATCTTTTCGAACGCTCCTAGAATTTTAATAACTACTTTAATAGATCTTTGAGTAGATCATTATCTGAGTGTTAATACCTAATTAGCAGTGGCGTAGCTAGATTCAAGGAGCAATTCTTTAAAGAAAAATAACACTAAAGGTTTAGCTGCTTATAACTGGGGGCGCCAATTGATAACTTTGAACGGAGTTTCTTAAAGAATAAATAAATCCTCTTTTGCACTGGAACTCTAAAAACCTAGACCGTTTCTAATACTGTAAACTTTAAATCAATGACCGGTTGTAAGATTCTTTTACAATAATGAGGACCCCCTAATATATTGGAATTTTAAGTAAAGTTTAACATTGACCGCTCTGTTGCATCACTAAGTATCGGCGCGCTAGCACTGGCAGTCGTGGACCTATTTCAAGCTTTTATTACTAAGTAAAGGCTTTCAGTCCGGCAAAACGTAAAACGTTCACTTGGGCACAATGGGGCGATGACTGGCAGCAATGGCGCGCCACCACTTAGTAGCGTAACAGATTGGCCTGGGTGTCAGCACTTTAAAATTTTATAGCCAATTCCAAAATTGATAACTATGCGGGAAAGATTATTCACAAAAAAGAAACCTTTCCTAGCGTGAAATTTTTAAAGGGTTAAACCGAATTTCAAAATCTATTAGCCATTTTACAAAAAAGAACCCTTTCATACATCGTTACTCAATTTCTTAGGCGTTAATTTGGGAACTTCTCAAAAGTTGGGAATATTATTTCGAGCCAGAAAGCTTTACACTCCACAAAAACTGTTAATTCTTTATAAAGCTCAAATTTGACCAACTATGGAGTACTTCTCTCATGTTTGGGGCTCCACTCCCAAACATATATTGCATTTGTTGGATTCTATTCAGAGAAGAGCTATTCGTCTGATTGGAGACCCGGAACTGACCGGCGGCCTTGATTCGCTGGAACATCGAAGAACGGTTGGCGACTTGAGCCTATTCTGCAAGTATTTTCATGGAAAGTGTTCGAAGGATGTAGCCCGCTTTATTCCTCCCAGAGCGGTGCGTGTTAGAAATACACGTCGCGCTAATACTGCACATCCGTATGAGGTTTAGATGGTTACTCCTCGTACAACGCTTTTCAAGCAGTCTTTTATATAGAGAACATCATTCCTTTGTAATAATTTGCCCAGGACTGTGTTTCCTACCGAGTACAATTTACAGCGATTCAAGAATAACGTGAATCGCTTTTTTTCCGCACCCGTGTCGCTTCTGTAGAGCTTTAGGGACTTCCTTGCAGCACGTGTGCTAGACCCATAAAAAAAATGAAACTAAAAAACTTCCTGCAATAAAAAAATTCGTTTTTATTAGGAAAGGGGAGGCATATGGCCTTTCTTTTACTTTTTAGTAATATTATTAAAAATAACCTTGTTAATGCTACTAATTATAAAAAAAAAACTATTAACGAATATTTTACCAAACAATTAAATGAAAAATTGATAAATGAAGTAGCAAAACAACATTTATATCGCTGTTGGTTAGTTGTTTCTAAAGTAAAAAATCATAGTATTGCTTTACCAAGGGGAGTTTACCATATAAAATACAAACCATTCAAATTTTTAAAATTTCTTTTTAATAAACCAAATTAGGAATGTTCAAGGTTTCAACTGGGTGACCGGTAGATTAATAGACTAGTTTTTATTAAAAGTTCAGTTATAAAATACATTAGTGATATATTGAACAAATATAAGTGAAATACCCATAATTTTGTTTCGCATAAACTCAAAATCAATGACTGCTGGTACGATTTTTTTGCATTAATGAGGACCCCTTAGTATAAAGGAACTTTAAGTAAAGGTTCACCTTGACCGCTCTGTTGCATCACTAAGTATCGGCGTGTTATCACTTGCAGTCGTCGACTTATTTCAAGCGTTCATTGCTAAGTAAAAGCTTTGAGACTGGCAAAATGTAAAACGTTCACTTGGGTACAATGGGGCGACGAAAGGCAGCGATGGCGCTCCACCACTTAGCAGCGTAACAGATTAGCCTGGGTGTCAGCACTTTAAAATTTACAGCCAATTTCAAAATTGGTAACCGTGTGTGAAAGATTATTCAGAAAAAGGAAACCTTTCCTACGGTGAAACTTTAAACGGTTAAACCCAATTTCAAAATTTATTAGCCGGGAGTTGATACATTTTACAATAAAGAACCCTTTGATACAATGGAACTTTAAAAATTGTTTACAATTTAAAAAAGTTCGTTTCTAGTAGGAAAGGGGACGCATATGGCCTTCCTTTTACTTATTAGTTATATTATTGAAAATAACCTTGTTAATGCTACTAATTATAAAATACCATCGGATATTTTACCAAACAATTAAATGGAAAACTGATAAATGAAGTACTAAAACAACATTTATATTGCTATTGGTTAGTTGTTTCTAAAGTGAATACCTGGCCAAGTGCAAGTCGCACTTGCGAAATTAGTGTTCGGTAGGTTGATTGCTTTTAAGGGGCTACATACACCTGGAATTTTCAAAAATTCGATTTTTTTTTTTACGGATTCTTATTCTCTATACTTCTAAGAATTAATTCAAAAAAAAAAATTAAGAAAATTCCATTCCATTAGAAAGTTATAGCATTAAATGTGACCTGGCATCGGATTGGGACCGCTACCTGTCTCAATGCACTCTCTGCAAAATTACTCAGTCAATTTTTATTTTTTTTTAACTTTTTTTTTAAATTTTAATAATATTCTATAAAATGTCGAGAAGTGTTTTTTTTTTTTAATTTTTCTAATAGATAATTTTTTATAAATAATTAAACATACATTTTTTGGTCGAAAATGCGTGCTAAAGTTTGAAACACCGAAATTTTTTAAATTTTTGATAACTACAATATTTTATAAGATTCATTTTAATTTTTGCAGATTGGATTATCTTTTGTGAAATTATCCTGCAGACAAGAAGGCACCATAGTTTTCATCAGTGGTCGATTTAACCCGATAAAAAAATAATGTTAACATTTAAAACATATTAAAACAAAAATTCTGTAAAGAAAAAAAAACACTAAAGGTTTAGCTGCTTATAACGGGGGGCGCCAATTGATAACTGAAAGTGGAGTTTCTTAAAGAACAAATAAAACCTCTTTTGCACTGGAACTCTAGAAACCTAATACTGTAAACTTAAAATCAATAACCGGGGGTAAGATTTTTTTTACAATAATGAGAACCCCTTAATATATTGGAATTTAAGTATCGGCGCGCTATCACTGGCAGTCGTCGACCTATTTCAAGCTTTTATTACTAAGTAAAAGCTTTCAGCAAAACGTAGAACGTTCACTTGGGCACAACGGGGCGACGACTAGCAGCAATGGCGCTCCATCACTTAGTAGTGTAACAGATTGGCCTGGGTATCAGCACTTTAAAATATACAGACCATTCCAAAATTGATAACTGTGTGAGAAAGATTATTCACAAAAAAGAAATCTTTCCTACGGTGAAACTTTAAAGGGTTAAACCCAATTTCAAAATTTATTAGCCGGGAGTTGAGACATTTTACAAAAAAGAACCCTTTGATACAATGGAACTTTAAAAATTTTTTGCAATTTAAAAAAGTTCGTTTCTAGTAGGAAAGGGGACGCATATGGCCTTCCTTTTACTTATTAGTTATATTATTAAAAAAATAACCTAGTTAATGCTACTAATTAAAAAACTATTGGATATTTTACCAAACAATTAAATGGAAAACTGCTAAATGAAGTACTAAAACAACATTTATTTTGCTATTGGTTAGTTGTTTCTAAAGTGACTACCTGGCCAAGTGCAAGTCGGACTTGCGAAATTAGTGTTCGGTACGCTGATTACTTTTAAGGGGCTACATACACCTGGAATTTTCAAAAATTCGATTTTTTTTACCGATTTTTTATTCTCTATACTTCTAAGAATTAATTCAAAAAAAAAAATTAAGAAAATTCTATTCCATTAGAAAGTTATAGCATTAAATGTGACCTGGCATGGGATTAGGACCGCTACCTGTCCCAATGCACTATCTGCAATATTACTCAGTCAATTTTTAATATTTTTTAACTTTTTTTTTTTAAATCTTAGTGATTTTCTACAAAATATCGAGAAGTTTTTTTTAATTTTTCTAATAGATAATTTTTTATAAATAATTAAACATAAATTTTTTGGTCGAAAATTGCGTGCTAAAGTTTAAAAAACACCGAAATGTTTTTAATTTTTGAAAACTAAATTATTTTATAAGATTAATTTTTATTTTTGCAGATTGGATTATTTTTTGTGAAATTATCCTGCAGACAAAGAGGCACCATAGTTTTCATCAGTGGTCCATTTAACCCGATAAAAAATAATGTTAACATTTAAAACATATTAAAACAAAAATTCTTATAACTAAAGTACTATAAAAATGTATAATCGCTATTCTTTTGTATTATTCACTTAATAACCTTTACAAAATATTTTTTTAAATATACATACTTTTTGTAGCGCACAGGTGTATGTAACCCTGTGGACAAAATTCTAGAATTTTTTCAAAATTTTTTGAACAAGACTTTTCGAGATAAGGGGGAGGACAGCAATTTTTCGCAATTTTTTAAAAATAATACAAAGATAAGTGTGCAAAAGCATTACATTATATATATTTTTTGAACTCGTGTTTTTATAAGCTTTGACACTCTACTCGATGACCTGGCAAAAAAATTTTTTTTACACTTTCGATCTTACTCCTCAAAACTAACTCCTTAAGTCAAAATTTAGCTTGCAAAACTGCACGGGCCTGCTGAGACCATCAATTCCTATATTAATAAATTTTCTAATTTCAACTGTGTCAAATAGTTTCGGAGAAAATCGGGTGTGACAGACGGATAGACAGACGCCGAAGTGATCTTATACGTGTTCCGTATGGCACACTAAAAATCCTAGTAGTTCTTTACCTAGGGGAGTTTACCATAAAAAAACTAATAAGGAACCATTCAAATTTTTTAAAATTTTTTTTTAACAAACCATATTAGGAATGTTCAAGGTTTCAACTGGATGACTGGTAGATTAACAGACTGGTTTTTATTAAAAGTTCAGTTATAAAAGAAATTAGTGACATATTGAACAAATGTAAGTGAAATACCCATAATTTTGTTTCGCGGTTTGTTTAAAAACATTAATTATTTTTTAATATATTTTATATGTTAATAACAGTCATCAAGGGAATCTAAAAATTAATATTAATGAAGCTTCACAAAAAAAAAAAGAAAAAACCGGGCAAGTGAAAGTCGGACTTGCGCAATCAGTGTTCTGTACGTTGATTGCTTTTTAAAATAAAAATTTTTGTCACGGACGTATAGAATGATCAATGGCTTCACAAAAGACACCTCAAATGAATTTCCAACAAAGGTTTTTTTTCCTTTGGAAAACTGATGACCTTAAAATTTTTGTTTTTTTTATATACCAGAAAAATTATTAAAGGTAATGCACTCGTGATAATTTTCGTTCCATCTACACCCTGTGGAGAATATTCCAGAACATTTTGAAAATTTTTTGATCAGAATTTTACTGAAGGGGGCAGCGATTTTTCACAATTTTTTAAAGATATAAAGAAAAGTGTGCGCAAGTAGTACTTTATATATATTTTTAAACTCATGTCTTTACAAGCTTTCATTTGACACTCGATGACCTGGTAAAAAAAAATAAATTTCAGATGTGATTTCACCCCCCTTAAGTCAAAATTTAATTTTCAAAACTACACGGCTCTGACGAGACCATCAATTCCTATATTAGTGCCAAATTTCAACTTTCTATGTCAAATAGTTTCGAAGAAAATCGGGTGTGACAGACGGACAAACGAAGTAATCTTATACGTGTTCCGTACGTAACACTAATAATAATTGTTTTATTTTTAAGATATATAATAAATTAATATATGAACAAATAGGAAAAGGATATAAGAAATCACGACACTTCCGACCAAATTCTGTCAAATTATAATTATATAATTTAAGTTTCATCCTTGGTATTTTTAGTTTCCTGAAGTTTCTCAATTATAGTTAATGACTCTCAAATCAGATTGAATTCCTTTTTCAGTAAAAAATAAATAAAATAAAGTAATAATTTTTTCTACAGTACAGCAGTTACATTGCTTTTACTACACCTATTGATTTTTAAAAACGGTTTTGCTGGTAACCAAAAAATCCTACGATTCTTAGAGCCAAGCCGGTTTTTTTTCTTCTTAAAGTGCCTATTCGGTTCGAATGTTGGCAATCATTCCGGCTATTATTCCTTTATCCACTGCAGTTCTGAAAAGACTCGTAGTATTTATTGGGAACCAATTTCGCAGATTATTTAGCCAAGAAATACGTCTGCGCCCTGGTCCCCTTTTTCCAAATATCTTTCCTTGGAGTATTTGCTGTAGTAATCCATATCTGTGAGGATTTCTCAGTATGTGTCCTAAATACTCCAATTTTCATCCTTTAACAGTTTCCATAATTTCCAGTTCTTTGTTCATGCGACGTAAGACATCCTCGTTGGTAATATGGTCAGTATAAGAAATATATAGCCATAATTCAAATGCCTCATGTTTCTTAGAAGTGGCTTCAGTCCGCGTCCAAGATTCCACACCATAAAGAAGGACACCGAAGACATAACATCTTAGGAGTCTCATTTTCGTGCTCAATTTTATTGCTGAGCTTTTGAAAAGGGATGTCATTTTGAGGAACACTGCTCTAGCATTTTCGATACGGCAATGAATTTCCTGAGAATGATCCTAGTGTTCGTTTATCATGGTACCTAGATATCAATATTGTGGAGTTTTTTGTATTTGTTGATTGTTAACCATCAACAAGGTAGCAGGAACCGGAGACTTGCTGATTACCACATACTTTGTTTTGCTGATATTAAGTTCGAGGCCGTATCGATTACTGGCTTCGTTTATTTTTGTCATAAGATTTTGTAGACCCTTTATGTTATCAGCCATAACCGCCGTATCGTCAGCATAACGAATGTTATTTATTCGCTCCTCATTAAGCAGTGTTCCTTCATCAGCCTCTTCTAGTGCCATTCTGAAGATTTGCTCAGAGTATATATTAAACAATAGTGGAGACAAAACACAACCCTGTGTTACTCCACGCTCAATCGATATTGCTTCTGAGCGCTTCCATTCTACATGCAATCTGGTTCCAGTAGAGGTCCGCAGATCCGCTCAAGGTCTCTCAGAATTTCGACCATTTTGTGATGTTGGACTCTATCAAAGACCTTTTGGTAGTCGATCAAGCACACCGGTTTATTTATTATTAACTAACATGTGCCTACCGCTACTCCCTTGGGAACTATATAATTTGTGTCATTAAGGTAATGAAGAGCATAAATATTCCCAAAAAGTCCTTTTACCTTTTATTAGCCCAAACTAATGTCCCCGAGCTTCACCAAATACGTAATTACTACGAAACATTAACGATATTCTGTTGAATATATTTGAATATAGCCTATGTTCTTCATGATTATTCATGTTCTTTTCAAAAGAAAATCCGTTAGTGTTTTTTAAGTTAACCTGAAGCTAACCATAAAAATGTCGTCATACAAAAACTGCTTGGTTATCACATTACTGTCGCTGTTCTTAGCATTTTGATGAAATTTTGTACGAGTTCGTAGCATTTTGCAGTTTTCACGATTTATTTTCTTTTGGAAAATGAGGGAATCTAATTTTAAGTATCGCACAGTGACGAAGTTTCTGACTAAGAGGGAAAATGGGTGATTCATGAAAGAATGTCCCAAGTGTCCGGCAATGACGGGCCATCTTATAAGTATTATTTTGGTCTAAGTAGGGTGACCCCAAATCAGGAGGATCGGTTGAGGTAGGGCTAAAGAAACCATCAGGCTTACTAGGGATTTACTGCTGTGAGATTGACGAATGAAGATCCCAGTGCCTTCTAAAGAAGCTGGAATATCTGAAACTAGCCTTTTCAAAATTATCCACGAAGATTTGGAGATGGAAAATTTTCTGCAGGCAGGATTCGACGCAATGGATTCAAGTGCTTGCCACGTCCAAAAAAGGCTACAATTCAGTCGTCTTCTGGAAAGTTGATGAAGACTGCTTTTTTTTAAAACTGAGAAGGAATTTTGCTTATTAAATATATGCAAAAAAGGCCTCCAATTAATAGAGAGGTTAACCAATGAAAGTTATTAGAGAAAAACGTTTTAATTCATGCAAATCTACAACCTTGTCGTTGCACAATAGCTGCATGATCCCCAAGGCTTGTAAAGGGCGATCATTTTTAAACGCCCGGCCCCGATTTATGGAAAATTGTTGGATATTTATTTTTTTTAAATGTAGAATGATATAGTGCATATCAAGGAATTTACTGACGTATTTGACATTTGGTAGTGAAAACGACGCTGGGCGCCGTGACGCCAAACAACTTTTTTTTTTCCATCGACATACCTTTTGTAAAACGGCATTTGAAGGCTCTAATTTTTTTCAACATTTTTTCCTTAAACTGTTTTTTCTAATTTGTTTTACAAAAAAGTTATGCGGGAAAAACCCTCTAAAATATTATTTTTTGATTACTGTGCTTGCCATGGTTCGTATGCCACGTTTGGCGGTTTTCAAACAATTTATCTAGTAGGCTGCTGTCATACTTTATTCTTGTTTGCCCATCTATTCAATTCAATAGAGGTAAAGCAAGTAAACAGTATATTAATAGCTTCTGGTTGAAGTGGT
The DNA here is from genome assembly GCA_019049505.1 of Pachyrhynchus sulphureomaculatus. NCBI lineage: Eukaryota > Metazoa > Arthropoda > Insecta > Coleoptera > Curculionidae > Pachyrhynchus > Pachyrhynchus sulphureomaculatus. The sequence continues at coordinate 51,115,975 of CM032453.1, forward strand.
TTCCCGCGCTGAAAAAGTAGATATGATTCTTATTTATGGAAAAGCTGGAAGAAATTCTCGGGAAGCCGTTAGACTGTATCGAGAATGTTACCCCGACAGGTATATCCCGGATCACCCTATGTTTTGACGATTAGAACGAAATATAAGGAGCAATATGGATGCGTTTTCTGGACAGAAAGGTATTTTTAAACGAAAAACTATAAAATGCATAATCTTCAGTTATTAACACAATTTGATTCGGAACGACCACTGAGTTTTGTAAATATATATAATGAAGAACATTATTTTCTGAATCATATATTATGGATAGATGAAAGTTATTTTGTCAGCAACAGTAATCCTAACAGAGAAAATTATAATTACTAGGCTGACGAGAGTCCATACAACGTTAAGGCCATTATGGCGTTAATGTGTGGTGTGGGATAATTGGGCGACATGTGGTTGGACCATAATTTTTGAGGGAACATTAACTGGAAATAGATACCTTAATTTCTTGGTTAATACTCTACCAGTTTTATTAGAAAATGTTCCCCTTATTTTAAGAAGGCATTTGTGGTATCAACACCACGGAGCACCACCTCATACAACTGCTGCTGTTAGAGAGTATTTGAATGTATGGTTTCACCGAAGATGAATAGGGGTTCGCAGCTCAGTTATCATATTGGCACTTAAATCACCAGACCTCACTCCGTTAGATTTTTTTTTCTTGAAGAGGACTCTTAAAAATATTGTGTATAAAACTGCGACAAATGATAAAAGCAAAAACGTCAGATGCATGCAATAGTATATCTGGACCAATTATTTACAAAGTCACTTATTAAGCGTTAATTAAATGAATGGAATAATGCATGATAAAAGAAGAGAAGAGATATAGAAAATTTCTTTTGTTTTTTTTTTTTAATTTTTTAAGTTTGACGCATTTAATTTTATAAATAAGTAATACGTCATGTAATGTTAAAAGTTATATAGTTTTTTTTTGTGGTTTTAATAAAAACAATGTATTATTTTATTACAGGAAAAACCTCAGCGGCATATTAACTAATATTATTATCATTACTGTCACATTAAAGTACGACAGCCGCCTACTAGATAAATTGTTTAAAAACCGCCAATAGTGGCATATGATCCATGGCAACAACGATGAAAAAAATAATATTTTAGAGGGTTTTTGCCGCATAACTTTTTCGCAAAACAAATCAGAAAAAACAGTTTAAGGAAACAAAGTTGAAAAAAATTAGGGCTTTCCAATGCGTTGTTTTCACTACCAAATATCAAATACGTCAGGATACCCCTTGACATATCATTCTACATTTAAAGTAAAAAATAAATATCCAAAAATTTTCCATAAATCGGGGCCGGGCATCTAAAAATGATCACCCTGTACAGTTCAAGCCGTAACGGACAACTTTGGGCTCACCGAGTTACAACATCCACTTTATAACCCTTATTTGGCGCCCTTCTATTTATTTTTATTCAGACATCTAAAGAAAGACCTCAGGAGTTGATAATTTTCTTCAAATAATGTATTGAAAGCTGTTATTGTGTTATTTTTTAAGGCCCAATCGAATTTTTTTTTTGATTAAGAGTGAAACACTTTGAAAAAGCCTAGACTAAAATATTTTTTGCGAGTGCTTTTCCTAGATAGATAAATTAAAAAAACAGCTTCATAATATAAATTAATAAAAATATACAAATAAGAAAGGTCCTTGAACGATAAAACAACTGTTTACTGATTTAAACATATACTAATTGTCTAATAATATGTAGAATATTATAATATAATATCATATAAAACAATATAATCATAAAAATTAAGACTGGAATTTTAGGTATTTTTTGGACAATGCTTTTTAATATCGACATGTTCTTTTTCTCTAGATTGCCTTGTGTGATTATCATGCGTTAATTACTGTACATATAATATAAAATTATAGTTTGTCTCAAGGTTATTTTTAATTTACTGGAAACCAAAGTGCATTTGAGTGTACTCAGGTTGCGATTACAACTAATACGATAGATATTTTTTTAGTTATTACCATAATTAAATAACTAGAATGTATGGCCAGTCAATGTGTTTTGAAAGCGACACCTATGGAGCATCACTTGAACCAAAAATTGAACACCATTTTGAAGCTTCGTCTGTCATATGAACACACCATAAATTTCAATTCGATCTGTCAAGTCATTTATTATTTATCAGCTGGTTAAAGTCGACGTGTTTATGTATTTTAAAAAATGGATAAAATCGAAAATCGTGCAGTGATAAAATTCTTTGCTTTGGAAGGTGTATCGGCAACTGAAATCCATATAAAGTTAATGAAAGTGTTAAAGGAGTCTGATCCTTCATTTCCAACTATTCATGGATGGCAGTTTTTGGACGTTCGGAACGTCCAAAAACTGCAACAACCAAAGAAACTGTTGTCCAAGTACAAGATATAACAATGAAAGACCGTCGATTCACCGTGGCTGATTTAGCTGAGGCTACAGGCATCTTAAATGAATCAATACATGAGATCTTAACTGATGTTTTGGGTATGAGAAAGCTATTTACGAGATAGGTGCCGCATTTGCTAACATCGGAACAAAAACGCACTCGAGAGAAATTTTCTAAACAATATTTAACTCGTTTCACAAAGAATAAAACTGATTTTGTGCGCCAATTTATAACTATGGATGAAACTTGGGGTTACCTGAACTGCGCATACACTGATCCTGAACTGCACATACACTACACAGTGGACTGAGCCCGGTTCTTTAGCTCCTAAGCAGCCGATGTTAGCAAAACGAATTTTGTTAATTAATTACCTTCAAACCGGTAAAACACTCACAGAAGAGTATTATTGTAACCTTCTGGACCAGGTGGAAAATTCATGATAAAAGACCCGCTTTCCAGAAAAAAAAACATCTTTTATCATGACAATGAACCCGCTCACAGATGTGCCTTGGCAAAACTGGTCGGATTAAAATACAAATTTTTTGAACATATCTGGCTTCCGTCTGTTCCCAAACCTCAAAAGATTTATATCTGGGAAGCGTTTTTCAACAAATGATGAGGTGATAGCATCCTTAGATGGGTATTTTCAAAGTCTTCCGGAAAACCACTTCAGATATGGGGTAAATGAATTGGAAAATCACTGGAAAAAATGTCTCACTGGTTTCACTTCTGCTTTCAAAAGTTATGGACTGACCTATAGATATAATGATAAAAAAATACAATTTTAATTATTTGTAGGGTTTTTTAAATGGAAAGTTTGGTTAAGTGTTTAGGAACAAGTTGTTAATTAAAATAAGTCATCAAACTAAAATTTTTAAATTTAATTAACGTTACAATATACAGCTGTAAAATTATTATAAAATATCTTTTTACAAATGGGCTGTTAAAATATTGCACCTACAAATAGTTAGTTTTACTTTATTGATAACAGCTAAAATTTTTTCTACGATCATTGAAGTTAAAAACATTTATTGATGTCAGGTTTGAATTAAATGTCCATAACTATGTAAAAAGGGCTTTTGCTGGTGTTCCAGCGTCAATGAGAAGACTAACATTAGCTAATCAGATGTTATTTTCCTAAAAATATGTGCTATTTGTATTAATTTATCCTTGAATTCACTTTTCGAGTTTAAGTATAACAGTGAATATGTAATGCCGAAGGTATATTAGCATTTTTAAATGTTTTTAGGTATTAACTATCGTATATATATATATATATATATATATATATATATATATATATATATATATATATATATATATATATATTGTAAACAACATCCTATATAGCGAAAAAATAAATTCCCATGATATATTTCTCTCTCTGTTAAGTGTATGGCAGTTCATTTCATCCGATGCAATTCATGAAACAAAAAAAAATTTAGATAACACAGGCCAACAAAAAAATTTGTAAAAACTTTTTAAACCAATACATCTAAGTGTTATGTATTTTTGGGTGCTGAAACCATATCTGGTATCAGTTTTTTTTTATCACCCACAGTTCCCTCCCAATATGACATCCATTAAATTTGAAAATAGGGAAAATTTGAAACCTCCTCCTGCTTGAAAAACTGAGCAAACTGTTGATCTCTTGTTTTATAATGGTAAATAGATGTTCCAGATTCCAATAAATGTTTTTCTTTCAGCCTAGAACCAAGCAAATCTCTTACTAAATCATTTAATTCAGCTTGTGTAAACAACTGTGGTTTTAAATTTTCTAGAGGACATTGAAACTCATCATCATCCGGTCGACTTTCATTAAATTCGGGATTGGACTGTAAAACGTCATCTGAGGTGGCGCAGGGAGAGGAAGTCCCGGTCCATGTCCTCCCGGCCGATTAACTGAAGTAAAGTTAGGATAGACAATTACTTTCTTATTTTTGAAGTTTTATCCAGCAACATCAACGCTGCAAAAATAACAGTCATTTTAATAATTTTCTTGCTCTCTCCATACCATAGGTACTGCAAATGTAAAAGATTTCTTTTCTTTCTTATACCATTTCCTAAAACCCTCGACACAAACATAACATACTTTGTGAGGACCTCAACATTTTTCTTGATTACCGATTTCTACACCAAAATATGCAAAGTATACTTTTTTTACAAAGTCAATAATGTTTCTTTGATGTTTTTTAACTACAAACTCACCACATATAAAACAAAAAGTGTTGGGAGAGTTTTTACAACCACGATTAGCTATACTTTGAGTGTGAATTAAAGCACATGGGTTAAACACTACAATGCGAGGTTATATTAACTGGAAGAAAACAAACAGCTGTGATATTTATCAGAACTGCCAACCTAATAACATTTGATTTTACTGCCAACCTTATAAAATTCTGATTTTATTGCCAGCCTAATAACATTCGAATGATAAAAAATAAACTTTTCACATTTTGAATATTAAAATGTGAAAAATTGGTTGACGATACGACTTTTTTATTATTATTTTCGGACTCAGCACACCAAAAAACATAGGAATCAGGTAAAAATATTAAAAAAGTTTTTTCATCGTTGGCCAGTGTAGTTAACTCTACGATATCGATTAAAGTGGTCGTTAAAAGAACCATACATTACCAATTTGGCTCCACTTTATGAATTATTAAAAGGAAAACTCCGTTATGTCTTTTTATTATTTCTTTTTTAAATTTTATTTAACCCACAAATATGTTTCGATCACATGTATATAATATCTATGTCCTATCTAATTAACCAGGGATGAGCTGATCACCGTCAAATTATATGTTAAAAGTGTCAATAACGGTAAAAGTAAAAAAAATAAATCAATCAATGATTATGAAAAATTAAAATTATATTACAAACATTGTTTTTTAGTTGAAGACACTGGTTCCCAAACTTTTTCGATTCTCATCGTCGTGTTAGTTTTAAGTTTTCCCGTGTTTGCAGCATAGTGAATATCTTTTTTTCTCAAAGGGTTAGATAAAAATAAACACACACGTATTTAAGATGTAATAGTTCGCAGGATTTCCCAGTGCGCACCCTTTGGATACGACTGGTTTAAAGTATTCTAATTTCTTATATAAGTCGTAGCTACAGGTATCAGGCTCTAACGATCCTAACTTTCTTCAAATTCCATATCAGAGTTCGTACTCGACGCAGAAATCTGGAAATGACGAAGAATTTTAAATTAGTCAAAAAAGGCTGGAATATTTTGAAACCTTAAAAAGTCGGGAAGGGAAATCTACATATCAGGAAGATGGCCGCCAGTAACTTCGCTCGAAAAAGAGATTAGCCAAATTAGATTGTTCTTTTGGACTATTATTTGCTATATATACACTCATTCCAAACAAAAACCGAACTTTACGGTATTGCGTCACTTGTCGAAAACGGCAACCTTAATCACTTTTGTGTCAACTGTTTCAAGACATTCGTTTTGTCAGCAACCGTTCTGCTGAATTCTTATTTTGTACTTATGTATACAAGTGATTTCAAAGTCGTTGTAAGTCGAAGTCAACCGTCAAAAAGTGCAAAATTTCACCAAAGGAACTCGTCGCAATCGTCTGTAGTAACATTAAATAAAGATGAATTGAAGATCACCTGCGCACAACTATCACATATATATATATATATATATATATATATATATATATATATATATATATATATATATATACACTCCTGGACAAAATTAACGCAACAATATATTAAATCATACAAATCTCTATAATGAATTAATTTTAATAATTTTTTATGAACATTGGTTATACTAAAAGTTAGAAAATACTTATTCGGATACTTTGAAAGTGAATTAGCTACCAAGATTCGAATTAAAATTATTCTTAAGACCTAATAACAAAATCGTTGAAATAATGAAAAAAATAAACTGGGACACTAGTAGCAAAATTAATGATGTAACTGGGACACTAGTAGCGTGTGTTGTCTCCTCTACTTCGGATGACAGCGTTTATGCGCCTAGGCATGCTTCTAATTAAATTTTGGATAAAATCTTGAGGAATTTGCTCCCATTCTGTGATAACTGCATTTTCAAGTTCCCTCAGGTTTCTAGGTGCAGGTATATGACGTTTCACATTTTTCTTAAGGTGATCCCATACATGTTCTATCGGATTCAGATCCGGGCTTTTTGGTGGCCATTGCATAGTCAGTATATCAACCTGATTAAGATAATCGAGTACCTCCCTAGCCACGTGAGGTCGAGCGTTGTCTTGCATAAACAGGAAATTGGGCCCCACAAAATGACCGAAAAGCATCACATGTTCTATTACAATATTCTCAAGATAGTAGTCAGCATTCATGGATCTCGTACGGACAGGAACTAACTCTGTGCGAGCATCAAAGCAGAAGCCACCCCAGAACATAACAGAGCCACCGCCGAATGGAATCCTTGCAGAGATATTGCAAGGAGCAAACCTATCTCCTGGTCTTCGCCATACTCGCTCACGACCATCTGGATGTTTTAGACTAACCCTAGTTTCATCTGTGAAGAAAACTTGTTTCCAATCATCCACAGACCAGTTTTCGTGATTTCGAGCAAAACGTAACCTGGCAACTCTGTTCTCTCTAGTAAGCAAGGGCGCAGTGGCTGGTCTCCTACTGTTTATTCCAGCTTCATTTAACCGTCTTCTAACTGTTTTAGAAGAAATTGTGACATTGCGAACAGCTTCGAGTTCGTTTCTTATTATAGAACTAGTGACAGTCCTGTTTCTTAAAGCATATTGTCTTATAAAACGTTCATCTAGGTCGCTAGTACATCGTTTTCGCCCTTGCCCTAGCCTTCTAGAATAAGTTCCTACTTCATTTAAACGTCTTACCATACGACTTATTGTGGAACGATGTTTGCCTGACAAATTGGCAACATAACTCTGACAATATCCCTCGTCCAATAAAACAGAGGCTCGCACTACCTCGTGTTCAGTTAAATTCCTTGTTCGATTCATTTTCCTAATTCTTCGGGGTCAAAAATAAAACAGTCTACCACAAAAACGTATTACTTTGAAAAAGGGAACAATTTATAAGCTTACTTTTAAAGAAAATCTATCGCATTATTACAGAAAATTGTTTATCTTCTAAAAAATTCTTTTAAAACTGTAAATCTAAACGAATTGTTTTGATTTCTGTCATGAACAACGAAACAAAATATGCATAGCCTACTATTCAAATACTCGATAAACTTTAAAACTGACATAAGAAAAAGATAAATTAATTTTCAGATTGTTGCGTTAATTTTGTCCAGGAGTTTATATATATATATATATATATATATATATATATATATATATATATATATATATATATATATATATATACATATATACTGAAACAAGTGAAAATTAATAATTCCATATTAGTACGTAAAGAGAGACAGGTGTGAGGACCTAAACAAAGGTTAATTTGCGAAATTAAATTACACATCAATTACGCACTACATTATTACTATCACTTATTGCTAAATAACGCTAATTGTTTGCTTAGATTTTTCCTTTAGATTAGCGCCTAAAGTGGCATTTAGCAGCATATTAGATTATGGAAATGACTTCATCAAATAGGATTTCTAAATTTCTTTATTGTTTATTGTTCTGTTTTAAACAATTTTCCAACCAAATATTAGTGAAAATATAAAAATGATTCTTTAATGATACAAAAGCGATAAATCTAGATAAATGTTATTTTGTTCATTCAATACATATATAATATCGACTATATCTTTTTGGCATATACGACATTTAATCATTTTAAAACCATGCATGGCTATGGAGTAGATACCACAAGGTTGTTATCATAATATATTTTCTCTGATAACTATATTCAAGCCTGTTTATAAACTGATTCTTTAAATTTTACTTTCTTATTGAAAAGGAATTTTTAAGTTACATTCTAAATATTCTGATATAATTATTTATTTTATTTTCTTTATTAATTGTTACATATTATATACATATATATATATATATATATATATATATATATATATATATATATATATATATATATAATCATCACTAACTTATTCCATCCATAGTCGGATGTAAGCCTCCCCAAATGGTCTCCACTGATCACTGTTCTTTGCTTCTTGCATCCAATCGTGTCCTGCTAATTTTTTTATGTGCTCCGTCCATCTTGTCTGTAGTCTACTTTTATCATCTTTTATATTCTCTAGGTCTCCATTCAACCATACGGCGTGCCCATCTGTTATCATTCATCCTTAGGATATACCCCACCCAACTCCACCCTAATATACATATTCGTTATATTACATCTGTTACTTTTGATCTGCTTCGTATCTCAGTGTTAGGAATACTCTAATATTTAGCATTCTTCTCTCCATGGCTCTTTGGGTTAGTTGGAGTTTATATATTACACTGTCCACGTTTCAGTGCTATATGTTAATATCGGCAGTAATATATTGATCGAACATTGGATTGTATATATATATATATATATATATATATATATATATATATATATATATATATATATATATATATATATATATATATATATATGTATCCTGCCTATGTGCTTTCTCTGTTGAGGTTGTCGCGCGGCAAATTCGTTCCTATTTTGTGCTATATGTGTCAGGATATTCCCATCGGTGTTTGTCCAGTCTTTTATGTTTCTTAGCCACGATTTCTTCTTTCTACCAATGCGTCGTTTTCCGTTTATTTTTCGCTCTAGTATGAGTTGGAGTTGTTTGTATTCTGTGTGAAGCATTATGTGTCCAAGGTAGGCTGTTTCTCTGATCCTAATTGTCTGGACTAGCCATTGTGGAGAATTCATTTGCTTAACATTTCTGCATTGGCCGTTCTGTTAGTCCAGCTGATTCTTAACATTCGTCGGTGTGTCGAAAGTCTGGAGCTTTTTTATATTCTTCTGTTTAACGGTCCTCGTTTCGTACCCGTAGAGTAGCACTTTAATGTTCGTAATCTTGTATGGATGGATAATTTCGGGTGACACAAGAACATGCTACATGCTCTTTATGTGGATGTCAGCCAGTCCTGTGGAAGTTTTCCTAATTCTGTTGAGTGATTTGGTTCATTTGTAAACTTCTGCTTCGCTAAGGTGTCTAAAGTGTTCGGCCAGTGTAGAGTTCCTCTTCCGTAGCTTTATTGCACTTCATTTCCTTTATGACACTTATGAATTCTGTTGTTAGGGTAGTAAGGTTGCTGCCTTCTTCAATCTGATGACTGTCTTCTGGTCTATTATCTCCAAATAAATCTGAAAAATACGAGGCTGGTTTGAAAAGTCCGTGCAAAGTCCGAGAGATGGCACCACCGGCGCGTATCGAGGTCATGTTTAGTTAGTAGCATCTCTTGAATGAACGCACACCAAGTTTCAGCCATATTGGTCTATTTCTTTGTGTTTGGCATTCGTGTGAATCAAGGAAGTCGAGTGATTTTCAAGAAATGGACGAAAAAGAATTTCGTGTGGTGAATAAACATTACTTTATGAAAGGCAAAACGCCTCAGGAGACTAAAGAGAAGCTTGATAAACATTATGGTGACTCTGCACCTTCGATTAGAACAGTTTATAAGTGGTTTCAAAATTTTCGGACTGGCCATATGGGCACAAGTGACGCTGAACGTTCTGGACGGCCTGTGGAGGTTACGACTCCAGAAATCATTAATCAAATCCATGATATGGTGATGGATGACAGAAGAGTTAAGGTGCGTGAGATTGCTAGTGCTGTGGCATCTCGACTGAACGGGTACATAATATTTTGCATAAACATTTGGACATGAGAAAGCTATCCGCAAGATGGGTGCCGCGATTGCTCACGCTTGATCAAAAACGGAATCGTGTGAAGTGTTGCAAGGATGGTTTGCAACTGTTCCAGAAGAATCCGGAGGACTTTAAGCGTCGTTTCGTCACTGTGGATGAAACATGGATACATTACTATACTCCTCAGACCAAACAACAATCTAAACAATGGGTTACCGAGGGGGAATCTGCACCGGAAAGGTTATGGCCACTGTCTTTTGGGATTCGCAAGGGATAATCCTCATCGACTATCTGGAAAAGGGTAAAACTATTACAGGTGAATATTATTCATCGTTATTGGACCGTTTGAAAACCGAGCTGCAAGAAAAACGCCCGCGATTGGCCCACAAGAAAGTCCTTTTCCATCACGACAACGCACCAGCACACACCTCAGCAGTTGTGGTCGCAAAATTAATTGAAATAGGATTCCAACTCGTTTCACATCCCCCCTATTCTCCAGACTTGGCTCCCTCAGACTACTATTTGTTCCCCAATTTGAAGAAATGGCTGGCGGGACAAAGATTTTTATTCAAACGAGGAGGTGATTCCAGACACTAATGGATATTTTGCAGACTTGGACAAATCCTATTATTCGGAAGGGATCAACAAACTAGAATATCGTTGGACGAAGTGTATAAGCCTAAAAAGAGACTATGTCGAAAAATAAAAAAGGTTTACCCCAAACACATAAGTAGTTTTTATTTTTGCACGGACTATTCAAACCAGCCTCGTATATATTTATATATATATATATATATATATATATATATATATATATATATATATATATATATATATATATATACAAATTTAAAATATGCTTTGTTTGACTGTCCAGTTTATTGAATTTTAACTAATAAAGAAAAATCCTAGATACAAGAAAGAGTAGACACAGTATATCATTCATAATATCGTTTCCCGTGAAATCAATGATTCATTAGAAACTTCAGTGAGTGCGGTAAGGACCAGTAGAAAATACTGGACAGAATTCCAATCCTGTTTTATGTAAAAAAGTGATCATTCTTCGTTACCGTGCAACGCCGTATAATCATGAATGTTCATACGTGGTCTGGTAGTAAAACGTTGAAGTTTCGTTAATTTTAATAGCCGGAAAATATTCAGCTGTTTCTTATAAATTTAACTTTATTTGCATTCTTCTCTCTTAGCTAAAGTTATATACTTCAGTAGATTGAACTATTAATAACATTAAGAAAACCAGTACATTTATTAAATTTTGGACGTATGACAATACTATATATTTGACCGATCCGTTCGAATTCAGTCCAATCAGCCAATTTTCAGGCCAGCTTAGAAGTGTGATCAGGTTTTAATGTAAATATGCGGGACCTTGAGAAGAAATAGATCAATATTCTCTAAATTTGTACCTTAATAACTTATATGTAACTACATATAACCTTCTATTAAAATTAGGAACTATAAGTGACACCACTACTGATCCAAAGCAAGTTTTACTAGCAGACCCCGTGCGATCATTCAGTTTTTAGCGGTGTTGCTGCTAAGTCTAGTAAGATTTTTTTTTTTGCATAAAAGAGAGTTGCAATTTTGCCTAGTATTTTCTGCCTATCCTTACTGCCCCGTATTTTCTAATGCATCATTGCTTTGGGGAACACAATTTTATGAATGACATATTTTGTCTACTGTTCCAATGTTTTATCATATTCGAACTCTTGTAAGCTGAAAAGTAAGAAATATTGAAACAAAAATTTTCTGGTAGTGCCCATTAAAAAAATGAGAACAATAAAAATTAACTATTTTATTTATAACTCCGTCTAAAACAACAAATATACAAAAAATTTAAGGTATCTGATAAAATTTATACTTCCTTTCTTTATTTGGTGATCATTAAATCTAAAATTAGAAGGTCAAGGACTCATTATTTAATAAAGTACGTCTATTTTTAAAAGAAACACCAAATTTATTTAAATCATATTCATAGAATTAATTATTAATACAATATCTGATTGAATTTTTATTGAGCAATATTCATTGTACCAAGTATTCATTAATTGAAAAAGTCGGTATAGAAAATAATACATTCTTATCTTTCTTGACAATTCGATTACACAGCTATACAAAAAAAAATCTCTGTCTGTTAAGTGAGACACGTATTTTCTTAAGTATTTTTTTATGCTGAATCCAAAAAATCATAAAAAAAGACATCCACTGTGAGATTTTTTCAGATAACACACTTAAAATATTAGAGCCAGAAAACTATTAAACTGAAAAAAATACATTTTAATAAATAGAAATCATAAAAGAAAATCAAACATTTGAAGACAAATTGAATATATCAAAAAGAAAAAGTTATCCCTAATAAATAAAAAATTTCTAAAAAAAAAAACAAAAAAAAAAAAGCAAATTAAAACAGAATTTATAAATAAAAGATTTAATTTTAATTTAATTAAAATAAATAGTAAATAAGTAAACAAATCACTCACACACTCACATACTCAAATACTCACATATTAACTCGCAAATTGACTCACTCGCATATCATCATACTCACTCAGTCACTTACTTACCAACTAACACACTCACTCACTCACTCGTTTGCTCAGCCACTCACTCACATCCTTCTACACTCATTCACATACCCCTATACTCACTCACTCACTTCTACACTCACTCACTCACTCGCTCGCACGCTTGCTAAATCACGCACTCACTCACACACTCACTCATTCACATACCCCCGTACCCACTAACTCACTCACTTTTACACTCACTCGCTCGCTCGTCCACTCAGTCACTCACTCTCTCGCTTACTCACTCACTACCTCACGCACCCAATCACATTCCCCCATATTCATTCAATCTATCCACAAAATTGACTTCGAAAACTCTCAAGGAATATACATTAAACTGCATTTTGTAACCTTTTGTTTCTAAATAATAAACGGATATTTTTTTCCGACACTAAATACTATTTCTTATGTCTTGATATCAAATCCGAATTTGAAACTTAAAAAACTACTAGAAATGATGAAAATTCTTGTTTAGCTGTTGCATCTATTTACTTAAAAAAGCATTTTACTAACCTCATAGCACCCTTGTAAATGTTAAAAGCTAGTTTTTTGTTGAAACTGAACATAAAACCTTACTTTTTGATGTCAAGTCATGATTAAGAACTTCAAAAAACACTGGAAATAATAGTTTTGTTCAATATAATAAATAATAGAAATTAAAAACAATTTTTTAATTTGTCCGTTGCACATATTTATTTTAAACAGCATTTTGCTACGTAGCTTAGTTAAAGGTGGTGTATGCGTATTTTTTAGTGTTCCGTACGGAACACTTATAAGATCACTTCGGTGTCTGTCTGTCTGTCTGTCTGTCACACCCGATTTTCTCCGAAACTATTTGACATAGAAAGTTGAAATTTGCTACTAATGTATAAATTGATGGCCTCACCACAGCCGTGTAGTTTTGAAAGTTAAATTTTGACTTAAGGAGTTAAATTTGGGGGGTGAGATCGGAAGTGAAAAAAAATTTTTTTACTAGGTCATCGACTGTGGTGTCAAATGAAAGCTTGTGAAAACAGGAGTAAAAAATGTATATATAATGTAATACTTGCGCGCACTTTTCTTTGTGTTATTTTTAAAAAAATCGCGAAAAATCGCTGTCCCGCGCCTTATCTCGAAAAGTACTTATCAAAAAAATTTTGAAAAAATTCTAGAATATTCTCCACGGGATGTAGATTGAACGAAAATTATCACGAGGGCATTACCTTTAATAATTTATCTGGTATACAAAAAAAAAACAAGAAATTCAAGGTCATCAGATTTCAGTAAAGATTCGAAACAAACTTTGTTGAAAACTCATTTGGGGTGTGGTCACTGATCATTTTATACCTCTGTAACAAAATTTTTTATTTTAAAAGCAATCAACGTACGGAACACTAATTGCGCAAGTTCAACTTGCACTTGACCGGTTTTTGTTAAACATGAACACTAAAACCTAATATTTTTAAGTTTTTATGATAAATATAGATTCAGAACATTTAAAGATGTCCTAAATAATAGTTTTTTTTTTATTCCACAAATTTAATTATTATACTGTTTTACATTATTAAAATGTATTTTTTTTCAACTTAATAGTTTTCTGGCAACTTTAAGTGTGTTTTCTGGAAAAACCTCACGGTGGATGTCTTTTTTTATGATTTTTTTTGGATTCAGCATCAAAAAATACTTAAGAAAACACGTGTTTGTACAGGGCAGTAAAATTACTGTTTACTGCTCATGGAATCATTTCCATCATTCCTGGTTATTTTCTTTGAATTTTTCCAGACAGCACTGATAATCCTTACTGAAACTTCAGTTTTGAGATATCCCTGCCAGAAAAAGTTCTCGGGCGTCAATTCAGGACTACGTGAAGGTAAACTTTTATCACCTTTTTGAGAAATCAATTTCTTCTGGGAAATTTCTCGACTGACGGGCAAAGACTTGTTTGAAGTATATGTTAGGTCACCTCATCCTGCTGTAACCAGATTTGCTTTCATCCTTAAAGAAGTACTGGCCGATTATCCTCCTTGCCAGACATTGAGGCCCAATCATATGAGGGCCCATTGATAAGTTTCTAGCCTAGTGTAGAAAGAACAAGCAAACCTTAAAAAGAAAAATTGTTTATTTAACTTAATCTCCTAAATACACCCAGTGTGGCGGTTATAAAATAACTCTGACCTTTCAAAAAAATTCTTTGTCTTTATTTGCAAACCTATCTGCCACAATATTTATTACTTTTCCATTTAAATAACATTTGTGTCCTTCCAAATGCTTGTTTCAATTTTGGTCCGAATGTGCTAAGTCAGGGGAATATGGGGGATAATCAATCAATTCGAGGCCTAATTTGTATATTTTTTACAAAACCAACACCAGTTTCTGAGCAAGTGCATTGTGTTTCAAAAATATCACCCCTGTAGATATATTTTCTTGGCGTTTTTCCACCATTTTTTAGCCAAGTTTCGTTAATAATAAAGAATAGTATTCTCTAGTCACTGCCATGCCTGATACCAAATAAGTTGTAAGAAATATCCCATCATTTTCGTGTAGATCTCTGTAAGCGAAACTTCTTGAGCGAGGCGAGCTAGCATGGTTTCATGCTTTCCACTGTTCCTTTATTTCTGGATTATAATGGTGTACCCGCGTTTCATCTATGGTTGCCTTTCGATCCAAAAAGTGAGGTAATCCCTCTCCTGTGACTCTCAGTCGTGCTTGGTCAACGTTCAGACATTTAGGGACCTATTTAGCTGATAATTTCCTCATATCCAAATCAGAATCGATAATGTAATACATTTCAGCCTAATTCGTCGATTTTCCAATATCATTTCATGGACCTCAACATTCTCTCGGGTAGATACAGAAATGGATATTTCAATACAACGCTGATGTTGGTTCCGCCTCTATTGAAATTCATAACTGAATTTTTGATCATGACGTAAAAAAGACGTTGTCAATGCATTAAGCATGTTGCAAATTTCTTTATCTGACAGAAAGAAACACTTTATTACCGATCGATATTCGATTTTACTAAATTCGCAATTTTTGTCGGTCGTATCTTCGTCAAAAATTTAAGATAAATACCAGAACAAAATCTAGACCACCTAATTTTGTGTACGTATTTATTAAACGCACCATAATCAATAAGGCTCGATTAATTGCTGTTATAAAAATAACATTCGAATTACAAAACCGATTTAAATGATTCTATCACTCTGGCCTAAGTTGAAAGGAATCTAACCGAGCACAAAAAAAGTTTATTAAAGTGTGTTCAGTAGTTTCATAGATATTTAAGGATAAACATATGAAAACAAACCCGAAATTTGGTATGCCGGTTCGGAAAGGTGGATACAGTCTGTCAAGTAAGAACGTGTCCGCGATCATTCATTTTTGGGTGATGCGAATCAACAAAAAATCAGTAGAGGGAACCTTTCTCTACGAAGCATTTTAGTAAAAGAATCAGTCGATTCCGAATTTTCGTCGAAATCACGTAAAATCCAAAATGAGTCACTAAACTGACACATTCCGCGGCTGCTAAATATACTAAAAAGTCGGTGTCGTTTGTGAAGAAGTGGGTAAATCGCTTTAATGAGACGAAAAATGTCGACGACTTGCCGAAACGTGGCTCTTTAGCCAAAGTCGAAAAAATGAATCGTGTCTTTGTTTTCATGGGACCCGAAATTGACGCTGCGTCAAGGAGCGGCAAAATTAAGAAAATCGGGTTTGAATGTATCCCAGGGGACATCTTCGTGCTCATAATATCAATTTCCGAAGCACGTTGAAAAAACCTTTGCTGGGCGAAAATCACGAAGTGGCTCGCTTGGACCCACGATAAGATACTAGAGTCGCCCTCACAATATCCGGACGCCAACCCTATTGACACCTCTTGTAAAGAGAAAGCTCAGAGGAAAAATTCTGAGGATTTTAATTCAGTTGTCTCGCGAGATTCCAAAAATTCAGAAAATCTCGTCGACAGCATGTCTCGAAGATGCCGGGTGATTATTCATCCAGAAGGCGATTGGACAACTTACAATATTACATCCTCCATATTAAATTGAAAACCTCATTCTCTTGAAGTTCATTAAAAATGAAGTTTAACGTGCTTAATAAGGAACTTAAAGCAGTACATTCTTTTTTTAAAAAAGAAAAGAAATTGTGAATAAACAATGACTACACTTTCTTTACTTGGTAAGTTATTAGTATATCCATTTTAAGTACTCCTGTTTTACAAATGTCATCAATTTTTGAAACGCACCTAATAGAAATACGTATATCCAGCAAATAAATAACCAATTATTTTTTTAGATATGTAGGTATGTTAAACAGTAAAATGACCTTTATTTTTTTATGTTAAACACAATTTAACGCTATATACGTCTGCCAATATAGCTGAACCGGAATTAGTAGTACTGCGAATATTAAATTTATATGTATGTATTTGTTTTTTTGACATTCGATAGCTTATTTTAAAGTTGAAATTTGCAAGTATAATTTTAAGAATTTATTGGTTACTGTTAAGTTCGATTTAGTTTTTTTCTGGATTTATCCTGTTTGTCATCATCTTCATTAACATCTTTATGTTTTCTGTAAGTACAAGTAGCATTATTAAGGATAAATTCTAGTGTAAAAGATTTTTTTTTTTTGAGGTGATGTAGTAAAGAAAGTATATGCAGTTCTTACGATGAATTTTATTTATGTTTGTTAGATTGCATATTATATGATATCTACTGTGAATTTTTTGATGAACGCTTACATTTCATTGGTTATCTATCTATTTTGTAAACTAGAAAATTATATGTGACGATTTATATTGCATTTTCTACGGAACATTATATGAATTTTAGAGTACCACAGGGCAATTAGCTGTTGATAATTCTGCTGTGGTTACAGCCTAGAGCCGGCGTGGCGTAAACACGTACGGACAAGGTAATCCTCAACCCTAGTAAAAAACAGACAAACTTTTATTTTATAGTAGCAAGTCATTTACAGTTGTTGTGAAGACTCAAATGAAGAACTCTGTAATCAAATTTAAGTAAAAAGATACATATATATGAGGCGCAATTTTTAAATCAGTATCTTTTTGAAATATGGTTGCTGCAGATTTGCGGTGGCCGTTTCGTGCATGCACGCCGACTACTTACATCTATTGGCTAGCCACAGACGTCATTACGAAAACATTCGTTTAAGTTGTTTGTGCGTGTTTAAAATGCCTTAGACCATTGAAAATCCCTCGGATTGTGAAATCTGCGCTGTAACTTGTTTCTTAAATGAAAGAGACGTGACAACGGCCGAAATCCATCGGCAGATTAGTGAAGTGTATAGAGAAAACGCTATGAGCGATGGATTGGTGAAAAAATGGGTTAGATCCTCTAAAGATTGCCGTAAAAACGTGCACGATAAGGGACGAAGTAGGCGACCGTTCGTCATTAATGATGACCTGGTACGGAAAATTTATAAAAAATTCGAGAAAAAGACGCTGTTAATATATATATATATATATATATATATATATATATATATATATATATATATATATATATATACGAGGCTGGTTTGAAAAGTCCGAGAGATGGCACCACCGGCGCGTATCGAGGTCATGTTTAGTTAGTAGCATCTCTTGAATGAACGCACACAAAGTTTCAGCCATGGTCTATTTCTTTGTGTTTGGCATTCGTGTGAATCAAGGAAGTCGAGTGATTTTCAAGAAATGGACGAAAAAGAATTTCGTGTGGTGATTAAACATTACTTTATGAAAGGCAAAACGCCTCAGGATACTAAAGAGAAGCTTGATAAACATTATGGTTACTCTGCACCTTCATTTAGAACAGTTTATAAGCGGTTTCAAAATTTTCGGACTGACCATATGGGCACGAGTGACGTTGAATGTTCTGGACGGCCTATGGAGGTTACGACTCCAGAAATCATTGATCAAATCCATGATATGGTGATGGATGATAGAAGAGTTAAGGTGCGTGAGATTGCTAGTGCTGTGGGCATCTCGACTGAACGGGTACATAATATTTTGCATAAACATTTGGAGATGAAAAAGCTATCCGCAAGATGGGTGCCGCGATTGCTCACGCTTGACCAAAAACGGAATCGTGTGAAGTGTTGCAAGGATGGTTTGCAGCTGTTCCAGAAGAATCCGGAGGACTTTAAGCGTCGTTTCGTCACTATGGATGAAACATGGATACATTACTATACTCCTGAGACCAAACAACAATCTAAACAATGGGTTACCAAGGGGGAATCTGCACCAAAAAAGGCGAAGACCGTTCCTTCGGCCGGAAAGGTTATGGCGACTGTCTTTTGGGATTCGCAAGGGATAATCCTCATCGACTATCTGGAAGAGGGTAAAACTATTACAGGTGAATATTATTCATCGTTATTGGACCGTTTGAAAACCGAGCTGCAAGAAAAACGCCCGCGATTGGCCCACAAGAAAGTCCTTTTCCATCACGACAACGCACCAGCACACACCTCAGCAGTTGTGGTCGCAAAATTAATGAAAATAAGATTCCAACTCGTTTCACATCCCCCCTATTCTCCAGACTTGGCTCCCTCGGACTACTATTTGTTCCCCAATTTGAGGAAATGGCTGGCGGGACAAAGATTTTATTCAAACGAGGAGGTGATTGCAGACACTAATGGATATTTTGCAGACTTGGACAAATCCTATTATTCGGAAGGGATCAACAAACTAGAACATCGTTGGACGAAGTGTATAAGCCTAAAAGGAGACTATGTCGAAAAATAAAAAAAGGTTTACCCCAAACACATAAGTAGTTTTTTTTTTTTTGCACGGACTTTTCAAACCAGCCTCGTATATATATATATATATATATATATATATATATATATATATGTATATATATATATATATATATATATATATATATATATATATATATATATATATATATATACCAGTGCCAGAATAGGGGCATGTGGGTACAAGAGTAGGTGAAGAAAATACCATGTTTCTTTAGACGACACCTAATTCTGCTACTGATACAGCTTTCTTTTCATCTCTTTAAAGTAGAGTGTCAACCCCCTATTGCTTTATCTTGTTTAGTGATGAAATTTCAGTAGAGGATAAGAAGAATACGATTAATGCTTTAGAAAGAGAGGATTTACTATTAGAAGACACCCAACAGATCAAATTAAATAATATTAACGAATGGAATTTTTTCGAATGATGAAATCCAAATACCATTTTTGGTGGTACATTGATTAAAGCTGATTGATTCATATTACAGATTGCTCATGAGGAAGTCAGCATATCAAACTGGTAAACTTTTCTTTCATATCTTTTGTTCCATGTCCTTGAATATCCTAGACTTTATTAGAATGTTGGTCGGTCTCAAAGTTTTTTATCAGCTGTTTCCCTTAGCATTTTTCTTATTCGTTGTTGTCGTGCAACCAGAAAATCTGGAATTTTTAAACTCATCCTATTTGGATTTTGATTCCCTTACTCAAAAATTCTACTTGTTCTTTTCTCGTCAACCTTTGAAATTTACTGAAATAAAGTGATTATAATATGTAAGAATTAAATAATATACCATTTAATAGGACAAAAAAACAAGTTATACCAAAATATACTTGCCAAAATTTTAAGGAAGTGAAAAGACATCAGTAGTTTTAATTAGGTTTCATTTGAAACATAAGTATTTAGTGTTACAGAAAATATCAGTAATATATATATATATATATATATATATATATATATGTTTTGACGAATGTTCTCACGGGTGTGAAATGTAGTAATGGTTTTTCGGGTATCCCGTGTTAGCTTGAAGTCCCTTGATGGACGGTTTCGCTGACGTTTCGATGGAATCTCATCCATCTTTTTCAAAGCGTTGATCACTGGTCGGTGTCTTGGCGTTGAATTCATTCATTCAACGCCAAGACACCGACCAGTGATCAACGCTTTGAAAAAGATGGATGAGATTCCATCGAAACGTCAGCGAAACCGTCCATCAAGGGACTTCAAGCTAACACGGGATACCCGAAAAAACCATTACTACATATATATATATATATATATATATATATATATATATATATATATATATATATATATATATATATATATATGATCTTTATATACATATATATATATATATATATATATATATATATATATATATATATATATATATATATATATATATATATATACAGTCGACACTGTTTATAGTGAAACTCTATATAGTGAAAAACTCTTTATAGTGCAATTTTTTCAAGACCTAGAATATCTTACATACATAGCAATATATACGGATTTTCTCTTTATATAGTGAAAAACTCTCTATAGTGAAATTTCGGTCAACATTTTGGTCTTTCACTATATAGAGTGTCGACTGTATATATATATAATATTATTTGAAATGCAAAAAAATGATATTACATTACAGAACAAGCCAACATATTATTTATCCAACAAATGTACTTCCAAAAATTTTAAAGAGATGAAAATAAAGCAGTATCAGTAGCAGAATTAGGTGTCGTCTAAAGAAACATGGTATTTTCTTCACCTACTCTTGTACCCACATGCCCCTATTCTGGCACTGGTATATATATATATATATATATATATATATATATATATATATATATATATATATATGTATATATATATATATATGTATATATATATATATATATATATATATATATATATATATATATATATATATATATATATATATACCAGTGCCAGAATAGGGGCATGTGGGTACAAGAGTAGGTGAAGAAAATACCATGTTTCTTTAGACGACACCTAATTCTGCTACTGATACTGCTTTATTTTCATCTCTTTAAAATTTTTGGAAGTACATTTGTTGGATAAATAATATGTTGGCTTGTTCTGTAATGTAATATCATTTTTTTGCATTTCAAATAATATTATATATATATACAGTCGACACTCTATATAGTGAAAGACCAAAATGTTGACCGAAATTTCACTATAGAGAGTTTTTCACTATATAAAGAGAAAATCCGTATATATTGCTATGTATGTAAGATATTCTAGGTCTTGAAAAAATTTGCACTATAAAGAGTTTTTCACTATATAGAGTTTCACTATAAACAGTGTCGACTGTATATATATATATATATATATATATATATAT
Organism: Pachyrhynchus sulphureomaculatus; assembly: GCA_019049505.1. Taxonomy (NCBI): domain Eukaryota; kingdom Metazoa; phylum Arthropoda; class Insecta; order Coleoptera; family Curculionidae; genus Pachyrhynchus; species Pachyrhynchus sulphureomaculatus. The sequence goes on from CM032453.1 coordinate 51,137,859, forward strand.
ATATATATATATATATATATATATATATATATATATATATATATGTATATATGTATATAAAGATCATATATATATATATATATATATATATATATATATATATATATATATATATATATATATATATATATATTACTGATATTTTCTGTAAACACTAAATACTTATGTTTCAAATGAAACCTAATTAAAACTACTGATGTCTTTTCACTTCCTTAAAATTTTGGCAAGTATATTTTGGTATAACTTGTTTTTTTGTCCTATTAAATGGTATATTATTTAATTCTTACATATTATAATCACTTTTTATTTCAGTAAATTTCAAAGGTTGACGAGAAAAGAACAAGTAGAATTTTTGAGTAAGGGAATCAAAATCCAAATAGGATGAGTTTAAAAATTCCAGATTTTCTGGTTGCACGACAACAACGAATAAGAAAAATGCTAAGGGAAACAGCTGATAAAAAACTTTGAGACCGACCAACATTCTAATAAAGTCTAGGATATTCAAGGACATGGAACAAAAGATATGAAAGAAAAGTTTACCAGTTTGATATGCTGACTTACTCATGAGCAATCTGTAATATGAATCAATCAGCTTTAATCAATGTACCACCAAAAATGGTATTTGGATTTCATCATTCGAAAAAATTCCATTCGTTAATATTATTTAATTTGATCTGTTGGGTGTCTTCTAATAGTAAATCCTCTCTTTCTAAAGCATTAATCATATTCTTCTTATCCTCTACTGAAGTTTCATCACTAAACAAGATAAAGCAATAGGGGGTTGACACTCTACTTGCGAAACTGTTACTGTTTATAAGCAATCAGGTTAGTTCAGCATTACCCGATTCATAAGCAATCAGGAGCGATCAACCAAGTCTTAATATAAACATATGAATGAATCGATTATACTTTTTGTCTGTATTTTTATTGAAAATACATCAATAAAAGGGTGTAGGTTTCTATAATTTTATTTTAGGTAAAAGCTCTTGTTAAGCTTTTACAGTTTTAGTTTAAGAGTTTATTTTTTTTAGCAAAGGGTTTCGCCGCCCAATTTTCCTATTGAAGCCACCCTCTGTAAGTAGTTATGTCTTTAGTTATCACTTGTACTTCTAAAAACACCTCTTGTACCCACATGCCCCCATTCTGCCACTTAAAATTTTAAAGAGATGAAAAGAAAGCAGTATCTTGAATTAGGTTTCGTCTAAAGAAACATGGTATTTCGTATTATAGAAAGAAAGTAATATAGGAGAATTAAGTAATTTTATATGCACAAACTTTGATTTTGTACTACAGAACAGACAAATATAAAGTGGTGTAAAGAATGTTTTAGCAAAATTTTAAAAGAATAAAAATAAAACAATATCTTCAATTAAATAGAACATAAAAAGATATAAAGTTACCAATATTAAAAGAAAGTAAAGGTAATATATAAATAAAAAAAACCGGTCAAGTGCAAGTTGAACTTGCGCAATTAGTGTTCCGTACGTTGATTGCTTTTAAAATAAAAAAATTTTGTTACAGAGGTATAAAATGATCAGTGACTTCACAAAATACACCCCAAATGAGTTTTCAACAAAGTTTGTTTCCAATCTTTACTGAAATCTGATGACCTTGAAATTTTTGTTTTTTTTTATATACCATATAAATTATTAAAGGTAAGGCACTCGTGATAATTTTCGTTCAATCTACACTCCGTGGAGAATATTCCAGAATTTTTTTCGAAATTTTTTGATAAGTACTTTTCGAGATAAGGCCCGCGATTTTTCGCGATTTTTTAAAAATAATACAAAGAAAAGTGCGCGCAAGTATAATATTATATATATATTTTTTACTCGTGTTTTCACAAGCTTTCATCTGACACCACACTCGATGACCTAGTAAAAAAAAATTTTTTCACTTTCGACTTCACCCCCCAAAACTAACCCCTTAAGTCAAAATTTAATTCTCAAAACTACATGGCTCTGATGAGGCCATCAATTCCTATATTATTACCAAATTTCACCTTTCTATGTCAAATAGTTTCGGAGAAAATCGGGTGTGACCGACAGACAGACAGACAGACAGACAGACAGGCAGACAGACAGACAGACAGACAGACACCGAAGTGATCTTATAAGTGTTCCGTACAGAACACTAAAAATAAGTAGTTTGAAATGCAAGAACAATGATATCAATCTACAGAACATGTCATATTTGATTATCATGATTTTGTCGTTTAACTAGCTTAAAATGTATTCAGTATTGACCTACATACTATGGATTAACAGCCATTTTTTCCACTACATTTCATTCTTTCAGATGTCACCTGATCAGGGCCCGGCTGAATAATTGCACTAACACCATTTTTATTTTCAGTGAAACCGGTACTAGCTAGGGGAAGTTAGAGTATAATACGATAAAATATGATTTTTGAAAATTCGCTAATTTAGCTAAGTGAAGCAATTTTTGAACGGCAAACATTAATTTAGAATATATGAAATTTATTCACCAACTTACAACATCTACCCTACAACCCAGATTTAATGCCCTACTATTTTTTTTTATTTGATCATCTGAACAAAGACCTTAAGAGGCAGAAAATTTTCCTCAAATAAGGAGTTTAAAGCCGTCCCTTTTTTTTAAATAAAATTGAAACCACTCGAAAAACGCAGGGCTACGTGTTAATGTAGAGTTGTTATTTAAAAAATATTTTGTTTAAGCTGTGCGCGTTTTCCTTTGTAGCGAAGTCGATGACTTAAGAAGTACCCTTATACCTTATGTATATATATATATATATATATATATATATATATATATATATATATATATATACATGTATATACGAAGGTGGATTGAAAACTCTTGTAAAAACAAGATAAATAACGTTTTTTGCAAAAACAAAAATTATTTCTCAACATAATCTCCATTGAGCTCAATACATTTTTCCAGCTGGATTCCATTTTTTATGTCCTCAGAAAAAAAAATGTTTCGGACTGTGCATAATACAGTATAAATAACCTCTTCATTGGGCGAAAATTACTGTACCCAAGCCAATACTTGAGGTTAGAAAATAAAAAAGTCACTTGAGGCCAAATCTGGAAAGTAGAGTGGCCGGTGTGTGCGCAGGTACATTGGCCGGTAGAGAAGCACTCTTTTACGCGCTAATCTTGATCGTTTCTGCTTCAACTCACTATGCAAACGATTCAATAACGTTGCATAATAAGAGCCAGTCACTATTTTACCCTTTTCTAATTAGTCAATCATGATGACACCCAGTGAGTCCTAAAAAATAGTTGCCTTCACTTTTTACACGCGAACCCACTATTTTGACTGCCGTTTTGTGTCCAGGGTGTAATGGTGAATCGACGTTCGGTGTACAGTCGTATAACGACGCCAAAAATCCTTTGGATTACGCTGGAACTGTAAACGATTTTGAAATGTCCTGCCTCGTGCGTTTTTGGTCTGGAGTCGACAAACGCGGCACCCATTGAGCATTCAACTTTCATTTTTAGAACTTCAGGTAGGATATTATGTATCCATTCATATGAGATGCCTACTATCTCAGCAATTTCACGAAGCTTAATGCGACGATCTTCCATCAGGATACCATGAATCATCGATCATTTCAGAAGAAACCTCAGTCGAGCGTCCTGAACGTGCAGCATCTGCATTACTCGTACGATCACATTTAAATTCATTTATTCTATTTCTATGAAACGTGTAAGACCGATCACTTACGCTAGTTGCCAACAAACAACTGCGCATTGCATCTATTTGACACTTTGAATACAACCGTTACTAGAATCACGCTTACTAACAGTCATGCAGCTTAACAAAATTTCCCGCCCAGGACATATCAATCCACATTCGTATATATATATATATATATATATATATATATATATATATATATATATATATATATATATATATATATATATATATATATATATATATATATATATGTATATATATATATATATATATATATATATATATATATATATATATATATATATATATGTATATATATATATATATATATATATATATATATATATATATATACATATATATACATATATATATATATATATATATATATATATATATACATATATATATATATATATATATATATATATATATATATATATATATGTATATATATATATATATATATATATATATATATATATATATATGTATATATATATATAGTAAATATTAGAACATACTGCACATGCTGTTTTTTTCTCATTTTATAGGTGCAGATAAAGTTATTTATTATTATTATTGCAGTAAGACAACAACTTATCTAGTACTGGAACCAAAATAATGTTGAGATTCCACTTTAAAACAAGTCTCTTCTACGTGTAAATTGATTACAGTTGTTTTTTACACATTTTTGTTCGAAAATAATTGTTTTCTTTTTTTACAGGAAATATTTATTGTTTTCTGATAGTAAAACATACACAAATTTTATAAACACTTATTGCATGCATTTATAAAAAAATCTATTGGACTTAAAATGTACGTGTACGGGGTGATCATTTTTAGGCGCCCGGCCTCGATTTATGGAAAATTGTTGAATATTTATTTGTTTTTTAAATGTAGGATGATATAATGTATGTCAAGGACTATACTGCCGTATTTGACATTTGATAGTGAAAACGTCGCTGGGCGCTGCGACGCCAAACAACTTTTTTTCCAAAAAGTTCTAACTTTTTTTTAAGCTATTTTTTTCTAATTTCTTTTGCAAAAAAGTTATGCAGCAGAAACCCTCTAAAATATTATTTTTTGTTCATCACAGTTGCGGTAAATAGTATGCCACGTCTGGCGGTTTTCAAAACAATTTATCTAGTAGGCGATTGTCATACTTCAATCTGACAGTAATTATAATGTTATTAATTATTATGCTGTTGAGATTTTTCCTTTAATAAAATATCTTTGAGCAATAAAAAACAAGAATACATTATTTTTATTTAAACCGCAAACAAATTATAACTTTGAACATTACATTACTTATTCCATACTTATAAGATTAAATGTTTGAAAATTAAGAAATTAAAAAAAAAATAAATTTTCTATTTGTCTTCCTTCTTCTATCATGCATTTTTTCATTATTTTCATTAACGCTTAATAAGTGGCTTTGTAAATAATTTCTCGAGATATACTATTGCAAGCATCTGATATTTTTACCTTTAAGTGCTCAATATCATTTGTCGTAGTTTTGTATACAATATCTTTAAGAGTCCCTCCACAAGAAAAAGTCTAACGGCGTGAGGTCTGGTGACTTAGGTGCCCATTGAATAATTCGGCTGCGAGCATCTTCATTGAAACCGTTCATTCAAATACTCTCTAACAGCAGCATCTTCATTGAAACCGTTCATTCAAATACTCTCTAACAGCAGAGGTGGTGCTCCGTCGTGTTGATACCACATATGCCTTCTTAAAATAAGGGGAACATTACAATTACAACTGATAGAGTATTAACCAAAAAATTTCCAGTATTCCCTCAAAAAAGTATGGTCCAACCGAGTGTCTCCAAAGATATCCCACACCATACATTAACGCCATAATGGCTTAGATTTTGAATTTGATTAACGTTGTATGGATTCTCGTCAGCCCTATAAGGATAAATTTTTTCTGTTAGGTTTGCTGTTGCTGAAAAAATGATTTTCGTCTGTTCATAATATTTGATTCAGAAAATAACGTTCTTCGCTATATTTAAACATCATTGCTGCTACAAAACTCAGTTGTCGTTCCGAATCAAATTGTGTTGTGTAACTGAGGATTATGCATTTTATAGCCATGGTATTAGTCAGCTTTAAGAGATTTCTAAATAGCACCATAAGATATATTTAACTGCTTGCTTGCTTGTCTGATTGATTTATATGGACGGTTTTGAAAATATTGCCTAATTTCGGCTACTTTTTCATCTGTTAAAACAGTATTTCGTTTAGAAATACCTTTCTGCTCTGAAAATGCACCCAATTGCTCCGCAAATTTCGTTCTAATCGACAAAATATCGTATGATCTGAGATACACCTGTCGGGGTAACGTTCTCGATACTGTCTAAGGGCTTCCTGAGAATTTCTTCTTGCTTCTCCATAAATAAGAATCATATCTACTTTTTCAGCGTGTGAAACCACTTCAACCAGAAGCTATTAACACATTGGTTACTTAGTTTAACTCTACTGAATTGAATAGGTGTGCAAACATGAACTGTCAAATTAAAGTATGACAGCCGCCCACCAGGAAAATTGTTTGAAAATCGCCAAATGTGGCAGACGATCCATGGCAACCGCGATGACAAAAAATATTATTTTAGAGGTTTTTTGCTGCGTAACTTTTTTGCAAAACAAATTAGAAAACAACAGTTTAAGGAAAAAATGTTGAAAAAAATTACGGTTTTCCAATGCCGTTTTGCGGCGCCCAGAGCCGTTTTCACTACCAAATGCCATTCTACATTTAAAAAATAAATAAATATCTAACAATTTTCCACAAATCGGGGCCGGGCGTCTAAGATGATGATCACACTCTACATATTTTATGCGCAATACTGCTGTAATTTATACCTTAACATATAGTAATAAAAATATATTAGATATATATTAAAATTAAATACTAAAAATTATAGGTTGTTTTTGTATGTCATAAATAATACATAAATAGTTATGATGAGACATTCTTGTTAGTTCGTTAGTTTTTTTTGCTATATATTTTAAAATTAAAAGTCCGATGAGAGCCTTATTCGTATCAAGCGCGAACATTATCTATAACAGATATATGTTGAATATTGAACATTATTCCAGAGATTTGTTCACAGATTTCGATAATTCGCGAGGAAATTTCCCAAAAAAATATTTAATAGAATTTTTAGTCCAATAAGTTGACGTTTTTAACACACTTTTACTCGGTAAAATAAGTCACTTCGCCAAATGTAGTCTATATACGTTTAGTTATCTATCTAGCTATGAAGGAAAACTCTCAGAGCTTTAAAAAGACATATAATTCTATATTACTTTCTATATTATTAATTCTCTGCTGGAAAAGACCAGAAATCTAGTTTACAGCTTTGGAGATACTAGTACGCTTATTTCTTCATTTGCTTTGAACGCAGGAATATCGGCTATTCATGCAAATATCCGCAGACGGCAGGAAGTCGTTCAACTTAATAAAGACCAGGAAGAAATTTTGTCATGGGGTAACAGTAACGAAGTAGAATTTATTGCTACAAAAAGCCAAGCTGCAATTTTTTCCAAAAAGTCAACGTTACGGAACCCAATATAATTATGTCAGGACATTCCAGTCCTCTAGCATCGTCGTTCAATTTGCTGAGGGTTAACTTGGGAACAATTATGTCTTGGTATGAACATATCGCATGCACTGCAAATAGAGCTTCTACCTGGTTGGAAATATTATTTCGAATTAGAAAGCTTTACACTCTACACCAACTGTACAAAGCACAAATTCAACCAACGATGGAGCATTACTCCCAATCATACAGTGCATTGGTTGGATTCTATTCAGAAGAGAACTATGCGCCTGATTAAAGATCTAGAACTTACCTGCAGTCTTAATTTCTTGGAACATCGAAGAACCTTGGGTAACTTGAGTCTATTCTACAAGTATTTTCATGGAAAGTGTTCGATGGATGTAGCCCGCTTAATTCCTTCCAGAGCGGTGCATGCTAAGAATACACGTCGCGCTAATATATACCATCCGCATTAGGTTCAGCTTGTCATTTCTCGCACAACCCATTTCAAGTAGTCTTTTATGTGGAGAACTTCATCCCTTTGAAATAATTTGCGCAGCACTGTGTTTCCCACTGAGTACGATTTAAGGCGATTCAATCCCAACGTGAATTGCATACGCGTCGCTTTTGTAGTGCTTTAGAGATATTCCTGCAGCAGGTGTGCTATATCTATAAAAAATACTACCGTCTACACTAATATAATGAATGCAGCGTTTCTCGAGTTGTTTCATTCCATTCAAAAAACAATATTTTAATCGCACCTCAAATATCCAGAGATTTTCAAATAAAATCTTTTAATTGTGCTTCAAGAGACCAGAAGCTTTTTATGTAAAATATTTGTTTATTATCTCAATAAAAATCTACGAAAAATTACTATATTACTATTGAAATCATACAAAATGTACTAATTAGACTTTGCCTATTTAATACAGTTAACTTTATACTAACAAAAACCTAGTCTTCTCTTCTTAGTGACCACAACATTTTCTAGACAACCATAATTAACCATTATATTGTAGGTTGAAGATAGCAATCAAAATAAATTAGTCTCTAAACCAATGTCAACTGAAAATCTGGTTTTATCTTAGTGAGTCTTTAGAAGAATCACTTAATTTTTACTGCATAATAATCAATTATTTCAATTTTGATCAAAATACAACTGATTATCCATTTACCGTTTTAATTAGTAACACGTAGGCTGAAAAGTTTTTGGTCTGACATATAGATGTCGCTCTTTTCAAAAAATCCATGTTTTTAGGAAGTACCAACCTTCAAACGATACGTGTCAAAATTTCATGACATTTCGACGATTAGTTTACAAGTTACAGTGGTTTTAGTGACGCTACTTTGATGTTTTCAAAACAATGGAAAAAATCGAATTTCGTGTGTTGATTAAATATTGCTTTTTCATGGGAAAAAATATCGTTCAAGCAAAGCAATGGCTTGATAAGTTTAACGGGGACTCTGCCCCTGAAAAATCACTCAATATCGCTAAAAAACTATAAGCTTCATCCTTTCAGTATGTATTATATATATATATATATATATATATATATATATATATATATATATATATATATATATATATATACATATATATATATATATATATATATATATATATATATATATGTATATATATATATATATATATATGTGTATATATATATATATATATATATATATATATATATATATATATATATATATATATACCCAGTTTGAAATTAATTTCGCTCGAGAGTTATTATGCCAGCAGTCCGACAAAATGACGGAAATGAGTGACTACGTTTTTCATGATCTCCTAAACTTTAAAAAAAAGCAAAAATCTTGAAATGCGATTTATTCACAAATACAATATTTTCCTTTAGCTAGGAAGGAAAAAATGTGTAAAATAGAATCATCAACATTATCATTAGGTCATTCCGTTCATATATATATATATATATATATATATATATATATATATATATATATATATATATATATATATATAACACATGGGCTGAAAAGTCCCGGGCCTAACACATAGATGGCGCTAGTTTTATTGCAGTCACCTTTTTTTCAGTTAATACTAACCTTCAAAAGACAGCTGTTAAAATTTCATGATATTCTATTCATTAGTTTGTGAGTTATTGTGGTAAGAGTGACGCTACTTTTGTTATTTTCAAAACAATGGATCAAAAACAATTTCGTGTTTTAATTTTACACTGCTTCTTGATGGGAAAAAATACCGTTCAAGCGAAGCAATGGCTTGAAAAAGTGTTATGGGGACTCCGCTCCATCAGAAACAACAATAAAACGTTGGTTTGCTGACTTCAAACGTGGTCGTAGAGACACCGATGATGCAGAACGCAGTGGACGTCCAAATGAGGCGGTAACACCAGAAAACATCAAAAAAATCCATAAAATCGTTTTGAATGATCGAAAAGTGAAGTTGCGTGAGTTAGCTGACATCGTAAAGATATCAAAAGAACGTGTTGGCTTTATATTGCATGAGCATTTGACTATGAGAAAGCTCTGTTCAAAGTGGGTGCCGCGTTTGCTCACTGTTGATCAAAAACAAGAACGTGTTGATGATTCTGAGCAGTGTTTGGCCATTGTTAGAGCGGCGCTGGAATGATTGCGTTGCTCTTGATGGAGATTACATTGATGAATAAAGCTAATTTTGAACCAAAAAAACCGTGTTTTCTTTGTTAGGCCCGGGACTTTTCAGCCCATGTGTTATATATATATATATATATATATATATATATATATATATATATATATATATATATATATATAATATATATATATATATATATATATATATATATATATATATATATATATATATATATATATATATATATATATATATATGTATAATATATATATATATATATATATATATATATATATATATATATTATATATATATATATATATATATATATATATATTATCATCATTAGCTTATTCCATCCATAGTCGGATGTAAGCCTCCCCAAGTAGTCTCCAATGAGCTCCATTGTTTGCTTTTTGCATCCAATCGTGTCCCGCTAATTTTTTTTATGTCGTCCGTCCATCTTGTCTGTGGCCTACCTCTGCATCTTTTATGTTCTCTAGGCCATTCAACCATACAGCGTGTCTATCTGTTATCATTCATCCTTGCGATATACACCGCTCAATTCTACCTTAATATACATATTCATTGTATTACATCTGTCACTTTTGATCTTCTTCGTATCTCGACGTTAGGAATACAATCTTGGAGTCTAATATTTAACATTCTCCTCGCCATTACTCTTTGGATTATCTGGAGTTTATTTATTATACTTGTATTTAAAGCCCACGTTTCAGGGCCGTATGTTAATACCGGCTTTTATTGTATTTGGGATGTCCAATTTGAATGTAAATTGTAATCTTCTGAACGCAGACCAAGCTAACGAGACTCTTTTGCCCGAGTCAACCTTTAAATTATTTTTTAATATTTCGGTTTTTTGTCCTAAATATACGACCGTTTGTACCTTTCCTATTCTTTCACCTTTTATTAATAATTTCTGGCTGGTATCTTCAATTTCGTTGTTCAAACATTTGGTTTTGGTGAAGTTTATTTTTAGACCTATTTCTTGAGACTTGTTATTGAATTCCATCAGCATTTTCTTATAATTCTTCTTTTGTGTTGGTGATCATTTGCGAACCTTAAGTGATTTAATCGTTGACCGTCTATTAGAACTCCTTTATTTTCACACTTTAGCGATTCGAACATGTCTTCTAGATTCCGCGTGAACAGCATTCGGGATATTGAATCGCCTTGTCTAATTCTTCTTGTACTTTTCATTTTATTTGTTTTTTATTCAAGCAATATGTATAATGTGGCATATTTATATATGTATTCAAAAAGAGTTGTGTATCTTTCGTCGACTCTGCTATTACTTAAGGCGTTAAGGACTGCCCATATCTCTACGGAATCAAATGCTTTCTCGTAGTCAACCATTGCTATCCATAAGGTGACCTTATATACACTTGCTTTTTCCACTAGTAATCTAGATGTTTGAAGATGGTCCAAAGTGTTGTAACCCCGTCTACATACCGCTTGTTCACGTGATAATTGTCTAATTTGTTCGTTAATATATGTTATGATTCTAGTGAGGATTTTGTATAGTACCCAATATTTCAATTTAAATGTGTTCCCTTTTTTAAAAATAAACACAATCAAGGCGTTTATCCAAGGTGTTGATATTTTACTTTCTATAAGGCACCTGTTAAATAGAACTTGAAGAGATTGTATTATCGATACCCCTCCATAACCATTTCCATGGTTATTTCTTCGTCCCCTGGTTCTTTGTTGTTGTGCAGATGTTGTATGGCGTTCATAATTTCACTCGTTGTTATATCAGGAATTTCTTCAGAAAACACATTTTTTGATATCTATTTTCTTCTTCTTTCCAGGGCGGTGCTGATTTTTTAGTATCATGAAGTGTTTGATAATATTTTTCTGTAGTTTCCTTTATCTCTTGGATTTGTGCGATCTCTTGGTTATCGTTATTTATAAGTTTTATTATTTGACGTCTCTCTTCATTCATTTGTTTGTTTAAGAGTTTCAAACTTTTTCTCTCTTTCGGAGTTTCTTCTATTTTCGAGTTTCTGTACTGTCTGACGTCTTCTCCGATCTTTTTCTTTATTTTTTTTTGGCTATTTCTTCCAATTTTAATCTGCCATTTATAGGATCATTTTTTAATAGTCCTCTCTGTTTTATTAGATTTTGTGTCTCTTTACTTAATTTTTGTGTTTTTTTTTCTTTTTCCGATGTTGCTATTTGGTTTGTAGTCATAAGTAGGTTGTTGATTATTTATGTGTTTAATTCATCAAGTTCTGTTTAATAGTTTATGTGTTCTATATGATTTTCCAGTACTTGTCGATATTCGTCTCTGTTTCGCTTTATTATTTCTGTTGGTGTCTTTATCATTGTATGCGTTATCAATCTACGTCTCTCCTGTGAATATCTTTGTTAAATTATCTACATAACCATGAATATGACGTCATACAAAAATAGCTTGGTTGCCAAATTACTGTCACAGTTGAATCTAAATGGATCAGAAAATATCCCAGTTACATGACAATTATATTTGCGTGGACAATTTTGATCTAAACAATTTCAATGGAACCGATGCTTAATTTAGGATAACTCCAGATCAGAAAAAAACAGTTAAGGTAAGAACTGAGGGAACTATCAGGCTGGTTGACGATCTGCCGCTGTCAGATAGACGAATGATCTTTAGCAAGCTCTGGGGGCTTGCTAAAGACGCTGAAGTTTTCAGGACTGTGCCCGAATATTTAAGAATCAAAAAGTTTCCGCATGATGAATCCTCAAGCTCCTTTCACCAGAAATTTTTTAAGAATATTTTTCTGCTTTAGAAGACGATGACAGTTATTTTTTACGAGTTGTCACAGCAGAGGATACTTGGGTTCTATTAAAATGCTTTCGCGAAACAGGAGTCGATACAACCTCAAACTAAGACGAGAACTCAGCCAGCAGCGCCATCCACAGACAAGGACAGAAGAACGCGACCTCAACCAGACTAGAGTCCTATTGCCGTATGTGAAAGGAGTTACAGATAGGATTGGACAAGTCCTAAGAAAACACAATATAGGCACAGCATATAAACTACAAAATACTTTGGCTGACATCCCGGGTAACCCCAAGGACAAGAAAAAACTGGAAAATCATGGAGTTTACAGCATCCCATGCGGAGACTGCCACAAATTGTGCATAGGATAAACAAATAGAAGAATCTCCACCCGGATCCAAGAACATAAAATAAGTATCAAAAACAAACAAACAACATCAGCTGTTTTTCAGTACCATCATGATACTGGTCACAGCATCAATTTTGAGGGATCTAAACAAATAGCCTCGATTTCACATTATAGAACACGTATATTCAGAGAAGTCTTGGAAATCGAAAAGAATGGAGCGCTAAATAAGCCAGGTGGTGCTAAATATCTCCACTACATGGAAGGGTCTACTGGCTAAACCCAGGAATAACCAAAACATCGAGAAGGCAACAGTCAGCATAGCGCCGGAACCCGTAATTACAACCCGGTCGGCAAACACCGATACTCGGACGAACACTGCCGACCCCTCCACCTACAATCTACGTAGCCAACCAGGAGGTTTGCTTATTAAATATGTTTAAAAAGGATAAAAAATTAACGAAAAATTTTACGGATGGACGAAGCTAAATTTAAAGTATCCGGTTAGAGAAAAAAACCAATACTTTGCTGCACTACATCTGCAGGGTGCATAAGTCTTGCACAGTTCGAGCCATTACCAAAAACTGTGGATTCGCTGAGTTACAATATTCACCATATACCCCTGATTTAGCACCTTTCCATGCTCTTTGCTATGGAAGTATAAAATACGTATTTTTTATATAAAAATTAACTTATAAAACATCTATTGTATAATGTAATTAAGGCACGATTATATCATTACTTCATAATACCTGACTAAATATGCATTATTTACATCAGCCTCGTGTTTTATTATGCATCAATCACAAAACCACATTATTAATGAAAACTTCATAAAAAATCATAACTAAAAAATAAATCAAACCTGAATAGAATACAAATCATTATTATATTTTTTATTGACGAATTTATTTTTATAATGTTTAAGTGTAATTTGGCATCATAAAGTACCTCCTTGGTGTACGAATTACCTAATTAATTTTTATACATTATCAGTTTACGCAAGTATTTTCATTAAGACACAATTTATTATTACTCACACAAGCTGCAAATTAGTAGATTAAGGATGGAATATATTCAATTTCATCCCCTGCTATATTAAGTTGCTTATTTTTAGTTAAATAGGATTTATAAAAAAAAACAGATTGATAAAAATCCAAACTGGATCTTTATCAACCACGGGAACAGGCTGACTTTAGAAGTGGATACGGTACTAACGATCATCTACAGACCGTCAAGAAGAAACAACAGATTAGTCGTATTAATATTTGTTAATTTTAAAAAAGCTTTTGACAGCGTGGAGCTGCCGGCAATACTATCTGTCTTGCAGCCAATGAGAATAGACTACCGATATATTAAGTTAATTTAATTCATTTATAACAACGCAATAGCAAGTGTAAGAATTCATGAATCCACAAGTAAATACCGGGTGGAACGTGCAATTAGACAAGGTGACATGATCTCTTTTAATAACTTTACAGGGCGGTGTTAGAGTATGCTAAGTGATGCTTAATTGGAATGGAAAAGGCATAAACATCGATGGCGAATACCTAAACCACTTGCGCTTTGCTGATAATATTATCATAATAGCCGACAATCTAAGTAATGCTCGACAAATACTTGCCGAATTCCAAGTAATATCAACAAATATTGGTCTAAATATTAATTTTCAGAAAACCAAGTTTATGTCTAATCTAGTTACGAACAATAATATGAAATTTCTGTACCTTTCTTATAGAAGAATTTCTCTTTGCCTTCAAAATAGGCTTCAGTTTCGGCGATAACTTCTTTATTGGAGCCAAAGCTGAAGAATACGGTGTATGAGGAAGCAATTCAAACTTCAATTCATGCAATTTTGCCATCGTAACCATTGATTTGTGACACCATTATCTTGATGAAAGAGCACTTTTTTCTTGTTCATTTGGGGCAGTTTTTGCGATTTCTGTCTTCAAACGCACCCATAAATAATGAAAGTGAAGTGGAGCTAGTTCAAAATTACAAGTATTTGGGTCAATTACAAATTGGCAAAGTTGAACAAACCCGTGAGATACACCGTCGTGTGGGTTTAGGATAGACTGTCTTTGGGAAGCTGAGGTGATTTGCCAATGTGCTTAAAAAAGAAAGTTTGTGAAGAATGCGTTTTGCCGGTAATCATATATGGCGCCGAAAAACTCACATTAACAAAGCAGTCTACAAAACAAATTGAGAGTATCACAACGGGCAATGGAGAGAGCTATACTGGGTATCACAAGGAAAGAAAGAATATAATTATCAGATAAAGAACAAGTAAAAGATATTATTCAAAAAAATACGCAATCCAAATGGAGACGGCAGGGGTCGGCAACCTTTTAACTAAGGGGTGCCAGTTTTCATCCATACAACATTTTGCGTGCCGACATAGGTACTTACTACAACTAAAATTAACAAAAATTAACTTAAATTAACTTAAAATATTGCTTTTAGAAGGTTTAATTACAAAAAAATTTTAACATTTAACAAATAATTTTATTATACTAGTCCTAGGACCTAGTGTGAACCCTGTGCTTGAAGTTCTTTAGAGAGTTTTCTTATATCCGGTTCATGTCTGGTTATTTTCAGTGTCACAAATGGTTCCAAGTTGTCTGTTGTCAGCCTGCTTCAGTACGGGTTTAAAATCATTCTCATATGGGAAAAAAGTTGTTCACAGATATAGGATGATCCGAAAGCTGTAAGAATGGCAAACGCTACTTTCTTAAGACAAATAAATTTCTCTGGTAAACTCATCCAACAACTAAATATCTCGTTTGAATGGTTCTGGCAGTCACCTTCTAATACCCTTCTTAATTCTACAAATTTCGTGTTCCATAACTCGGAGCTTTTAAATTCAATGTATTGAAGATCAAAATCATTAATGTCCATCCATGAGAAAAGAGATACGTCAAAGCAACTGCTGGCAAAATCCATTAAATCTGGTTTGATTAAAAAAGCGAACATAGGACCATGTTTATCAAAATCCTGACCCCTCTCGATAAACTCCTCTTTTAAATTAGTCATATATTTAAGAATTTCGTCTATTATTGCACCATCGTCGACACTGGATATATAAGTTTTTAAATTTGGAAAATATTTATATGTGTTTGTAGTAATATCGCTGATAAATAAATCTATTTTTAATTTGAATGATTTCCAGGATTCGGATAAATCCAGAACTGTTTTGCCTGAACCTTGTAACTTTAAGTTGAGTTCACTGAGATGGTTTGTAATATCAGTAAGAAACATTAACATACAGATCCAGTTCTTATCTTCTAGTTCAGGATAAGCATCCACTTGATTTTTTTCCAACAAGAACGATTTAATTTCGCCCAGACATTGCACAAATCTAGAGAGCACTTTACCACGGCTGAGCCAGCGCACATTATTGGGCAATGGTATATCTGAATATGCACTTTTTAATTCCTGCTGAAACGCCTTAAATTGTCTATGGATCAGTGAAGAACGACCGACAATGTAGTTAACTATTTTAACCACCCTATCCATCACGGATTTTAAACTTCCAGCGGAGATTTTAGTGCACAAACTCTCTTGGTGCAATGAAAATTCAAAACTGATCGACCCATGCGTTCAATAAGAAGGGAAATAAATCCTTTATGTCTCCCAATCATAGCAGGAGCGCCATCTGTCGTTACGCAAAAAATTTTATTTAAATCAATGTTCCGCTTTTCAAAATGTTTAACAAATTCTGAAAGTATATCCTCTCCTCTTGTAATTCCCTGCAATGGGAGCAGACAAATCAGCTCTTCATACACACTGCAATCATCGAAGTATCGCGCAGCGATTGCCAGACGGGCAATGCCATTAATATCGACACTTTCATCCAATGCTACACTAAATACAAAACTCCGTTTGATAGCGTCTTTCTGCTGTTTTTGGACATTTTGTGTCATTTCGATAATTCGTCTCTCGATGATCCGCGCTGATGCCGGTATATCCCTAATCCTGGCCAATATTGTATCCTTATTGGGCAAGTCTTCGAATAAAATCTCGCCAGTACTCAAAAACGTTTGCTTCATAAATTCTCCGTCAATGAACGGCCTACCCTTTTGTGCCAACGATTGTGCAATTTTGAAACTGCATTCAGTTACCTGATTTTTTCCTTGGAAAACTTTGCTAAAGAATGTTGACTGTTTCTCGTATTGCTCACTTGCTCTTTGTATTTCGTCCCTTTTATCAGCGTTATCTTTAAATGACGATTCATGTTTTGTCTGGAAATGTCGTTGAACACTAGATGTCCGGAAAACAACGCTTTCCCGACATAGGACACAAATGGCCCGATCGTTTTGCTGTACAAAACCGTAATCTGTTGTCTATGAAGTTTGAAATGATTGAACGTCTATCTTCTGTTTCTTCGCGGCCATAACGCAAAGTAATTTTAATTTTTAAACTTTTCGACGACTATTGACGGGAACGGATGTTACTTTTATACTAAATGATCCAACCGTGTAGCCGCTTGCTATATATAGAAAAAATAATGTTTCCAGAAAATTCCAATAATTACGTTTATTAAATTTCTTAGAACAAAAATTATTATCTACAACGCGCCCATTGCAATCAAAGGGCCGCCTAGAAGTTAAATCTAGCAAAAACTAAAGTTCGGCAATATAAAAAGAGTTGCGGCCCGCGTTCTTAACGATTGAAGTCAAGTCAAACAAAAACCACCTTATAGCGGCTCTTTGATCTGAATTGAGGACGTTTATTTGTGTTTTTGCCTAGGCTTATATTTTGAGGCTTGCCGTCTTTAATACTTGCCGAAATTAAAGCCAAACCAATGCATTCAGTAAAATTATAAATTACAAAATATATATTTTGTAGTTTTTGGTAATAATACCTAGTGACCTATATAATATATCGTTTTTGTTTGTATCGTTAAAGTAATATGTCACAGATTACAGAATTAATGTGTAAACTTTGAATAGGTACGCGTGCCATTCAAAATTGCTTGGCGTGCCAGAGATGGCACGAGTGCCATAGGTTGCCGACCACTGATCTATGGTGTAAAAGATTAAACAATAATAAAGGTAGACCACCTACTAGATGAAGCGATGTCATCAAGAGAGTGGCGGGAAATTCGGTTAACCCTGTTTAGGACAGAGATCAATGGAAGTTCTAGGAGGGGGCCTATATCCACTAGTGGTTGAGGACAGCTGATGGATGATGATTTATATAGTCGTTTGCTAAAATTTCTTGAGGTATAAATAGATCATAAACTGTAATCTATTAAATTGTCCCTAAGAAAGTACTTAGTTCATGTTATTAGCATGATCACAGTCCATCAAAATTTCCAAATTACAGTACCACAGAAGGATTGCCAATTGCAGTGATTTATTTAAGAGCAATTTCCGTCAAATATTAATAATTTTAAAAGTACAAATATACAACTAAAATCTCAGATTTGGCTTCATTTAAGGAAAATCCTTGCGTTTTCAATGTCATTTTACCAAAGAATAATAACTATTTACGCGCTGATGACAATCACGTAATTTATTTGTGGTAAAATTGAGAATAACAAATTTTGTTTTTAATAATACGAGTATAAACAATTCTTACCAGATTCTGGATCACATCACCTATTTTATTTTTATTGAATTTTCTCTTGCAATTCCCTGATCATTTTACTTTTTCAATGTTAGCACTGAAAATAAGTAACCTCATTATTAGAACGTAAACGAAATTTTAATAGACTTTTAATGTGAAAATTATTCATTTTAAATCCAGTTTAACCTTGTAATTAATACCTATTTTTTTTGCAGAATGGAGCTGCAAAATAATCAGACAAAATACAACATGGACAATGGTAAACAGCAACTGCCGTGGTACGGATCAAAAACGAGTTGCACGTCTGAAAAAAGGTAGGTCAAGTGTCTTTATGAATATTAACGGAGTTTTATTATAACTAGAGTATTGTTAATATAAATAATACAAGGAGGTAAAAAAAGCGCCTTTTCCTACATATCATCTATTTATTTTGGTTTCTCAAAGAAAAACTGGAAGAACAGACTGGCTAAACTGTTTTTAGTGTTCTGTACGAAGCAATAATTGACTGACAGTCAATCATTGCTCTTAATGAAGCTAACATGGTTTGCCAAACGCTCGTCGAGTGCAAAAATAAAGTGTTTGGTATAGTGGTGATATATATGGTGCCCCATATGTATGGGATAATGATTCCACAGCATTTAATAATCAGTATATCAAAAAATATTTAAATAAAAATTATAGGATGTTATACGGCGCACATGCTGACGTTGACAATAAAATGTTTTGAACTGTCAGTTCGAAGAAATTACTCCATCTTAAATATTTTTTAATGGAAAGCCCTGTATATTATTTTATTTTTTTAGTCTTACTAAAAATTCTAGATATTATATTTGTCTAACATACCATATGTCTAAATTGAACTGTTTTGGAAGTATTGATATTTGAAATTAAGGAGATCAAATTAAAAAAAATTAAGCTGGCTTGTGTAACATTTACTGTCAGCTAACGATTTAACGCGCCAAAGAATTATATATTGACGAAAGTTTTGATTGCTGCATTTTGTGAAACTGCAGTTTGAGCGTAATATCATAATGGTACATTTAACAGAAACTTAAAGAATCACTTTGTTAATAATGGTTGATTACGGAGACCGTAGGAGAACACAACAGGAGCTGTGTGATCTTTTTAACACAGAATATATACGAATCGAGAACCTATTACCCAATCCGTAGTTAGCAAAACATTAAAACAATTTAGACAATCAGGTCATGTTAAGGATCGTTCTAAATCTGGACCTCCAAAAGTTAAAACAAGCGATGATAAAAAGTTAGATGTTTTATTGGAAATTACAGGATATCCCCGTACATCTACTCATCAGCTTTGCCTAGACCACAACATAAGTAAAGGTACCTTAAGTCGTATACTGAATGAAGAAAAATTGCATCCATACAAACCTGTTCTATTGCAAGAATTATCTGAAGATGACTACGATAGACGCGTTGAATTTTGCGAGGTCATGATCGAACGAATCAATAATGATCCTAACCTAGTTCATATCATTGTTTTTTTCTGACGAGGCCACATTTTGTCTTAAAGGAAGAGTTAACAGGCATAACTGCCAGTACTTGTTTGCTGAGAATCCCCACTGGATAATCGACAGTCATTCTCAAAGACCCCAAAAGATAAACGTGTGGCAGGAATTTGTGGACGTCATATCATTGGTCCCTTTTTTATAGATAGAAATCTTACAGGACAGCGGTATTTACAGTTACTCCAAGAGCAAGTTATTCCAACTTGTGCAGGTCTTTTTCCCGATGAAAATAATTTAGATACCCCTAACAGAAATTTGTGGTATCAACAGGACGGAGCACCTTTTCACTGTGAAATCAATGTTCGTAGATATTTGGATGCGATTTTTCCTAATCGATGGATAGGCAGAAGAGGTGCTGTAGAATGGCCTGCAAGGAATCCCGACCTTACGCCACTCGATTTTTTTTTATGAGGTCATTTGAAAACCAAAGTTTACCGAAGTCGCCTTGAAACTGTAGAAGATTTACAACAAAGAATTCAATATGAAGTAGCACAGATCACTCTGGATTCTCTGCAAAACGTTGTTCAGGCTGTCTGTGACAGATTGGGTCATTGCCTCGCTGTTAACGGTAAACATTTTGAGCAATTGTTAAAAACAAACCTGGAGTATGTATTAATATTTTTTTTGTCTTTTTCTATTTTAAATTTCAAATGAAAATAATTCCAAAACAGTTCAATTTAGATATATGGTATGTTAGACAAATAATATCTAGGACTCAAAAATAAATTAATAAACAGGGCTTTCTATTAAAAAAAAATCAAAATGGCTTAATTTCTTCTAACTGACAGTTAAAAACATTTTATTGTCCACCTCAGCATAACACCCTATAACTTTTATTTAAACATTTTTCTGATACACTGATTAGTAAATGCTGTGGAATCATTATTACATACATATGGGGCACCCTGTATATCGAGTAGTATTTAATATTATTAAAAGAGATGGTATTGTAAAATGCCTTCAA
Organism: Pachyrhynchus sulphureomaculatus; assembly: GCA_019049505.1. Lineage (NCBI taxonomy): Eukaryota > Metazoa > Arthropoda > Insecta > Coleoptera > Curculionidae > Pachyrhynchus > Pachyrhynchus sulphureomaculatus. The sequence continues at coordinate 51,158,907 of CM032453.1, forward strand.
AATATTTTACTTTGCAACTTGTATTCGCAAAGGAAGTCCTGCGGAAATAACTTCACTTATCTTTTGCAATATAGGCTCTTACTCGTTAATACATATATGTTGATGAAGCAAGAACTCGCCAAGCTGACAACAGCAGTTTCTTAAGTAATAATTCTAAATGCAACTATACGTGGTCGGTATTACTATTTTTTTACTTGTATATTATAAACTAGAGTCCCCTGGCTACATTATCTTTAGTTACAAACCGAACAGTTTTTAGAAAGGTGGGCCAATTACATTTTTTCGAAGAGGAAACGCCTACACACCATATACCTAAATTTAAGGCCTTATGTGTGCTTAATATGGTGGGATATAAATCAATATTAATAATGTTATCTAAAAGGGAAAGAAGAATCCGACGCGACAAATCCTGTAGCTCCGACACACACAGCCTGCCACGCAGTGTGGTCCGGAAATAATGATCACGCCTCACGTCCCTTTAGTTAGTGACCATCGACTAAATTCCTCTGCAATCTGAGAGAACTGCCCTCTGCATCTTCATTGCTAGTGAGTCAGCCAAGGCACCTCAAGCAGATATCGTCGTAACATTCTTTAGAAATGTTTTCTTAATTCCTCGTAAAGCTTCGATGAGAAGAACTACGATTATTACTGAACGTCAAGGGAATAAAACGTGACGTTCGTAGTTTTAAATCTTTGTACTTAGTGTACTTAGAACGTTTTTCCTCCTCTTTGATAGCTATATTTGTTTCTGTAGGTGTCGAAATCTCAATTACATAAATTTGCTGTGAAGTACTATATCAGATTTGTTGATCTGCAAAAGCCTTGTGGTCGAAAAGGTAAAATACCAGTAAATGCGGCAACTGTCATTTTCTACAATCGAGTTGATCTCTCCCGGAAGATACGGCAGTCTAGGACTGTCTAAGATGGTAATGTATGACACGCAACGCTGCATTATGACAATTCCTGTAAAATGATATAACGTGAACAGGACACGCTGAAAATAAATGCATCAGTGCTTCTGGTTTTTTTGTTGCATGCCCTACATTTAATGTCAGTTAATTCGGTAAATCGACTACGATACAACAGGGTATTACACACAAAATCCCTTGGTCTTTAACTTAAGACTTACTGACTGTAGGAAACTAAATTTTTCGATAGCTGCAGCGAATTGATGTTCCTATAATCATTCCATGTTGGAGTTTTTCTGTCTGCTGAGTATAATTTGTTGGTATTTTGTTCGTTTAATGACTGTCTTCAATCTGGATGGTTCTAAATCTGGGATGCTAATCTCATAATTTTTTTTCTCGATCACATCGCCGAAGTTTTCTGCCAGACCAAGTTTCTCCGCTGCATCTTGCGCAGTCCTAAACAGAAATGCTTCCACTCCTCTCTGTTCAGGACCGCAGACCATTTCTAGAAGAGAATAGGATCTCTTTGATACCTTACACGCTAGTCCCACAACGATTCGATAATGCAGACACACTAAGTTTATAAGTCCTCTTCCACGTTGAGGACGTGAAAGATATATTCGAGGAATAAAGGATCGAGGATGAAGACCTATATTCGTGTGCGTGACTTTTCGTATGCCGACATCCAAATCTTACAGTTCTTCTTTCGTCTACTTGACTACTTTAAAGGAATAGAGAAGTACTGGTACAGCTAGCATATTGGTAGCAACAAATATCGATAATTAGTAGTCATTATTATTAAGCTTATTAATATTAATATTATTATTAATTTTATTACTAACAAATTATTATTATTATTACAAAAAGTTCTTCTTTCTCACATTTGATCAATGTGGTTCCATGTTTGACTGACGGGCCAAAACCAAGTCAGCACAAACGCTATTACCATTCCGTATTAAGGAATGACCTGACAATGTTACATGTTTTCAAAATCACTGACTTCTGAATGTTTCTGTGAATGTCTGTGTTGAGTCCCAATTGCATTAAATGTGGTGTGAATGTTATTGGTGTAAGGCCTGTGGCTGATATAATGAGAGGGACAATGATGACTTTTTCCTGCCTCCACAACCTTTTTATTTCCGTTGCAAGGTATGTGTATTTGGAAATTTTTTTCTGTGTATTTCGCTTGGATGTTTGTGTCGTTGGGGACAGCTATGTCAATCAGATAGGTGACTTTTCCTTTTTTGCACTGAAAAGTAATATCGGGTCTATTAGCGGAGACTGTTTTATCTGTATGGATACCGATATCCCAGTAGAGCTTGTAATCTTCATTTTCAAGTATGGATGTTGGCGTGTATTTGTAGTAGGGATCTGTGTTTTTTATGAGTTTGTATGTTGTGGCTAGTGCTTGGTGAACCACTTTGGCAGCTGAATCATGCCTGGCTGTGTACTCCGTTCCGGCCAATATTTTACATCCGCTCGTTATGTGTTCGATCGTTTCTTTCTGCTGGTGGCATTTCCTACATCTGTCCTCTGCAATAGTCGGGTCTTTGATGATATGCTTTTGGTAGTTTCTGGTTAATATGACTTTATCCTGGATGGCAAGTAAGAAACCTTCAGTCTCGGGGAATAGCTGCCCATCCCGTAACCAGGTGTATGATTGTTTTTTATTTACGTGGTCTTGTTCTATTTGGTATCTGTGTTTTCCGTGGAGTGTTTTCTCTGACCACGTTTTTTCATCTTTTCCTGTTGTAATTGGGTGTGACTGTGTGTGTCTGCTGAGTGGTCTGCCCGGGCTAAGTCGAGAGGTGTGTAGTTTTTGTCTGCTTTCACTGTCGCTGTGTGGAGGCTGGTTTGCTTGCTGTGAAAGAATTTCCTAAGTGTTTGTATTTGTTTTGTGTGTAATGATCTGATGTCTATAATTCCTCTTCCTCCTGCTTTCCTCTCGATGGTAAGTCTTTCTTTGCATGCGTTGGGGTGTAATTTCCTGTATTTGGTGAATTGAGATCGTATAAAGATGTGAATATTTTCTATGTCTGTTTGTGACCATTTGATGATACCAAATGAATATGTGAGTATAGGTATAGCGAACGTGTTGATGGCTTTAGTGAGATTCTTAGAGTTGAGTTTTGTTTGCAAAAGTTTCGTCAGTCTGTTTTTGAATTCGGTTCTGAGCTGTGTTTTGATGTGAGTGTGGTTGAGTTTGGTGCTTTGTTGGAAGCCTAGATATTTGTATGTTTCTTTGTCGAACATGTTATCGAGCGTTTCATTGTTGATGGTTTCTGACTCATGGTGGCACTTCCATTGGCCTTTGTTGATGTGGAGCACTTTGCATTTACTTATACCAAATTCCATATTGACATCTAAGGTGAATATTTCTTTCAGCTGTGTTTGTGTGGCAGCTTAGAGTTTTTTATGTCGTCCATATATAGGAGGTGGTTTATTTTATGTTGATTCACTTTTTGGTGTCTGATATTGAAGCCATGCTCTGTTCTGTTTAGTATATTTGAGAGTGGATTGAGACAGAGGCAAAACCATAGAGCACTGAGCGAGTCTCCCTGAAATATACCCCGTCTGATGTACAGCTCTTCTGTTTGGATCCGTTCAGTTTGCGTTTCTAGGCGTATTTTGGTTTTCCATGTTTTCATAATTTGCGCGAGAAACTGCCTGAGGTGTTGGTTGATTTTATAGATTTCTAGGGCCCTGATTAACCAGCTGTGGGGTATGGAGTCGAAGGCTTTTTTATAGTCTATGTAACCGATGTGAAGGTTTCTGTGTTCTTTTCTGGTTTGTCCCATAATCACGCTATCTATAATCAGCTGCTCTTTGCATCCTCTACTATTTTTCCTGCATCCCTTCTGCTCCTCTGTGAGAATATTGTTGTCTGTTAGGTGTTGTTCTATTTTCTTCGATATTGTGGCTGTGATGATCTTGTATAGGGTTGGAAGACAGGTGATAGGTCGGTAGTTTGACGGGTTTGTGGTGTCTGAGCTTTTGGGTTTAACGTATGTTATTCCTTGTGTGAGGAAAGTGGGAAATGTGTGTGGTTGTAGAATGGCTTTGTTGATTTGGTGTGTGAGTGCTTCGTGTGTGGTGGTAAACTGTTTGTACCAGAAGTTTTGCATATTGTCTATTCCAGGACATTTCCAGTTTGTGTGTGTGTGTTTGATAGTTCCTGTAATTTCTTGTGTATTTAATTAAATTTTAAATGAAAATAATTCCAAAACAGTTCAATTTAGACATATGGTATGTTAGACAAATAATATCTAGGACTCAAAAATAAATTAATATATAGGGCTTTCTATTAAAAAAAAATCAAAATGGCTTAATTTCTTCTGACAGTTCAAAACATTTTATTGTCAACCTCAGCATAACACCGTATAACTTTTATTTAAACCTTTTTCTGATACACTGATTAATAAATGCTGTGGAATCATTATTCTATACATATGGGGCACCCTGTATATCGAGTAGTATTTAATATTATTAAAAGAGATGGTATTGTAAAATGCCTTCAAAATATTTTACTTTGCAACTTGTATTCGCAAAGAAAGTCCTGCGGAAATAACTTCACTTATCTTTTGCAATATAGGCTCTTACTTCTTAATACATATATGTTGATGAAGCAAGAACTCGCCAAGCTGACAACAGCAGTTTCTTAAGTAATAATTCTAAATGCAACTATACGTGGTCGGTATTACTATTTTTTTACTTGTATATTATAAACTAGAGTCCCCTGGCTACATTATCTTTAGTTACAAACCGAACAGTTTTTAGAAAGATGGGCCAATTACATTTTTTCGACGAGGAAACGCCTACACACCATATACCTAAATTTAAGGCCTTATGTGTGCTTAATATGGTGGGATATAAATCAATATTAATAATGTTATCTAAAAGGGAAAGAAGAATCCGACGCGACAAATCCTGTAGCTCCGACACACACAGCCTGCCACGCAGTGTGGTCCGGAAATAATGATCACGCCTCACGTCCCTTTAGTTAGTGACCATCGACTAAATTCCTCTGCAATCTGAGAGAACTGCCCTCTGCATCTTCATTGCTAGTGAGTCAGCCAAGGCACCTCAAGCAGATATCGTCGTAACATTCTTTAGAAATGTTTTCTTAATTCCTCGTAAAGCTTCGATGAGAAGAACTACGATTATTACTGAACGTCAAGGGAATAAAACGTGACGTTCGTAGTTTAAATCTTTGTACTTAGTGTACTTAGAACGTTTTTTCCTCCTCTTTGATAGCTATATTTGTTTCTGTAGGTGTCGAAATCTCAATTACATAAATTTGCTGTGAAGTACTACATCAGATTTGTTGATCTGCAAAAGCCTTGTGGTCGAAAAGGTAAAATACCAGTAAATGCGGCAACTGTCATTTTCGACAATCGAGTTGATCTCTCCCGGAAGATACGGCAGTCTAGGACTATCTAAGATGGTAATGTATGACACGCAACGCTGCATTATGACAATGCCTGTATAATGATATAGCGTGAACAGGACACGCTGAAAATAAATGCATCAGTGCTTCTGGTTTTTTGTTGCATGCCCTACATTTAATGTCGGTTAATTGGGTAAATCGACTACGATACAACAGGGTATTACACACAAAATCCCTTGGTCTTTAACTTAAGACTTACTGACTGTAGGAAACTAAATGTTAGTTTTTTCGATAGCTGCAGCGAATTGATGTTCCTATAATCATTCCATGTTGGAGTTTTTCTGTCTGCTGAGTATAATTTGTTGGTATTTTGTTCGTTTAATGACTGTCTTCAATCTGGATGGTTCTAAATCTGGGATGCTAATCTCATAATTTTTTTTCTCGATCACATCGCCGAAGTTTTCTGCCAGACCAAGTTTTTCCGCTGCATCTTGCGCAGTCCTAAACAGAAATGCTTCCACTCCTCTCTGTTCAGGACCGCAGACCATTTCTAGGAGAGAATAGGATCTCTTTGATACCTTACACGCTAGTCCCACAACGATTCGATAATGCAGACACACTAAGTTTATAAGTCCTCTTCCACGTTGAGGACGTGAAAGATATATTCGAGGAATAAAGGATCGAGGATGAAGACCTATATTCGTGTGCGTGACATTTCGTATGCTGACATCCAAATCTTGCAGTTCTTCTTTCGTCTACTTGACTACTTTAAAGGAATAGAGAAGTACTGGTACAGCTAGCATATTGGTAGCAACAAATATCGATAATTAGTAGTCATTATTATTAAGCTTATTAATATTAATATTATTATTAATTTTATTACTAACAAATTATTATTATTATTACAAAAAGTTATTCTTTCTCACATTTGATCAATGTGGTTCTATGTTTGTCTGACGGGCCAAAACCAAGTCAGCACAAACGCTATTACCATTCCGTATTAAGGAATGACCTGACAATGTTACATGTTTTCAAAATCACTGACTTCTGAATGTTTCTGTGTATGTCTGTGTTGAGTCCTAATTGCACTAAATGTGGTGTGAATGTTATTGGTGTAAGGCCTGTGGCTGATATAATGAGGGGGACAATGATGACTTTTTCTTGTCTCCATAGCCTTTTTATTTCCGTTGCAAGGTCTGTGTATTTGGAAATTTTTTCTGTGTATTTCGTTTGGATGTTTGTGTCGTTGGGGACAGCTATGTCAATTAGATAGGTGACTTTTTCCTTTTTTGCACTGAAAAGTAATATCGGGTCTATTAGCGGAGACTGTTTTATCTGTATGGATACCGATGTCCCAGTAGAGCTTGTAATCTTCATTTTCAAGTATGGATGATGGCGTGTATTTGTAGTAGGGATCTGTGTGTTTTCTATGAGTTTGTATGTTGTGGCCAGTGCTTGGTGAACTACTTTGGCAGCTGAATCATGCCTGGCTGTGTACTCTGTTCCGACCAATATTTTACATCCGCTCGTTATGTGTTCGATCGTTTCTTTCTGCTGGTGGCATTTCCTACATCTATCCTCTGCAATAGTCGGGTCTTTGATGATATGCTTTTGGTAGTTTCTGGTTAATATGACTTTATCCTGGATGGCAAGTAAGAAGCCTTCAGTCTCAGGGAATAGCTGCCCATCCTGTAACCAGGTGTATGATTGTTTTTTATTTACGTGGTCTTGTTCTATGTGGTATCTGTGTTTTCCGTGGAGTGTTTTCTCTGACCACGTTTTCATCTTTTCCTGTTGTAATTGGGTGTGACTGTGTGTGTCTGCTGAGTGGTCTGCCCGGGCTAAGTCGAGAGGTGTGTAGTTTTTGTCTGCTTTCACTGTCGCTGTGTGGAGGCTGGTTTGCTTGCTGTGAAAGAATTTCCTAAGTGTTTGTATTTGTTTTGTGTATAATGATCTGATGTCTATAATTCCTCTTCCTCCTGCCTTCCTCTCGATGGTAAGTCTTTCTTTGCATGCGTTGGGGTGTAATTTCCTGTATTTGGTGAATTGAGATCGTATAAGGATGTGAATATTTTCTATGTCTGTTTGTGACCATTTGATGATACCAAATGAATATGTGAGTATAGGTATAGCGAACGTGTTGATGGCTTTAGTGAGATTCTTAGAGTTGAGTTTTGTTTGCAAAAGTTTCGTCAGTCTGTTTTTGAATTCGGTTCTGAGCTCTGTTTTGATGTGAGTGTGGTTGAGTTTGGTGCTTTGTTGGATGGATTATTATTACAAAAAGTTCTTCTTTCTCACATTTGATCAATGTGGTTCCATGTTTGGCTGACGGGCCAAAACCAAGTCAGCACAAACGCTATTACTATTCCGTATTAAGGAATGACCTGACAATGTTACATGTTTTCAAAATCACTGACTTCTGAATGTTTCTGTGTATGTCTGTGTTGAGTCCTAATTGCACTAAATGTGGTGTGAATGTTATTGGTGTAAGGCCTGTGGCTGATATAATGAGGGGGACAATGATGACTTTTTCTTGTCTCCATAGCCTTTTTATTTCCGTTGCAAGGTCTGTGTATTTGGAAATTTTTTCTGTGTATTTCGTTTGGATGTTTGTGTCGTTGGGGACAGCTATGTCAATTAGATAGGTGACTTTTCCTTTTTTGCACTGAAAAGTAATATCGGGTCTATTAGCGGAGACTGTTTTATCTGTATGGATACCGATGTCCCAGTAGAGCTTGTAATCTTCATTTTCAAGTATGGATGATGGCGTGTATTTGTAGTAGGGATCTGTGTTTTCTATGAGTTTGTATGTTGTGGCCAGTGCTTGGTGAACTACTTTGGCAGCTGAATCATGCCTGGCTGTGTATTCTGTTCCGGCCAATATTTTACATCCGCTCGTTATGTGTTCGATCGTTTCTTTCTGCTGGTGGCATTTCCTACATCTATCCTCTGCAATAGTCGGGTCTTTGATGATATGCTTTTGGTAGTTTCTGGTTAATATGACTTTATCCTGGATGGCAAGTAAGAAGCCTTTAGTCTCAGGGAAATAGCTGCCCATCCTGTAACCAGGTGTATGATTGTTTTTTATTTACGTGGTCTTGTTCTATGTGGTATCTGTGTTTTCCGTGGAGTGTTTTCTCTGACCACGTTTTCATCTTTTCCTGTTGTAATTGGGTGTGACTGTGTGTGTCTGCTGAGTGGTCTGCCCGGGCTAAGTCGAGAGGTGTGTAGTTTTTGTCTGCTTTCACTGTCGCTGTGTGGAGGCTGGTTTGCTTGCTGTGAAAGAATTTCCTAAGTGTTTGTATTTGTTTTGTGTATAATGATCTGATGTCTATAATTCCTCTTCCTCCTGCCTTCCTCTCGATGGTAAGTCTTTCTTTGCATGCGTTGGGGTGTAATTTCCTGTATTTGGTGAATTGAGATCGTATAAGGATGTGAATATTTTCTATGTCTGTTTGTGACCATTTGATGATACCAAATGAATATGTGAGTATAGGTATAGCGAACGTGTTGATGGCTTTAGTGAGATTCTTAGAGTTGAGTTTTGTTTGCAAAAGTTTCGTCAGTCTGTTTTTGAATTCGGTTTCTGAGCTCTGTTTTGATGTGAGTGTGGTTGAGTTTGGTGCTTTGTTGGATGGATTATTATTACAAAAAGTTCTTCTTTCTCACATTTGATCAATGTGGTTCCATGTTTGGCTGACGGGCCAAAACCAAGTCAGCACAAACGCTATTACCATTCCGTATTAAGGAATGACCTGACAATGTTACATGTTTTCAAAATCACTGACTTCTTTCTCTTCTCAGTGATTTCTTTGTCAGGTTTTGTGTTTTCATTACAGCAACGCATGGCGTGTTCGTTGATTCCTGTGGTGCAACTCATGCGCTGCTGTGATTTTCCCGCCTTGGTGGGTGTCGGCTTAGTCGCCAACACAACACTTTTGGCAGGTCCATTTTCGGTTGCCTGGTCTTCATCGGATTATTATTATTTTTATTTCAAAAAGTTCTTCTTTCTCACATTTGATCAATGTGGTTCCATGTTTGGCTGACGGGCTAAAACCAAGTCAGCACAAACGCTATTACCATTATGTATTGAGGAATGACCTGACAATGTTACATGTTTTCAAAATCACTGACTTCTGAATGTTTTTGTGTATGTTTGTGTTGAGTCCTAATTGTACTAAATGTGGTGTGAATGTTATTGGTGTAAGGCCTGTGGCTGATATAATGAGGGGGACAATGATGACTTTTTCTTGTTTCCATAGCCTTTTTATTTCCGTTGCAAGGTCTGTGTATTTGGAAATTTTTTCTGTGTATTTCGTTTGGATGTTTGTGTCGTTGGGGACAGCTATGTCAATTAGATAGGTGACTTTTCCTTTTTTGCACTGAAAAGTAATATCGGGTCTATTGGCGGAGACTGTTTTATCTGTATGGATACTGATGTCCCAGTAGAGCTTGTAATCTCCATTTTCAAGTATGGATGTTGGCGTGTATTTGTAGTAGGGATCTGTGTTTTCTATGAGTTTGTATGTTGTGGCTAGTGCTTGGTGAACTACTTTGGCAGCTGAATCGTGCCTGGCTGTGTACTCTGTTCCGGCCAATATTCTACATCCGCTCGTTATGTGTTCGATCGTTTCTTTCTGCTGGTGGCATTTCCTACATCTGTCCTCTGCAATAGTCGGGTCTTTGATGATATGCTTTTGGTAGTTTTCTGGTTAATATGACTTTATCCTGGATGGCAAGTAAGAAGCCTTCTGTTTCAGGAAATAGCTGCCCATCCTGTAACCAGGTGTATGATTGTTTTTTATTTACGTGGTCTTGTTCTATGTGGTATCTGTGTTTTCCGTGGAGTGTTTTCTCTGACCACGTTTTCATCTTTTCCTGTTGTAATTGGGTGTGACTGTGTGTGTCTGCTGAGTGGTCTGCCCGGGATAAGTCGAGAGGTGTGTAGTTTTTGTCTGCTTTCACTGTCGCTGTGTGGAGGCTGGTTTGCTTGCTGTGAAAGAATTTCCTAAGTGCTTGTATTTGTTTTGTGTGTAATGATCTGATGTCTATAATTCCTCTTCCTCCTGCCTTCCTCTCGATGGTAAGTCTTTCTTTGCATGCGTTGGGGTGTAATTTCCTGTATTTGGTGAATTGAGATCGTATAAGGATGTGAATATTTTCTATGTCTGTTCGTAACCATTTGATGATACCAAATGAATATGTGAGTATAGGTATAGCGAACGTGTTGATGGCTTTGGTGAGATTCTTAGAGTTGAGTTTTGTTTGCAAAAGTTTCGTCAGTCTGTTTTTGAATTCGGTTCTGAGCTCCGTTTTGATGTGAGTGTGGTTGAGTTTGGTGCTTTGTTGGAAGCCTAGATATTTGTATGTTTCTTTATCGAACATGTTATCGAGCGTTTCATTGTTGATGGTTTCTGTCTCATGGTGGCACTTCCATTGGCCTTTGTTGATGTGGAGCACTTTGCATTTACTTATACCAAATTCCATATTGACATTTAAGGTGAATATTTCTGTGATTTTGAGGAGTTCTTTCAGCTGTGTTTGTGTGGCAGCGTAGAGTTTTATGTCGTCCATATATAGGAGGTGGTTAATTTTATGTTGATTCACTTTTTGGTGTCTGATATTGAAGCCATGCTCTGTTCTGTTTAGTATATTTGAGAGTGGATTGAGACAGAGGCAAAACCATAGAGCACTGAGCGAGTCTCCCTGAAATATACCCCGTCTGATGTACAGCTCTTCTGTTTGAATCTGTTCGGTTTGTGTTTCTAGGCGTATTTTGGTTTTCCATGTTTTCATAATTTGCGCGAGAAACTGCCTGAGGTGTTGGTTGATTTTATAGATTTCTAGGGCCCTGATTAACCAGCTGTGAGGTATGGAGTCGAAGGCTTTTTTATAGTCTATATAACCGATGTGAAGGTTTCTGTGTTCTTTTCTGGTTTGTCCCATAATCACGCTATCTATAATCAGCTGTTCTTTGCATCCTCGACTATTTTTCCTGCATCCCTTCTGCTCTTCTGTGAGGATATTGTTATCTGTTAGGTGTTGTTCTATTTTCTTCGAAATTGTGGCTGTGATGATCTTGTATAGGGTTGGAAGACAGGTAATAGGTCGGTAGTTTGACGGGTTTGTGGTGTCTGAGCTTTTGGGTTTAACGTATGTTATTCCTTGTGTGAGGAAAGTGGGAAATGTGTGTGGTTGTAGAATGGCTTTGTTGATTTGGTGTGTGAGTGCTTCGTGTGTGGTGGTAAACTGTTTGTACCAGAAGTTTTGTATATTGTCTATTCCAGGACATTTCCAGTTGTGTGTGTGTTTGATAGTTTCTGTAATTTCTTGTGTATTAAATGTGGTATTTTCTTGTTCTGTCACATGTTTATGTTTGTCTTCTTCGGCTTTGATCCAGGGGGTGTTATTATTGTGTAGTTTGGGTTCTGACCAGATACTTTTCCAATAATCTGTGAGTTCTTGTTCGTTTGGTGGTTCAGTCACTGCTATCTGTTTGTTGTACATAGTTTTCCGGTAGAACTGTTTTTCGCTTCTTCGGAAGAGGTTGTTGGTATCTTTCCTCTCATTTGATTCTTTGTATCTACGGAGTCTTGCGGCATATACAGATAGTTTTTGTTTCAAGGTATCGAGGATTTCTGGCAGTGTTCTGTTGGGAGACTTAGATTTGATCTTGGTTGCCCCCTGTGTGACACGTTTGGACGCGTTCCCGCTTATAAACTGGGTAAGATGTCCTAGATCTCTCCTGATGTTGTTGATTATTATTATGACTGTTCTCGTTTTTCTTTCTCACATTTGGTCAATGTGGTCAAATATATATATTATTATTATTATTATTATTATATGACTTTCTGTAGAAAATGAAGATTACTTGCATTTGACTAATGTCGTTATTAGCTTAAAAAGGAGTTAATATTTAAGCAAATGTTACCAATACTTCTTGGAGGCAATACCGTCATATGTGATATTGCTGCCTAACCTGAACAATTACGTAACTCCTGGGTAATGTTATAAATCAATTATATTAGAAATGCATTAAAAATAACTTAAAAATATTAATAACCAATAATTTTATTTGATTATTGATCATAAATCAGTACTGAATTGTTTAAAACTTATTTATTAAAATTTTTGTCATTATAGATTAACTTTTTGTTGTAGTTATTTTATCCATAACAAAACTAAACGTTTTAAATCATGAAAAATAACTATTCCGTCAGAACCTTACCTAATTTTACGGATTACTGATTCTAAACAATTGGAATTATCTTTTGATTCACGAATGCTTTAGTTCAGAAATTACTGCTGGTATGCACTTATTGTGTATAAATTTATTTCTGTGAAAAAAATAACCAATTAAAATTCTTAATTTTTTAAAGGCCATCTGTTTTTACGCGCATTATTTTTTGCATACCTATTAAAGTAGAAGGTTTTGTTAAGATTCAAATTGTGTGTGTGTATATATATATATATATATATATATATATATATATATATATATATATATATATATATATATATATATGTATATATATATACATATAGGGTGTTATGGAATTCACTGCATATATTGGAACTGGTAGATCTTTGTAGTAATACCAATTGCAGAAAATTCACCGTAAATAGCGGATCTCAATTATTAAAGAAAAAATCGACCCTAAAAAAATATCGTCATGACTATTTTTTTCGCACCTCACTGATAAACAGTGAACTCCACAATATCGAAATAGAAAAATCAGAGAGAATGTCCTTTTTTTTCGATCCCGTCAATCGATTTTCTCAAATAAATTTGATAAAAAAATATTAAAATATTTTTCTATTCTAAAACCGAAAAATTTATGGCTTCTCATTAAAGCGTTTATGCCGTGACCGCGGTGCTTTCTGTTTTCTGTTCAGTGAATGTATACCAATCACGGGGGTAAAGTGTCGGAAAGGTCAAGTTTTTTTAAAAGAGAGGTGTTCTGACAAAGTGATTACGAAATTTGCAGAAAGTGTAGAATATAGCAACAAGTGAAATAGATTGTGTCATTGGTACAGTTGGTTAAGGTTTAAAGTTGTTACGGATAACTTAGGATATTTTATATGGAGATCCATTGCACATTTAAGGTACATTTGTTTATTTATTGATTTCGTGTGGATATGCATTGCACACAGCACAATTGAAGTTAAATAAAATTTCCTAAATGAATTATACAAAAATATAACCAACCAACCATAAAGGTACCAATTTAAGATACATAAAAAAAATTGTTTACCATTCAGGTATTTTATTTTGCCCGACCCCAAACAGCTGTCAAATAAACAAGAGCAGAGTTCAAAAATAAAGGAAAAAATCGACCCTAAACCAATTTAATAAAAAAATATAAAAATTGTTATATTTTAAAATAATTACTTATTACTTTGAAAAGTTTTATATTTCAATATTATAATAATTAAAAACTTTAACAGGTAAATCACCAAAATTTTATTTGCTTCCTTGTAGAAAACATCATAAAAATAAATGTTGGGATGGATTTCTCCGCTTTATTTATTGTAGACTAGTAAGAATTTTTTTATCGGAGGTCGACGAAATATTGTTACGTTATTATCACCAATGAGTTTATTTTGGGCTTTTGCTGTAGGGGAGGCTCGCATATATTATATTATACGTCTTTAGTTTATCGATTCTTCCAACATATTTTTGTAAGGACTTGATGTAATTTCCACAGTTCTTTATACAGTATTTTTTGTAGTATTAGACATAAAGATTTTATATATTTTTTTTAAGGCTTTAGCGTTAAATCCCGAGATAGAGGGTTGAATGTCGCAATCTATTCGAGAGTGGCTGTGGAATTTGCTTGTTTTCTATATTAATAATAATAGAAGCGTCTTGTAAGGTCGATGTGCTTTCATTACTTGAGTTTGTTTGAGTGAGAAAGCATTAATATTTTAAGCTGCTTTAAACAAATCTTCGGGAGCGACGTTTTTGTCCATGGGCCAAATTTCAGCCGCTTGAAATCCGTTCACAATGGTGTCAATGATAGCAGCTCTTTGGTAAGCTTCTGCAAATAAACTTGCAACTTGATATGGCGTTACTGGACGGCCTGGATTTGTTCTCAATCATTTTTCTGTTGCTTGAATATAATAAGAGCTCATAGGTTTAAAAAAAACACGTCGAGTGGCTGAAGCTGGTGAGTAGTAAGGTCCTTGCTAGGTTCAACGCTTCGAGGTTCATCGGATGTTTTGTATTTTCATCAAGCAGAGGTAACACTTTACTTAAAGGGTTGGCTTTACGATGGTTATATAATAGTTCATCCATTGTACAAATAAGTTTGAGTTAATATAGCCAGTGCCTGGAATGGTGACAACACCTCAGAAGATGTACCATATTTATTTTAATCTACGATTATTTTAAGGCTCCTTACCAAGGTAGTCTTCTTCAACTTATTGTATCCATCATCCTCCCTTAATTGCTGCCATTGTTCTCCATCGTGTGTTCTCCTCATCCAGTCCTGCCCAATTAATATTTCTTTGTTATCTGACTTAGTTTATCGTCTTCCCCTGCTTCTTTTGTTTGCTCAAGATCTTTATTCTATAATTTTTCTTGTTTACCGGTTATCCTTCATCATTCCAATATGCCCTGGCCAGTTCCCCTTTAATGTACATACTCTTTCTATTACATCTGTTACCATGAGTCTTCGTCTTATTTCTGTGTTTGGTATGCGATCATTAAGTTGAATGTTTACAATTCTTCTACCTCTCTCTCCATGGCTCATTGGGTAACTTGTAGTCTATAGAATATATTTCTATTTAGTGTTCATGTTTTTGTTCCATAGGTAAGGACTGGGAGAACCTAGTGGTCGAAAACTTGTGCTTTAAGCGTGTTAGGCACATCGAATTTAAATATTTCTGGTAGGCTTCCAAACGTTGTTAGTTGTTTTTTGACCATTTTAGCCCAAGTATACGTAACTATCAACTTCCTTTATTTGTGTATTTTCTAATATTGTTATCTCTGTTAAAATTTTGGTCGTATACATGTATGTTAGCGAATATGCTCTATCTATCTAAAATATTTTCATTTCTCATTGTAATTAACTTTTTTTGTACTCTCTTTTACCTATTTTTTACAATTTTCAAGATTTTAACTATTTTCCTTTTTGTTAATTCAAAAAACATTGCCCAGTTAAATATTAAAGTATCTATGCTTCCAGCACTTCCAGAAACTTAACTTCAGGTTGAGATTAGTTAAGGTGTAAAAGTATCATATTTTATAACCGAATTTATTTATAGCATACAGGTGTTGGAATATTTATACAAGAAATATTTAGTTAGGAATTCCGCCAAAAAATTCACTATGTTTTTCTCTAAATGTATATGTTTTGATTTAAATAAATAACTTTTTAATGAAGACTGATTCTTTCAATTATATGTGAGAAATATCGATAGGCGGTAAAGACGGTATTCCTTTAATAACGTATTTGGAAAGTAAGTTCCAACATAGATTCCGAGAATAAAATCAATAGACTAAATTAGAATTTGAATTTTTTCATTTTTTTCAGCAATGATGACAATTTTATGACGTTCCAGTCAAAGGATCCTATTATTAGTATACCTCTGGATAAAGTTCCTAAAGACAAAGTACCTGGTGGCGGTGGTCATAGTCATGGAATTCCTGTAGAACACCCTACATCGTAAGTAGTCAAACTAAATAGTTACAGAAGAATATTTTAGCCTCTCTATAGCGTCTTAGCCATTTGCAAGTCTACATTTTTCAATTCGTTTCGCCAAAATAAAACATTTTTTTCTCGATAAAAATAAAAAATTGCGTTGGTATATTGGGTCCAATATTACTACAAGTACTACTAAACAACATTTTATTATCACTGATGGCACATTATAGGTGGTCAAAATACTTCTTAAAGAAGAAGAAAATAATTTTAAGTTTCTTCTTAAAACCTGTAATGTTTTTTTACTTAGAGACACAGGTAACAAGTTCTATGGTACCCTGCGTAATGGTAGAGATTAGATTATGTATGCAACATAATGGTAAAATCATAATATTACCTATTTAAAATAATTTTTATAGGATACTCTGGGTACTCCGCCGCATTAGCCATTCTTAAATGGAAATACCAATAGTACACCTTTTTTCGAAGCTTTAGGGTGATTATATTTTTTTAGAAAATGTATAGAATTCATATTGAATTAAAGTTAAGTTAAAGCACAAATACCTAATGCCTATTTTTCAAGATTGTTGTTGTTGGCAGCAAACCAAATAGTTAACTCATGATTACACTTTTTCGTTGCTGGTTCTAATTTGTTGGACATTGTTTCATAGGCAAGTTGTCTATATGTATGTGTGTATATATACATACGAGTATATATATATATATATATATATATATATTTATTTATTTATATATATATATATATATATATATATATATATATATATATATATATATATATATATATATATATATATATATATATACTGAATAATAGCAATCCATAATGAACTCCAATTGTTATATTCCTCAGACTACATTCAAACAAACTACTTTTACAACGAATATAAATGTGGACTAAATGAAACCAAGCTACCGTTCCTCCTCTCACATCATAATTTTATAGCTTTTCGAATAAAATACATTATTCAAATGCTTTCGATAAATCACACAGCATGACAACACAAAATTTTTCCTCATCACGAAAAAACATAGTTTAAAACTTCATAAAGAGCACCTTTCGTTGACAAATTATACAGAAAATCATATTAAGAGTAAGTCATCACGCGACAGCCATTTGTATTTGCATTTTTATTAGTAACGCCTTCTCAAATTTTCGGTGGTACTGTTTGTGGTTGGTCGAGTAACTTTTTTTCTTGATTTCTTAAATTGTTTAAATAAATTCTTTTCAATTCTTGCTAACTTAGAAGAGTCCATCGGGGAAAATGATGGAATGATTTAGGCGGTAAAGATCTCCAATCTTTTCGGTCATATGGTACTTTCAGCTGGAGTGGTTGGGAACCTAAAAGGCTCCCAGGGTGTATGTAACTATCAAAGTTGCATTTTCTTGTTATGATCCACTTTTCTATCAGAACGTGTAAACGGATGAAGCAAAAAGCACAACTAAACTGAGCAAAACGAAAAAAATGTAGATTTAATTACACAGAACAAGAGAGATGAGGTTCGAAAGCAGGGAACTAGAAAAAAATTGGGAGAAAATAAATGCTATAACGAAGCAAACTATTAAATTGGAGATGACTAATAGTCACATAAATCTTTCGCCAATATAATGTTACATTCGTCGCATTTTCCATTACGTAGTTCTTTTGATGCCCTCTGCATTTGCCAATATGTATTTGAAATAAAAGATGCCTTTTTATTACATGTCCAGTTTGACAGGTTCTGAAGTTCTTTATTCTTCTCGTGTTAGACAAAATGCTATCTAACGTTTACCATATTGAATTGAATATGTCAAGATTATGACGAATTTTTCATTCATCATCTACCCTAGGTTTAGATTCTAAATGGTCGAACTTATGGTCTTTTTAAAAATAAAAAT
Source organism: Pachyrhynchus sulphureomaculatus (assembly GCA_019049505.1). Lineage (NCBI taxonomy): Eukaryota > Metazoa > Arthropoda > Insecta > Coleoptera > Curculionidae > Pachyrhynchus > Pachyrhynchus sulphureomaculatus. The sequence continues at coordinate 51,176,748 of CM032453.1, forward strand.
GAAACTCAGTTTAGAAGGAAATATTTAAAATTACGTTATAATATTCATGTTATTTACCTATTTATGTGTTATATGCATAATTTGTTTTAATATAATTTAAACTGTAAACACGTAATTAAACATAATAAGTATAATTCAGTTAGCTTATTTCCTTTCTCGTGAACAAAATTCTTAGATATTAATTAAATTATTAAAGAAACGAGATTTTCCAATTACTTCAAAAATAAAATTAACTTAACCTGAATAAATTGTTTGATTTTGTAATAAAATAAACTATTTGACGCCAAACTGTGAAATATTTCTACATTTGACATCACATAATTCACTTATAACTAATAATATTTTTATTGTCGGATTGTTATTATTTTTAATTTTTATAAAATACCTAAAATATTAGCACATTCCTTGGATTATTTGTTTAAAAAATTGCAGGATTTTCAGAATTTTTTGTACAAACGATGATATGTGGTTTCCACGATTTACATACCGCTTTAACAATGAAAATGTGTTTTTTTTACCCTGCACCCGTTAATTGGATAATATAAAGGTAAAAAATCTTAATTCAAAAATAACTGGCGAGAAAATGTAATATAGTTAAAAAATAACTGGCCAAGTGCAAGCCGAACTGGCGCAATTAGTGTTCCGTACATTGATTGCTTTTAAAATAAAAAAAAAATGTTACTGAGGTATAAAATGACCAATGACTTCATAAAATACACCCCAAATGAGTTTTCAACAAAGTTTATTTCTGATCTTTGTTGAAAATTAATAACTGATGAAATTTTTTTTTTTTATATATCAAATAAATTATTAAAAGTGATGCACTCGTGATAATTTTCGTTCAATTTACACCCAATTTATTCCAGAATTTTTTCAAAATTTTTTGATCAGTACGTTTTGAGATAAAGGGGGGATCACGATTTTTGGCAATGTTTTAAAAATAATACCAAGAAAAGTGTGCGCAAGTATTACATTATATATATTTTTGAACTCGTGTTTTCACAAGCTTTCATTTGACACCCCACTCGATGACCTGGTAAATTTTTTTTTCTTCCGATTTGTCTCCCCAGAACTAACTCGTTAAGTCAAAATTTAACCTTCAAAACTACATGGCTCTAATGGGGTCATTAATTCCTATACTAGTGCCAATTTTCAACTTTCTACTTCAAATAGTTTCGGAGAAAATCGGGTGTGACAGACGGGCATACACGGTTAGACGCCGAAGTGATCTTATAAGTGTTCCGTACGGAACACTAATAAATGAAACTTGCCCAGAAGATGTTTATCGAATTTATTCAATAATTTTCATGGATTGGTTGTGTGTAAATATAACAGATCCAATCATTGTGTCAGAATTTGAAAGGAGACTGAAACCGTTCACCGTGAATGATTCAAAACTGCGTTCGAATTCGGAAAGCGGATTTAGGAATACGAGCAACTTCCATTTAATTGAACATTTTTAGTGATTTCTTTCATTGTAAGGATTCAGTTGCACTACTTTATCCTTAATTTTAATTCTGTCATGATTAAAAAGGAAAAAGACAAGTTAGTAAACTGCTTCAAATATAAGCAGATTATCTACCTAACACGTAACCTGAAAAGTTTTTGGTTTAGCTACTTAAAACACATTTTTTTTTTTGCAAAATTTGACTTTATTCATCATTATAGTCTCCTTCAAGAGCGATACAATCAGTATAATACTTTTCTTACATTTCTATACCTTTCTTGTAGAAGGATTTGTGTTTGCCTTCAAAATAGACCTTAGTTTCGGCGAAAACTTCCTCATTGGAGCCAAATCTCTTTCCTGCGAGCATTTTTTTTGAGGTTTGCGAATGGATAATAGTCACTAGGGGCTAAATATGGAGAATACGGTGGATGAGGAAGCAATTTGAACTTCAATTCATGCAATTTTACCATCGTAACCATTGACTTGTGACATGGTGCATTTTCTTGATGAAAGAGCACTTTTTTCTTGTTCATTTGGGGCCGTTTCTTAGCGATTTCTGCCTTCAAACGCACCAATAACTTTATATAATATTCGTTATTGATGGTTCTTCCCTTCTCAGCATAGTCGATGAAAATTATTCCATGTGCATCCCAAAATACAGAGGCCAAAACCTTCCCAGCTGACTGTTGTGTTTTGGCCGCTTAGGGCGGCTTCCACCGGCTGCTGACTGCCGATTTGATTCCGGTGTGTAGTGGTGGATCCGTGTTTCATTCATTGTCACATATCGCATGAAAAAATCCTTTTATACAGGTCCAGACAGCGCTCAGAATCTTCAACATGTTGTTTTTTTGGTCTACTGTGAGCAAACGCGCTACTTTAGGGTGTCAGCTAACTCACGCAATTCCACTTTACGGTCATTCAAAACAATTTGCTGGATTTTTTTTATGTTTCCCGGTACAACCACCTCATTTGGGCATCCAAAGCATTCAGCATCCTTTGTATCTGTACGACCACGTTTAAATTCAGCATACCAGTAAATGACGAGTGATTTTCCAGGGGCAGAGTCCCCGTAACACTTATCAAGCCATTGTTTTGCTTGAACGGTATTTTTTTCCATCAAAAAACAGTGTTTAATCAACACACGAAATTCGATTGTTTCCATTCTTTTGAAAGTATGAAAAGTATCGTCACTAAAACCACTGTAACTTGTAAACTAATCGTCAAAATGTCATGAAATCTTGAGACGTATGGTTTGAAGGTTGGTACTTCCTAAAAATCGTATGGTTTTTTTGAAAAGGGCGAAATCTATGTATCAGACCAAAAACTTTTCAGCCTACGTGTTAACTATGAAGGAAAACAGAGCTTAATCATTGTCATCTACACTTATAAACTAGTCCAGCGTCTCCCAAGTTTCTTTCGATCCAAAAAAATATATATTTTGTTTACCCCACCAAAAACGATACTACAGAGGCTTTTAAATTATCATCCGAGGAAAAATTTGTGTGCTTCAAAGTCTTTCTTCAGATGCGTGGACAAAAACAAGTCGAAGGGTATTAAACCAGGTCTATAGGGTGAATATTGTTATTCGATGTGCATATTCATTGGAAATGGCTTGAATTGTGCGAGGCTAGTGCATTCTGCACTTGTTGTGCTACAGCAAAGTTCAGTTCCCTTGAATTAGGACATTTTTTCTAACGGCCCACTTCAGGTTTTAGATCATCCTTCTGTAAACCTCTCCATTGATTGTGGACCCTTTTGCTATATACTCAATAGGCGAAATTCTTTCGGAGTTCCAAACTACGCTCTCCATCAACTTTCCAAAAGGCTATCGAATTTTTGCCTTCTTTGGACGTGGAGTGCCATTATAAGGCCAATGCATCTACTCCTGCTTCATGAGGATCCTAATAAAAGACCTAAACCTTATCGCCTGTAACAGATTACGAAAAATAACTCTCATTCTCTAAAGCGGCCAAATATTCTAAAGAATTTTTCCCCGCCAGTTTCTGCTCTGGTATAAGAAGTCTGGTACCCTTTTTTCCTAAATCTTTATGTACGATCTTGAAAACTGTAGTTTCATCGAAGCTTTTTAGATCAAAATTGTACTAAAAATAAGATTTTATTTTATCTCTAGACGATACTTTTAAATTACTTCGACTCATTTTTTGAAAGAAAGAAAATCGTAAAAACTGTAAACGCAACAAATTTGTACAAAATTTCTTTAAAATACTGGCGTCAATAATTTGAGAACCCAGCAATTTTCAAAACGATCATTTTGATATCGCTTTCTTTAGAAGAAGTCATAAGTTATGGGTGTCCCTTTTCTTTCTATAATACTATGTCAATTGCTAAAATACAAAGGTGAATTGAAAAGTTTTGTGTCTATTTAGTCGACGAAAATTTCTTCCCCCAATACAATTTTTGAGGTCAAGAAACAAAAGCAACGTCACTTGGGGACAAATCTGGGACATAGGGTGGGTAGGATACTATTTTGAAGTCCAGCTCGTGCACCAATGTATGAGCAGGTATATTTTTGCGCGCTATTCTTGGTCGCTTCGGCTTCAACTCACTACAAAAACGTTGCGTAATAAAAACCAGTCACTAATTTACCCTTTTCCAAATAGTTTTGATTTGATTTGAAGATTTTGGCGCATCGACTACCAGGGTCATGTAGCACCTTTAAATTGTTTGGAGATAAAACTTTTTTATTCGATTTCTAAATGTTTTTTAGGAGTTTAAAATCTCTAAGATAGTTTATTATTTTAGGTATGTTTTTTGAAATTTGGTCAACAGATAATAGTTGAGAGAGACTGTTCGTTAAGATATTATATCTGATTCTATCAGAAAGGTGAATTGGGTCTTCAAAGAGATGTTTTACCGTGAGGGGAATATTACATTTAGACACATGGGGGAGGGCTCTTTTTTGAGTAAATGAGTATGTGAGAATTGCGTATGACCTATAGATAATCTCCTCCAAATACAATTTTTAATTCCAAATAGTCATTGTTGATGATACTCTGTGAGTCCTAGTAAACACTTGCCATCATTTTTGCCAGCGATAAAACTATTTTCGATGTTTTCACCTTCGCCAACCCACTGTCGACTGCCGTTGTGTCCCCGAGGTGTAATGGGGCATCCATGTTTCGTCTAAAGTCACAAAACGAGGCCAGAAATCCTACGGATTACGCCACAACTTTTCTAAACACGATTTTGAAATGTTCTCCCTCGTGCGTTTTAGATCTGGAGACAACAAACGGGGTACCGATCGTGCACTCAGTTTTTTCATTTTTAGAAGTTTATGTAGACTATTATGTACCCATTGATATGAGATTCCTACCATCTTAGCAATCTCACGAAGCTCAATGCGACGATCCTCCATCACGGTAGCATGTGAGCTCGTACAGTCACGTTTAAATTTATCTATTCGGTAATAAATAGTGTTGAGTGTTGGTGCAAGGGTCTCATGATCTTTCTTCAGTTTAGTTTCTATCTGGGTCGCAGTCTAATCTTTTAAATAAAAATATTTTATCACTGCACGATATTCGGCTTTGTCCATATCTACGAAACTTGTAACACCGATCACTTGTGATAGCTACCAACAAGCAACTGCGCGTTCCATCTGTTTGAAACTTTGAGCGCAACCTTTACAAGAATTACGCTTACCAACAGTCGTGCCGCTTAACAGAATTTTCCGCCATTTCGAAGAAATTCACCAGACTTATTAATCCACCCTCGTATTGTCGTTTATATTCACCCGTCTTAATCTTGAAATCTCTTGGGACTTATTGTATTAATATCTTTACGCACTGTAAGACATTTCAGTAAGAAATCTAGCCCTTAGTTGCTCCAATCAAGTTAAACGTAACGGCAAACGTAAAAACATATGCATATATCCTATAGTAATAAAAAAATCATGCCTAGTAAAGCCCTCTCACTTTGATTGTTCCAAACCGGCATTAAACTGTAGGTCCCTTTTGTTTGAAAAATTTAAAAAGTTACCAGCCACAAGTAAAGACAAGTGTCCGTATCGGATATGGCAGTTCAAAAAGAGGAATAAAAAAATCTTAATCTTTTGGTTTCATTTGTCCTACTACCGTAAATTTCCAACTATTTTTCCTTAATGGGTTAAAACCTCCATTCATTGTGAATAATTAAAAAACATTATATAGTCTTCCGTTCAGCTTGTGTACATTTGCGGGCATTAAGATAAATTAAAAGTTCTGCCCTCACTCCATGTATTTTTGAAGTTTAAAATTAGTTCACTAAGCAATAATAAAGTTTGATAATTCTGTTGACACCACACAAACCAAAGAAGAACATTTTGTTTTTATATTGTAAAACAACATTTATTTTTTCTAGATATGTAGAAACCCTTATGCACCTTCTCAAAGGAAACATAGGATCTGGTATATTCGCCATGGGTGACGGCATAAGAAATGCAGGAATAATCGTAGGACCTATAGTAGTTTTTTAATTTTAGGCATAATTTGTACACATTGTCAACATTTGCTGGTAAGTCTGAAGACATAATAATTCTTACAACTTGAACTGACCACGTACAAATTTCAAATTTTTTCATCAATAGAAAGCAACTATTATTCTAATTGCTAAATTTGTATGTACATATTTTTTAACCTTTTATCTCTGCTGTATCGTATCCAAAAATAAGTTAAGTGTTGTTAAGTGAAGTCAAAACGCAACCCAACCTTATTTCCGCATATGTTTTATAATCTTTAGCAGTTATCATTATATGTAAAAAAAATATATTTAATTAAGTATATGTTTACCTTCTCTGTACCACAATCAGTGTACATTTTTAAATGCAGTTTTACTGAGAATCTCTCTATCAATTTGTGGCCTGTGCTTACACGGCCCTTGCTAAATAGCGAGTATGTTTTTATTATTAGGATGAAATTCACTACTATTAGGCAAGTACGGTCATAATTATTTGGGCATTACTTTCTTTCTCACAGTTTGTTTTGATGAGCCGCGATACGACGAAATACCCTAGCCGAGATAGTCCAACAGATAAAAGACCAAAAATTAATTGTAGAATTGTTTTTTTTTTTAAGTTTGTCAGCTATTAATTTTTAATTAATTTTAGTATTGAAAAAGGGTACATACGTACAAAACACCCTGTATATCGTTTTGAACTAAAATTTCTAGAGACTTTTTAACAATACAAAATTACCAAGTGCCAAAATTGGTATCATCCTGTTTTAACAATCACATGGAACGTAGGCGATAATTGTCTTAATAATGACTTGAAACAGTTATTTAAATTAATTAATTTTTGCAATAAATATGTAACATACTTTTTAAAATTACATACCTATTTACATAATAGCACCATGTTTCAAGGTTTATTCGCTAGTTACAACAATTACTACATTTTATTGGGCAATGTCATTCGTTAAAAAATTTGTTGTCGGTTAATTTTTAGCTATTTAATTATTACCTGCATAATTAGACCCTGTCGGTGATTAGACCGTTTTATTAGTTATTTATCATATGCATATTGTTGAAAAGTTAAGTTTATTTCTGGGAATTAATCAACTAAATTTTATTAACTTCACAGCATTATTTATGTATTTTCTATTCAAAAACAAAATATAATTTTTAAAATACTAAAAATATATGAAAACTTCATAAAAATCGTTTTATTTCGATTAATTTACACTTGCCATGTAAAAAAAATTGTTGACAATTTTTTAATCTTCGAGTAAAGTGTTCTTTAAAGAGGTACCCAAGAAAATAAATTTTCTTACAATTATCTAGAAAATTTGAATATACATATTTATTAGTGTACTTTTATACGTAGAAAAATTTCAATACTCCTTACGGCACTAAATTTGTAAATATTGGCTGTAAAAATTTGCATTTTTAACATACGAACCCTACTCCGACCTATGTTGAAACTGATGTTTGATTATATAACAGTGCTAATTTTCCTACGTTTGTTTTGAAAAACTTAGAATCATTAATTAAAAATATAACAAATATTTTTCTGTAAAGTTTTTTCTAAAAAAGTTAACGTTGCTGAACCCGAAATAATCATGTCGGGGCACTCCATTCCCCTATCATCGTCACTCAATTTGTTGGGCGTTAATTTGTGAGCAAATATGTCCTGGCATGAACATGTTGCAGGCATAGCAAGGCGAGCTTTTCAAAAGTTGGGAACCAGAAAACTTTACACGCCACAACAACTGATAATTCTTTACAAAGCTCAAATTCGACCAACTATGGAATACTGCTTCCATGTTTGGGGCTCCGCTCCCAAACGCACACTGCATTTGTTGGATTCTGTTCAGAGAAGAGCTGTTCGTCTGATTGGAGGCCCGAAACTGACCAGCGGCCTTGTTTTGCTGGAACATCAAAGAACGTTTGGCGACTTGAGTCTGTTCTACAAGTATTTTCATGGAACGTGTTCGAAGGATGTAGCCCGCTTAATTCCTCCCAGAGCGGTGCATGTTAGAAATATACGTCGCGCTAATACTTCATACCCGCATGAGGTTCAGCTTGTTACTCCGCATACAATGCTTATCAAGCAGTCTTTTATATGGAGAACATCATCCCTTTGGAATAATTCGCCCAGGGCTGTTTCCCACCGAGTACAATTTACAGCGATTCAAGAACAACGTGAATCGCTTTTTCCACACACATGCTACTCCTGGAGCGCTTGAGGGACTTCCCGGTAGCACGTGTGCTAGACCCATAAAAAAAATGAAATTATAGCAAGCGGTATTCGTTTTTTTATATAAAAAATGTTAAAAGTGAGCCAACTTTTGATTGTGTTCAGTTTTTTCCTCGCATAACTTCGCCTCTGGTTAAATCAAGTACTCCTCAGAGAACCCTTGTTATTCATATGTTCGGCGAATGTGCTCAGGAGTGTAAGAAAATATCAGTACGAGGGCTATCTTTTAAGTTTTTACAAAAACAATGAAAGAAAAATAATTTTGGTAGAAAACGTTTTATTATTTCTCAAAATATTCGCCTTTAAGATTTATACACTTTTGCATGCGTTCGAACCAACTCTTGAGACATTTTTTTCACTCTGAAGTTGATACCACAAAAACATGGTTTTGGAAGGATTCAAAAGCTTCTCGAGGTAATGAAAATTGCTTTCCACCCATTTTTTTTTTGACATTCGGGAACAAAAAGAAGTCTTTAGACGATAAATCAGATGAATACAGCCAATGAGACATTAATTCGAACAATGAATTGTTTGACATGCTGTATGAAAGCTGGCGCGCAGTGCGCCTTGGCAACGTCGCACTGCGCGCGAAGTTTGAAATATCGTCAATGTACAGCTAATTTTAATAAATGCATATAGCTCGCAGATATAGAAAAAATATGGGTTATCGCAAATAAAAAGTCAGTATTTATAACAAAACAATTTATTAGTATTCAGAATAAATAAGTAGCATATTAATTAATATCAGAGACTTGATTTCTTATCACTCCATCACTTATTAAATTACATTTAGTACAGTTATCACATTTTATTAGTGTTCCGTACGGAACACTTATAAGATCACTTCGGTGTCCGTCTGTCTGTCACACCCGATTTTCTCCGAAACTATTTGACAGAGAAATTTGAAATTTAGCACTAATATAGAAATTGATGGCCTCATCAGAGCCGTCTAGTTTCGAAAGTTAAATTTTGACTTAAGGATCTAGTTTTGCGGGGTGAAATCGAAGGCGAATTTTTTATTTTACTAGGTTATCGAGTGGAGTATCCAATGAAAGCTTGTAAAAAGACGAGTTGAAAAATACGTATAATGTAATACTTGCCCACAATTTTCTTTGTATTATTTTTAAAAAAGTGCGAAAAATCTCTATCCCCCCTTATCCCGAAAAATATTGATCAAAAAATTTTGAAAAAATTCTGGAATATTCTCTACAGGGTGTAGGTTAAACGAAATTTATCACTAGTGCATTACCTTTAATAATTTATCTGATATATATATATAAAAAAAAAATGTCAAGGTCATCAGTTTTCACTAAAGATCGGAAAAAACTTTGTTAAAAACTCATTTGAGATATATTTTGTGAAGTCACTGATCATTTTATACCACCCTAACAAAATTTTTTATTTTAAAAGCAATCAACGTACGGAACACTAATTGCGCAGGTCCAACTTGCACTCGACCGGTTATTTTGAATTTTGAAATCACTCAATTTCTTCATATCTAAAAAACCTCTGCAGTCGGTGCATTTCAGATTTCTAGCTAACTCTCTCAATAAAACTATATTATACTCAGGAACTTTAGATTGAACTATTTCATTGACTGTTGTTTGAATTTCCTGTTTTTTTTTTAAATCAGACATATTTACGAATGCTATATTTATTTTTTCAGCAGTTTTTTTAACAAATCTGCCATTCTTTAATAGCGGAGTTTATTTATTTATTTACTGTTAGAAGCCCAACAAAATAATTAATTAATAGGGCGGATCATACAATCATTAAACAATGCTAATACATATCACAAAATGCTTAATTATACAAACAATAAAATGCTTAATTATACAAACAATAAAGAAACTACAATTTGTACTTCCTAAAAAGATTATTCTTACGTTTCAAATTTCTTACAGTATATAAATTATACCATACTGGAAAGGAACTACTTTTGGTTTTGAATAAAGGCACAGACCTGTCAAATATGCTATACAAAATTTCATAAAATCTGTCACAGCACACGTCTACATCCGTATGCTGATCCAACTCATACCAGTCAACGCCAAGCAAATCTTGGTACAAGATATGAAAATTAGCCCTTTTGAAATTATAACATTTAAATTGATCTTCATTATTGACAGGGAATGTGCCAATTCCACCCGCTCCGAGCCGAATCTCGGTGGCAAGGGCTGGATGATGACCATCTTCAGCAACCATAGGACAATGATCTCTCTGTACAATGCAACTAAAATTAGAAAAAAGTAAATCTAGGCATCTATTATTGATATTAAAAATGCTGTTATGGTGTGTAAGAGAGAAAAAGTCCATAAAATTACATACTAATTCACATTTGGCATCATTTACAGAACCTATATTCACAAAATTTGGAAGATTAAAGTGTCCCATCAATATCAGATTTTTACCAAAAACATATTCCCACGGCTCAATAAATTCAAAAATATTAAGGTATACATCTATAGAAGAGCAAGGCGGTATGTAAAATAAAAGTAATATAAAAGAAGCAAAATTTAACACTATCTTACAACCAACTAAGTTAATGTCAGGCAGAGTTTCCAATAAGTCATTTAGATTCAAAGGTGTAACCTTTAGATTCCTTCTCACAGCCACCGCCACACCACCTCCATGACACACCTGTCTATCATTCCGCAATACCACGTACTCATCAGGGAACAGTTCAGAATCCTTCACTTTATCAGTAAGCCATGTTTCACTTATGCAAATAATGTCATATTCACAATCTGATGTTGCCACTTTAGTATTCAATCTCCTTACATTTTGATAGTAGGTGTGCAATTCCGACGCTCTCCCCGAGCACGAGCTCGATGACCTAATCAGCCCATCAGTCCTTTTATACAATTCTTTTGTATTTAGTTGCTATACGCTAATAATTTCACTTCCCCGATCATTCTCGCTGCGCCGCTTTGTCATATCAGTTGCAATAAAAGGTATCCTATTCCTAAATTTCATAGTTAAATTGGATTCACCGTTTTCCTGTCTATTTTTCAATTCTTCGTAAGCCTTCTTGATCCCTGTACGTTGTATCAAAATAAGATCAGGTCTTATGTTTATGTTTATGTGTTGATCTCGCAGCCTGTATCTGTTCTTCATACACTTAGTCACCATAGCCTCCTCCTCAAATTGCACCTTCATTGGCCTTGATTGTGCATTATTATTACGGCCTATTCTGTTCACCCTGAAAGCAACATTAGTATTTAAGCCAAGAGCATCAAGAACACTAACCAATCTTGCCTTATCATGATTTATTTTCTCACCAGCCTCCGTGGATTGGCTTTCAGGGATATTAAAAACTAAAACATTTTTAGCTATGCTCTGTCTTTCAGCAGATTCTCTCAGTATATCATCCCGGTTGTAACTAGGATCACTTTGACTCTTTTGAGCCTCCTGGAAGCTTGACTCCAATCCTACAATCTTACTTCGAAGCTCAATAATTTCAGTCTCTAACTTTCCAATCTTCAAAAAACAGCAATCCTAAACCTCTGTCAAAATTTCTTTCTGATCCAGTAGCAACGTTACAACTTGCGAGAGTAGTAGCACAACATCCTTGATATCTACGCTCCCCCCTGCAATCATGCAAGACACCCTATCCTTCAAATCCATCTCCGATGTAGCAGTATTGGCCTTCTTTGGCTTATCTGATAGAGCGGGTCCAGATGCGCTGCCTCTGGAATTATTACTTATCCACTATTAAAAATCTCCTATCCTAAATTAACCTCGAAAAATACTCCAAAACATTAAAACCCAACATAAGCAACTCGTGTCTTGATCAGAGTAAGAATGTAACGTTGCCAGATCCGAAAAACGACGCAGTGGAATTATTTTTGTATTTCTGCGCATTAGGGGCCAAAGAGCGCACTGCGTCTCAACTATTCTTTATTGTACTCATGATAGTTTACATAGGAGTTATCTTTCTGTAAGTTGAACACGACTACTCCTTGGGAACGTCCTTAACTGCAAAAGATGTTATCCTTATCTGATTTTAGTATAAAATATTATTAAACTTTTTAAATAGCTAATCTTGATTAATTTCTTTATATGGGGGTGGTTTTAAAAGTTATTGACCTAATAAAGACAACGCAAAATTAAAGAGATTTTTTTTTATATTTTTCTGCATGGTTACCTTGTAAATCAATACATTTAGTCCAGCTACTCTCTAATTTTTTAATACCCTCCTTATAATAAGATTTATCCAACTTAGCAAAATAAGCGTTCGTCTCAGGTCTATCTTCATCGTTCGAAGTGACTCTTCGTCCAGTCTGCCATTTTTTCAGGTTCGGAAACAAGAAGTAATCGCTGAAAGCCAAATCAGGCGAATACGATGGATGTGGAAGTACTTTGAAATGAAGGTAATGCAGTTTTGCTGCAATAATCCGAGGCGTGTGTGAAAAAGCACTTTGTTCTTTGAGATATGTAGACAAGTCACCTGAATAACACCCTTACATTGGTCTAGTAGTTCACCATAATACTTCTTGGTGATGGTTCCACTATTCTCCAGGTGGTCTATGAGCATAACACCATGAGAATTCCTAAAAACCGTAGCCATGACTTTTCCTGCAGGTGGAAACCGTTTTAGCTTTTTCAAGGGCACTTTTACCTGCTCTCAACCACTGTTTCGACCGCTTCTTCGTCTCTGGTGTGTAATGATGAATCCATCCAAACCTACTGTTATAAAACGTCGAAAAATGTTCTGGAATTATGTTTAAACACTCTTGGGAAATGTTCATTCAAATGCGTTTTTGGTCAATTATGCTATTATAATTTTTTGTCACAATCTCCGTAAAAGTTTTCGGGTGCTCTGAGCGTTTATCATCTTAAAAGGATGTACAATCACATTTAATTTCAGTAGTCCATTTTTTAATCGTCAAAAACAAATAGGAGGAGTTAATTCTTTTAAAACAAAGTATTTCATAACAGGTCGCACTCTAATTTTATCCATTTTTTAGAAAATTTGAAAACGTGTTTGTTTACACGATCGCTACATTGACAAAAAAAAACAACTAAACACACGTGGCTGAAACTTCATAGCACGCCATCTAGTAGATAACACTTAACAAATATCATAATGATTGGGTCATCTTGGCTGCATGTCTGTGTCTGGTCTAGAACTTTTGGAATAACCGTTGTAGATTAACGTACAGTCGCCAAATATCGCCCCCTTTTTGTAAAAAAAATGTAGGAAAAAAATATTACAGGTAAAATACTAAATGAAACATTGATACTCCTTTATTCTTAAAAATAATCAAAAACTCGTTAACTTTGTTAAAAATTCTATAAATATAGCCTTAACAAAAAAGTACAAATTCTAAAAATATATTTTTGGGCAACTAATTCCGTCCCGGGGCGATACTGAGATCACAATAATCGGTACGTGAACTTAAATTATATTCATAATAATATTATATAAAATTAGTAAGTAATCATATTATAATATCTATTCAGTCATTTGTCAATCATTGGTATGGTTTAAGTAATTCTAATTTTCCAGACAAGTTGTGCAGATAAATTTAGGTCCTGGATTTGTAACGTAATCCTCATGCATCCATTGGATGCATCTTATCCATTTTTCTCCCGTCTTGTCTGGAAAAAAGCTTTTATGATAAGCTGGGCATTCAGCGTAATCATTGTCGCTATCTTTTTCGTCAGTAGAGACCAAAATTGGGTCATCAGATGTTTACTCGTCAGAAGACTGTTTCTTTTGTCGCTTGTTGGTTTTATTTTTGTTGTTTCTTGCTGTTTTAGTTTTTTTTACACTTCTTCCCTTTTTTTCCAGCTACTCATTCATCCTTCTCTTTCAGCTTCTTTTCTGCATCCATTATTTCTTGTTTTTGCGGTGAGGCCGTGAGGCCATTTCCTGCTGTATCAATTTTACAAGCTTTTGCATAAACTTTTCCAAATATTTCTCCAACTTATTAGTGAGTAATAACCCGCCATGGATAATTTGTCAACCAATTCTCTATTTCTTGGGCATAGTATGTTTTTAAAGGAAACATAAATGAGACATCCAAAGGCTGCATATGATCAATTGAATGAGGGGGGAGGCAGATTACAGGTATACCATTGTCACGTGCAATGTCAATCACGTCTAAATTTCTTGTATGGCTGTAATGACCATCTAATACCAATAGGGTCTTCTTTAGATGGTTTTATTATGGACACGAAATGTCTCATTTTGTGAAGAGCTTAGGCTGGATCCAATCAGACGGATGACATCCACCAATGGTGCCTGGAGGTGCTCCATCGAATAGTTCAGCTTTTTTTTTTTGGAAACACCATCAATGGAGAAATAAACTGATCAGTAGCTGACATACAAGTAACAATAGTTACTAATGCTGCCCTTTTAGCAGATGACAATTTGTGCCTTTCAGAGTCAGGATTTTTCTGACTTTATGCTGAACAGTGCTAATTCCAGTTTCATCAACGTTAAATATTTTATTAAGGTTGAAGCTAATCTTGTGCAATTCAGGTTTCAATATGTCAAAAAAAGTTTTAACGTTTTCTGCAGTAAAACCTTGTACACGAGCTCGTGATGATGACTCTGGTTTACGGAATGACAAATGAGGATAACGAGCCATAAATAACTTCATCCATTTTTTGCCCGCCTTCTTTTGAGTCTGTGAAAATGGGTGTGGAAAATTATTCCTGATTGCCGATTGAAAAGCCCTTGTTTTAGTGGTGACACCATAGTAATTCTTCTCCATTTGCAAGCAATAGTTTACCAGCTCCTCTTCTAATTCTACCGTCCGTACAGCTTCAACAGCTTTTTTCATTGCTTCAAGATCCCACAGCTTTCTCTTAGGCATCTAAAGAATAAAGAAAAATATTAAATAAAAACATTAAATAAATATAGAAAACAGTTATAGAAAATAAACTTAAAAGTAAGGTGAAGTTACCTAAATATACGATATTAGGTCCACGTAGGGGCACGTTATTAGGAATTTGCTATTTGTTTTAATAAACATCCATCCATCAACAAAAAACACATGTTATAACCTAAAATTTTTCCTATCGTATAACGTTATGTAATAACGTTCATTTTGACAAAACTTTCGTATCAATAAATCAAGCATATCAATATTTAATCAAGTTCGAGAATATTTCAATCAAAAACTCACCTTGAACAGTTTTTTTCCCCTTTTTTAAATATCTTGTTGTAGGAGCGACGTTACACCGCCACTTTTTTACAATGGCCGACTGAGGTAACTAACTTTTGATTCGGGATATCAACTAGACGGTGTTAGTTGGAAGAAAAAAACGGAAGGGGACGAAATTAGGTTCGGGGATGAAATTTGGCGACTGTGCCTTACTGTAGAAATGTGAAAAGTATGATACTCCCATCTGACTAGCATGCTGCCGAATGTTAAAATTATATTCCTTGTTGACAAATTGATCCAAATAGTACAATTTTGGCACTTCATTAAAAATTAGTTTTTTCTTTTCAAACATGTATATTACATTTAATTACAATGTATTTTAGTGCCTTTTAATAAACGTTCTTTTAAAAACTGCTAATTTTGAATGATTTCTATTCAAGTCGTTCTAATAATTCATAAAAATTTGTTGCCCTCCTCTGGTTTCTGAATAGAGTAATTTCGGACTTTAGATAAGACAAAATATCTTCATGGGGGAGCAAACCACAATACTTCTAACTAGAAGTCAAGATTCAAAAAATGATTGGGATATCACTTTTCCTGCTGAGGATACTTGATACTGATAGATATCAAAATAATACAAACAGAAAAAACTATATTCTGCTTTAATAGTAGTCTATAGAGTAAGAAAATAAGCAACAAATGATAACTTAATATCTATTAGATAATTATCAAAAGTAGGTTACTCTATGACAATGAAATCTGGAGACTCACAGACACAAATTAGAAGAATTTAGTAGAAATAGACACCATGAGAAGATCGCTTAGAGTTTTTAAAATAGGCCGAATAAGAAAGGACACCGCAAAAAAAGAAGAGGAAATGAGAATTGAAGAAGTAATGATATAGGGCATTAAACAAAACCAGAATACTCCCAAAAATAACAATGCAGGGGCAATTATCAGAAAGAGAAAATAATATTTTATCTACATGGCTCGCTGCAAGAGTTTAACATTTCAGTAATAGACATCCCCGTAAAAATTTTTAGAGTTGGTTGTCATAAAGCACGTTGGTATTAGTTATTATATTTTTACCATTTATGACGACTATTTAATTCGCACTAAAGAACTGCTGAATCTTTTCCTTTAATACTGTCCACGTCGCTAGTAAAACGCTTCAATAATAAGGTTCCAAGGCACAACAAATTCATCATAGAAAAACGCATCAATCTTTACATATTGATACCAACTCGTCAAAAAGCTCTCCAGCCATTTCAATCTTGCTAACAAAAAAGAAAAATTGACTCAATCAAAGGCAGGAATAGTCTTTACAGATACTTGAAAGCCTTGCCCCACTAATTTTCACATATATTTTATTATAGCAATTTTGATTCTAATTACGGCCTATAGCAACTAAGTAAAATATACAATTAAAAGAAAATAGATTTAAGCATTAATTCATTTTCTGAATAAATTATGTATTTTTGAAATAAATAGTTATAGTATTGAACTTTTTCATCATAATAAATTATGTAACTAATAATAATAATAGTCGTGAGGAAATTATGATTTATAACATTTTAAACTGGAAAATTAACTTATTTATATATAACTTTACCACTCTTTTAGAGGAGAGATGAGTAGCTACGGTCAGAGGACAATAAACAAAGTTGTCTATTTAGATAATGTTTCTGACCTTAGATCAATTCACTTTTCTGTGTTCGGCCAAACACAGGATTTCCAGTGATTTGCAGCAGATACCTCTTTGTCATTCTCCAGTATAATGTCTTCCTGTAGGTAAGGTTAGTCCAAATTTGAAGTTATGTGGACTTGGACCATCAGGAAATTGCATTCGTGTTGCTTGTATAATTGAGACAGTAGCTTTTCCTTGTCTCTAGATATTTTCTCGATATTTATCGAGATCGTAACCAATAATCGACTTTAGATGCATATCTTTTAAGGGAAATACAAGTCTAATCTGTTAGTTCTTGGTCACTTTTACAATTTTATTATTCTTTCTATTTTGGTCATGTTAGAAGCATACAATGTAGGGGATAGAAGAATGGGCATAGACGAGTGTGCTTCCTAATTTTGGTAGGACTTCTACTATATCCGAAAATACCGCCATTTTTTACCATGACGTTAATTCCAAACAAACTTCAGATCAATATATTAAGCGACTACTTTCACATTAGTATTATCTCGTCCTTGGCTGTTACATTTCGCGTTGAATGTCATCTACCATCAATCTTTCCTTGCCAAGAACGTCAGGAGGAACAAGGAGGTGGCGGACATTGTCGGCGATACCCTACGTTTATCAGAACGAAACTCTAAATGGTAATGACTTTTCATTTTTGTCGGTATGTTTTCTAGTGTGTCAGTATACATTTTCTGGTTTTTAAAATTTTTGTCGTTTCGTAAAATTTATTGGATTCGATCGCGTAATAATAAAAATTAGCGAAAATGTTTAATTTTGAAGTATATCAGCAAGAAAAAAGATATTTCTGACACATAATTCAATTTAATTAATATAATGTTTCGGTATTACATTTTTTAAAAAACTTCTCGTAGAACTAAAAGAAATAATTACTTAGAACAACTGCACATAATATCTGATCGACTATTTCACAAATTTGTGTTAATAGATCGTTAAATAATATTAAAGTTCGTTAATATCGCGATGTTAATATAAAAATATAAGAATTACTTGTTTTAAAACCTCCAAACAATCATTGCACATCTAGTTTAAAGTTGTGTTTCTAAAATTGATGCTATTCAGTTGCGGCAAACGGTGTCTTCCTAATTTCTATCCTTCGCGCAAGAAGAAACGAGTTTTCTATCCTCTCAATTCTCTGGTTAGTGCTATTTTAAGGAAGTAGATAAATTTTTAACGGAACTATTTTAATGAATATGATAACATTACTTTTCAAAACTTAAACGAAAATTTTCTTCTATTGATTTCTTTAAAATGTATATTAGTAACTATAAACTCTTGGGAAGTCTACATCATGGCGATAAATTACCGTATGAAGGGTTTGGACGGAAGCCAACAAATCTTCTTCAAGGACCGACACTCCTGTAACCAAGACAGGAGAGGACAATAAGCCAATATGCTACAGTACACAAACAGGCACAATCTCCTACCCCGCCAACAACCAGCCAAATACGTTCACTTATATTTTTTTGTACAGAAACATATTCAATAAACAAAAGTAATTCTTTTTGTCAGTACGTTCGGTAGAGTAAAATAATTTTATATGTTCGTTAATACCGGAAAAATATACTGTCTTACACTGCCGGAATCTTCGCAATCGGGTGAATCATCTTTTCTTCATAAAGTAGATATTTTTTACACGTTGCCCCGTTGCCTGCGTGAGCTGGCGCGATTGCTAAGGTGGGCGTACAGAGGGTGACCTCCAATCCTTGAAAATTTAATTCATATTTAAAATGCAATAATTCTTCGAAAAAAAATTTCTCCTTCAATAGCATTTGCACGACGTACTAAAAATACCTGAATATTTAATTAATTAAAAGATGGGTGCAGAAGTTTTAGTAGTGAAATGCGCTTAAGTGTTCGTTAGTACGAACTTGATATACAAGCAATCAAGTACCGCAAATATATCCAGGAGTTTTTTACTAGGCATTCTCCGTAGAGATTTCTACCCATACCCTAACAAAGTACAGATGGTACAAAAATTAAAACTAGCTGATGCTGCTGAAAAGCTTGTTAATCAAGTTTTTTATTTTTCAGTATTTAACCAAATAAATTAATTTTCAAAAGAGGTTACATAAATTGGAATCGTCGTAGCTGACATTTGACGTTGACATTTTTTTTTTTCTGAGGATATCTGACAACTAATATTTACACTAACAATTCTTATTCCCTGGAACAATGAAAAGAATGTGGCTAGCGGTGGCCAATAATTTTATCATCTATACTCTATCTTTAAAAGACGTGGAGTAATAAATCACCCAATATGACAAATTCCATAGACATACCTAATATCAGATTGCTAGTTTCACCTTTATTACTTTTATTTAGTAAAAATGCGGAAATAATAGGCATTAAGACTTATATCTGGGGTTAGGTAATTTAATTTATTCTATTAAGAGTGGATGGGAAATTGTAATAATATATGTAATATATAGTAAATAAGCATAAATAGTAGGTATATAGAGTAAGGTCAGGCAATTTCGTTTTATCTATTGGGGGTGATGTAGGTTATAATAAATTGTGATATTAACAATACGTAGTTTGGTGTTGTTCGGAGTACAAGCATACGAAGTGAGATCAGATAGAGAATTTACAATCAATAAATGAAAAGACAATGATTCTTAATTGTTTTAAATCATGGAAACATAATCATTCTAGTGTGTTAACGAAACAGTGGAACAGTGTGCTATAATGCTGGATGTTGCAAAATCAACTGTATATAAAATAATAAAAGCGTCCAGAAATGGACTCCTAAAATCGCCGATGAAATCGGCGATTTTAGCAGTCCATTTGAAATTGAAGCAGGTTTGAAGCAAGAAATAAGACGTAAAGTACATGTCTTCTTTTTCAACAAGGTAATTTCAACATTAGATAAAATTTTTGTTAGGGTCCAAGAAGACTCGGATTATCCCAAAATGAGTCGAAACATCCTGTGAAAAATTTTAAAACAACTTGGTTTCCAGTAGAAAAAGCATTCTAGGAAATCTATTTTAATAGACAGAAATGATATTGTCTCTTGGGGAAGACATTATTTGAGAAATATCCGAAAAGTTAGACAAGAGAGAAACGAATATATTATTTAAATGAAACTTGGTTGAATGAAGGCCATACGGTAGCTAAATGCTGGTAAGATGAAAATATTAAAAGTCGAAGACAGGCCCATCAAGAAGAATGGTCAACGGGTTTCAATCCACCCTCAGGAAAAGGGCGTCGGCTCATTATCACAGATATGGGAAGTTCGGAAGGATTTGTTGAACACGCCCTGTTAACCTTCGAATCTAAACGCAGCGGAAATTAACATGAGGACACGAGGAGATTTAGCCAATATTAACAAAAAAAATTTTAAAAGGTTACGTTGTAAATGAACTAGCAGCTTCACGTGGTATAACAGTACTGCGACTTCCTTCTTATCATTGTGAATTAAATCCGAGAGAATTGTTACGGGCACAAGTAAATGGGGGGGGGGGTCACAATAAACAATACAACATTTAAAATGATGGTTGTCAAGTTATTGGATGATGCGATAAGTAATGTGAAGAAGGAGAACTGGAAAAAATGTGTAAATCACGTTATCGGAGACGAAAAGAAAATGTAGAAATTGGATAACATTATTGACCAAATAATTGAACCGATAATTGTTAATGTTGATCAAGGTCCTTCTTCTAAATTTGACATGGAATAGCTTATTTTAATAGCATGTACCGTTTTAATAGCCAGAAATCTTATATACCTAATTATTCTCCTATTCGTAATTTGTTTGCGTTTCTTAGAGTTAATTATTAGTTCCCATATTTTAATTTTAATTATTATAATAAAATGTAACTGAATTAAAACATTTTTTCATTTTCCTACTGTCATCTTATATACACGCATATGATTACATTATTGCCCCGGTTTAACAATGGGTCGACAATGAACAGACCCAACAATTTACCTTATAGGATGAATCTGCCCGTTTAGTAAATAATACACAAAATTTTAGTGTAGTAGTTTTACATACTAAAATAGCAATTATTACTCAACGCCTTTTAAAGATAAAGTATAGAACAATGTCGGGAACGCAACGATTTACATTTAAATGACATTATTTTGAAGAAATAATTTTCAAGGGACTGTAGTTTTATATACATACATAAAGGTATTTTTCATTTCTTGTTTCACTTTAAGTATTTTAACTTTTTTTTATGTCTCTTTGTATGTAGACATAATTAGGAAACGTGATACATAAAAAAACAAATTTAAAAGTAGCTCAACTTTCACGGAGAT
This sequence comes from Pachyrhynchus sulphureomaculatus, assembly GCA_019049505.1. NCBI lineage: Eukaryota > Metazoa > Arthropoda > Insecta > Coleoptera > Curculionidae > Pachyrhynchus > Pachyrhynchus sulphureomaculatus. The sequence goes on from CM032453.1 coordinate 51,197,978, forward strand.
TTTATTTGAGGAAATTTAATGTTTTTGCAAATTCAAATTTTAGGTTCCCTTAAGTATTTATTTAGTATTCTCATGCTGGGCATCTTCTGATATCATACGTGCTTAGAATCAGATGAGTTTATGGTCGAAGTAACACTTGCTTCTGAAATGGAAGCAGCAACTATTAATTATATAAGAAATCGATAATACCCACCGTTCAATACTACTCGATTCCCCCTACTTATTCATTGCTAAAATCTTTCCTTAGGTTAAACGTGCACATAATTATTATTTTAATTAGGATTGAAAATTATAAGATTTTGCAATTTTACTTGTCCGACATTCTCCGTCTGAAGGATCAAATGTAATTTAGTTAACCAGATAAAACCAGTTTTCTTTGATTGTTTAATAGTATATCATTAACAAAGTAAATGATCTTTTATCCAATAAAAAAAAATTTTAAAGCCTAAGGTAAATTGTGCTTCTCGGGATTTTGATTTTACAAGTTGCAAAACAAGTTACTGACAATTTAATAAACACCTGGCGCAAAAATTTTACAGGGCTAATGTTTTACTATAGGTTAAAGAAATCGGTTTGTTAAGAGAGAGATTTTGCAATGCTTATTTTTCATCTTTATCATTATCTCAAGCATGCGCATTATTAATGCAAAGGAATGACAAGGTTAAGTTAGTTAGAGGTTTTTTTTCATTCATTTCATGGTTAGGCACACCGGTTATTAATATTTGATGGATCAACAAAAGTTTCTAAATTAAAATTGTGTCTAGCAGGTTTCTATCACTTCCTTCAATATTTCCACCGCAATACACACGTGCGATAAATAAAATTTCATTTAAAATTAGCATTACACACACTGTAATGCCATTGTTCCAAAGATTGCAAAATCCTAACACAATCTGAACACTAATTAACTGTTTTCAGTGTTATTTGCAATAAATGATTACCATTTCAATTTTACTGAATTAGTTGTTTGTATAACTAAATAGGAAAAAAAGCAGGTCCTACCATAAGAGAGAATAACAAACTTCAAATAACCTCTCTTATAAGTTCCTAAATAAGGGAAACCGTTATCCTTAGTAAAGGTTTCTTTTACTTTGTTTCAGTACTGCTCAAGCTCCAAATGGACTTTTTTGGAATATCCAACTCTTCTAGGTTGTTTGCCATTATATCTTTCTCAACTCCATCCAACTCTTAAAAGGGAGGAAGATAGACTAATTAATACTTTATCATTTTTTCGGCTTTTAAAATCGGGTTTGAATGTATCCCATAAGACCATTCGACAGCATTTTCTTGCTCATGATGTCAAATTCTGAAGCATGTTGAAAAAACCTTTGCTGGGAAAAAATCACGTCGTTAGACAGGAAGTTTTTTGAAATCCACTTTCAGATTTGGGTCGGTATTGAGCCCAAATCAGCACAATTTCCTAATACGTCACTCAAAATTCAAACCTACTTATCATAAGCTTTAATCTGGACCAGATTGTGTCCTAATAAATTGCGTCAATTTATGGACTAATTGGGGGGGAGGGGGTCTGGTTGACGAAGAATGACCCATATATATATATATATATATATATATATATATATATATATATATATATATATATATATATATATATATATATATATATATATACACATATATATATATATATATATATATATATATATATATATATATATATATATGTATATATATATATATATATATATATATATATATATATATATATATATATATATATATATATATATATACAGTCAACACTCTATATAGTGAAAGACCAAAATGTTGACCGAAATTTCACTATAGAAAGTTTTTCACTATATAAAGAAAAAAATCAGTATATATTGCTATGTATGTATTTTATATTGGTAATCATTTACTTGTATTTTATAAGGTACAAGCAACAAAAAAAATTGCAAAATTGAATTATTAGAAAAGATTTTATTAAACAGTTGAAAGTTCAAATAGTACATAGCATGTACAGGGCTAAATACATACATAAAGTCCGTACGTTATATCTTTACCCGTGCGTCATAGTTTTCAGGCCATATAACAGACGACTATTATATTATTTGTCTCTTTTCACCAATAAATCGTAGGTATTGGTAAAAAGAGACAAAAAATATAATAGTCGTCTGGGATATTGCCTGAAAACTATGACGCACGTGTAAAGATATAACGTACGGACTTCATGTATGTATGTACTACATACGAAATAAAAAGAATAATACAAAATCTGTTAATACATATGTACATACTACGCATATACGTACTAGGAAAAATAATTAGTTATTTTCTTTTGAACATTACTTTTGAAAAATAATTGTTGCTCAACAAAATTCTCGCATTTATTCAAATGCATAAAGATTTGATCAGGTACACTTCCCTGGTCCCTGAGAGTAGTTCGCACAATGTCAAATGCATTTCTTATTTCATTTTCAGGACATTCCCCGGTTTCAGTTTCTTCTTCATGATCTTCTATACTTTTTATATCGTCAATT
>CM032453.1:51205481-51325481 GCA_019049505.1 Pachyrhynchus sulphureomaculatus
TCGACGATGAAAAAGTGAGCTGCTGAATCTAAATGTAGTAGTACATCCATTCAAGATGATAAATGCTTAGGACGCCCGAATACCTCTACGCCCGACGAGATTCTGGCAAAAATTCACAAAAAAATACTAAATGATCTCCGGTTGAAGGTACGTGAGCTCGCTGATATGGTAAACATCTCGACAGGCCATGTCCACCACATTTTACATGATGTTTTGGGTATGCGAGAGCGTACCCTTCGACCAAAGACGCATTCTAATAAACATATCCCAAGAGTGTTTCGACTTGTCTAAACATAATTCCAGTAACATTCTTCGACGTTTTATAACAGTAGATGAAACATAGATTCAGAGACGAATGAACAGTCAAAACAGTGGGTGGGAACAGACGAAAGTGCGCCCAAGAAAGCAAAAAAGTTCGATCTCCAGGAACAGTCAAAGCTACGGTTTTTTGGGATTGTTGTGCTCATAGACTGTTTGGAGCAGGATAGAACCATCACCGGGGAGTATTATGCTTCACTACTGAATCAACTGAAGACTGTTATTCAGTCGAAACGTCCAAGTCTCGTAAACAGGAAAGTGCTTTTTCATCACACATCATAATGCACCTTCACACACGTTTTGGATTGTTGCTGCAAAACTGCATGACCTTCGCTTCGAAGTGCTTCCACATCCAACGTATTCGTCAGATTTGACTCCCAGAGATTACTGTTACCTCACTTTGAAAGGTTTTACTCCTGCGAATATTCAAAAAAGTTAAATATCATATTAAATGATTCTTCTCCTTCGTTTTCGACGATGAAAAAGTGAGCTGCTGAATCTAAATGTAGTCGTACATCCATTCAAGAAGATAAACGCTCAGGACGCCCAAATACCTCTACGACCGACAGATTTTTGGCAAAAATTCACAAAAAGAATACTAAATGATCTCCGGTTGAAGGTACGTGAGCTCGCTGATATGGTAAACATCTCGACAGGCCATGTCCACCACATTTTACATGATGTTTTGGGCATGAGAGAGCGTTTGTTACCAATCGACAAAAGACGCATTCTAATAAACATATCCCAAGACTGTTTCGACTTGTCTAAACATAATTCCAGTAACATTCTTCTACGTTTTATAACAGTAGATGAAACATAGATTCAGAGATGAATGAACAGTCAAAACAGTGGGTGGAGCAAGCGAAAGTGCGCCCAACAAAGCAAAAAAGGTTCGATCTGCAGGAACAGTCAAAGCTACGGTTTTTTCTGGGATTCTCATAGTGTTGTGCTCATAGACTGTTTGGAGCAGGATAGAACCATCACCGGGGAGTATTATGCTTCACAACTGAAGGCTGTTATTCAGTCGAAACGTCCAAGTCTCGCAAAAAGGAAAGTGCTTTTTCATCACACATCATAATGCACCTTCACACACGTCTTGGATTGTTGCTGCAAAACTGCATGACCTTCGCTTCGAAGTGCTTCCACATCCAACGTATTCGTCAGATTTGACTCCCAGAGATTACTTTTTGTTTCCAGACCCAAAAAAATGGCTGGCTGGCTGGCTGGCTGGCTGCTGGCTGGACGAAGATTCACTTCGAATGATGAAGTCAAAGCTGAGACGAATGCTTATTTTGCAGAGTTCGTTAAAATTTATTATAATGAGGGTATCGAAATGGTGGAAAGTCGTTGGACTAAATAAATTAATTTGCAAAGTCTCTAGAAAAATTTAAGAAAAATATTATCCCTAATCTTGTTTTTTCTGTGTTAGACCGAGAAGTGTTGGAACGACCCTCGTAGTTTATTATTTAGGTTAAGGATCGATTTCCGAAGTAGTTTCAAATTAAAAGATGCTCTTGAATATTTGACCATAAATTATTAATTATTATTGATTACCATGATCTGAACTGATAAAATATATACAATTCTAAAGTATAAATTATTGAAATAACGTTAGACAAGAACTATGAAACAATGAATCATTTATATCAAGAGAAACGGTATATTTCATGACACATTAGAACAAGGACATCTCGACAACAGAAATGAATCATTTTTAATAAAGCAATGTTGTCGCCATGTTATTTGTCGAACATTTTATAAAAAAAAAATGTTATGAGGTATCAAATATACCGTTTCTTTTGTAGTAAATATTTCTTTACAGGTGTTTCTTGTCTAAATGTTGTTTAATGTTGCTAGAGCTCGTGTCGCTTAGTCTTGCTGAAAACTAAGCTCTAAAGTCATGAACGAAACATTCTATTGTTTTTAAAAAATGACATGCTGCGTACTCTTTTTCCACCAAAACCGATGTATATGTTTTAAGAAATAGTATATTTGAATCTGTTTCTTAATTAATGGTAATAAGTGAAAACGACTACATTTTTTTAGTACTGTCAATCTGCCAATCTATTCTTGCCTGCATTTCGCATAGCTGGCTTATGAGCAAGACCAGCTGCAGAAGGAAGGAAATGAAAAATGAAGAAACTTAAGAGCGTATTAGCTAGCCTGAGATCATATAAATACTTAGACCCAATGAAATCGCAGTATGTTATCCAGGAAAATGGAAAACAGCCCTCGATGCCAAAAAGCACTTAATGATAAGTTCCTAAAGAATTTAATACCAGAGAGGGAATACTAGTCCAAAAGAATAGTATTTCCAGTAAGAGATTTTAAGATAGATTTAGATAGAAAGACAGACAATGGCAATGGCAACGGCATTTTCCACACTTAGAAGACACCCTGGAAATCCTTTTCCAGAAACAGCGCGTTGAAGCCGCTTCGACCTCTGCTACGGTCTCATAGCGGTGTCCTTTGAGGGATGTCTTTATTCGGGGGAAAAGAAAAAAGTCCGCCATAGCCAAATCGGGACTGTAGTGGGGCTGGGGAAGCGTTACGGTGCTGTTCCGGGCCAGGTAATCGTTGACCACGAAGCAGGTGTAGCTTGGTGCATTGTCATGCAGCTTCCAATTGGCGGCAATGTCTGACTGAATCATGGTCAACATTTCCATAGTCGATTTTCCGAGTCTCACACAGAACTTAATGGCGTAAGCGCTGTTCGATAGAACGTTGCATTTTTAAGCTTCGACCGAGTCTACAGACAGGGATCCACTAAAACTACGATACGAACCGCATGGAAGCTCGTAGGCGACTCACGCTAAGTGCGTTTTGAAGCAGGCTTCCTCCTCGATCGAAACCACCTGGAGCGAGCGCACTGCGACGTACAGTGGCGTCAGAAGAAAAATGGTCTTATTACATTTTATACAAACCTTGTATATATTTGCTCGAATATAGAGCGTCCCTGATGTCTTTGAGACAAGCTAGTGTAAGCTCAGAACTGGTAAGCAGTACAACGACTTGGTCGCAAATTTAACAGGTAGCAATAACCTGCCCTTTGTTGGTGTACTTAACCATACGAGTGTCCATGCTGACACAGTGGCTAAATAGAGGGCTGTAATAAGCCCCACGGGACCTGAACTCTTTTTAGGGATCCTATAAAATATGGGCGGGCCTGTGATTGCAGACATGTTGAACATTAGGTTTGCCAGAGATTGGAACGAGATACCAGGAATGAGAAAATTTAAGAGTTTCATAAAGGAAGCTAACTCTGAATACACCAAGTCCTTACCGAAATTAAGACAGACTTGAAGATGTTGATAGAAATCCTCACGTAGCCACCTCAATATCTCGTGGGATCATTCGCACCACAAGAAGATCGAGAGATTGAAGAGATCCAACCCAAAGGGGCGATATCAAGGTTATCAATAATCCACAATCTCCTAATACGGCAGGTGCATATGAAGCCCTTAAGAATTCTACGCGCTGGAGACAGTTAAGCCACCATCTCTGTCATTTTATTATTGCTGTTCTCATTATTAGTGTGAATATGAAAAAAGATCTGCGCATGTGTGTGAAATTTTGTCTTAAACTCAAAAAGACGCTACTGAATCATAAAAAATGGTTCGAAAAGTACCGAGTAAGATGAGATCCTAAGCCGTAAGCAAACTTTCAAGTAGAACTGAAACCGTGCCTGAAATCATCGCAAAAGTTCAACAAATCATTCATGAAGACCATCGTTGAACAATTCTGAGCATCTCTGACGGACTTTCTATTGAAGCGAGAAGGATTCCTTCCTCCATCACGACACTGCACCGGCCTACAGTTTGTTCTGTACCAGCAGTTTTTTCGAATAATTCCGTAACTGTCATTCCCACCCCACTTATTCGTCTGATTTAGTACCCTGGGACATCGGGCTGTGCTTCTATTTGAAGATAAAGTTAAAGAGTCGCTACTTCGAGATAGAAAATAGGTTTATCAATATATAGGTAGTTACATATATATTTTTGGCAAATTTTAAAGTTTTTAACTTTTCGTATATTCCAGCATCATGCTCAATTTATTCTACAGATATTAGAAAAAATAAGAATGGAAAGTAAATAAGCAGTTATAAGTAACATTTGTCCCAAATTAAAATTTTTATTTTCCTAGGAAAATGAACAGTTTTTATCAGCAGGAGGTGGATACGTTAAGAAGTCCACTTGTTTTTGGCGCTAGTCAATTGAGTTTTTCGACTTCCCACGAACAAAATTTCTAACTTCATATTTGACATTCACTCTTTTTCTTGTAGGTATTAGACTACTACGGTTATGTTCTAGACGTCCATCTTCACATGGCAATCATACTCTTACCCATCCTTCTGACAGCTCTAATCAGAAACCTAAAATATCTTGCCCCCTTTTCAACATTAGCAAATGTACTAATGGTTATTGGCATTGTTATTGTGATGTACTATGCGTCGCAAGATGTTCCCAGTGTCACTGAGAGGAGATATATTTCTGACTGGCAACAATTGCCTTTGTTCTTTGGTACCGCCATATTTGCTTTTGAAGGAATTGGTTTGGTAAGTATGTTATGTTTATTTTATCAATATTTTTATTAATAAATTAGTACAATAGAGGATGTTTTTTAATGTTCCGTACGGAACACTTATAAGATCACTTCGGTGTCTGTCTCTCTATCCATCGGTCTGTCTGAAAATCGAAATTTGGCACTAATATAGAAATTGATAGCCCTATTAGAGCCGTGTAGTTTTGAAATTAAATTTTGACTTAAAGGTTAGTTTTGGGAGTTGAAATCGGAAGCGAAAAAAAAAATTTTTAACAGGTCATCGAGTGGGACGTCAAACGAAAGTTCGTGAAAACACGAGTGCAAAAATATATATAATGTAATACTTGCGCACACTTTCCTTTGTATTATTTTTAAAAAATCGCGAAAAATCGCTGTCCCCCGCCTTATCTTATACTATTCAAAAATTTTGAAAAAATTCTGGAATATTCTCTACAGGGTGTAGATTGAACGAAAATTATCACGAGTGCATTATCGTTAACAATTTATCTGGTATATAAAAAAAAAATTCAAGGTCATCAGTTTTCAACAAAGATCGGAAACAAGCTTTGTTTGTGAAGTCATTGATCATTTTGTATCTTCATAATAAAATTTTTTATTTTAAAAGCAATCAACGTATGGCAACCAGTTGCACTTGGCCGGTTATTTTTTATTGAAGCGAATACTTGGTTCTTCCTGATTCAAGAGAATCAGGCAATCAAAGTGCTTTGATTTAATTACAGATATATTTGCGTCAAATAGTGTGTTTCTGTTTCAACAGTTGACATAACCGATGTTTAGTTGAATCCCAAGGATAATCATCTGACATGTACAAAAATGTACTGGCATGGCAATCACAGATTTTACAGAACTATATAAGTACTTATGCTACCCTGTCGTACCACTTAGGGATACAGGATGGCCAATGTATAAACACTACATACCACTCCAGCGACAAGATCAAAACAATAAATTTTAATATGTTATTCTGACTTCGTCGCTTTAGCGATGGTCGACCGTTTGGAATAGCGTTACAGAAATACTTTCCGGAACATTTTTCGAGTTTCCGATAAACGTTCGTAATCTCGTGGTACGTAACCAGTTTTAAGCCAACCAAAAAAAGTAGATTTTTAAATTTAGGAATGATTTCGTCACTGGTTGAATTGCTAGCTTAATGGTTTAAATACGCTAAGGCGAAAAGCTGTTTAATTAACCTAACACCTTTTTTCGATTTCAAAGTTTTTATTGAAACATTAAATCAGGTTACAACAAATAATATTAATTTTCTCCCCAAGAAATTGTCAATTTAAGGTTATGTTTTTATCCATTCAAACACTCTCACCAACTTAAAAATACAATGGAACTGATACCAACCACTGGTACTGATGAATGTAAAATCAATTTAAAAACATCTTGGAGTAATTCACCAGGTAATTCTAAAAATGAAATCCATGCCAGCGATGACTTCCGTGGATTCATCGCTGATTAAAAGAATGTGCACAAGTTTATTAAATTAATTTGCAAGCAACCGAAAATTAATTTTTTAATTATTTTGTTGTGTATTATAAGTATTGGCAGAACTGAAACTGAAACTCTTATAGTTGCACATTAGTCGTGTTACGTTATATTTAAGAACAATTTATTATAATTTTGAGAATGCATTACAAACATGTCTCCTGCATGGCAAAGAGGGCTTCTTAGAAGCTGAGAATACTGTTGCGAACTAGAAGGATTTACTATCCACAACAACGGTTGCAAAGCTCAAATTCGACCGGCGATGGAATACGTCCCCAACCTTCGGGGCTCTGCTGCCAAACATACACTGCATTTGTTGGATTCTATTCAGAAGAGAGCTTTTCGCCTGATTTGAAACTCAGAACTCGGTAGAAACCTCGATACCTTGGAACATCCAGGAACGGACAGTGACAAATCCACCATACCACCACTCAGATGGCCAGATAATTCTATCCCAACGACACCTGTTGAGAGAGCGAACTTGTTGGCTGAACTTTTTGCTTCACATTCTACTGTCGATTTCCAAGGAAAAGCACCACCTACTATTCCCATAGTGCAGTCAAGGATGCCCGATATTGTCTTCAGACAGCGTATCATAAAACGTATTTTGATGAAGCTAGACACCCAAAAGGCTTCTGGCGCTGACGGAATACCTGCCATAGTTCTCAAGCACTGTGCGAGGGAACTAACACCAGTTTTCTGTAGACTTTTCAACCTATCCTACAGAAAGGGAATATTTCCTTCCTGCTGGAAATGTGTCACAGTTCAGCCGATACCTAAAAAAGGCAAGAAGACCTTGCCAAATAACTACCGACCAATCGCACTGGTTCCAATAATATCGAAAGTCATGGAAAAAGCTATCAATTAGCATCTTCTAAAATATCTTGAAGAATTCAACATTATTAGCGATCACCAATATGGCTTTCGTAAAAATAGATCAACAGGAGATCTTCTGACTTATGTAACACATGTTTGGAACAACGCAATTGAACACTTTGGAGAATCTCGAGCGGTTGCTCTTGACATATCCAAGGCATTCGACCGTGTTTGGCACGATGGGCTATTGGCTAAGCTACGTTCTTATGGTGTGTCTGAAAAGTTCTGTTTGTGGCTCTCATGTGTCCTCAGAGAGCGTTCTTTACGAGTGGCAGTCGACGGATTTCTTTCTAACACCTTCACTATCAACGCCGGTGTACCCCAAGGCTCCATACTGTCTCCTACTCTCTTTCTCATTTATATTAACGATCTGCTGGAAAAGACTGAGAATCCAATTCACTTTGAACGCTCGTACATCGCTCCTCAGACGAATATCCGCAGACAGCAGGAAGTCATTCAACTTAACCAAGACCTGGAAGAAATTCTATCTTGGGGTGACAGTAACCAAGTGGAATTTAACGCTACAAAAACCCAGGCGGCAGTTTTTTCTAAAAAAGTTAACGTTGCTGAACCCGTCATAGTTATGTCGGGGCACTCCATTCCTCTAACATCGTCACTCAATTTGTTGGGCGTTAATTTGGGAGCAAATATGTTCTGGCATGAACATGTTGTAGGCATAGCAAGGAGAGCTTCTCAAAAGTTGGGAATATTATTTCGAACCAGAAAGCTTTACACTCCACAACTGTTAATTCTTTACAAAGCTCAAATTCGACCAACTATGGAATACTGCTCCCATGTTTGGGGCTCCGCTCCCAAACATACACTGCATTTGTTGGATTCTATTCAGAGAAGAGCTGCTCGTCTGACTGGAGACCCGGAACTGACCGGCGGCCTTGATTCGCTGGAACATCGAAGAACGGTTGGCGACTTGAGCCTATTCTACAAATATTTTCATGGAAAGTGTTCGAAGGATGTGGCCCGCTTAATTCCTCCCAGAGCGGTGCATGTTAGAAGTACACGTCGCCCAAATACTTCACATCCGTATGAGGTCCAGCTTGTTACTCCTCGTACAACGCTCTTCAAGCAGTCTTTTGAAATAATTTGCCCAGGACTGTGTTTCCCACCGAGTACAATTTACAGCGATTCAAGGACAACGTGAATCGCTTTTTTTTTTCCGCACACGTGTCGCTCCTGTAGCGCTTTAGGGACTTCTTCCCTGCAGCACGTGTGCTAGACCCATAAAAAAAAAAATCACGTGTGCTATGTCTATGAAAAAAAAACGGCCAGAGATGTAAGTTATTTGTCGCATAAATATCTCCGTCTCGTATCATTTTTCAAAACGCTATCCATATTTGACGTTATCACACCTTTTTATGGGGTTTTATGAAGTAGTTTATATAAGCAAACTACAAACATTTCTTTAGCTCCAACTCGCGATATAGTACTTAAGTGAGGGGATTAAACTGAATCTCTGCTCATAATCCATTATCAAAAATTCATCAAGAGATGACAGTTGTGCAAATAGACTCGTGAAAGATATTTGGTTAACCGTAAATTTTTTACTTTGCAGTAAAATGAAAAGTCTTAATTTAATAAATATGGTGTTATACCTAAATTAAGCTGTGTCGTCTCAATGGTACGTTCTTTACAATATTATAATACAATATTTCTATTGTTTTAGGTATTGCCATTACAAAACGAGATGAAAGAACCACAAAAATTCCCTAAACCATTGGGAGTTCTTAACGTAGGAATGGTAATCGTAACGGGAATGTATCTTGCTGTAGGATGTCTGGCCTACATGAAATATGGTGATGACATTAAGGGAAGCGTTACTTTGAACTTACCACATGACGAAGTGTAAGTATTAAGTTTTGTCTAAATATTTTAATTACTATTTTTCTACATGTAGGCTAAAAAGTTTTTGGTCTAGCTACGTAAAAACACATTTTTTTTTTTGCAAAATTCGATTTTATTCATCAATATAGTCTCTTTCAAGAGCAATAGAATCAGTCCTAACGCTTTTCTAACATTTCTATACCTTTCTTGTAGAAGGATTTGTCTTTGCATTCAAAAATAGGCCTTAGTTCCGGCGATAACTTCTTCATTGGAGCCAAATCTCTTTCCCCCCGAGCAATATTTTAAGGTCTGCGAATAGATATTAGTCGCTGGAGGCAAAATCTGGAGAATACGGTGGATGAGGAAGCAATTCGAACTTCAATTCGTGCAATTTTGCCATTGTAACCATTGACTTGTACCACGGTGCATTGTCTTGATGCGGTTTCTGCCTTCAAACGCACAAATAACTTTATATAATATTGATGGCTATTGATGGTTTTTTTTCCCTTCTCAGCACAGTCAATGAAAATTAATTCATGCGCATCCCAAAATACGGAGGCCAAAACCTTTCTAGTCGACTGTTGTGTTTTTGGGGCGGCTGTTCTCCACTCAGCTGATTGCCGATTTGGTTCCGGTGTGTAGTGGTGGATTCACATTTCATCCATTGTCACATATCGCATGAAAAAATTGCGTGCTTTAGAATAAGTAACAAATACCTTGTTTCTTCTTAACCATAACAAACTTTGTAGTAAAAATGCATTAAAGAAAGAATATATGTTCGAAATTAGATAAACATAACATAAAAACATCAGTGCTATTGTTTAATTGACCAAATTTTAAACAAAAAATACATCGAATTGCTATTAAAAGAATTATATTTTGTATCGTTTTACACTGCGTCGTAATAGAACTGCAATAAAAGTTACATAAGATTTTTGACGAAAGTGTAGTAATTACTTCAGAAATAGTGTGCTTCTTCAATATCATATCTGTTTTTTAAAATGAAAGAGGTAAAATTTCTGTATTTTTGCAAAATAAAGGAAGAAATTGTCAATTTTAAGCGTTGCAATATTACAACAATTCAGGTTATTTATCAAAATTGGCCTTAATTGTTTTTGATATGCACATTGGGTACAACCATTGGTATACTTGGTGAAAAAAGTATAAACCTTCAGGGTCCATTTTCTCGTTAGTTATCTTCGTCTCAGTCGTATACTTAATTCCTGAAGGTCGTGTCCATCTTAAAAATCTTTGGTCGATTTAGCAACCAGTTTTTTTAGCCATCTATTTCTTTTCTCTGCTTGCCTCAAGGCGTCGCGTCGGTCACTCTAAGTCCCGTTACTGATTTGACCTAATAGGCTCAGCGATGAGGTGAGAGGCCACGTGGTCACCTCCCTTCTACCTTTCCTTGCTATATGGCCAAAATAGCCGAGAATTCTCCGGTAACAAATTTTGGACAATATTGTTTTGATATTTAGTTATTTGAGGATAGATTTGTTTGTTCTTTTGGTTGTTCAAGTGATACAAAGTATTCGTCGCCAACACTACATTTCGAGGGCGTCTTTTTGTATATGATATTTAATATGTATTTTTGATTAATATTTAATTTATAAAGGGCATTATTGTGTAATCCTCCTTAAACTAAAATTCCATATCTAATCAAAAATTCTACGAGAGCCGTATAAATGACGATAAGAGTATCAGTGCTTATAACCTGCCTAAGAAGATAAAATTTTCTAATTAGATTACTTATTCGATTAGTAAGTTATTCAACATGAGGTGTCCATTTTAGGAACTGATCTATTACTATACCTAGATACTTTATCTGAGGTACTTCCTTTATTTGATGGTTATTGATGTTAAAATGATCAAATGGTGCTCTGTTAGCTTTTGTTAGTGAAAAAGCTATATAATTTGTTTTAGAGAGATTTAAAGACAATTTAAATGTATCAAGCGATGTTTTTTGTAATCATTCGTCCATGGATCATTTTATTTCTTAACTCTTCCCAAGTATCTTCACTGAACACCAATACAGCATCGTCCGCATATGATAGCATTGTGCCTCCCACGTTCTGTGATAATAAAGAGTTAATATAGGCAATAAATAATAATGGGCCAAGCGACCCAGCGGAAAGCCCATTCTAATGATTTGTCTGTTACTTAAAGTTTTATTAATCTTGACAACTTGATATCTCTCTTTAAAGTAACTTTGAAATAGTTTCCAAACTGATTCCCCTAATTCCACTCTGCCACAATACGTTAAGAAGTTTTTCGTGGGATACCGTATCAAATGCCTTAGCCAAATCAATGAAAACTGCGGAACACTTCCCACCCATGTTTGGATGATTTGTAATTTCTGATGTTAATTTATGCATGGCATTTTCAGTACCACACCCTTGCAGAAATCTGCTATTTGACAAAATATCGTTGGTTTCAAAAAATATTATTAGTCGTTCCTTGACACATTTTTCAAATACTTTCGCAAAATTGCTGATTACAGGTCTATAATTTTTTATTTTAGTTTTTAAACCGCTCTTATAAATAGGGGTGACAATGGACGATTTAAACACAGAAGGGTCCATCCCTGCTGCAAAGCATGCATTAAATATGTGCAACAGCGGTTCCATGATAAAAGTGTGACTCTGCTTTATGAGTTTAGATGTGATTCCATCCAGACCCGCCGAACCTGAGTTTTTCAAGGATGAAATATGTTTTATTAATTCATTTTTGGTTACTGGGGTTAAAAACAAAGAGTTTGTTATATGTGTTTTTGCACCAATTGGGTTCGTCGGCTCAAGAATAATCTCTGCCATCCTGCTTCCGATATTTATAAAATAGTCATTACAGTGATTAGCTATGTCAGAGTCGGTCTCGAGTTCAATACCTTGATCATTTAGTGTTGTAATATGATTTGTTTTTCCAGTATTCTCATATGTGATATCTTTGATAATGTAATTTTTTTTTTCATGTTATTTTTGTTAACATCTAGTAGATTTTTATAATAAGATTTTTTTGTTTTCCGATTAGTTTGTTTAAGAAATTTCGATATCTTTTATATTCGTTTTCTAAATCTGGTGTATAAGCTCGTAGCAATTTTCTTTTCATTTTGTCCCTGTGTTTTATAGAAGTAATAATTCCGTTTGTAATACATTTCTTTATCTTATGGTGAGGTTGTAACTTGACAAAATATTCGGTTGTTGCATTGATTCCTTAAAGATTGAGATAAACTTTATACTAGAAGTGTTTCTGGATTAGGGTCATTTAATACAATTGACCAGTCATATATATATATATATATATATATATATATATATATATATATATATATATATATATATATACAGTGTGACATTTTAAGTCCGTATAATATGGGATTTTTTTTAATAATCACTTTAGCCCAGATCTCGTTATTGCATCCATTTGTGCTTCAAATAATATCAGAAATAAAGTATAGTAAGTCATTTTTTACGCATGACGTCACTTGTCAAAAATGACATTTTCGTAAAAATTTTTTGAAAAAAACGTATAATTTGGCCAAATTTTAAAAAGGTTATTAGACAAAATGGTTTTTTTTTTTGTGATTCTAGATCTGTTTGTCAAATTTCAACGGCCTACTACGATTTTGAATTTTTGACAGTTTTTTGACATTTCGGCAATTGTTTTTCATCTTAATTTATTGCAATCTTATTTAAATCATTTAATTTGACAAAAACTAGGCACCTATAATCTATTTAAGAACAAAAAGTCGTGTCCATAATTTTTTTTTATAGAAAATTAAAATTCACAAATTATCATGAATTAAGTTTGATGCAAAGTTCGATTAGCTTTTGTTTTTAAATCGAAAATATATTTCTCGCTTACGTAGTTTGATAGTGAACACACTTGAACGTTTGTAAATTAACACAAATCTTACAATTTGATCTTTTTAGTAATGCATTTAAATTTTTAACAATGTAATGTTTCTTTCTATAAAAGCTAAATTAACAATTTGCTATTTTAACCTATTTAATAAATACTTTGTATCAAATACACGCATATTGCAATATTCTATATTTCGGTGTGGCCACCGTTTCGTTCAATGCAACGAATGGTTCTTCTAGAAATTTCTTTGACGGAATTTTTCACAAACTCGGGAGGTATCTCCTGAACACACTGCTTAATTATAGTTTCTAGATGATCGATATCTCTAAATGGTCTAGACTTGTATACTTTTTGTTTGAGATAACCCCATAAATAGAAATCCAGTGGGGTGATGTCGGGCGATCGAGGTGGCCAACAATTATCCTGATCTCGCCCAATGACCCTGCCATGAAATAGTTCATTTAAAGTGTTTCGTACTGGCTAAGTATTGGGTAGTGGTGCACAATCTAAGTGATACCATAGAGCATATCTTAGATCCACAGCCGTGTTATCCAGAACTTCTAAAATTTCGTTACTTAAAAAATCTAAATATCGTTGTCTAATGTCTAAAAAAATATGGCCCTATTATTTGGTCATTTACAATGCCACACCAAACGTTTGTTTTAAACGAGTATTGGTCACGACACTCAATTATGAAGTTTGGATTTTCTTGGGCCCACCATCGACTATTCTGTGAACTTACTACTCCGTTAGAAATAAACGTGGCTTCATCAGTCTATAAAACAATGTACGGTAATATATGTATATATATATATATATATATATATATATATATATATATATATATATATATATATATATATATGATGTTTCACTAATTTTTTTTCTTTTTCTATTACAGATTGGCACAATCAGTAAAAATAATAATCCCATGTGGAATTCTGTTGACCTATGCACTCCAGTTCTACATTGCTGTAGATATCATCTGGCCTAACATTCTGGCATTTTTGGGACCTAATGTAAAATATCCAGTATTTGCGGAACTTGCCTTTAGATCTTTCCTTGTCTTAGTCACTTGTAAGTATCTGTATTTTAGGCCAATATAGTATATTAAGGAACATTAGAGTAATAAAATATGGTTGTGCGCTTAGACCAGGCAATATTATGGCCAATGTATGGTAGACATCAGCAGATTAAGAAAATTTTAATTAAATCAATTATTTATTCAGAGGGAATGGAAAATATAATATAAAAACTCTTTATATACAAAATATGACCTAAGGATGCCAATATTACCGAAGGTTGAGTGACTTCCTCTAAAAGGATATTTAAAATTATATTTCAATAACGGCTAAAAGAGGACACTGGAGACGACACAACTTTGCGAAATGATAATTACAGTTAATAGTGAGGTCCATATACACCTACTGATCTGATGAACGCTTATAACACAGCGTCAGGAAATAAAGCGTGGGTAGTATTGATAAAAGCTGAATGTTGATGTACACACGAAATCTGTATAATTTAACGACTTTACAACCGAAATACTGCTATTATTAAACAGGATAAAAATGTGTTACGTTGCATTATAAACAACTAAAGGTCTTAGTCAACGATGTAGTTATGTTATTTAATATAGATGAAAAATAAATTTTAAAGAAATGGAAGCGTAGCTGTCATGGAATGGGTATTCTAATTCGAAACCATCATTTAGCTACCCCCAGCTTCACTGATGATCGGGTAATTCTGGCCTAATGCGCTTCTGACATTAAATTTATGTTAACAAGGTTTTAGTACAAACCATGGGCTCTTCAAGTTAGCCTATAAAAAATCAAATATCTATTTATGAATTCAGAAATTATATTTGAAGTTCAATTTTATGTATGAATAATT
This sequence comes from Pachyrhynchus sulphureomaculatus, assembly GCA_019049505.1. Lineage (NCBI taxonomy): Eukaryota > Metazoa > Arthropoda > Insecta > Coleoptera > Curculionidae > Pachyrhynchus > Pachyrhynchus sulphureomaculatus. The sequence goes on from CM032453.1 coordinate 51,220,323, forward strand.
TCCATTACGCTGATGATACCGTCATTCTAGGGGACAGTGAAAAAGGCCTCCAAAGACTCAATAACAAAATTGTTAATACATGTGACGAATATGGCATGAAACTGAATACCTGCAAAACAAAAGCAATCTTCTTCATAAGCCATTGCTTCTCCACTGCAGGAGATAGGCCTCACCAAGTTTCTTCCAGTTGTCCATCAATCCATCTTTTCATCAGTCTTCCGACACTTCATCTGCCTTCTCAAGGTCTCCATTTAAGTAATTTTGTTGTTCATCTACCATCATTCGTTCTAGCCACATATTCCACCCATTGTCACTTTAATTTCTTTCTTCTTTTTTTCACTGATATCTGTAATTCTTTTTGTTCGTCTAATATCCTCGCTTGTAATGTGTTCTCGTAAACTAACACCTAACATCTGTCTTTCCATTGCCCGGTGAGTACGTTGGAGTCGACAAAGACTATTTTTTGTATGAGTCATGGTGTTCAACCCATACGTACTTACTGGAATTATGCAGCTTTCGTACACTTTTCTTTTTAATGTCGTGGGAATATGTCTGTTTTTTAGAATGAATTCCAATTTTTGAAATGTAGTCCAGCTGAGACCAATTCATCTTGGTATTTCCGCGAATTTTTCTTATCCAATCTAATCTTATGTCCCAAATATATATACTCTTCTACCATTTCAATCTCTTCCGTGCCTAACTTAACTTTTTTTGTGGGCTTAGAAGTTTTGTTTTCTTGATGTTCATCTCAAGTCCAACTTTCTGTGAAGCTTCACAATTATGAATGAATAACCTCCATTACGCTGATGATACCGTTATTCTAGCGGACAGTGAAGAAGGCCACCAAAGACTCAGTAACAAAATTGTTAATACATGAAAATGAATACCAACAAACAGTGGTGGTCAGTAAAAATCCCTATATAAACATAAATATTAAACTATACCAATAAACATTTGAAAAGTAGCAAAAATAACGTACTTACGCAGCGTAATTATACGCTCTATTGAAATACGCTCAAGAATTGAAAAAGCTCGGAGCTCCTTTAAGAAAATGCGTAGCATACTCTCTAACTCCAAGCTACACATAAAAACAAGAACAAGAATGCTAAGATGTTACGTGTTCTTGGTATAGAAGCTACAACAACCACAGAAACAGAGAATAGAGTGATGTGATGATGTGGTGATAATTCCTAATGTTGCGCGTTGCCTGGATAGCACATACCACACACGTGGAAAAACATAACCGGATGGGAAAGGAAAAGGAATTAATTACAGATGTTAAAGAAAGAAGAAGCATATACTTTGGCCAAATTGCGAGAAGCCAAAAATACGAGCTAAGAATGGAAGGAAAAATAATCTGTAGAAAAGGATCAGGAAGGCTACCATAATTGGTATTTATTAATTCTTTACTACAATAAAATGTGTTGATAAAGCTAAATTGTTGCAGCTGAAATGGATAATCTTCGAGCTAGTGCTGTTCTGTCAAGAAAAGAAAAAATATTACGTGAAAAAATTATAAATCGAATAAAGACGACGGAAACAGTCATATAGAGAATAGAACTTAAATGACTCAATAAGATTGAACACCTGTTTAGGATGTTTGATTTATTATGGCTAAAAAAGTATTACGATAGAACAGTTAGACGCAATAGAGGACGGCTGCGCTGCAATAGTGTATTGGAAAAGTAATAACGAGAAGAAACCTGGAAGAAGGACATGCTTATTATAAAGAGATTTAAAGGGGCAGTTGGGTAGACAACATTTTGTTATTTAAATTATTGTATTTGATATTAAGTCTATTGTTACGTTATTTGCTAACCTATACTCATATGTACAACATACAATATTATGTCTTCTTGCTTCTGTTCCATAATATACTTAGTTCCTGACATTTTATTGTATGTCAAACTTAAAATATGGAAACTTTACTAATGAAAATTTTTTAAAAGATTCAAATTATTTTCTCTATTTTGAAGCTTTTTGAGATAGTTTGTAACAATTTTCCTTTTATTTTTAGTCATTTTGGCTGAAGCTATCCCATTCCTCGGCCTTTTCATCTCACTGGTTGGAGCAGTAAGCAGTGCAGCACTTGCCCTTATTTTTCCTCCAATTTTGGACCTTGTATGCGTTATGGCTTTTGGCGAACTGACCAAATATGTCGTAATTAAGGATGGATTCATTATTTTAATCGGAGTGGTAGGAATGGTGACAGGTAGTTATGAGAGTATAGCTGCCATAGTACATGCTTTTGGAAGCGAAAGCTAGAGAATCTCTAAGATTGCTAACAGAAATTTTCTAGAGGGTTGGGACCCTTTACACGCCCGTTTTAGGGCGATGATGGTATTGATGGAAAGCTCCAGTTTACTGATTAGCCTGAAAGTCGGCCAAACTTTATCTACAAACATGTTTCATTGCAAAAGCTGATGTAATGTTATGGCCGCTGTTCCACCTAGATAGTTATCACTTCAGACAAGTCATAGACGATCAAGATCATAGTATCTATTACTAACTAGACAAACTCGGACCCGGCTCATGATTCTGACCTGGTGGACTAGCAGCATATTTAAATATACCGTTAATTGTGTTTAAATGTAAGACAATTGTAGTTTGTTGGAAAAATTTTTATGTTTTCTTCGTCTGTGACAAATTTGACTTACTACTACTACATTGTAATTTACTATATAACTAAAGAGTCAACTCGGCAGAACTATATAGAAAGTTGTCCCCAAACATGACAACAGTGCCAGGAATTAAGGCTTAAAAGATTAGTCCGGTGTATTGTGATAGCTTAATTTGTGATTTTTTTTATAAAAATGTGAGTGTAAGTCATTTCATTTTCTATTGTATTTTTAAGTTTAAGAAAAAAAGTGATCTTGACTGTGGTATGGACATTTAGGAGCTTAAAATGTTTTACATATTTTAAAATATAATTTATTTTTTACATTTTTTGTAAGAAAATTTAAATACTATTTTTAAGTTTACTGATTAGTCGTACGAATCATTTGTGATATCTTAGATGTTTCTCTTAAAAACAGGTTTTTACACCTAATATTAATAAAAACTTGCAAATAAATCTGTTTATTTCTATCCTTGTTTAAAATGTTATTAATGAAAATGTTCGAAAATATAGGATCCTGTTCTGAAATCTAAAATATTGGCAAAAGTTAATAACTGCGTTTTACTCATACTCATGTTCCCTGCTGAAAACATAAAATAGATAGAGTAGAAAATTAACTATAACAAATAGATGCTTATACTGCACTCTGTCGGCTACTTACTAAGTCTATTCAAGCAGAACGGCACAGCACGGCTGGCACTTATTGCAGAAACGCACCTTTCTCGAACTTACTGCTCGAAGGCATAGATGGCAGCATTGATATAACAAATAAAGAAGAAACGAAAAGAATCGCATTCTTAGAGGTTACCAAAAGTGTTCTTCGTATTTGCTGAACCATCCCAAGACGCGTTTCGCCGTATCACGGCTCATCAGCTGGGCTAGGTTCAGCAAATACGAGAACACACTTTTAGTCCTTTATCCAGGTAACTAACGGAAAACTGTTACAAATAGATGCAGTGCAGTGTAGAATAAGCATCTATTTGTTATAGTTTTCCGTCTGGATAAAGGACTAAAAATGTGTTCTCGTATTTGCTGAACCTAGCCCAACTGATGAGCCGTGATACGGCGAAACGCGTCTTGGGTTGATTTAGCAAATACGAAGAACACTTTTGGTAACTTCTAAAAATGCGATTCTTTTCGTTTCTTCTTTAGTTGTTATACCAGTGCTGCTAGAAAATTAACGTTATAGACGCACGTCTAACATAAGTTCAGCTAGTTAGTGTTCCGTACGGAACACTTGTGGGACACACTCTATCTGTCACACCCGATTTTCTCCGAAACTATTTGACCTATAAAGTTGAAATTTGGCACACATACAGGAATTGATCGCCCAATCAGAGTCGTGTTATTTTAAAAGTTAAATTTTGACTTAAGGGGTTAGTTTTTGGGGGTAAAATCGGAAGTGAAAAGAATTTTTTTTGCCAGGTCATCAATCAAAGCTTGTAAAAACACAAATTCAAAAATATATATGATGTAATACTTGCGCGCAATTTTCTTTGGAATATTTTTAAAAAATGGACAAAAATCGCTGTCCCTCCACCATATCTCGAAAAATACTGATGAAAAAATTTTGAAAAAACTGTGAAATATTCTCCACAAGGTGTAGATTGAGCAAAAACTATTACGAGTGCATTACATTTGACAATTTCTCTGGTATAAAAAAAAACTATGTGTCTTGACAACATGGTGGAGGATTTTTCATTCTACTTTTTTAGTACATTACTGTAGCGAGACAAATAATTTTATTTTATTTTATTTGTTTATAATTATACAAATATTTAGGCAGTAAATATTTGTTTTACACTTCGATTACTGAATTCTCGATTGAGCTACATTGATTTATTGGCTCTTAGGTAGCTAAGATGCTTTAACTATAATACATTATTGACTAAGAAAAAACATAAAAATACATATTGGATCTTAAGATATATACATGTCAGGGGCCTAATTAACTTAGCCTAGGTAAAGATTTTATTTTAGTTTAAAAGCAATTACCGTATGGAACACTAATTGCGCAAGTCTGACTTGCACTTGGCCGTTTTTTTTAATTGAATTAAAAAAAAATGTTGCCTTTTGATTATTATCATAGATAAATCAGTCAGTTCACCATCTGTTTGCAATATTCGTGTAGTTTCATTATTATATGACTAAATTTTTTAAATATGTTTTCAGTTTTTCTTGAATTCTCATTTTTAAGTTAATTTTATGTACATCTAAATTACAGTATAATAAAGACTCCTACATCAGCATAAAAAGTGCCGATCAAGATGCTGGTAGCCAGAAAGCAAACGGCAATAAAAAGGTTTATTTAATTTCATAAAAATGTAAAATGTTACAGAAAATGAATCCTAAATGTTAAATAATATTTTCACTCAGTTATGAGAAATCTCCTGCCGGTCCCCTTTTTAACATGGCGGATTGCCACATTACCACTTGAAAACTAAGACCTGATTTTCCTATATGGTTACCCCTGAGTCTCGCTACTATATTGGGTTTACTGAGTCTTAAGTCTTATAAGAGATGCACAGAGTGGAAATATTATGCCTGGATTTATACTATAAGTATATAAAGTAAATAGGACTTTTTGAAGTTTTCTAGACTGTTACACTTGCCATACTAGCCCCTTTAAAGTTCGCCTACAATTTTTTTCCAATAAAAAATCATAACAGCGAAATATGGTATTCCATTCCCATCATTTAAATCAATTCGATACTATACGTTTTTGGACAAATTCTCGGACTCGTGAAATGATTTGGATGTATTGGACGTTTATCAAAGTGCGGCCATAGCGTAGTGGTTAAGGTGTCTGCTTTCTACGCCAGCATTCCGAGTTCGTATTTCGGCTCGGGAAATAATAATAATAAAAAAATAATAATAAAATAAAATGAAATAAAATTTACAACTTGACCCTCGCCTCTCTCGGGGCGGCAATGACAAACCACCCGTAGTATCATGCCTAGTAAAACCCTCTCACTTTGGCTGTTCGGAACTGACATTAAACTGTAGGTACACTTTGTCTGTGGAAATACTTAAAAAGGCACCACCATAGGCAAAGGCGAGAGAGTCGCTTACGTCCTTATCGAATATGGCACTTCAAGAAGAAGAGGGTTATCAATCAAATACGGAGCTGATATTGTGGTTTCTTGATATGGTGATCCTTTTAAACACTTTCTTTGGAATAGGACTAAGCATACTTTTAGGCCACGCTTAAAATATTTGCGTTTCTACATACCCTTTTAACAAATGCAAAAGTACAACGCTATATCTAAAATTGTGGCTACTTTTGGCGGGCGCACTAAAACAAAACATTTTTTTTAGAATACTTGTTGAAAATATATTCTGACCCCAAGAGATATTTACTTTCCCTATCTACTGAGCATGATGGCATTATAAATATTATTCGAAGAAAAAACATACTTGTCATTATCATCATATTAAGACGTAAATGCCGTGTCAAATTTTAGTTCAAAATATGTCAAAAATAACACTTCTTTTACACAATTTGTAATTAAAAATCTTATTTTTGTAATTAGCTATAAACTATATATTTTACCAAAAAGTTTCCATTATGGCTAAAAAATCAAGAATTTTTGAGGAACTGGGCAATAAATATGGAAAACCTGATATTGAAAGACTTGGGCTTTTCAGCGATATGCCTTACATGAACGCCAAGGGATATGTTTCTCCATATCAAAGTAAGTAACTTAGGTTACCCAATCTATCCAACTTTGTATATCACACGACTATTGCCTTTAATCTTTTCTCAATATCCATACCTAAGAAAATACAATAAACTACTTAATCAAACATAAAAAAATTGACAAAGTTACTGATTTAGTACTTTCATTACCATGTCTTTTAAAATGGGCAAGCATCAATAAACAACATAATATCTAGATTCCTCTACTTCAAAAATCCTGAAAAGGAGGGATGTCGCAATATATTAGAACTAATAAATAGATGTCTCGTTTCATTCGAAAGTTATCGTGCTAGCAGAGAGACAGATCGATAGATCCAGATAGACAGACCGGTAAACCGACAAATAAATAAACTGGCAGGCTACAGGAAATTTCAAATAATGTTTCTCTTTATCCAGAGACTCTAAAACGTAAGGAACTACAAAGATATCGTAAATTGATTATTTAAGAAGTAAAAATCGATAATGTTGTTCGGTGTGTTCGGTACTTCCCTCGTAGATTCGGTTGGTCCTAAAGTAAATACTGAGTTGGACTTTCTGACACTAAATAATAACTTAATCCAAGGATAACAACTCAATATTTTAAATGTCTTTTTGGTAAGCTAATAATCACAAATATTGAGCAGAAAATGTGCTTCAGACATATTTACAGCAGAAAACTGATGTTTTTTTCTATACACTATTTCTGAAAAATAACCTAATTTTCAGATTTCTCCTCCCCAAGAACTCTGAAAAGGATACATACCACTATATATCCAAAGAAACCTCCCTAATCACCCTTATCCTTTTAACCTTTGCCTATTAATAATTACACAGGTCAACATTTGATTTAAAAAAAACACTCGGAGCTGTATGGTCCTTATGGGGTTTTTGGGGTCGCTGATTACGATGAGCGGATTGGTTAACCTTCATCACATCAGATTTAAGGTCATTTGAAGGTCAAATAGAGAGAAAAAAACCGTAGGAAAAATCTGAAAAATTTCATGCGTATGTTTTTGAGGTCCCTGAGTCCGAATCCGTAGTTTGTTTGACCTTACGCCTTTTCCCAGAGGTTATTTGAAGGTCATTTGAAGGTCAAATAGAGAAAAAACCGTAGGAAAAATATGAAAAAATGTATGCGTATGTTTTTGAGGTCCCTGAATCCGAATTCGTAGTTTGTTTGACTCAAGCCGCCTTTCAGAGGTCATTATAGGTCATTTCATCATCAGTTTATGTTTATTTGAAAAATATGTATTGTCATTTTGCGTTGTTAAATTTAATTGTTTTTATCGTACACTTGCGAAGCATACAGAGGTTAATTTACGGTACATTTTTATTGATTATATCTTATACATATCATTTTACATTTACGTTAATATATCACAATCAAAAATGTCTTTTATGCTGCTCGGTCATTACAAGGGAATTAATATGTGAAATATAAGCTAAATAATGGCAGGTAGACTGATGCAAGCAAATGTTTTAATACTGTTTAAAGGTACTTATTAGTAAAACTTAAAATATTGTTCATATCAAAAATAGACTATACAAATATTTTGACTAGTTTTGTGACTGTGAAATAGACTTTTAAAATCTAAAAAAAATTTGACCTAATATTTGTACTCTCGATGTTCGTTCCATATATCTAGTAAATTTAAAGTCCAGCCCGACTGTGTTTCTTGAGGTATAAATGAAACATTGTGCGCTATGTTATGTTTAAATTTCGTTTTATAACTCAATTCCCAATACATTTCAAATTAATAATTCTAATGTCGAACAACCTTGTTATCAAGTAACCCTTAATCTGTATACTTCAATACTTAATCCTTGTTGACAAAGAAACTCTAATACCCAATACCTTTGAACCCAATAACTTACTTGTACAGTAATTCTTATATCTACTTATACTCTCATATTGTCTTATATAATACCTCAATGCGTAAGTTAACTACTAAAAATGATTCGGCTCATACTTCGTAAAGAGTCTCGAGTGTCCAAGTAAATTTTCGAAATCGCGCAGTCAGTATTTAATATGAATTAAGCATAAGAGTCTTTTAGTATTTATCAAAGCATGTTTGAAGTACTACTCTAAACGAGAACGCTTTCGTTTCTCGTGAAATGATCTTCGACTTGCTTTTCTTTTATGAGATTTATTTGATTCTCGCTTCAGGCTCCAGCAATAATCTGCCAACATGTTTATCCCCCAAACACCTTGATACCTTTTTTCAAATTCACTCAAGTCTTGGTGCATCCTTTCTCCATGTTCTTCGCTAAAATCTCTGAGATTTTCAGGGAACCAATCAAGGTGTGAATGGAGAAAATGCAGTTTCAGACTCATTAAACACTCCATTTCTTTATAATTTTGTACTAAATTTCCAACAATATTTTTGTAATTAGGGTCTTTATGATTTCCAAGAAATTTAGTCGTCACTTCTCTAAAACTTTGCCATGCTGCTTTTTCTTTGGCATTCATTTTCCTCTCAAATGCATCATTTTTTAGAGGTCTCTTATTTGTGGTCCAGTAAATATGCCCTCTTTTATTTTAGCTTCAGATAGAAAGATTAGGTAGCACTTTAAAAATATGCATGAAAGCAGGATTTTCGTTTCGGCTCATGGCCTTGACAAGTTGCTTTGCAATACCTAGTTTGATATGCAAAGGTGGAAGTAGGACCTTATTGGTTGATATCAAACTTGGACCTATGATGTTTTTTTCACCTGGAATTAATTCTTGTCTCAACGGCCAGTCTTTCCTCACATAATGCTCATCTCGAGCCCGACTATTCCACTCACAAATAAAGCACGGATGAGAAGTGTTTCCAGATTGCTGTCCCAGTAATATTGTAAATATCTTTAAGTCCCCACAAAGTTCCCACTGGTTTTGATCGTAATTTAATTTTTGCAATAGCAACTCAAAATTATGGTATTCTTCATCTAATACAACAGAATAAGCGACTGGTAAAGGGGCATAAATATTTCCATTATGTAACAAGATAGCTTTTAAGCTTCTTTTTGAAGAATCTATAAACAGTCGCCAATCACTTGCTGTGTATTCTATACCGTATTCTTGCACTAACCCTTCAATATTATGGCAATAGACTAGATTATTCACGATAGACAGAAATTTTTGTTCCTGTGGATAGACAATTTTTTTCTTTTAGCCTAGATGCTAAAAGCTATGATCTATCTTTCGAGACTCCCAAGTCTCTGCACAGATCACTTAATTCGTTTTGATTAAATGTTTCGGCTTCCGATATATAATTTTCCTCAACATCTGATTCTTCTGTGCTGAAATTTTCTTTTTCTTCGTGTTCGAATGTTTCATCTGGCATATCTTCATCAGTTATCACTTCTTGTCCCAATTCAATAATTTCCATGATATGATCAGAATTTGTTTCAATAAGAACTGGTAAAGTCACAGATGTTACACGTGCATATGAAATAGAATCCTTATTCTTTCGGTTGTACCCTTTCAAGTTTGTTAAGCAGAAGTAACAGTCGGTGGTATGGTCTGTTGGGGGTCTCCATATCATTGGCCGAGAAAATACCTGGTTGTTAATTCTATATAGAACATTGCGGCATTTATGACATATAGATTTTGGTGTGTAAGAGTTATCCAATGAGCTTGCATCAATATGATAAATTTGGTGATATTTTACTTTTAACGAATCTGAAAACATGAATTTCTTTTGTGGAATATACTCCCCACAAACAACACAAAAATTGTCGAGTTTAATGGAACATGACGAATTTCTTGTAGCATTTGACTCTACAGAGGCCAAGTTTCCCACCAATGTAGAGCTACGGTCGCATGATGACGACGCCTGCGGGCCCGCTTTCCCACCCTGACCAGCCGCCGATTCTGGGTTTCCGGGACCCTGTCTCGTAATTTTTTTAGGAGTAGTTGCCATGACGGCATAAACGCCGTAACTTCGCCGGATAGTGAGACAACTCCGTTTCCCACCGTCACCTCGTGGAGGTGCCCTGGGTGCAACTACACCCTAATACTGGAGTTTAAAGCGACCCAGGGACTTCGCCAGATAGTGAGACAACTCCGTTGCCCACCGTCACCACGTGGAGATGCCCTGGGTGCAACTACACCTTAGCACTGGAGTTTAAAGCGAGACTGAGCTAAATTTATAAAAAGAAGAGAAAAAATAATTTCGCGAGGAATGAAAAAGCATTTTATTGTCAAAGTAAAACTCCAAATATATATACAAAGATACTTAAAATGACTACCGTATATCTTTTGAGCATAAGATCATGCAGGATTTGAACTGAATGATCTGAAAAAATAATAGATGAATTTTTTCAGATTTTTTCCACGATTTTTTCTCTATTTGACCTTCAAATGACCTTCAAAAGACATCTGGGAAAAGGCGTAAGGTCAAACAAACTACGGATTCGGACTCAGGGACCTCAAAAACATACTCATGAAATTTTTCAGATTTTTCCTACGGTTTTTTCTCTATTTGACCTTCAAGTGACCTTCAAATGACCTCTGGGAAAAGGCGTAAGGTCAAACAAACTACGGATTCGGGCTCAGGGACCACAAAAACATACGCATGAATTTTTTCAGATTTTTCCTACGGTTTTTTCTCTATTTGACCTTCAAATGACCTTGAATCTGATGTGATGGAGGTTAACCAATCCGCTCATCGTAATCAGCGACCCCAAAACCCCATAACGATCATACCGCTTCGAGTGTTTTTTTTTAGATCAAATGTTGACCTGTGTTATTCTTAATATTTGTTCAACAATCAACTAAAAACCAGGAAAATTTCTCATATTTTCATTGAAACTATAGATAATTTAACCACTTTAAACTCTTTCACCCTCTTCCACTAAAAATTAATTGCTCAAAAACTATAGGTTGTAACAATCATTTTTTCCTAGATTTTAAGATCATGTTACGACACTGTTTTTCTCCCTATAATTTATATTTTTTTCAATTTTTATATTTATTGCAGTGATTTCAATTCATGAGCCGTGTAGCTTAAAACATTGTTTTAAATTGTTGAGCAGTTAAACTTAAATTGTACAGTGTGTATTGCGGGTTGACTACCGGACTCTTTAATTTGCATCAAATGTGTCTGATTGGCTATAGATTTGTATCCGGGAAGGAAGCCATTTTAAAGACGTTACTTTAAGGAAGGGAGAAAAATATTTAAGGGTCCGGATGGCATGAATATAGGCTTTTTCCAGCCGAGATGTAGTAAAGGCTTTTTCCTTCCGCAAGCCGCGGTAGGTTTTTTCCAGCCGAGATGTAGTAAAGGCTTTTTAATTCCGCAAGCCACAGTAGGCTTTTTCCAGCCGAGATGCAGGAACGGCTTTTTTCATCATATAGCCGCAGTAGTTTATTAGTGATGTGGTAGTGCAGAGACGGTTTTTATCTTTGAAGTTCAAGGCCTTTTCCTTGAAATATCCTGCTCAATCCCAAACATTTCGGGTCAAAAAGTGTTTAGCAGCCTAAAAGAACTGGGGTAGCAAAGCTTGAGACAATATGGTTATGAAGATCTCACCGGGACAGGCTAAAAAACTAACAGAAGAAGTCATAAGCACATCAATCCGTAGATCTCGCTTCCTGCTGACAAGTGCGTTTACATCGTCTATTCTACACGTGTAACTCGTGAAGTTAATTCCACGAACTTTTAACATCGTGTTTAGCTATGCCTTTAATTATAATCCTGATTTAAAGATTCTATATAATCATACCATCTACTAGATTAAGGGATTTTATTTAGTAGTAGTAATTTTAAAGTGTAGCGAAGTTAGAACTTTTAATTTTGTCATTAATAAACCCTTTTCTTTATTTAAATCTAGCATTTCACTGAATCACCCGTTTTATCTTTCAAGGCACAACGGTTTGTACCATACCATATTAATTTTTTTTTAACAACTACATAACCCTTCAGTATTTTTTCATTTTTTTGAGCCGAAACTAGATTCTTTTTTTTTTTAAATGAATGTCGCTCAAATCTGTACAACCAAAATTTTAAACAACTATAGAGACTATTTTCAAAAGACATACAAAAATTATCTCTTATCCATATTTCTCTACCAAAAAACTGAGCTAATTTATGTCTAATTTCTTTCAGTATTAATATCCACTGAATCCATTCTCAGACAATAAGATATACGTAAGGGGCAAATAACGACTTCTATTTAATAAATAATATATTTATTAAAAGCAAAGAAGTTAAGACGTATCAAAATTGCGCCCAAACGGGAGGGCATTTTGCTATTGACACGTCACAAAATTGCGCCTCAACGTACGGGCTATACGAAGAGGGTACAAGGTTCCTTTCTCAGTTCAACTATTATATAAGTATTAAATTTAAAGAGATTAGATAGAGAGTTATCGTGCCAACATTTCTCATGATCCGAGAACCCTAACACGTAAAGAAATGCAAAGATGTCAAAATGCGATTTTTCCAAAAAACAGCCATAAACTACAATAAAACTGTACCGAGCATAGATAGACTACATGAAAATATCAAGCTATTCGCTTTTAGGTGCCAGGATGTATGTTATATTCTCTATTTATTTTTTTTCAATTTCTAATGAAAAAAATGCTTCATACAAAAACTCCTAATTTTTTTTAAAAGAAGGATATTTAGTCTCTTTAAATTTTAATACATTGGTGAGCAAAAAAATCGACTCGAACGATTTTGCTTCATTAACACCAATCCTTGAATTTAATTTACAAACGGTGGTATTATTTTTGGTATCATTAGAATGCTGATTTTCTACTCTTTCTAATAATACTGATTAGAACGATTTTACTCAATAAATCCATTTTAGTTCGCTCAGCTACGTACTCGTTGCGCGCTATTCATCCCTATAAAAACACATGCAACTGCATTTTCCTATCATTCTTTTATTGGAACTTGAACCGTCAACAACTTGGCTATACCTGCTAACTAATTACGTCATCGGAAAATGGATACCACCCCGGAAAAAGCAGCAGAAGTCATTGCCCTATTGCAAGAAGGACAAAGCCAATGTGTAGTCGCTGCGCAACTGTACTCTCCAGAGGCTACAGACGTTACCAAGAGACTGGCGCTTTTACACGGAGACGGATCAGGAAAAAGACAGCTTCATTGTCAACACATCTCTCTCTCAAGACGAGTCTATAGGAACAGGAGGCCTGGGGAGCGCTATGCGCAGTGCTGCGTTACCCAAACGGTCGCCTACGTAGAAGGTTCTTTCATGGTGTGGGAAGGCATCTTACTGAATGCGAAAACCGATGTGGTGTTCGTGATTGTTGAGACTCATAGCGATGGAGCAACTGCTGACCGGTCCATCAAGGAGATCCTTCAGTAACACGTAGTTCCTTACGCTGGGTTTGCTGGGGACAATTCGAGGCCACATGCTGCTGCATCGGTGTGGCAATACCTTGCGGAAGTAGGAATACCTACATTAGACAGGCCTGCGCGGAATCCTGACCTCAATCCAATCGAGCACATGCATGAGAAAAGAAGGGTTCAAGCCGGAAATCCAGTCCCTGCATTGCTGAGGGACTTAAAAGTTGCGATGGCAAGAAAGTGGGGAAGAATTCCACAGACAGTGGTGAAAAAGCGGCTGAAAGCAGCAATAAGGGCCAAGGGGGGTAATACAAAATATTGATTTTGGTTTTTATCAATAAATTTAATTGTTAAACTTAAAATTTGTTTAATTTTTCCTTTTTCTTACCCCTATTTTCAATCCTTGTTCTTCTTGTTTCCCCTTTCAATCATTTTAATCAGTAAAAAACATGACGTATGCTATGGAATTTAGTATTATTAGAAAGAGAACAGTATGAACTTTCAAATGATGCTAAAATTCGTGAAAATATACGAACACTAAATTCTAAGGTCCGTTAAATGAAATCAAATAGATTGAGTCGATTTTTTGTTCACCATTGTATATCATTTATTAAACTGATAGAAGCATCGTAACCCAACATTTTCTGTGCATAAATAATCCATGGAGAATTAGCGTAACATAGTCATTTCTTTTGAAAACCAAGCTGTACTAACCTAACTAATCCAAACTATCTCGAACTAACATACAGCCTCTCCCAAAATATAAGATCCTGATTTTTGCCGTTTTAAGTAGGCAATATAAAAATTCTGACCTTTTGTTTATGATAGGTTGCAGAGATGGACTTAAGAATTTCATTCATTATTACAAATAAATAAAATGATAAGTGTTTTTGGAGATTTTTATTTATAAATGCATGTAAAAACAGATGGATAAGAAGTACAAATATACAGTTTAAATGAATAGGGTTTACAAGAGGGGACATATTGTATAAATAAAAATATATTTTAACTTAATTCGGTTTCACTATCACTGTCATCAGCTGAGGTAATTATCAGTGGTTTTATATTATTTACACAAATATATGAATCTTCAACTTTAAGAACGTGCTGAATGGAATTCTTCCAGCTTTCACAAGGTATATCATTTATAACTTTTTTTTACTAATTCGACCACTGACACGCTTAAAGTACGAGAAACATTTTGTACCTTATTTTTTATTTAACTTGCCAAATATGTTCAATTGGATTAAACACACAATAATACGGAGGAAGCCGCAAGACAGTGTGTCCCATTTTCTCAGCCATACTATCACAAACATATTTCTTTTTTAACTTATAGTCTTTTAAAACTTCCACTTTTTTTATAACTAAAGTCAAAATAAATGTCATTTTGTAACATATATTCCCGTATTTCCGATTTGGTGTTGGCTGCATTAGGAACCTTATTTAGTAGACGACTATTTTAACTTGCATTGTCCATAACTATAATACTCTGTTCGGGAACATTTGGCAAAAGGGAATTTTGAAACCAATTTTCGAAAAGTTCTGCGGTCGTGACTTTGTAATAGTCCAAACTAGAATCTTTTATGTTTTTTGCAGATAATGGTAGACAATTTAAAACCCAGCCCTTTTCACATCCAGCATGCAAAATGGTTATTCGTTTACCTTTATTTGAAGGTGCGTTAGTCTGACATTTTTTACTGCTGTCAACCCACCCTTTTTGTCCAGTGTCATGGGTATCGAACCATGTTTCGTCAAGGTAAATTATTGGCCAATTCTCTGATCGATACTTTTTAATTTCTTGTAAATAAATGTGTCGCAAGATTCCTAAACTTTGTGACTCCATCACTACTTGCGTTTTGTTGATTTTTCGGAACGTGAATCCCATTCTTAAGAGAATTCTGTAGAGGGTTGATCGGCCACAATGTATATTGGTCCCGTCCTGCACCAGTCTTAATTTTATTTTGTCTAGTGTCGGCACTAACGGCTCTTCATACAGAGAATATATTTTTCTCCTGATGACATCTTTTCACAATCGTGTACATGATGCATTTGAAAATCTTTCCGTTTTTTCCAGTTCCTGAGTGATGGTTTTCCTACAATACCCTTAATTGTAGAAATTGGGGGTTTTGTTAGTTCACTGCTTTCTTGCAAAGCACATTGTTTATTCAAATTTCTTTTTACCAAACTGTCGTAAACATTTTTCACTATTTGTTTAGCGTCAAGTGATAAATGTTTTCTCTTACGATATCCACTATTGCAATTTTCCCACGGGTGCCACATAATTAAAATAGAACTGTTACGTTTTAAATAAAACTAAAAATAAAAATAATAAGAAGTATCTTCCGAATCTTAATGGGGACCTGTGGTCATTAGGCCTATATTATCAAATACTTAAAGGGCTTCAAACCGGTTTGACAGGTAGTAAATATATAGGTAAAAATAGATCCAATATGATTGCAGGTGCAAGTGACGGCGGTATACAAAGCAGGTAAAATAAAAATACGTTTATTGTAATACCTGGCAATATGTACAAAACCATAATAGGGTCGTTTATTGCCCCATTGAAAAAACAAAAAGGCAGGATCTTATATCTTGGGATTTACTTTAATATTAATTAAGTTGGAAATGTGGAATCTTTGGCACAATGATATTACTCAGTATATATCACCACTACACCAAACACTTTATTTTTGCACTCGACGCGCGTTTCGCTAACCATGTTAGCTTCATCAGGAGCGATGATTGACTGTCAATCATCGCTCCTGATGAAGCTAACATGGTTAGCGAAACGCGCGTCGAGTGCAAAAATAAAGTGTTTGGTGTAGTGGTGATATATACTGAGTAGTTTAATATTAATCTTAAAAAATTTTAAAACATATTTTTTTTTTAGTATTAACACGTGGAAAAGGTAGGAATCTTTTAGCTGGAGGACCAAAAATAAAAGCTGGTTGGCAAGACTGTTACTTCGAAAAGGAATATAAAAGAATTTTTACTGGTGAAGCGTTGAAAGGAAGAGGATATAAACCGTAGGTGCAAAAAAAAATTAAGAGCTATATCGTAATAAGTAATTTTAATTTCGTCCTTCGTTCTGAATATTCTCTACCAAATTACAAAATTTTTAGCAGGTTGTTCAAAGTTGTCTGAAAAAATCTATAATAAATTAAAAGTAATCAAAATTTGTGCCGTCGTTTTTAGACATCGAATACCACGAACAGTAAATTGTGAGTAACAATACACGTTTTACTGAAATGAAAGGTAACAGAATATTTTTAACTAGAAATCAACCTAAAAATTTATTCTCTTTTTATATTAAGTTATGATTAAGATATGATTATCCTTTACAATCCACCTTTCCTCCATGGCTCTCTCCTTGCCCACTCATTGATCTTTTCATGCATTCATATAAGAAAATAGAATACTCCAACATCCAATTAAACAAAATGTTTCTAGAAAGAATCGCAGCTAACTATCCGAATTACACAGATGGTTCCAAAACAATAAACGGTGTGGGAGCATCATACATAACTCCAACTGTTACCAAAATGTTTACACTTCCCTCTTACTCTTCAATCTTCTCCACTGAACTATTAACAATTAAAGAAGCCATGCGCCACGCACTAATAGCTATATCAACAACACGTACTCTAATTATCTCCGACTCCTACAATGCTCTCATTTCCATCAAATCCAGAAATCTTGAAGATAATTACATTCGCCAAATATTGGATCTTTGCTTTGCGCGAGAGGTATCACTGGGTTGGGAGAGAACCATACAAAAGACTTTAATAACCATTTCAAATCTACATTCCTTTCATTGTTTCAACTCAGCTGGGATTTAACTAATCCTGAGAATAAGTTGTGGTCGATCAAACCGTTGGTGAATCCTGCCCTAAACTCTTAAAAAATGACAAAAAAGGGAAATGTACTAATGTACTTATGCGGAGGTTAGCTATCGGGCATACTTTCAGCACGCACTGTCATCTATTAAAAAATGAACAAGCCCCTACATGCTCCACCTGTGGATCTCTCTTAACAGTAGCACACTTATTTGAGGCCATACATTTTAAAACTATCAGAGACAAACATAATATCCCATCCAATTTGAAAAGAACTATAGACACATTTGGAACAATAAAGGTGAACTTACTAAATTATCTAAGAGAAATTAGCTTTACAGCATAATTTTCCCCATTACCAACTATGAGGGGCGAGAAATGACCTGGTTGTCGATGCGGCCAGTCCACATAATATCTATCTATCTATCTATTATATTAATGTTAATGTTTTTTCTTATCTATTATATTAAGTTAAGAGAAAACATCATATAGATTTAAACTCGTAGTAGATTACTTTTTTAAAAATAAATAGTTTGCAAAATTAATAATCTTTAAACTTATGACTACTTCTTTCAATTCATAGTATACAATCACAATAAATGAAAGTATGATACAGTTCTCTGAAGACATTTAATTATGAATGATTTAAAATTTGTTAT
This sequence comes from Pachyrhynchus sulphureomaculatus, assembly GCA_019049505.1. Taxonomy (NCBI): domain Eukaryota; kingdom Metazoa; phylum Arthropoda; class Insecta; order Coleoptera; family Curculionidae; genus Pachyrhynchus; species Pachyrhynchus sulphureomaculatus. The sequence goes on from CM032453.1 coordinate 51,238,418, forward strand.
TTTACATAGACTTCGAATTTTCTTAAATTCGATTTTCTTAGGGATTTTTATTCTCTATACTTCTAAGAATTGTTTAAAAAAAAAAAAATTAAGAAAATTCCGTTCCATTCCAAAGTTAAAGCATTAAATATGACCTGGCGCCGGAGTGGGACCGCTACCTGTTTTTAGACACTGTTTGCAATATTACTTAGTTTACTGTTAATATTTTTTTATTTTTTTTTTTTAAATCTTAATCATTACCTTTTCTGCAAAATGTCGAGGGTATTTTTTAATTTTTCTAATAGACAAATTTTTATAAATAAATAAACATAAATTTTGTGGTCAAAAATTGCATACCGAAGTTTGAAACACCGTAAATTTTTTATTTTTGAAAAAAAATCCTTCGACAATTTTTAACTATTACATTATTTTACAAGATTAATTTTTATTTTTGCATATTGGATTATTTTTTTGTGGTGTTATCCTGCAGGCAACGAGGCACCATAGTTTTCATCAGTGGTCCATTTAGCCTGATAAAAAAATAATGTTAATATTTAAAACATATTTAAAAACAAAAATTCTTATAATCTGAAGTACAATAAAAAATATATAACCGCCATTCTTTCGTATTATTCACTTAATCTTTATAATATTTTTTTTTAAATATACATACTTTTTGCAGCACCCAAGTGTATGTAACGCCTTACACACGTTTTGGTCAATATAGTAGCATAAATTTTGAATAGGGTAAGAAGGAATGTAAAATATTTTATTTTTCTTTCATTATATTTAAGGTCATTGTCAAACTAAATTTGATATTTTACGAATGTAACGGATTGATTTTTCTTCAATTTTATTAAACTTAAGCGGTTAGTCTCGGGTATCAACCTCACTATTTTACTTGAATTAAACTCTACTTATCTCGGGTAGCCTCTCGTGGAGAAAATAATCTGCAGAGGTCAAGACATCTTAATGGAGATTTAAAAGCACGATCTCCCACTAATATCCCAAAACTTTATTTATAAAAATACACTAGCCTACCCATCTGTTGAGGGACATATATATTACCCTAGCCAAATCCACTAAGCGCCCCTAACTTTAATATAGCAGATCAGTATTGGTGAAGGTGATATTAAATAACGGTTGTGACGGGGAACCTATTTAATTTAATGGACTGTATCTCCGTACAATGCATACGATAACCCACTTGCCGCTATATTACTCACTGGAATAGATATCCCGTTTCAAAGAAAGGAAAAGTCAGTTTGAATACTGGCTGGGCTCTCGGTTCCTTTTATGATTAAAAGCATGAACAAGACAATACTTGCCCGGCCGATTGGCGCAGTGGGTTAAGGCGTTAGCCTTGCCCACTGTTGTCCGAGAGGTCCGCGGTTCGATTCCGTGTCTGGGCTGTGTGTTTTGTGAATTGTCCCTTGTGTGAATGTGTAAATTTGTGTGTCTAAAAACAAAGAGAGATGCTGGCAAATTGGTTAAATACCAAGCCATAAAACACATGTAAAAAAAAAGACAATACTTGAACGGACTATCATTCTCTAATACTGTTCGTGGAAATGGATTCTAAAACCCTGAGGGTCCGGTCGGTTCCGGTACCATCTAATACCCATGTCTAGTGGTGTTTGGATTCCGCTCGGTCTATCTAGTTGTTCGGTTCGGCTGCTGACGCTGCTAAGAGCAATTATTCGGTCGGAGATTCATCAATTGGCGGGACCGAAAACCCTTAACGAATGGGCAGGAATTATCGCATTTGCACTCCCAAACAATACTAGAAGCGGCATTGCGTTGCTGGTAATTCCCTAATACTTATTAACGTAAAAAGAGATGTATTAAAATACATTATATATTTTAATGCGGTGTTATTATTTACAAATAACCGCAAAAAAATCAAAATTTTAACAATTTCATTATACAATAACTAAATGTACTATTTTCCAGAAAACCATCAAAATTTAAAAATGTCTCCGTACGTCCATTCATCCCACCTGCTGATACCAAATGGCATGCAACACCAGGCGATTGGTTTGGCACATTTGAGGGAAAAGTGACTGCATTTAGTGGTAAGACGAGACCAAAACCACCTTTGAAACATGAAGGACCGAATCCTTTAACTAATCCAGCAAAACAAGGCGGTTATGGATATGCTGACATTTGTTTAAATCCCTATCCTTCTCACAGGTATCTTTTATAATTTGACTTACTAGACTTACGGAATTCGCCTAAAACTAGTTAAACCTATATCTCCATTCTGAACAATTCTGTGCTCTGTTATCTTATATATATTCATAACAGGACTTTTTTTTATTGGGGTCTTTTTTAGGATAAATTTTCACCCCGTTCCCTCGGTTATCGATTTTTAAATAAGTTAAATTTCTGATGTGCCTCTATACGAAAGGGGTCTTTTTTGTAAAATATTACCTCCTCTGTAGTCGCTGATTTTTAAATTGGGTGGAAGCTGTTAAAATTTCACTGTATGAAAAGGATCTTCTTGCTTACTTCTAAAGTTTTTTTAAGAGATATATATATATATATATATATATATATATATATATATATATATATATATATATATGTCTATTTGTATACCGTTTTCGACTCCATTTTCAATATGGAAAAAATTATTGAATAAAAAATTTGCGTTTAATTTTGTTTCAAATAGGAAATTACCGTTCCGATACAATGAAAAATGTTACAAAAGGGTTATGGTGACCGTGCTTTATCGAAAACAACAGCAAATCATTGGTATTTGCGCTATGAAAATGGTCGTGAACCAGTAAAAAATGATCCAAGACCTTGACGAACATCAACATCGAAAACTTATAGTAAGGTCAATAATATCAAACCAATGATCAAAGAAAACAAGAAGTTGACTATTTGTGAGATAGCAGTATTATTGGGAAGCGTTCAGGGCATTTAACATGAAAATTTGGGTGGAAAACATGTCTGCCTCGGTAGCGTAGTGTGTTAAGTGTCTGTAGTTGAAACCGATGGTAGCTGGTTTGACTCCTACAATCAGCTGGATGTGTGTGTATTTTTAGGTAGTAGCTAATGCAGAAATACAATAACGCCCGTGGTAGCACTACCGTGTTGTCTTAAAAATACCGTAAAATACAAATGTGAATGTTGAATGAACTCCTGGGCAATATATGACATCCCCGTCAAGATATTTCATTAGAGATATAGTCAGAAAGAGGGTAAAAAACGCTATAGTGGCGAGGAAGTTGACTGTAAAAAAAAAGTTGCTGCTAGACTTGTTCCAGAACTGAATTTGTTGCAAAAAAAGTAAATTATCTCATTAGCAAAGTGAATTTGCTAAAGAGATTTCCAACCATAATTCTGATCCATCATTCATTCAAAGATTAATTACTGGTGATGAGATGTGGGTATTTGAGTAGGACATACAAACGACACAACAATCAAGTGAATAGCATTCTCCAGATGAGCAAAAATAAAAATGCAAAAAGACCCCCATGCCTCTACTGCAAGGTTGAGTATCAGAATGCATGCGAGAGCTAGATACAATGCTGTCGCCCAAGTGTACTGCATCAGACATAGATTACTTTGAAGGCGATAATATTTCAATTGATAATACGCTTTGTATTTTTACTTTCGATTGTTGACTAGATATATATATATATATATATATATATATATATATATATATATATATATATATATATATGTATATATATATATATATATATATATATATATATATATATATATATATATATATATATATATATATATATATATATATATATATATATATATATATATATATATATATGTATATATATATATATATATATATACATATATATATATATATATATATATATATATATATATATATATATATATATATATATATATATATATATATATATATATATATATATATACTACCGTCAGAAAGTATTTGCCAACCTAATTATTTTAGTCTCAAGACAACAAAAACCCAGATAATATATTTTTTTTTAATTTTAATGAATTATTATTTATTTTCATATTATTTACAGTAGAAAATTAGAAAAATATTTATGATTTTCCAGGATTTTTTTCTCATCTATGTAACCTCCTTTGTTTTTAATTACCGCTTTACAGAGTTTCGGCATTCTGTCCATTAGTTTTTCTTTCGAGTTTCTTCGGTTATTTTAACCCATTCTGCTTGTAAAAGTTCCCACAAGTGATTTTCTGATGTTGGATTGAGTTTTCAAACACACCTATCCAAATGGTCCCACAGCAATTCGATGGGATTCAAGTCGGGTGAATGTGGAGGCCAAGTCATCATTTCCAGGACTTATCGGATTTCCATTGTTCCAAAAAGTCTCTAATTTACTTAGCAGAATGTTTAGGGTCGTGCTGAAAAATAAATTTCCCCTGAAAAGTATCTCTTCCAGAAGGTAGCATCTGAGTTAGCAAAATTTCTTGATACTGTTCTTCTCGCATGATTCCTTATATCCTAAAGATTTTTCCAACTTTACCGTTGCCAAAACAACCCCGAACCATTACTGAACCTGCATCATGTTTTACTGTCGGCAACTGACAGGCTTCCAACATCCTCTCTCCAGCTGATCGCCGCATGTAAACTCGTCGATTTGAACTGAAAATTTCGAAATTAGATTCGTCTCTCCTCCAAAGGACGGAATTCCATTGTTCTGATGTATAATTTTCATGTTCTCGGGCCCATTCTAATCGTTTACGTGTAGTCCAGCTTCTGGTAACCTGTTCTTCACGGTTGTCACGCTGATGGAGATGGGCCGCTCCAGGTTTACTTGAGCCGTGATTTCTGGTGCGATTAGGCGGCGATTACGTCTGCTGGACATTGTTGTAGCTCTGTCTTCAGCGGAAGTCGTTTTTCGAGGCCCTCCTGAACGTTTTTTTGGTTGAAATTCCATGTCCTGCAGAAAAAATTTTTACGATATAATCCACCGTTCTCCTTGGCATCCGCATGTCACTCGCGATTTGTCGACTCGAGTGACCATTTTGATGTCTCGCAATTATCAGAGCCCGATTTTCAACGGAAACTTCTTTTGTTTTTGGCATTTTCACAAAACAATTGAGCCTGTATCAATCACAAAGTATTGTTTGGGAATGGTTAATTTGCAAAAGTGCAATGGTATTTATGGCATAGTTTTTCCATAATCCCTAGAAACTTGAAATGAGTTCTTAATTCCACTGGAATTCTCAGAAATCGCCTCAAAACGATTATCATGCAAAACTTGGAAATTTGTTCTAATTGGTTTTTAATTTGTGATTTCACCAAGTCTAAACAATTTCATGATGGACACTTATGATGGATAAATTTACCTAATATAATCAAAGGGTTTAATTAGGTATTAAATTTTGGCAGTTACATTGAAATTTCTAGGTGGGCAAATACTTTCTGACGGTAAATATATATATATATATATATATATATATATATATATATATATATATATATATATATATATATATATATATATATATATATATATATATATATATATATATGATTTTTTGAGGGAAAGAAAACCTTTAAGAATCATGAAGATTTCGCATTCGGGTGGGTCACACGCTCATTTGGTTTTATTTAAGAACGCTAATTATACAAATTAAATTTACCTGTTACGAAAGTTTTAGGAACTGACCTAATTACATCGTTATTATGATTTAAATGATGTAAATATAATTGCTGATTATTATATTATTGCCGGTCTATCTTAAAATTTTTAACTAAAGATCTAAGCTGAATATCTCTATTTAATACTGTCGAACGCCCTTTTGAAGTTTATAAATCCAAATGAATTTTGACTTTCTGACTTCACAATCTATATATTTTTTTATTTGACTATTTAAGAGCGAATAAATTTTCTCGTGTACACGTATTACTATTGCGTCGGAATTTAAACTAGTCATTTGGTAAGTATTTCGTAAAAAGAATATTAATAAATTTTATAACAGATTTGTATTTTGCCATACGTGCCGTCTAATTTTTAGTTTTTAATTCATATATTCTTATACTTCGAAAAACTTTTTCAGTGTTGAAAAATATGGAGCCAAGGCTAAGTACAAGCAATATGGACAAGTGCTAGCTGGACCTATGGTATTGGGAACCCGCCCAAAAGCATATTTCGAACCAAATCCATTTAAGGATCCTGAAAATATTAAAGCCGGACCTACTTACGTCCGTCCAAAAGAAAAAGAGAAACCCCCTCTGCCGCCAGGAAAGTTTATACCCACTGGGCCTACCAAACTGGCAAGATACTTTTCTTAATAATGATTATCTTGATGATACCTTCGCAGCAATTGTATTAAAGCTATTACAATATTAAATCAACACTCAACAAAAGCAAAAAGAACCTTACCAAACAACTATCGACCAGTTTCATTGTTTTCAGTTATCTCGAAAGTTATGAAATAGGTTGTCCATCATGTAGATAGAGATCTTCTAACTTATGACACAGATTTAGCGAACAACGCAATTCAACATTTTGCAGAATCTGTCTGAAAAGTTTTTTATATAGTTCCCTAGAGAGTATTCTATACGAGTAGAAGTTTTATTTTCGATACTTTTAATATCAACACCGGCGCACAGTGATTCGGCAAGAACATGCTAGCGGGACAATATTCATGACGTAATTTCCAGGAACCACTGATAACGACTTGTAAACAACCCCCCATTTAACAAATTCCAAGAATTAATTTGTTTATCACCTCATAAAGGTATGTTATCAGGGGGTCAAAGTAACCCTTATAAGAGAGGTCATTTTCATTTGCAAATCAGTTGCATTTTATGCACACTTGTGATAACATATTTTAAAATTGGTAGCAAAGTGAAACGAGTTTTTTGTGATGGAATATTCTGTTGAAGGTATGTACTCTATTATGACTTATATTTTTTATAAAAAATATGTATACTTTTGGTGTAATATCAATTTGTAAATGTATAGATAAATCCAGCAAATTTTACATTAATTGTAAACTTTAAAAGTAGCAACTTTTTTTATCCACATATATCCACCTAGATTTTTCTATATGTAATACCTATAACATTCAGGCACAGATTCATATATATTATAGACCCCGAAAAGGCCCGAAAGTAAAATTATTTTATTTTTTTCAGAACGAGTCGTGACTATGACGAAAATGGAGTTTTTTGAAGAATGGCTAAAACATGAGAAAACTGAACGAAACAGTGGCATTTTTTATTATATAAGTGAAAAATTCAATATGTCTGATGTTTCTGACGATTCTCTAAAACGACTCAAAATGAAAATATCAAGCTTTTCAGCAAAATTCAATCAAAAGTGGACTTCTTTAAAGTGTAACAAAAAAATGTTTCTAATCAAACATAAAGATTGGTTAGAGGGATCCGGAATCGAAATAAAGATGTGTGTTAACCAGCCGTGCACTTCAACATCATCAGCGGCTCTTTCCGTAGGGCGACCCAGAAAATCATTTGAAGACTCATCAACGAAAACGAAGAGACGTAGAGTAGAAGATCTTTTGGAATCGCGAAGTGCTAGTGAGCTTATTACAGCAGCTGAGTTAGCTACTCGAAAAGAAGGGCATCGAAGTGTTGCTAAACAGATCCATAACGTCGCGGTCAGTGAAACTAGAGAAAAGAATAAGTGTTCTGAACAAAGTCAGCAGTTAACACCAGACGAAGCTTTAGCTTATTATGTGAACTCGAAATCGACTTCTCACTCATATAAAAAAACAAGAAAATGGTCAATGAAAGCGGGACATCAAGTGTATCCATCGTTTTAGAGTTTAGGTAAGTCCAAAGCTTCTTATTGTCCTTCTGACGAATATATTTCTGTGATTGAATCTCGAGCTGAAATTAAACTTCACGCGATTTTGGATAAAACGGCTGAACGATTAGTTAAAGCTCAGACGGAAGTCATTAGAAATGTGTTACCTCGTTCATATTATACGTTGGTGAGCAAATGGGGCTGTGATGGGAGTTCGGGGCATAGCACGTATAAGCAGAAATTTGAGAACACTAACGCTACAGACGAATTTTTGTTCGTATACTCATTTGTCCCTTTGAGACTGCTTGATGGCGAAACTGTGATCTGGCAAAATCCAAGACCTTCCTCTACTTTATATTGCCGTCCTATTACGTTTATTTTTGCCAAGGAGACAAAAGAGTTTACGAAAGAAGAAACTTCTAAAATTTTAGATGAAGTAAGTCAGCTTCTTCCAACATTATGTAACGTTGCTGGATCTCAAATCTCTGTTAAACACGATTTGTTGTTGACAATGACTGATGGCAAAGTGTGCAATGCCTTAACAGACACAAGTTCAACACAAAAGTGTTATATTTGCGGTGCCACCCCGTCTACTATGAACGAGGAGTCAAAGAAATATCCTAGCAACGAAGAACGCCTTGCATTTGGTTTATCTACTTTACATGCATGGATCCGCACGTTTGAATGTTTGCTTCACCTCAGCTATCGTTTAGAAATAAAAAAGTGGCAAGTCAGGGGAGATAACGACAAAGCTATTGTGAAGCAACGCTCACATGAGATACAAAAAGTGTTTAAAGATCGTATGGGTCTCATTGTAGATAAACCAAAACCTGGGTATGGTAACACAAACGATGGAAACACAGCACGTAGATTTTTTTCCAAAGCTGAATTGAGCAGCGAAATTACAGGATTAGACGTAAACCTTATTCGTAGATTTCATGTAATTTTAAGAACTTTGTCATCGGGATATTACATAAATTATATAGAATTCGAAAAGTTTTGTGTTGATACTAGAAAATTATACCTTGATCTGTATTCGTGGTATTCCATGCCCGTTACTGTGCATAAAATTCTTGTACACAGCGCGGAAGTTAGAAGTCTTTTCTTCTTCCCATTGGACAACTCTCCGAAGAAGCCCAGGAGGCAAGAAATAAAGACTGTCGTAGATTCCGTGAACGGCACACCAGAAAGCGGTCACGTATTGCCACAAATACAGATCTTTTGAGAATGCTTTTAATTACGTCTGATCCTGTTATCAACTCGTATAGAGAATTACCGCGAAGAAAATTTACTTCTTTGCCATCGGAGGTTCTGCAGTTGATTATCCCACCTTCATTGCCATCCGAAACACCATCAGTAAGTCATCATCACGAATTAAATGAGGAGGATTATTTACTCTCTGAATATTCTACTGAATGGGAGAGCGGTGATGACGACTCATCTAATGGTGATTAGTAGGTTTAAGTATTTTTTTATTGTAATTATTATTCTTATTTTATTGTGTGTTGTAGTTGCTTATAATTCATGCCTTAGTATATAAGTTATTTAATATTATGTTTCTTTTACTTATACACCTTGTTATTGTAAATAATTGATAGATACTGTTATTGTACTAATTTATTTTAAAAGAAATAATATTTTGTAAATTAATAAATGTGGGTACTATCATTATGATTTTTATTTTTTTCCTAGAAATTTCTTTGTAAACAAACATGATTGTGCTTTTCACACATAATGAGTAGGTAGACGTATGTAGCTAATTAAAGAACAATTAGCGACAATAGTGAACAAATGAGATACATTAGTAAACCACTTCCGTCTTGCAGCTACATATTTCGATTAATACACGTACAGTACACATTTTTCAACTTTTTTTTTTTTTCTTAAAATAGCTTAAGATACCTGGAATATACATAAACAATTGAAATAAGTGAAGAAATAATATTGTCCCGCTAGCTTGTACTAGTCGAGACACTGTGCGGCGTGCCCCAGTACTCCATACTATTTTCGCCTCTCTATTTCCTTTACATTAATGATTTGTTAGAAGGCTCAGAAATCCTATCTACAATTTTACCGATGACAGTACATTTGTTTATTGATTTACCTTGAATGCTCGCACATCAGGCAACCATGCAAATAACCGCAGACACCGGGAAGAACTCAATAAAGACCTGGAAGAAACTCTATCTCGAGGTGATAGCAAATTAGTAGAATTTCATGTTACAAAAATCTAGACAACAGTTTTTCTAAAAAAAAATACTTTGCAGACCCTCTCATAATTATGACAGGACACTCTATTTCACTAGCATCGCAATTCAACTTTTTGGGTGTTAACTTGGAAGCAAATATATCGTGACATAATTAGAGAACTTTTCAAGAGCTGGTAATATTCTTTTATACTCGAACTTTATACGCCACAACAATATTTAATACTGCACCAAGCTGAAATTCGACTAAGGATGGAATACCGATCCAATGTTTAGGTCTCTGTTTCCAAATATACGCTACATTTGCTGGATTCTACTCAAAAAAGGGTTATTCGTCCAACTGGAGATACAGAACTCACCAACAACCGTGATTTCATTCAATTAAACTTCAAAGTACTGTTGATGATTTAAGTTTATTCTATAAGTATTTTCATAAGTAGCTCACTTGCTAGGAATACACGTTACGTTAATACCTTATATCCTCATGAACTCTTTTACATTATGAACCTCATCTTTTTAAAATGACATGATCGGGATTGTGCTATCCACCGAGTGCAATCTGTTGCGACCAAAACCAATGTGAACCGCTTTTTTCCTCGTACGTACTGCTTCTGTAGTGCTTTAGAGATTTACCTGTTACTATTGGGTGATTGTAAAAGTTTTCAATCAGCCAATAGTAACAGCAGCAGTACCCGATTAGAAACCAAATTACCAAACATTTTCATAAAAAATAGTATTTATTAAACAATAATGTACTCTCCATCATTTTCTGTAACTGTCTTCAATCATTTTGCAAGTTTTCGAATTCCTTCTTTGTAGAAAATGCGTGGCTTCTCTTCAAAGAAAGTCGTAAGGTAGTTTTTGACTGCTTCCATAGAATCAAATTTCTTGCCATTCAAATTACTTTGCAAAGAACGAAACAGATGAAACTCTGAAGGGACAAGGTCAGGGGAATACGGTGGGTGCTGGATGATGTCCCATTTTAACTCCCTAAGTTTTTGCAGTGTCTGTTGGGCGACTTGTAGTCTAACGGTGTCATGGTGAAAGATGATGCCTTTTCGATTGACCAAATTTGGACATTTTGCTTGGATTTCAACATTGGGTTGAGTAGGTTGCTCACAGTATTTCTCCGCAGTTATTGTTTGGCCACGTGAAAGAAGCTTTTAAAAAAATATTCCTCTGCAATCCCACCAGACACATAACAACAGTATCATTGGATACAATTCAGCCTTTGCTATAGATTCTGCTCTTTTACTTCCATGCTCCCAGCTTCTTTTTCTTATTATGTTGTTACACACAAGCCGTTTTTCATCCCCAGTTATGGTTTGATCCAAGAAAGGCCCATTTTGTTGACTGGCGAGGAGAGAAATGGTTGTGGGAACACGGTTCAGTTTGTTTCAATCTATCAGAACGTGCGGAGCCCATATATCGAGTTTTGAATTGTATCCAAGTTGGTTTAAATGACGAAATGCAGTCAAATTGTCAACATTTAGTCTCTCAACAATCTGTTTAGTGGTTATCCGTGGATTATTATTCACTAAGTCACGGATAAAGTCATTATCAATACCGGGAGATCGCCCAGAGCGAAGTTTATCGTTTAAATTGAAGTCACTATTTCGAAATCGACCAAACCATTTTTTAACTATCCTAAGAGCAGGAGCACGATCCAAATAGATCTCTTAAATACTTTTTGTTGCAGCTCCAACACTCACTTCTTTTTTAAATTCATATAATATAACATGATGAAACTGTAACTTTTCATTTTCCATTTTGAATATTGTACACAAATTAATTTAGATTAACTTTTTTGAAGGCAGCGTTTCTCAACCTGTGGGGTACGCACCACTGGGGCGGCATGATTACACTATTAGGGGTGCGCGAACGTATCGAAAAGAAATTATTATTAAAAACATTCATTAAAAACATTTAATATAATTTATTGGAAGAAAAGCAAAATAAAATAAATTCTGACATAATAAAAAATAAAATACACATTTACACTAATAATACACCTATAAATAGGATTGTACTAGTACTGCACAATATATTTACCTAATAATTAACATTTACTTACTAAATTAAATACAAATTTAATAATTATTATTAGTGACTCCCTTGGGCCTGTTTTGCAGAGCAAAGATTTTAGAAGGATGGTTTAATATTAGAAATAGACATCTGAGTTCTTTCTCTATATTTAGTTGAGATCTATATTTTGTTTTCAAACCATCCACCGCAGAAAATCCGGTTTCGGAAAGGTAGGATGTTGAAAAAGGTAAGAGTATACGAAATGCTCTTGTTTTTAGTGCAGAAAACTCATCATTCACCCCTGCCCAAAATTCAAAGAGTGATTTATTATTAAATTGTCTTTTGATTTCGCCACTTGCAATGTAGTCTATGAAGATTTCTTCTTCGGAAGCTGAGAACCCTTCGGGAGTATTTTGAAATGGATCCCTAACCCACTCGTAACTTGCTACCAAGTTGTCGTCAGTAAGAAAATACTTTTTAAAATTCTTTGTCAACATGGCTAGATAATTTTCAATGGTTACTAAGACAACTTTCACATGTTGCCTTGTATGTTTTAACACATTCACCCATATTTGCAAACATTTCTAGGTTTTTTTGCTTTACATTTCTGCTCCACAATTCCAAGTTTCTACAAAAGCATTAATTTTATCACTAATATATCTATCTAATATATGGCGCATTGGTATAACAATTAAAAATAAACGAAAAAAATCGTATTCTTAGAAGTTACCAAAGTGTTCTTCGCATTTGCTGAACCATCCCAGGACGCGTTTCGCCGTATCACGGCTCATCAGCTGGGCTAAGTTCAGCAAATACGAGAACACCATAACTAACTAAGTAACTAACGGAAAACTATAACAAATAGATGCTTTTACTGCACTCTACCGGCGACTTACTAAGTCATTCAAGCAGAGCGGCCAGCACGGCTGGCAACTTATTTGCAGAAGCGCACCTTTCTCAAGCTTACTGCTCGAAGGCATAGATGGCGCATTGGTATAACAATTAAAAATAAACGAAAAAATCGTATTCTTAGAAGTTACCAGAGCTTCTCTGTGGATCATACAATGTGTTCATACACACGGTGAAGATTTTTGTTTCACAAGTGCTTGTACACTTTGAAATCTTTCAGACATTGAATGAGCATCATCGGTACATATTCTGACGCAATTTTTTCACTCCATATTTGCCTCGTTTATAAAATTATTTAAGAATAATGAGAGTGATGTTGCTTTGAGTTCTATTGATTTGCGGAAAAATAGTTCTTCTACTGCTGACATACCATCACAAAATCGAACATAGGCAATGAAATGAGCATCTTTATTGTTATCTGTTGCCTCATCAAGCTTAATTGAAAACAATTTGTCACGCAATGTCCTGAAAAGCTGATGCTGTACATCTTCAGCTATATCAACAATTCGACGGGCAACAGTATCATTTGATATAGGTATGGATAGCAATTGTTTGGCAAAATTATCTCCAAATATAATTTCTAAAATCTCAATTGCTGCTGACAAAACAAGCGCTTCACCAATGGTGTGAGGCTTTTTACATCTGGCTATTTTATATGAAACTTTATAAGAGGCAAGTAAAGCTTTTTCACTCACAGACAAAGTTTTTTTAAAAAATGATTTCTGCTTTACATATGATTTTAATTTTAATTCGAGGAATTCTCGGGGTTTGTTAAGGTACTCATTACGAAGCGTTTCCATATGTCGTTTAAGTTTATTTGGTTTCATCCTGTCTGCTGCCAAGATTTTTGAGCAAATAACACACAGGGGCCTTTCTTCTTCATTTACTTCAGTACTGGTAAACCCCAAATTTAATTATTCTTGAGAATATTTTCTTGATTTTATTTTCGGAACCACGCTCGTCTGTGCGCTCGTTGATGCTTCACTATCGTCTGATGCTCGCTTACGCCCACTTAAAAATTTATCCACGATTCTATATAAATTTACTGCCGTGAATACTTAATACCTTGAATTTCAATTAACACGTAAATTACAACATACACATTCACGATAAATCCGATAGCAGTAGACGGATCAACTCGACTGAGACGGGTTGTAATTGAACGAGGTGCAGCATTTATATACTTTTGGGCAGACAACTCGGAACTTCTCGCGAAGCCGCTACCGATATGGTAGACGTGATAGAGAACAATAGAGAGGAATCGATTCTAGTTTTGTTAACGCAGCAGATATGTGTTGCGAAATATGAATAAATTTACTTATTCTTGGTAGTTCGTAAGGTTTGTAATTAAGCTCATAGTGTAGCTTTAGCATCAAAATACTGAAAATACATTATGATTGCAAGCATTGTTATTATGAGAGGGGGGGAGGCGCGATGAAAATTATGTTTGAAAATTGGGTCGCAAATACTGAAAGGTTGAGAAACGCTGTTTTAAGGTTATGTTAACTCACGTCGCATTTAGATAACTATCAGTTAATAATATAATTATAAAAGAAACATCAGCACAGTCAAAAGTACATGCTTCTGCCATCTATGAAAATCTATGAAATCGGGCACGAACTTATGCAATCACCCAATATAAACAATCTTTTATTATTTTTTAGATTGGTGGATGTAAAGCAGGTTGTTTCGAAAAATTCCCAGAATACAAACCAGAAAAGTATAAAACTATGTATGAAATCATATACAAACCGAAAAAACGTACTGGTGGAAACTTCTATCCACAATCTTATGGAGATAAAACTTTTTATATTAGTTCAGTTCTTAACGAAAATGTTAGATTTAGAGTCAATGAAACTAATTACAAGACCTATGAGCCTACGTTTATAAAACACTTGGTGAATTAATAAACTAATAATTACATATATTTAAGAACATGATGTTTTTTTTTTAATTATATTAATATATACAATGTTTGTTGGTACGGGCTCTTCGAAAAGTTTTCGGCCTAACAATAAAAAAAAAATTCTTTTTGACGTAAAATATGTTTCATTTTTCAATATAATCTCCAGAAACTGCAATACATTTATTCGAACGTTTTTCAAATAATTCAATAATTAGATTGTAATTCCGGAAAGTCTGCACAATATCCACCCACCGTTGTCATAGCTTCGTCATTTGATGTAAAACGCTTGCCAGCTAGGAATTCTTTCAGGTCTGGAAACAGATCAGAGGGAGTCTGGTAAATACGTTGGATGTTCAAGCAATTCGTTGAATTTTGCCATCGCCAAAACACTTGTGTGAACACGTACATTGTCTTGACGAAAAATGATTCTTTTCTTCTTTAAAGCAGGTCTTTTCTCACGAATTTTTGCATTCAACTGATCCAAAAAGTTACAATAATATTCGGAGTTAATTGTTTTACCTTTCTAAAGATAATCGAACAACCAAACTCCTTTGTAATCACAAAAAAACTGTTGCCATAACCTTCCCTTCTGATGGAATCGTTCTTGTCTTCTTTGGTGCACTTCCACCGACTTCAATCCATTGTTTCGACTGTTCTTTTCACTTTGGTGTATAGTAGTGGAACCAAGTTTCATCAACAGTTATGAAACGACACTTGAAATTCATATTATTTTGCTTAAAACGACCGAAACATGCTTGAGAAATACGCATTCAAATGCGTTTTTGGTTAATTGAGAGCAATTGCGGCACCCCCGATTAAATGATTTGTGGTGGTGTAGCAGTTTTTGGATGATCTTCGAGGCTTGTACGACCAGATTTAAAAAGAATAACCCATTTTTTCAGAGTAGAAAGTGAAGGTAATGCATCTTTATACACTTCTAACAATTTCAGTTGAATTTCTGTTGATGTTAAACCATCCAAAACAAGGAATTTAATCACAGCACAATAGTCAATTTTTTCCTTTTAAAGACATCAATAACACGTCAATATTAAACAGCTGCTAGTACTCGAATGAATTAACAGATCGAAATAAAATTTTACATGTGTTTATATAAAGAATGGAACTTTCCAATACAATTATGGTTTCACAATTTCTAACGTCATCTATGTGCCAGGCCGAGATTTTTCAGGTAGTCTAGATTTAAAAAATTATTGAAGATTGTTGTATACAAACATGAAATAAGCAAGAACAAAGGAGTCGTCAATCAGAGCTTAGAAGAGTTAGCGGAGATCACTACAGAAGAGATAGAAAACGCTTTGAGAAAAATACCTGATAACAAAGCGGCAGATGATGAAATCATAGTAACGGCAGCCATTAAAATGGGTAGAAAAATTCTCATGAACAAGATCAAAATATTAATTAATCTCTGTCTGTTTAGCTCTGTCATACTTAAACACTGAAACAACGTTTTAATAATCTTAATACATAAAAAAGTTGATACAACAGACATGAAGAACTATAGACCTATATCTTTATTGTATCATTTAAATAAATTGTTTACTAAGATAATCAACAACTTATTCGAAAAAAGCTTTACCTTGCAACCTCTAGAACAAGCCAGTCTCCGTTCCAGATTTGAAACAAATGACCATCTTCTAACTCTAAAAAACTTGATTGAGAGAACCATTGAATATAATAGGCCCCTGATGTTTGTTGATAATTCGGAAAGCTTGCAATCAATGTCACATTGACTATCGATACACACGCGTGATAAATAACATCTATAGCCATTCTACAACATATGTCAGACACCATCAAGACAAATAAGTTTCCATTTGATAGAGGAGTTAGGCAAGAGGAATACAATGTCTTCTAAATTGTGCACTGCTGTTCAAGGAATTTGATTTGAACACGAAGGGAATTAACATCGATGGCCAAAATCTAACAAGTTTACGTTTCGCAGACATCATATTGATCACAGATAATATGCGTAAAGTGGAAGAAATGCTTCACGATCTAACAAGAGCAACCGAAAAAGTAGGCTAACAATCACATTATGGTGAACAATGCTTGCATAGAGGAAGTTAAGGAGTACAGATATCTGGGATGACATTTCCCACAGCAGAGATAATCAAACCAAGAAATTAAAGCGGAGGGTTGGTCTTGGCTGGGTCGCTTGCGGCAGATTACAAAACGCCTTCAAAAATGATGTTCCTATTAGCCTTAAGAGAAATATACTTATTCAGGGTGTACTTCCAGTTATCACTTATGGAGTGGAAACGAATGGAAAAAAAAATACGAGTGGCATAACGAAAAATGGAGAGGTAAATGTTAGAAATCAAATTATCAGACCGTAAATGAAATTCAGGGATTCGTCAAGGAACGCAAGTGGATGGCATTATTGAGAAGATTGCACGCTTGAAGTGGTAATATACCGGACATGTTGCGCGAACCAAGATGGCTAAGAAGAGTTATTGAGTAGAGACCAGGCACCGATAAGAGAAGTAGAGGTACACCTCCAACACGCTGGGCTGATGACATAAAAAGATTTTCAGAGCAATGGTAGAGGCAGGCACAAGATCGTACAAACTGGAAAGATCTTGGGGAGGCCTATGTCTTGCAGTGGGTGTGGCAAGCTAATTGAAGAAGAAGAAGAAGAATGTTTGTTAAAAAAGTCTTTTATAAAACTTTTTAAGAAGGAATTAGATATATTTTAGCAGATTTTTCGATCAAAAAATGGTTTTGTATTAAAAGTTTTGATTAAAGAAATATCCACCTCAAAGATATCTGGTAAACTATCTTCAGTTAAGGCCTTACAACACTCACACGACATACCGGAAATGAGGAGCTGTATTCTCTTTGTCCACGTCATATCTGACTGTGATAGCATATTATTCTTTTTCGAAAAGGAAAGGAAAATACATTGTGTGATATTGTTTCCATGTTATGCTCTGGATGAGAACTGTGCTGTCAAAGTGCTGTACCCTGGAACTTCAACGCCACCTGATAAACTATATACAGTTAAGGGTTTAAAATATAGCATAAGAGAAATTAGGAGTAGCATTTCTGAGCCCCCTCCATATTTCGGTGTGATTCCACATTAGCCTTTTTAGAAAATGGATATGTTTCCATATTTCTATCTTCGACATCACATACCGAAGAAATTGTGGAACAATATCATATTTGAAAGCGTAAATTATCTCACGACTTTGGAAAAATAATCAAAATTTTGAAGTAGCCACTTTTTCTCTAACTGGTGCAACATGACTTCAACACTCTCCTAGGACACATCATCAGGTAAACAATATTTCGTATTAGTGCTTTCAGAAAATTCAAATTCGTAAAAACACAGCAATAAATAGAATAATTCCCATTCAGCACTGAATGAGAATTACGCTTCCTGCGACGTCTTGGAGTTGACGTATAAGCAATCACTAGTTGGCATGCACACTGCAGAGATCACAGTTGCTGTAACCAGTCATTTGAGGCGATGATGATGATCTCGATGATTAATAACGTAAAATAGCGAAGTGAACTATAGTGATTTAAGATATATCTTGTTATTACCAAAGCCATGAATCGAGGTTGATATCACGATGCCGCACGCCTAGTACTAAGTATAGCCCCGTTTCATACATGCTAAGGTACTTTTTAGGGGAAAGGGGTTAACAATCAAAAATTCAAATAGAAAGTTTGTGGACTTTTGATATGTTGTACAGCACACTGTACAGATGTGCAAATTTTTAGCTTTACATTTTTGTTAAGGTAGAACTCCTGGGCTATCAGTAAAGTTAGACAAAATGTAAATATCACGATGCCGCACGCCTAGTACTAAGTATAGCCCCGTTTCATACATGCTAAGGTACTTTTTAGGGGAAAGGGGTTAACAATCAAAAATTCAAATAGAAAGTTTGTGGACTTTTGATATGTTGTACAGCACACTGTACAGATGTGCAAATTTTTAGCTTTACACTTTTGTTAAGGTAGAACTCCTGGGCTATCAGTAAAGTTCGACAAAATGTAAATAAGACTCACACAGGATGCCGATATATTAGAGAACAAAAATATCAATAGAATTCGCTATAGTCAAACGTATCAAATTTTAGCTATGTTTCAAATAAGCGAATATGAGTCACTATGTTTTAATTTAAGGTAAGTCAGACCTCGTTTTGGGTTTAAAAAGTCATTTCACCAAATCCACCACTCACACGGTCAGATAACTCTATTGCAACGATACCTGTTGAAAAAGCGAATTTGTTGGCTGAACTCTTTGCTTCACATTCTACTGTCGATTTCCAAGGAAAAACATCACCTACTATTCCCATAGTGCAGTCAAGGATGCCCGATGTTGTCTTCAGACAGCGTATCATTAAACGTATTTTACTGAAGCTAGACACCAAAAAAGCTTCTGGCGCTGACGGAATACCTGCCATAGTTCTCAACTGGTGTTAGTTCCCTCGCAGTTTTCCGTAGACTTTTCAACCTACCCTGCAGAAAGTGAATATTTCCTTCCTGCACATTTCAGCCGATACCTAAGAAAGGAAAGAAGACCTTGCCAAATAACTACCGACCAGTCGCACTGCTTTCAATAATATCGAAAGTCATGGAAAAGGCTATCAATCAGCATCTTCTAAAATATCTTGAAGGATTCAACATTATTAGTGATCACCAATATGGCTTTCGTAAACATAGATCAACAGGAGATCTTCTGACTTATGTAACACATGTTTGGAATAACGCAATTGAACACTTTGGAGAATCTCGAGCAGATGCTCTTGACATATCCAAGGCATTCGACCGTGTTTGGCACGATGGACTGTTGGCTAAACTACGCTCT
This sequence comes from Pachyrhynchus sulphureomaculatus, assembly GCA_019049505.1. Lineage (NCBI taxonomy): Eukaryota > Metazoa > Arthropoda > Insecta > Coleoptera > Curculionidae > Pachyrhynchus > Pachyrhynchus sulphureomaculatus. The sequence continues at coordinate 51,258,038 of CM032453.1, forward strand.
TATGGTATGTCTCAAAAGTTCTGTTTATGGCTCTCATGTTTCCTCAGAGAGCGTTCTTTACGAGTGGCAGTCGACGGATTTCTTTCTAACACCTTTACTATCAACGCAGGTGTGCCCCAAGGCTCCATACTGTCTCCTACTCTCTTTCTTATTTACATTAACGATCTGCTGGAAAAGACCGGAAACCCAATCTACAGCTTTTCAGATGACAGTACGCTTATCTCTTCATTCACTTTGAACGCTCGGACATCGGCTACTTAGACGAATATCCGCAGACAGCAGGAAGTCGTTCAACTTAACAAAGACCTGGAAGAAATTCTATCTTGGGGTGACAGTAATCAAGTGGAATTTAACGCTTCAAAAACCCAGGCGGCAGTTTTTTCTAAAAAAGTTAACGTTGGTGAACCCGACATAGTTATGGCGGGGCATTCCATTCCTCTAACATCGTCACTCAATTGTTGGACGTTAATTTGGGAGCAAATATGTCCTGGCATGAACATGTCGCAGGCATAGAAAGGAGAGCTTCTTAAAAGTTGGGAATATTATTTCGAACCAGAAAGCTTTACACTCCACAACAACTGTTAATTCTTTACAAAGCTCAAATTCGACCAACTATGGAATACTGCTCCCATGTTTGGGGCTCCGCTCCCAAACATACATTGCATTTGTTGGATTGTATTCAAAGAAGAGCTGTTCGTCTGATTGGAGACCCGGAACTGACGGGCGGCCTTGATTCATTGGAACGTCGAAGAACGGTTGGCGACTTGAGCCTATTCTACAAATATTTTCATGGAAAGTGTTCGAAGGATGTAGCCCGCTTAATTCCTCCCAGAGCGGTGCATGTTAGAAATACACGTCGCGGTAATACTTCACATACGTATGAGGTTCAGCTTGTTACTTGTAACGCTTTTCAAGCAGTCTTTTATATGGAGAACATCATCCCTTTGGAATAATTTGCCCAGGACACCGAGTACAATTTACAGCGATTCAAGATCAACGTGTCGCTCCTCTAGCGCTTTAGGGAGTTCCCTGCAGCACGTGTGCAAGACCCATAAAAAAAAATGTGTGAATTTTCCTACATTTTGGAATTTTGTTCAGGTAAAATGAAAACTGCATCATAGAGCAATTTAAATATAGAACTCAAATTTGGCAGCTCAGAATACAAAAAATATACCATTATTTTATCCGATAGACATTATTTTTCTTACGTAGGTCTGATTCAGAATCGCCGACTTAAAATACATGATATTACCACTTGGTCTTGGGCTCAAGATAAATATTTTAATTTGCGTGCCTATAATTTGATAAATTAAACCAGTCTTTGCGTATTTCTAGATTTTTATTAAACTCAAAATGATAATAACATGGTTCCTTGTAACCTAACACATTTTTTTTAAATAATGCACAGTCAACTCAACAGCTCAAAAGAAAAACAACAATATACATGTATCTAAACAAAGAACACTTCAAAAGGTCATAAATAATTTAATCGTAATTTAATAATAATAAACATAAATATTACAACACTAAAAATAAATAAAATAGTCCAGCCAATCGAACATTATTCGTTTTTTTTTTTAAGTAATTTCGTTCATTTTGCTACAAGCATTATAGGTTAGTAGTAATAAATTTTAAACCTTTATATACATACACTTATAAATAAGGGCAACGACAGAATTACATTGCAAAATTACGTACTTTTTAACATATCTCTGTTCTTCAATCCTTGATAAAGGATTGGACGAAATACCAGGAATATCCTTAAAAATAACTTTATCCACACCTCAAATCTTAATTACAATTACAACATTTGAAATATTTTATAGACTATATTACATTTTAATAACTTATTTTATTTTTTTATAATTGATGAATTGTAAATTACAGTTTGTTTTATCCATAAGGGCCACTTTGAATCTGTTTAAAATAAATTGGTAACATAATTGTTAACTTTACCTTATTGTTACAATCAATATTGGATTTTTCAAATCTATGAAAACCCTATGAATCATATATAAAACTATTACTAACAAAATAAACCAACATTGGTCATATGTGGTTGATGAGCCTTAACATCACGATAAAATTTTATCATTAGAGAGATTTTGCAACTCTTATTTTGGTCACTATCTTTATCTTTATTTGAAGCATGCGCCCACCGTTTGGAGCTTGTGCAGTGGTAAAGGGAAGAAATTAAATATAAGGGCTAAGTTGTTACCGTAATTTGGAGCATACGCCCACCATTTGGAGCTTGCGCAGTATTGAAACAAAAGAAGAGAAACCTTTATTAAGGATAACGATTTTCCTTATTTAGGAACTTATAAAAAAGAGTATTTGAAGTTCGTTATTCTTATTGCTATTATGGTAGTGCCTTTTTTTTGTTACTTAGATATACAAATCATTAAAAAAATACAGTAAAATTTAAATGATAATCTTTTATTGCAAATAATACTCACAACAGTTAATTAGTTTTCAGATTATATTGAAATTTTGCAATCTTTGGTACAAGGGCATTACAGTGTGTGTAGTGGTAATTTTAAATGAAATTTTATTTATCGCGCATTTATGTATTACCTTGGAAATATTAAAGGAAGTGATAGAAACCTACTAGACACAACTTTATTTTTATTCAGAAACTTGTGTTGACCCATCAAATACTAATAACCGTTGTGGTCAACCATGAAATGTTTAAAAAAAATCCTCTAAGCTTATAGAAGATGAATACTAACCTAATCTTGCAATTCCTTCGCGTTAATACTGCGCATGCTTAAGATAACAATAAGGACAAAGACATTTGAAAAATAAGCCATTAATAAATTGTCGCCTAAGTTTATATGCTCAATTCAAATTCTATCACATTATATGCAGGTCAACTACGTAAATTTTGAAAACAAAACTTATTAGAATGGTCATGAGTCAAATTACAAACTTGCTCTAGATTATTAATAATATCTTTTTGTTTATAGATTTTTATAGTTTCGAATAATTTTAGTGTGGTTTAAAATGGCGAAATACTGAAGTTCGAACCACCGGCTGAAGCTGTTGTACCAGAAAATATAAATGCTTGTTACGAGCAAATTTTGTAATTGTTCATTGTTGGTTCCTAATAACTTCTAATTACAAGGGTTTCATTCTTCTAATTGTCATTAACAAGACTTGTACCTTGTGAATACGCCCTATCTCGCATCCTGTCTCTAGCAATAGTAACTTTATATATACTATTACTTTGTGTCGACATTTTCGGGGCGAAAATTATTATGAAATAAAAGTCTCAAAACTATCATATTGACCTTCATAAGATTAAAGATCCTTTATTTAAAATATTATATTAACTCTTTTCAGAGTATTATTGCAAGAAGCCTTATTTTGTTTCGATAAAGCAAAATACACAGTTTTAAAAAATTTGACAAACAGTAACAACTTTTTTTGTAAATAATTTAAATATTTGTTTCTGCAAACCTCACATAATACGTATTCTCAAAAAAAAAAACATTTAGAAATCAGAATAAGGTGACTTAGGATTATCAAATACAATGGGCCTGTATATGTCACTCATTTGTCCCCATCCTCTCGCGGCTGTATTGTAATTTTGAAGGTTATCAAAATTAACCTTTTTGGTCGGCAATGGTGTAGCTATAAGGCCATCATCGTAAGTATGAGTTGGAGGCCGCGGGAGATAGTTAGATTGAGCATTATAGTCAGAATTTTGATAAGCGTTGTATGCTGGAGAGTATAAATTCGGTAATGGAGTATTGCTTTCTTTTGGTACGAAAATTGGAGGTGCCGCATTTGGTTTATAGGAGGGTGATAATGGCGGTTTTGTCTGGGATCTTGGAAGAGTAGCTGAGCCTAAAATATAAGAGTAATCTTATAGAATTTGATTTATTAAGAAGTATTCATTCATTATTCCCAAATATTTACATTAAAAAAAAAATCTATTTACAATTTAGTAAAATATTTTATATGAGGTGCCAGTTTTCGCCTTCTTAGGATTTTTGGGATATGATTTTTAGGCGGTTGAAGACTAATCTACTTTCGTTCTCGCAGCATAACTCACGAATTGCTCTGCTAATTTTGGTGAGATGATTAATCTTTGACAACTATTAGCATAAAAAATCGCTATTGTCAATTCACACGTAACTACTATCAAGAAGAGAAATACGTTTTTAAATAAATATAATCATTTAATTCTAAATCGTTTCTCTCAAAATTATTCTCTAGTCAATAAAACGCCTTAAAAATAATCCTGGAGACACGTAAACAAATTACATATTAAAAAGTATAATTTTCTGGAAAAAAATTTACACTTTTTAAGTCTTGTCAAAATAGTGTTCAACTTGTGTTCGATCTTTGTTTTTTGTATAGGATTATTTTATTGTCTACAACTACTACTTTCTCTAATTTCATATCCTTTTTTTATTGGAAATTATTTCTATAACCTAAGGGTTAAGATTTGGTCTTAGCTTTTCTAGAACTTTAGCTCTTGTTGGCTTATTTGTAAACTGATGACATAATTCATTATTTTCAACTTTACATAATGTACAATTTTACCAGAGATAGAGATATGGGCAGTTCTTAACGCCTTAAGTAATAGCAGAGTCTCCGAAAGATACACAACTCTTCTTGAATATATGTATATATGTATATATGTATATATGTATATATGTATATATGTATATATATGTATATATGTATATATATATATATATATATATATATATATATATATATATATATATATATATATATATATATATATATATATATATATATATATATATATATATATATATATATATATGTATATATATATATATATATATATATATATATATATATATATATATATATATATATAAATGCTACATCACAAATAATGCTTGAAGAAAAAACAGACAAAAAGAAGAATTTGAGAAGGCGACTTAATATCCCCAAAACGTTGACTCTAGAAGTCATGTTCAAATCGCTAAAATGGGAAAATAAAGGAATGTTAATAGACGGTAAACGATTAAATCAATTAAGGTTCGCAGATCATGTCACTCTAATTGCCAACACAAAAGAAGAATTATAAGAAATGCTAATGAAATTAAATAATAAGTCTCGAGAAAAAGATCTAAAAATAAACTTCATCAAAACCAAATATACGAACAACGAAACTGAAGATAACAGTCAGGAACTATTAATAGAAGGTGAAAGAATAGAAAAGGTACAAACATTCATATATTTAGGACAAAAAATCGAAATATCAAAAAAAAGCTGACTTAGATAGAAGAGTCTCGTCAGCTTGGTCTACGTTTGGAAGGTTACAATCCACATTTAAATTGGACGTTCAAAATTCAATAAAAGCCAGAATGTTCGATCAATATGAACTGCCGGTATTAACATATGGCACTGAAACGTGGGCTTTAAATAAAAGTATAATATATAAACTCCAAGTAATCCAAAGAGCAATAGAGAGGAGAATGCTAAATATTAGACTCCAAGATCGTATTCCTAACATCGAGATACGAAGAAAATCAAAAGTGACAGATGTAATATAACAAATATGTATATTAAGGTGGAATTGGGCGGGTCGAATCGCAAGGATGAATGATAACAAATGGACACACGGTATGGTTGAATGAAGGCCTAGAGAACATTAAAGATGCAGAAGTAGACCATGTACAAGATGGACGGACGACACAAAAATATTAGCAGGCCACAATTGGCTCAAAAGACAAACAACAGAGCTCGTTGAGGACAACTTGAGGAAGCTTACATTCGACTATGGCTGGAATATGCTAATGATGATGATAATTTTACTAGCAATATAACTCTTCTTCATCTTCAGTAGTATCTTTATATAAATGCTAATTTCCCAGTGGGTGAAAATTTGCTTGTAGATAATTTATTGACGTGGCTATATAAACTCATATTAGGGGTCAGTCTTTACCGCTATGTTTTCCTTATCTATTTTAGTAATTACTTTTTTTGTAACCTCTACACTCTCAAGATTTAGTCTTTTTTTTCAGTAATTGCATTAGGTTTGCTATAAATAATCTCAATTTTTTTTGTCCATTTTTTAACCTGGATTTGGTAGAGGTGGATACAGTTTAGCTAATAATGTCTTCAACTTCTTTATTTCCTTCGAATTTTTTTGTAATTTTTAGAATTTCTTGTCTAGAAACAACATCAGAAATGCTGAAAGAGAGCAAGTTAGCAAGCTCTTCTTTTTCTCTTAGAATCACATTTGGGTTCAAGAAAAAACTGAGCTAACGACATTAGAATCTGCAGGTTCTAGATATACAGAATTTTGTGTGATATCAAGGACAGCGAGAAAAAAAGAAGTAGGACATTTTGCCTCTTTCTCTGGTAATAAGTATATTTGCTCTAATTACGTTTACGCTACCTGTGAGTAAAAAGGTAGATATGCAAGCTTTAGGTAAAAATTGCAAGTAAAAATTAAAAAAGGATTGTAAAAAACTATTACAGTACTTACTATATGGTTGCTTTTTTGGCTGGGCCAGAATTCCAAGCTTGCGGAAGTGATGGTTTATAAACATCTACATTGCTCGTTTGTAAGTTTTCTGCGGCCCTATTGATGCTTGGACTGTTATACACGGGATTGTGGGTAAAAGTTTTTTGGTCATTATTATAACTAAAATTTTACAACAAAATGTAAGCTTTTATGACTGTCCAAATATATTTAAAGGAAAGTAAAAAGGAATAAAATAAAAATAAATATATTTCAAGAAAAAAATGCTTACCCATTGGTTTTAGGGATAGTCCAAGCATCCAAGTTGTCATTTTTAAGAGCTTGCTCATAAGAATTGACTGCTGGTGCGACAAAGTTTCCTCTGGTAGGCCAAGCAGGTTCTACTTGGAATGCCGCATCGACTGATCCGGTTTCTAAAGCCGCTTCCCAAGGAGATTTTACTAGTTTTATACGAGGACGAGTAAATTTTTCCTAAAAAGCAAATTAAAAATATCCGGCCAAGTGCAAGTCGAACTTGCGCAATTAGTGTTCCGTACGTTGATTGCTTTTAAAATAAAAATTTTTGTTATGGAGGTATAAAATAATCAATGATTTCACAAAACACACCCCAAATGAGTTTTTAACAAAGTTTTTTCAGGCCATTACAGAAAACTAATGACATTCTGAATCTACATTTATAATAAAAACTTAAAAATATTAGGTTTTAGTGTTCATGTCTAACAAAAAACTCGAATACACCATTTTTAACTACACTACAGCAAAATGCTGTTTAAAATAAATATGCGCAACCGCTAAATGAAAAAATTGTTTTTAATTTTTATTAACATTAAACAAAACTCACTCACTCAGTCACTTACTCGCTTGCTCACTCACTCGCCCACTCACTCACTACCTCACTCGCTTGCTCACTACCTCACTCACATTTCCCCCTACTCACTCAATCAATCTATCCACAAAATTGGCTTCTAAAACTGTCAAGGGATATACATTAGACTGCATTTTGCAACCTTTTGTTCCTAAATAGTAAACGGATAGTTATGTTCAACACTAAACACTATTCCTCATAGAAGTATTGCAAGACTAAAACACTAATTAAATTTCCACTAAATTTTTTATTTTTAACACCATGACATGTTTCGCTGTACGACAGCTTCTTCAGATGGTTTGTTACAAAAATGAGGATAAAAATACTATAATAAATGGTTGGTTCACAATTTATGGCTGGTAATAAAATAATTTAATTAAAGTAGATTTAGTAATGGTGAATAATTTAAGTCTAATTGTTCATTTATTAAGGAATCTGAATATTTCAATGTGTTTATTTCTAAAAATTCTAGATAATTATGTTTCAGACCCTTTGTGCAAGTATGTAATATTTCAAAATTTGAGTTGAATTGGTGGTTATTTTCAATTACATGATTTGCATAATTTGAGTTATTTTTTTCTATTGATGTAGGATGAAGCATGTTCTTTCATTCTTTTTGAAAAAACTTCTTTCTGTTTGACCTATATATGTTTTTGAGCAATTTCCACTCCGGATCTATTGTCTCTATTGTGTCTATTTGTTTTAGTTTTGTTATTTTTTATAAATTTGCCAAGTGTGTCGGATTTTTTAAATGCTGTGTTAATATTTAATTTTCCAAGAAACTATTTAATTTAGTGCTGAATTTACCATAGTACGTTTTGACTTTACGTTTTTATAAGGTTCTTTATTATTCGGAAAAACTGTACTAATGGCTTTTTTGTAATGTTTTTTCTTGAGAATATTTTTCTATTATGGATGGTGAGTAGTCATTATTTACTGCTAGTGGTTTTATAGTATTAAGTTCTTTTTGAAAATCGTCTTGGTTTAGAGGAATATTTATTAGTCTGTGAAACACATTATGGAAAACTGCAAGTTTGTGATTTGGTGGATGACATGAGGCATTATGGATAATTATGTCAGTATGTGACGGTTTATGGTAAATAGAAAAACTGTGTTTGTTATTATGTCTTTTTATTGTTAGGTCAAGAAAGTTTAAGCTATTGTTGATTTTAACTTCACTGGTGAATTTTATATTTTTGTGTATATTATTCAAAAAATTTTGAAATGTGGCAAATTGTCTATGACTTCCCGTAAAACAACATAAGATATCGTCAACATATCTATGCCAGTATACAAATTGTTTAAACAGTGGGTGTTTGCTTATTTGGTTTTCTATGTTATTCATAAATATTTCCGCCAAAAGAGGACTAACTGAATTGCCCATTTATGGATTTCCACCAAGTATCGGCTGAATCAGTTCAACTATACCTCATGTTTTGACATCAAATTCGAATTTGAAACTTAAAAAACTACTAGAAATGATGAATGAGATTTGTTCGAAAAAAATATTCTTGTTTAGTTGTTGCATTTATTTACTTAAAAAAGCATTTTACCAACCACATAGAACCCTTGTAAGTGTTAAAAGCGAGTTTTTTGTTGAAACTGAACATGAAACTTTATTCTTTGATGTCGTCAGGATTAAGAGCTTCAAAAAATACTGAGAATAATAGTTTTGTTCAATAGGAATAAAAATTAAAAACAATTTTTTAATTTCAGCGGCTGCACATATTTATTTTAAACAGCATTTTGCTACGTAGCTTAGTTAAAGGTGTTGTAGGCGTGTTTTTTGTTAAACATGAACACTAAAACCTAAAATTTTTTTCAGTTTTTATGATAAATGTAGATCCAGAACATTTAAAGATGTCCGAAACAATAGTTTTATTCCATAATTTTAATGATTATAAAGTTTTGCATTATTTATTAAAATGTATTTTTTTCAATTTAAGAGTTTTTGGCAACTTTAAGTGAGTTTTCTGAAAAGACTTCAAGGTGGATGTCTAATTTTATGATTTTTTTGGATTCAGCATAAAAAAATACTGAAGAAAACACGTGTCTCATTTAAAAGACAGATAATTTTTTTATTTTGTATACTGGTGATAATTTTCTTTCAATCCACATCCTGGGGAGAATATTACAGAATTTTTTCAAAATTTTTTGATCGATTCTTTTCGAGATAAGTGGAAGGCAGTGATTTTTTGCAATTTTTAAAATGTAATACAAAGAAAAGTGTGCGAAAGTATTACATTATATATATTTTTGAACAAGCTTTCATTTGACTAACTAACGCCTTAAGTCAAAATTAAACTTTAAAAACTACATTGCTCTAATGTAGCCATGAATTCCTATATTAATGCCAAATTTCAACTTTCTAAGTCAAATAGTTTCAGAGAAAATTGGGTGGGACAGACGGACAGACAGAAACAGACAGGCAGACAGATGGACGGACAGACAGACAGATACCGAAGTGATCTTGTAACTGTTCCGTACGGAACACTAAAAAATTAACCAAACTTAAGTGATGAGTCCCACACATTGTTGTAATATATAAAATTATTTTAATAACAATGAAGCAAATTTAATAACAAATACCTGAATCTCGTCTAGTTTCTCCTTGTGAGCCAACCTCTGTTGAGTTTCAGGCAAGTAACTTGGAGGAGGTGCATTACTGATTGGAGGGAATGGAGGTAAGCTTGGAGTTGGAGATGGTGCTACAACATCAGGTATCGTAGATGGTGGCCTGGCGCCATTAGTTTCCCCAACGACCCATTTTTCTGACCTCTTACGTCGTTTAGCGAATAACTCAGCCCCTAGAAAAAAATGAGTCTTTACCACGAACATAAAAAATAAATTTCTATTCGATGATACAGAATTCAAATAAGGCACCACTAACCATACCTACCATACCATAACAATATGTTTCCGTTGAAACTTTGCTGTGCCGTTATCTGTTGTGTAACAATGAAACTGGTTACAGTTACGAGCTCTGCTGTAATACAGCATTTTGCTTTTTTTCTCTCTTCTTTTGTAGCGGTATTCACCAATATCTTAAGACCTTCCTACGTTTACAAAGTTAACTTTAGACGTTACCAAATTTCTTCGCTGATAAGAAATAATAAGAAAATACTTGAAATTAGTTCAGAATTTATTTGTTCTTCTCAGGCAGGTTTCGGTTTATACAACTTTTGACACGAAATTTTTAATCGAACAATACACCACCGAGGATAAAAGTTTTGCCGAAGTCCCGTTGAGTATTCGCGACTTATTTACTGCTTTCTAAAGACTTTCTAAATTAACTGACTTCGAAGTAATTTAATACTTTTTGTCTACCGTTATGGAGTAGTTGACGTCTTCATTGCTGCAAAAGTGGTTGTGATCCAATCTACATTTAATCAGTTACTGCTCCATTACATTTGTTCATGCTTGATACACGTGATATATTTTGCTTTTTCTTTACTATTCACTAGAATCGAACTCAAATTGTTTCTATTGACTAAAAATACATTATTTTTTATTCCCTTAACTGATCCTGAGCTTAGTGACCTAACACTGGACCAGCGAATAGAAATTGAATCCTGCTGCTGTAAATAAAAAAGTTTTAATTGATCTTTCTTGTTTTCGAATTTCATTAATTTGTCTATAATGTTCAGATTTTATCCCATATTGCTGGTTAGGATTTTACTTGGGTTTAATTTTTGTCAGTAAACTGGTTCAAATTTAATTAACTACCGATCATTTTTAACATCAGTCGACTATCTGACATCTCCAGGATTCTCATTCTTTCCAGCGAATGTTTTCTTTTATCAGTAGTCACTTAATACTAACTGCCATGTGAAGAGGGGGCAGCAGAGTTATTCTTTCGTGCGCGGCTTTGTCAGCCTTATTTATTGTTTGCCACATTGGCTATAATGATTAAACGTAGAATTACATTTAAGCTCTTGTCAGAAAAAAAATGCACAACTATTTAGTAAAATTGTTTGGAAGAAATTTTCACTGTTAACTTAATGAAAATCTTTGAGTGATACGAGAAATAAAACACTCTAGCCGTCAATCTTTTATGCAGTATTAAAATCAATATTTTTGAATAGATATTCAACTGAGAAATAATAACGGAAATTTTTGAAAATTGCGTTTAAAATAATATCACAGAAATTGTCTGGTAGGTCTATGGCACAACATAATCAACCATTTATAAGATAATTTACAATATAAAAGACAGCGATTCATTTAAGGGAAAGAATTAAACAGGAGGTCAAATTTTTACAGAATCAGTACCAATGCATCATTTTAAACGCTCTGGAAAGATAAAAATGAATTTATAGGAAAATATATGTTGAACATTTAACAAAATCAAGTTTAGTTTATTTGTAATATATAGGAACAAATGAACAAAGTTATTTTTATATTTCTTGTTCTAGGTTACTGGTAGTTTTTACCTCTATGTATCATTATTTTCTTTTGTTTGAAAGTTGTGTCAGTTAAGATGAGATAAAATCCTCAAAATCTATTTAAGCTAGGGATTCTTCTCTGTCTTTCACAAAGTCTTATATATTCCCGTTGTGCCTTTTGTTATAATTATTTTCAATAAATATTTCATATATTTACCGTTTCTCACTCTTCGAAAAAAAAACATTTTTGTACTAATGCTTCGTTTAACTTACTACTATCAACATTCTTAACATTAACAAATACTATACCACCAAGAATTAAGAGTTCTATAAAACTAAAAAATAATGTACTGAGTGTTTCGTTTAAAAATATAAAGTTTGTGGCATATGTCAAAAATGCTATTCGCGATTGTTTCTGTTTTAACTACACTCCTGGACAAAATTAACGCAACAATATATTAAATCATACAAATCTCTATAATGAATTAATTTTAATATTTTTTTATGAACATTGGTTACACTAAAAGTTAGAAAAAACTTATTCGGATGCTTTAAAAGTGAATTAGCTACCAAATTTCTCTATAAGATTCGAATTAAAATTATTCTCAAGACGTAATAACAAAATCGTTGAAATTATGTAATAATGAAAAAAATAAACTGGGACATTAGTAGCAAAATTAATGGTGTAACTGGGACACTAGTAGCGTGTGTTGCCTCCTCTACTTCAGATGACAGCGTTTATGCGCCTAGGCATGCTTCTAATTAAATTTTGGATAAAATCTTGAGGAATTTGCTCCTATTCTGTGATAACTGCATTTTCAAGTTCCCTCAGGTTTCTAGGTGTAGGTATATGACGTTTCACATTTTTCTTAAGGTGATCCCATACATGTTCTATCGGATTCAGATCCGGGCTTTTTGGTGGCCATTGCATAATCGGTATATCAACTTGATTAAGATAATCAAGTACCTCCCTAGCCACGTGAGGTCGAGCGTTGTCTTGCATGAACAGGAAATTGGGCCCCACAAAATGACCGAAAGGCATCACATGTTCTATTATAATATTCTCAAGATAGTAGTCAGCATTCATGGATCTCGTACGGACAGGAACTAACTCTGTGCTAGCATCAAAGCAGATACCACCCCAGAAACATAACAGAGCCACCGCCGAATGGAATCCTTGCAGAGATATTGCAAGGAGCAAACCTCTCTCCTGGTCTTCGCCATACTCGCTCACGACCATCTGGATGTTTTAGACTAACCTTAGTTTCATCTGTGAAGAAAACTTGTTTCCAACCATCCACAGACCAGTTTTCGTGATTTCGAGCAAAACGTAACCTGGCTACTCTGTTCTCTCTAGTAAGCAAGGGCGCAGTGGCTGGTCTCCTACTGTTTAATCCAGCTTCATTTAACCGTCTTCTAACTGTTTTAGAAGAAATTGTGACATTGCGAACAGCTTCGAGTTCGTTTCTTATTATAGAACTAGTGACAGTCCTGTTTCTTAAAGCATATTGTCTTATAAAACGTCCATCTAGGTCGCTAGTGCATCGTTTTCGCCCTTGCTCTAGCCTTCTAGAATAAGTTTCTACTTCATTCAAGCGTCTTACCATACGACTTATTGCCTAACAAATTGGCAACATAACTCTGACAATATCCCTCGTCCAATAAAACTGAGGCTCGCACTACCTCGTGTTCAGTTAAATTCCTTGTTCGATTCATTTTTCTAATTCTTCGGGGTCAAAAATAAAACAGTCTACCACAAAAACGTATTACTTTGAAAAAGGGAACAATTTATAAGCTTACTTTTAAAGAAAATCTATCGCAATATTACAGAAAATTGTTTATCTTCTAAAAAATTCTTTAAAACTGTAAATCTAAACGAATTGTTTTGATTTCTGTAATGAACAACGAAACCCTACTATTCAAATACTTGATAAACTTTAAAACTGACATAAGGAAAAGATAAATTAATTTTCAGATTGTTGCGTTAATTTTGTCCAGGAGTTTATTTAAACAATTCTTGAAAACGCTACACTGTCTGTACTTGACTAAGTCTCCAAATAAGCGAATTAGGGGGGGATGATTCATTTTTAATCATTAACCCTGTACAGATTATTACAATAAAAAATTTGACTCAGTAATAATAAAGCTTCATTGTAACAAATATAGTTAGGAATAAACATTTCTTAATTTTTTCATTGTGTTATAAACCATCGTTTTATAATTACAACGCCAAATTTTAATGAAACATTTACGAAAATAACATCCCACACACCTTTTCCTTTGGGTGAATTTAATCCTCTCACAATTTCCAAACAGATTTCAGGAGATAGAGCGTTTTCAAAAGTATAGCCTTGTTTCTTTAATGTATTAATATCCTGAATTTGTCCAGCTGGATTTAAAACAAGTTTTAAAGGATCTTTGGGCTTTCCTGAGCTATCCCCGTTTTCTGCTCCATTAACGGTACGTGTTCCTAAAAAAACATACGACAAAAGTAAGTAAATTATTTTATTTTGGTTGTTTTGAGATTTATAGTTATTTTATGAGTGATCTATGACTGCATCAAAATGAAAATACGGAGATTTGAGAGAAGCAGTAAAAAAGTCTGTTTATTTACGCAGAAAAAAATAAAAGGAGGAACAACTGAAGCCGGCAGGACCTACCATCTGATTTAGTGTAAGACATGATTAAAGTTAAGAATACCATGACATATTTTTATAACATAGGAATAAAAATTTAAACAACTGTTTAAGATCAACACTTATGTTTATTATATTATTGCTGACAATTGTTTCGACACACTGTGTCTTCTTCTGGAGCACGATGTAAATTGGGTTACATCGTGCTCCAGAAGAAGACACAGTGTGTCGAAACAATTGTCAGCAATAATATAATAAACATAAGTGGTGATCTTAAACAGTTGTTTAAATTTTTATTCCTAGTTATTATGGATCTCTATCAAGTAACGGCTAAGTCAGTGCAGTATTCTATAACATTTTTTAAAAAATTTGGAAAAGTTATTTGGCAAATTCAAGTTGTACCATTAAGATAACTTTACGTATAATAACATCTGTTTAGCTGCTATTTCTGGTAAGATTGAAAATAATGAACGAATACCGTAATTTTTAGATTCATTAACCCCAAAAACCCCGAGAAAGACATATAATATGGTATATTTGAAGCAAACCTTCTAATATGTTTCAATTCTAGTTTGGCCTATAGACTACATTTTATATTCGTTATATACAATTAACAAAGTAATACAAAGAAGAAAATTCAGACATAAACACAACAGTTGAAGTTATATTGGAATAAATTCTAGTAAAAGTTAACATTTTACTGACCTTATTTACAAGAAATAAGAAAAACTAAAATTAGAATACAGAGAAGCCAAGAAATGCGCAATAATTGATTTGTAACGATTAGTACTAATAATCTTTTGCTGGCCCGTTTGTTAGTATGTACCGCTACACTTTATCTAAGTCTATTTCTGCATACTGTACATTAATTACGAAACAAAACAGAGACGGCTCATTTTTTAAATTATTTTCTCATTTAGCCTCACGATGGGCACCACATATCTTCTTTAGTCGAGTTCTAGTTTAATACTTGTGTCCACTTCTCTAAATTTCTCAGAAATTGAAGTCTTTTTGATACCTCAAATGAAAAATTTTGGCGATAATTCTGGAATCGAGTTAATCTCCGCAAGTGAGAAATACGAGGCTGGTTTGAAAAGTCCGTGCAAAGTCCGAGAGATGGCACCACCGGCGCGTATCGAGGTCATGTTTAGTTAGTAGCATCTCTTGAATGAACGCACACCAAGTTTTCAGCCATATTGGTCTATTTCTTTGTGTTTGGCATTCGTGTGAATCAAGGAAGTCGAGTGATTTTCAAGAAATGGACGAAAAAGAATTTCGTGTGGTGATTAAACATTACTTTATGAAAGGCAAAACGCCTCAGGAGACTAAAGAGAAGCTTGATAAACATTATGGTGACTCTGCACCTTCGATTAGAACAGTTTATAAGTGGTTTCAAAATTTTCGGACTGGCCATATGGGCACAAGTGACGCTGAACGTTCTGGACGGCCTGTGGAGGTTACGACTCCAGAAATAATTGATCAAATCCATGATATGGTGATGAGTTAAGGTGCGTGAGATTGCTAGTGCTGTGGGCATCTCGACTGAACGGGTACATAATATTTTGCATAAACATTTGGACATGAGAAAGCTATCCGCAAGATGGGTGCCGCGATTGCTCACGCTTGACCAAAAACGGAATCGTGTGAAGTGTTGCAAGGATGGTTTGCAGCTGTTCCAGAAGAATCCGGAGGACTTTAAGCGTCGTTTCGTCACTGTGGATGAAACATGGATACATTACTATACTCCTGAGACCAAACAACAATCTAAACAATGTGTTACCAAGGGGGAATCTGCACCAAAAAAGGCGAAGACCGTTCCTTCGGCCGGAAAGGTTATGGCGACTGTCTTTTAGGATTCGCCAGGGATAATCCTCATCGACTATCTGGAAAAGGGTAAAACTATTACAGGTGAATATTATTCATCGTTATTGGACCGTTTGAAAACCGAGCTGAAAGAAAAAAACGCCCGCGATTGGCCCACAAGAAAGTCCTTTTCCATCACGACAACGCACCAGTACACACCTCAGCAGTTGTGGTCGCAAAATTAATTGAAATAGGATTCCAACTCGTTTCACATCCCCCCTATTCTCCAGACTTGGCTCCCTCGGACTACTATTTGTTCCCCAATTTGAAGAAATGGCTGGTGGGACAAAGATTTTAATCAAACGAGGAGGTGATTGCAGACACTAATGGATATTTCGCAGACTTGGACAAATCCTATTATACGGAAGGGATCAACAAACTAGAACATCGTTGGACGAAGTGTATAAGCCTAAAAGGAGACTATGTCGAAAAATAAAAAAGGTTTACCCCAAACACATAAGTAGTTTTTATTTTTGTACGGACTTTTCAAACCAGCCTCGTATGCATATGATTCTTAGAAGACTGTAACGTTAAATTGGTGATTGTGGTTGTGCACAAGTTGAAAACGGGGAATAAAAGTTGGTACGGCATGGTTTGCGGAGGCTTAGAGCCACGTAAATAGATCAGATATATTCTTGTTGTTAACCTAATTTAACGTTTAAATAATTTTAGCAAAACGACAAGAATAGGTTAACTGAGACCCGAACTACAAGAGCGGCAGATGATACTCGTAGCCTGGGGTTGCAGCGAAGTAGGATTTTGTCTATAATGACTCCGATCCATCCAATCTGACTTCAAATATGCAGCCGACTCTAGAACGAGAACGGCAGTGTCTCCATCGTCAATATTTTATGGCTCAAGTGATCCTCTATCAACAAAATTACGTCGACAGTTCCCGTTGAGGTCACCCCGTAACCCAACAGTCCGACTTTAGCATACGTCTTTTCTGAGAGCAGAACGAGAAGGATACTGTCTTCATCGTTAGTATTTTTTCGCTTAAGTGAGCTCCTATCAGCAACATACCTTTACAACATTGTCGACGTAGTATGGAACCTAGCCATAAAAACGAGAGATTAAAACGGAGATTCTGCTTCCGTTATGATGAAACTATACTGCAAAAATGAGAGGTGGTGAGGTTACTAAAATGTTATAATCAAAAGTAATATTTTCCCTTATAAGCAGAGGCAGTGTGTAATACTGGCGCAAATCTAACGCTTAATCTTTTTTAATTTGTATTCGTCCTATTAATGTCCATATCTCAAACATATCAAGATAGATTTTAGAATTGTGTAGTAAATTTAATTTACAGCGATTCAAAAACAACGTGAATCGCTTTTCCCGCACACATGCCGTTCCTGGAGCGCTTTAGGGACTTTCCTGTAGCACGTGTGCTAGATTCATAAAAAAATATTCACTTTCGTGTTCTAAAATATGTTTCTACATCCCAAAAACTTTGAAGTTCAGCAATTAACACTGTGTATCCTGTTGTAAATTTCTTTTATCATCCTATTATTAGATGTAATTATGGTCCCCCAAAATTTTGAATTCATGAATTTGTTCGAAATTATACTGGCCCAGTGTGACATTTTGACCTACTCTATACCTCCGCTCTGCTTTTACAGTAGTGATTTTGTTTTGTCTTGATAGATTTTCAGACCGACAGATTTTGCAGAATTTTCGAGCTTAATAAACTCCTTCTTAACGTTGATAGATGTTTTTCCTACAATATCTGTTGTTGTCAACAAAAGCCAATATAATACGAAGGATCCTATTCCTGAAAAATAGCTTTGGTGTTTCTACTTTTGCAAGATGCCTTCTAATACCATATTAAATAGTAATGGCAAAACGGCTTCCCACTGATGATCATAAAGAGAGTCGAAAGTCTTTCTCCAAGTCTGAAGGCACTTGTTGATCCCTCCATGCATGCTTTGGCAGGATTTTTTCTGGGTTTTTCAAATTCGATCATGCCATTCCATATTTCTTTTCTCAGGATGCTATCATATGCTTGTTTAAAATTGAAAAAAAGTTGATCTACTGTTGAACCATCAATTAAAAATAGTGTAGGCTTAGTGTAAACCGATACATTTCCGGTACCCTTCTAAGGGAAGGGTGAAATTATTAATTACTACTCGTACTGTCATTTTCGTGATCGCTATCATTATTGCCTGGTAATTTATTTTAATTGTTTCAGAGAGTGAGGAGGGTTTTCGTTAATTTTAGATTTTGAAATATTCCCACAAGAGAAAACACCAAATCAGGGCTACGTAAAGGCCAACTGATGTACTATTTTTTGGAAATCAATGAAATTTTATTATTTGGCGAAGAACTTTAAACAGTATCATTTATCTTTTATTCTTGCTCAAATTTTTTCTTGTGGGGCACATATATAAATCTTGCTCCTGAGTCCATTTAGGGTACTTTATCGTTTAAATATTAAGAGGACGGAACTCGTGTAAAGCGACACTAGAACGCACTTCGCCACAGCCTTCGTCTTCTTTTAGCAGCCTTTTGCCATCCACTCCAGGACGTAGGCCTCCTCCTGTTCTTTCCACTCCACTCTATCCTTGGCTATATGATGCTAGTTCATGCCTACCTGTTATTTCACGTCATCGATCCATCTTTTTGGTGGTTTGCCCACACTTTTCCTGTATCTTCTAGGTCTCCACTGTATTGTGTTTCATCCACTTCTTATCCGCCTCCTGGCTAGCGACGTGTCCTACTCGAGTCCATTTTAGAGTTGCCACACGCTTTATGACATCCTCGACCTTGATTCGTAGATGTATTTCCTCGTTACGCAAGTAGTCTCTAAGCGTTACTATCAGCATAATTCGTTCTATAGCTCTCTGGGTAGTTCGAAGTTTATTAGCTGTCTTTTCACCGTTAATCTTGCGGTTACTAATCCATACGTCATCACAGGGAGAATGCATGAAAAACTTTGGTTTTCAAGTTGGTCAAGATATCAGGACTTTTTAAGACGTGACCCAGTTTTCCAGTGGATGCCCATGTCATTCTCCTACTCAATTCGGCTTTTAAGTTCTCTCTATCATGACTTTTAACTAACTAAATTTATTCTTTTACTTTTTCTATTTTACTGCCTCCAACATAGGCTGGTGTTTCGTCTGGAGGCAGCATTTTAATCTTTGTTAAATTCATAGTCAGCTCAACTTTTTCTGAAGCTACCTTTAGATCTTGGACCATCTCCTGTAACTCTTGTATGTCGTTGCCGATCAAAACTATATCGTCAGTAAAACGGAGGTGGCTCAAGTATCTTCCATCTTCCATCAACATTTATTCCTCCTTCCTCCAAATCCAATTGTTTAAAGACGTCCTTCAAAGCCAGTGTAAAATGTTTCGGCGAGATGGTGTCACCTTGTCTTATTCCGCGTTGTAGAGCTATGTCATCTATTCAGCATCACTGATTTTAACTTGTAGTGTAGCCTTTTCGTATACGTATTTAAGAAAGTATCTTGAATCATTCCGGCATTATTCATAGCTTCAAATACGGCCCATAGCTCTACAGAATCGAAAGCTTTGTTGCAATCAATAAAAGCTAAATGAATTGGGCCATTATACTCATTACATTTTTTGATTTTTGGACAGTAGATATATTGTAATAGAATAGAACATATTAGTGATCACTGAGGTACGCCATAGCATATCACACCCAATGGTTTTTTCCTCATTACCCAGCAGTAATCCTTTGACTTGTTTTACAAATTTTCTTTATGGAATGGGTTAAAATAAATGTAGGAAACCTACGTTTAAAAGTAATTTCAATAATTTCTACTTAAAGTGATTTATGAAATATGGTTTTTCTAGAATATATTGTTCTGACCTGTAGTGTAGGATTTCGTATACGCATTTAAGGTCTCGGTATCTTGAATCTATTTTAGCATTATTCATAGCTTGAAATACGGCCCATAGCTTTACAGAATCGAAAGCTTTGTTGTAATCAATAAAAGCTAAATGAACTGGAACATTATACTCATTGCATTTTTTTATTAGAACTTTGATGTTTTGTATCTGCTCGATGGTACTGTAACCTTTTCGAAACCCCGCCTGTTCTGATGGTTGTGAGCCAGTTGGTTACTAATTAGTAATTTATTTAGGTGTGGAGAACGATAGTTTTCTATATTCAGTTTGTCGCCTTTATTGTATAGAAGAATGACTTGAATATTTAACCACATAACTATAAAATCTTTTTAATCAGTTAAATACTCGTGACTAATATGTAAATGATACTGAACACGGAATTTTCGTCACAAAATTATTTTTTATAAGACTGTCGCATACAAAAGACACTCACTACTTTGGTGAACCGTTGTACAGCAATCCAAAAACCAATGTTATGCTCTGAGTCTTCCTCTGGCGCCTCCCGCTCGTTACGTTTTCGTAACAATGCCAACAAATTTGACATTACTTATGATACAGCCTGTATTAAATTTTGTAATAGAGTTGAAAATTATCACCGTCATTAGATAACAGCTCTTCGCTGACTTCATATCCCACTTTATTTTTAATTTACTAAATAACAATACATATAGGTCATTTATTAAATAGTCACCACCAATTAATTTATTTGATTTGAACAGCAGCATTGGACTACATTGAAAAATGCCAAATTTTTTAATACTTCCCTGTCTTCATAATAGCTAATGGCCACTAGCCAACACCACTACTAATTTACTTTTTTTACTTCCGTATCATTTTAGATATAGTGCTAGCTTAAAAGACAGATTAAACAGTTGATAACTTTGATCTCTTTTCGCAACTCTCTGACAACTTTATATTTTTGTTTTGGAAATATAATTATAACATTAGTGAACTGAACTAGTTTTTTTTTTTAAGTAGTTTAATAGGTTTTTCTGGCAAAAAAAAAAATGTAGGCAGATCATTATGCTTAAATGAAATAAGGAACTATATTTCCTTAATTAGTTTTAGCCTCTATGGAAAAAAAAAATAGCCAGTTTACCACTAGAAATCACAGCAATGTATTCTGTAATATATTAAAAAACTAAAAAATGCTCATATTCAGTAATGTTACTCTATATTCGTATACTCGTTTTTTGACGTAATGGATTTATACTATTGGTATAGGTATTATCTTTGCATATATATATATATATATATATATATATATATATATATATATATATATATATATATATATGTATATATATATATATATATATATATATATATATATATGATTATATATATATATATATATATATATATATATATATATATATATATATATATATATATATATATATATATTATTAGATATATATATATATATATATATATATATATATATATATATATATATATATATATATAAATAAATATATAATGTAATATTTGCGCATACTTTGCTTGACATTATTTTAAAAAAGTAGCCAAAAATCGCCGTTCCCTCCTATCTCGAAAAATACTGATCAAAAATTTTTTTAAAAATTCTGGACTATTCTTCATAAACTGCAGATTGAGCGCAAATTATCAGGAGTGCATTATGTTTGATAATTTATCTGGTATAAAAAAACTATGAAAACTACGTGGTTTGACAATATGGTGGAGGTTTTGTTAATATACTTTTCAGTACATTACTGCTCGTACATCACTCCTGTACCAAGACAAAATAATGTATTCTGTAATATATTAAAAAACTAAAAAATGCTCATATTCAGTAATGTTACTCTATATTCGTATACTCGTTTTTTGACGTAATGGATTTATACTATTGGTATAGGTATTATCTTTATGTGTATATATATATATATATATATATATATATATATATATATATATATATATATATATACACATATATATATATATATATATATATATATATATATATATATATATATATATATACACATATATATATATATATATATATATATATATATATATATATATATATATATGTATATTAGAACCCCGGTTATCCTAGGTAACGTGGGGGGGGCACCCTCCTCGGATAACTGAAAACTCGGATAATCTGTATTTTTTTTTATTCATTCAAAAAATAAACACCAATACTTTAAACCGATGTATTAACGTTTTTAACATATAAAAACATACATTATAAAACAGCGAAATAGGTATCTATGCGCTTCTGTTTCATATTGCATCTTCTTTTTCTCGCTGCAATGTTTCTCCATCTATTAAGAAGAAGCAAATCCACTGGGGTTGCCTCTGGTTGTTGTTCGATATACCTCAAAGCTTTTTCCAAAGAAGCAAAACCTTCTTGATGAGAGATCTTAGTGGGAGACTGTTCATCCACCGCCGCTTCGTCATCGTCATCGTCATCTGATTTTTCCGTTTCCTGAAAGGCATTCATTATTTCCTCAATACTCATTTCTTCTTCTAAATAATCTGCTGTAATCCATTCAACAACATCTTCTCTTGTCACATTTTCGCAACCTTTTAGTTTTTGCATTAATTCAAATAAACTTTTTTCTTTTTCTTCTATCTCGCTGTCAAAATTTGAACAGGACATTTCTCCATGGCTTCTCAATTTCAAAGCTAATTCATTTAATGGAGCTTCACTGTCATTATAGTCCTTAAAATCAATAACTTTTGACCAAGATTTTTGAATAGTGGTAGTACGCACAGAATCCCAAGCTTGACTTACCTAGTAAATAACATTTTTCAGTGTAACCTTTCTCATCCTATTGATAATGTCCTTCTTTTCTGTGTATTCTAACAGATGTTCAAGATATAAACGCCTATAATTTTTTTTAAATGTTTTCGAGGATATCTTGATCCATTGGTTGCATTATGCTGGTTACATTTGGTGGAAAAAAATTTACAACAATTTCGCCCACATGAAGTCCTTCTCCAGGGTGAGAGGGGGCATTATCCATTAACAAAATTGCTTTAATAGAAAGACGGTTTCTGTTCAAAAATTTAGTCACAGATGGCACGAACTCTTCTTCAAACCAGTCAGTAAATAAGGTCGCACCATCCATGCGCTCTTCTGACTTTTGTAATAGACTGGTAGGGCTTTGGGTGAGATGTCTTTTAAAGCTCTTGGATGTGCAGACTTGCCAATCACCATCAAGGGGATTTTGTGCTTGCCAGATGCATTGGAACATACCATTATAGTTAATCTTTCCTTACTTCGTTTGTGCCCAGGAGCTGATTTTTCCTGTCGAGATGCCAATGTTTTTGATGGAAGCATTTTATAATTCAGACCAGTTTCGTCATAGTTGTAAATTTGATCACATGTGTATCCACAATCTTCGATTTGCTTTTT
The DNA here is from genome assembly GCA_019049505.1 of Pachyrhynchus sulphureomaculatus. Taxonomy (NCBI): domain Eukaryota; kingdom Metazoa; phylum Arthropoda; class Insecta; order Coleoptera; family Curculionidae; genus Pachyrhynchus; species Pachyrhynchus sulphureomaculatus. The sequence continues at coordinate 51,281,529 of CM032453.1, forward strand.
AAAGTTCTGCTTAAACTTCTCAATTGATGATACATTAGCAGAAAGTTTTTCACCACATACAGTCAGTTGTCGTACACCGTACCGTTTTTTCCAGCAGTCAAGCCATCCAAAACTGGCGGTAAACTGATCTATCTCTGGGAATTGCCTACTATTCATTATTGCTTTCTGTTGTAAAATTGGACCTGACAGAGGCACACCTTTTGATCTCTGTTGGTTAAACCACATGAATAAAGCTTCGTTAACCTTTTCATAGTCGCCGGTTTTCATTGATTTCCTACCTGAGGACGAGGAAGCTTGATTTATACACCACTCTTTTATTTTTGTGCGGTTTCTTCTCCAGTCTCCAACTGTTACCTCACCTACTCCATAATCTCGTGCAACAACTTTAATTGTCTCTCCTGCTTCAATTCTTCTGATGGCTTTTAATTTTTCTTCAATAGGAACGACGATTTTTTAACGCTTGTTTTGCTCCATTATAATACGACAAACAAAAATTCAAACAAAGCAGTTCGTATTAATTACACTTAACTACCAGAACTCCAACCAAATAATTTATGTGAGTGTACTCGTACTTCTCCGTAGTAAACGCTATAACGCACTGCATTCACGCAAATTTACATGCTGAAAGAGTCCAAAAACATAAATAAGGGAACCCCTCACACGGGCCAGGGAGATTCCCCGAAGGCCCCGACGATTTTAAATGGAAATATGTACATACATATTTTAGAAGCTCGGTTAATACGAGGAAAAATATTATACGAACAGCTTGTTGGAACATAATGTCGTGGAACACCAAAAACAGTGAAATACTTCTGGAAATGGAACAACGTAACATAGATATATGCGCGCTATCAGAAACCAAACACAAAGGTAAGGGAACCACTAAAGTACCAAACTAAGGGCTGATATATAGCGGGGTCGACAAACACAAAAGAGCAACAGCAGGAGTAGGGCTACTAATAGCTGAAAAATACGAACACCTTATACAAGACATACAATACGTAAATGAAAGAATCCTCAAAGTATCATTGAACATAGGAACAGGAAACCTCAACCTTAAAAGTGTATATGCTCCGGATATTGGCAAAAGCAGAGAAGAGACAGACACATTTTACGAAAACCTGGAAAATGAACTGAGAAACATACCAGTAAATGAGAAATTACTTATAGGTGACCTAAATGCCAGAATTGGAAGTAACACATTACCTGGAATAAAGCACCACTTTAACGAGGAACACATCAATGAGAACGGAGAAGTACTGGTAGACCTGTGTGCACGCTACAACATGAGAATAAACAACACCTTCTTTAAACATAAACCCCAGCATAAAATTACATGGTAGAACTCTCTAGAACAAAACTCAACGATAGACTGTATAATATCAAATACATCCAACCCAAATACTAGACACAAGAAACCTGACCTCAGCAAATATAGGATCCGACCACTTTTTAGTCGTTTGTAAACTGCGAATAAACATACAGAAGAAGATACCAAAGAACACGAACCAAGAAAAAATCAACATAGAGTCCATCAGAGACTCAACGACAAAAGCACTGTATCAGACTCGACATGACAATACAAAGAACTGCTGGGAAAAAATAAAGACAAATATTACTGATGCAGCTGTTGAGGCGTTGGGCCTAAGAAAAGTAGGAGTAACTAAAAACCCTCGAAACAAACAATAGTATATATCGGAAGTGAAAGTACTGGCTAAGGAGAAACGGGAGGCATACTTGAGATACAGGAACAACAAAACACGAGAAGAAAAGAACCATTACATCCAAACAAGAAACAGAGTCAACGCAGAAATTAGAGAAATAAAACGAAACTTTTGGGAAGGATTCACCTCTGAAATGGAACATGACCTATACGGAGCACAAAAGAAAGTGTGGTGAATGATAAGAAGAAAGAAACTCGAAATCGTGGAGTACACACAAACACAACAAATCTATGAGACCCGCTGGAACATCTAGTTTGAGTAGTTGTACGCAGATGCACCCGACAGAGAAGACGAGGATGAGGAGGAAGATGAAAAAATCGAAGAACCCTTAGAGATACCGGGTGAAATGACGATAGAACACGCAAAAAAGATTAAAAACAGGAAAGCACCCGAGCTAGATAACATACCAAATGAGCTACTGAAATATGGAGGGCAACAATTAATGGCAGCATTCAAAGCTATTCAATAAAATATTATCAACCAAAGAAGTCCCTAATGGATGGAGAAAAAGCATAACCATTCCTATATTCAAGAAAGGAGACAAGAAATTACCAGAAAACTATAGAGGTATAACGCTGTTAAGCGTAACGATGAAGCTCTTTACAAAGATCATAGAAGCAATAATAAGTGAGCATGTAAACATATCGGAAGAACAACAAGGCTTCAGAAAACCGTAGATGCCATCTTCATAGTCAGACAAGTAGTAGAGAAGGCCATAGAATACGGAAAACCCGCATTTATGTGCTTTATAGACCTCACTAAAGCATTTGACAGAGTAAGACTAAAACACGTAGTTGATATCCTAAAAAGAAAACATGTGCCAAAAAACATAATAGACATCATAAAACAACTAATCCACAATACACCTCACATCTTAGTTAATCAAAGACTGACAGAGGAAATACAAACGCCAACCGGAATCCGACAGGGGGACTCTTTAAGCCCGCAACTGTTCAACTTAATAATGGACGAGATAATAATCCATATCAGAGACATAGAGGAAGGATATTCACTTACAACGGGTAAAATCAACATTGTTTGTTATACAAACGACGCTGTGATCGTGGCAGAGAACGAAGACGACTTACAGTATATGCGTATATATATATATATATATATATATATATATATATATATATATATATATATATATATATATATACTCATTCTATACAAAAGCTAAAGCCCTCAACATGCAGGTATCCAACACAAAAACCAAAACCCTCGTTATATCTAAAGAGCCAATAAGATGTAAACTTGCTCTGGAAAATAAAACAATAGAACAAGTCATGTCATTTAACTACCTAGGCATACAAATCACCTCATGCCAAAATAGAACAAATGAAGTGAAGGACCAAGCAAATAAAGCCAACCGAATATCAGGCGCACTTCGGGACATCATCTGGAACAATGCCTTTATGAATAAAAAGGCAAAAGTAAGGATATACAAAACATGAGTCAGACCCACACTAACATACGCTATGGAAACAAGAGCAGACAATAAAAGAACAAAAAGCATTCTTCGAACAACAGAGATGAAAATACTTAGAAACATTTTAGGATACACACATAAGACATGAATGCGAAGTGGAAGATATAATCAGATGGGGACGTAAACGTAGAAGAGCTTGGAGAGATCACGTGGAGAGAATAACTGAGGAGAGTACAAAGGAAGATAATTATCTAAACTTAAGATTTAACAAGGGAGTGCTGTATAAATCTAGTTGATTATTTAGCAGTACCTCGGAATCCTTTAATTTGTTAATTTCCAACGCCTCAAACAAATTCAACTTTTTATTTTTATTATTAATATGTAATATATGGAAGTTTACATCGAAACTGTGATTTTCCGAAAATAAATGAGAGGCGTAATGCGAAACTTCAGTCTTATTCTCAAATGCTCTTTTATGTTCATTTATTCTTTATATGAATGTTCTGCCCGTTTGACCTATGTAAACTTTGGGGCAAGAGCCACAAATTAATTTATAAACCCCAGATTTATTATATTTTTAAGTTTTAGTCTTGTTGTTTTTTATTATTTCACCCAAAGAATTGTTTGTTTTGAATGCTACCTTTAATCTAATATTTTCTAAATGTTTCGAGACTTTATAGCTGGGTATACCACAGTAAGTTGTTGTGTTAAATTTAATGTTTTTGTTAAGTCATAAAGGGTAAACGAATTTAAAAGCTGTTGTTTATGTAATAATCTGCCTATTATCCTGTCGTCATATCCATTATTTTTTGTCATTTATTTAATGATATTTAAATGTCTTTCCTGCTCCAAAGTTTACATAGGTCAAATGAGCGGAACATACAAACAAAGAATAAAGGAATATAAAAAAGCATTTAAGAATAAGATTGAAGTTTCACATTATGCCTCTCATTTATTTTCTGAAAATCATAATTTCGATGAAAACTTGGATATATTACATATTATTAACAAAAATAAGAGTTGAACTTGCTTGAGGCGTTGGAAACTAACAAATTAAAGGATTCCGAGATATTACTAAATAATCAACTAGATGTATACAACACTCCTTTGTTAAATCTTAAGTTCATGTAATTATCTCCCTATTGTATCAAGTTTAATCCCTTCAAATATTTTACATAATTTTGTTAACGATCAATTTATTTATAGCACTTTTAGAAAATTCCGTGTAATTAAGGCAGGGTTTAAATAACTGTACCTAAATTAGTTATTAGACAAAATAGTACAAATTCAACTACCGTTTTAGAAAGGTACTGTGTACCGAAACATGTCACAGCTTATTTAAGTTGTATTATTTTATTTATTTCACTTTGACAATTAAAATATAGTGAAAATCTGAACAGTTTGTCTTTTAATTTCCATTATTTTAAGCATAACCGTTGTATCGGCAGGAATATTTTTTTGTTGTAAAAGTATTATTAATAAAAATTTAGATTTTATTAATCATTATATTTCAGAACAGACATTCAAATTTTATATTGCTTGTCTGCCAGGACCAAATCGTTTATATGGCAACTATCTATTGATATGTGATGTTTCATATTCTTGACTAAGTTTATTAATAGAATCTACAGATGTCAGTTAAAATTGCTTTATTATTGCACAGAGTTAACTAAACGGTTTCGATAACTATTACACGAAGCATTATCAGTAATATTTACTCCTCGAGATTTGAATACAGAACGAGAATGCAATAAAACAAGTTAATTATTTTTGATCGATCGGTACTAGGGCCGCCCTTTAAGCTTTTACAAACGACCACTAGATGGCGCTATTGAGATATGACATTTACCATTGTTGCATTTGTTATTTTTAAAACAGTGGCAGCTCAGAAATTGGCTGAGAAGTTTGTTTACAGTGAGCGTTTAAAAAAACAGTTTTATGAACAGACGAAAATTTCACGTGAAGGTCTTCGTTGGACGATTTTTTACGATTTTAGTAAAGGTCTATCTTAACAACAATACCTCGAATCGCTTCATTCAACTTCTGGTAATGAATCATCATCAGAAAATACTGTTTATAATTGGTTTGCAGAATTTCGTCATGGTCGTGCTTCCGTCAGCGATAAATTTCGTGAAGATCGACCAAAATCGGCTGTTGTTCCAAAAACATCGATGCTATGCGCAGCATAATTGAAAATGATCGGCATACGACTTGCTGTGAGACAGAGGCATTCTTAGGCATATCGAAGAGTGCAGTACATTCGATTTTGCATGATCATTTAGCAGTGAAAAAGATCTGTTCCCAATGGATTCCGCAGAAACTCAAAAACAGGCTCATCTCAATTGGTGTAAGATAATGCTCAAAAAATTCGGACATGCAAAATCCGTATAGAACATCGCAACAAGAGACGAAACATTGATATATTCGTACGAGCCGGAAACTAAGCAACAATCAACTGTTTAGGTGTTGCAAGATGAACTGAATCCAACAAAAGTGATTCATTCGCGAAGCACTTCCAAGATAATGATTGCTTGTTTCCTTGGTTATACTGTTGCAATCATTGCTTTAGAGGATCGAAGAACTGCTGAATGATATACTACAGTTAGTTTACCAGAAGTCATCGATGAAATCAGGAAAACACACACAGCACGTCAAACAACTGATCGCCTAACGACTTATTTTGGTTCCTGAATGTCAAAAAAAATTCGAGGACAGCGATTTCCATCACCTCAACAAGCTGTTAAATCTTTCCAAAATCACGTTTTTGAGGTATCAACTTCAAAGTGGAAAAAATGTTTCGAGATTGCTTCGAACGCATGCATAAGTGTATAAATCTTAAAGGCGAATATTGAGAAAAAATAAAATGATTTGCTCCAAAAAAATGTTTTCTTTCATTGTAAAAACTTAAAAGGTAGTCCTCGTATTTAATACAGACCATAACTCAAATCTTTATTAATGTTGGTATGGTATAATTTAGGTAGCTTAAAGCCAGACAAGTAGACCGGAAAGATCGTTTTTTTACCAACCCCATTTAAGGTCTAAGATATATCAGCCAGTTTACCTTAGAATCCGAACCACATGATTGGCATTTGATACTCGCGATTTTATGGCCTTTTTCTAAGCTTCATAGAACATGACAGATTTTTTCTTGTTTAATATTCTTACCTTCACCTTCGTGGACCCATTTGACTGATCTTTTCTTCCTGTTAACGTACATCTGGAGCCCTTTGCTGCTCTGATTACTAATGTCACTCAGTGAACTAGAAATTCTTTTGGCCAACTCTACCTGGTCCTCAACTGTGGGATGAAAACCTTGCTCGTAGAATGCAGAAGATGCAAACATTTTTCCTGTAAAGGAGAAAAGAAAATTCTAATTTGTATAAACACAGAAACAATTTTTCTCGATTCAACATATTGTACAGTCTGTCAAGTAAGCACATATCCGCGATATTTCATTTTTGGTAGATGCGATTCTAGCGATTCAACAAAAAATCGGTAGAGGGAACCTTTGTTTAAGACGCATTTTAGTAAAAGTGTCAGTTGATTCCGATTTCATCGAAATCGCGTAAAATCCAAAATGAGACACTTGTTTGCACGTAGGCGTCGATTCAAGACAGTCTTTCTTTGCTCCCATCCAAAGGGGCCTAAAATGACACATTCCGCGCAGATATATTAAAAAGTCGGTATCGTTTATGAAGGAGTGGGTAAGTCATTTTAACGAAACGAAAAATGTCGACGACTTGCCAAAACGTGGCTCGATAGGCAAAGTCACGCCAAAAGACAAAAAACGAATCGTGTCTTTGTTTTCGCAAGACCCGAAATTGACGCTACGTCAAAATATGTCCCACGAGAACAATCGACACCATCTTCGTGCATGATGTCAAATTCCGAAACAGGAAGAAAATCACGTCGCGAAGCGGATCGCTTGGGCCGACGATAAGTTACTCGAGTGGCCATCACAATCGCCAACCCTATTGGAAACGTTTGGTCCCTTGTAAAGAGAAAGCTCAGAGGAAAGACTCTGAGGACTTTGACTCAGTTATCTAGCGAGATTCGAAAAATTTGCAGAGTATGCAGAAAATCTCGTCGACAGCATGTCTCGAATATGCGAGGCGTTTATTGATGCAGTATACGAATGGACAACTTACCAAGGTAATTGCGGCGTTGTTAGCACACCGAAGAATATATTGATGGCAACAAATGTTCTCGAAACACATTTTTCTAAGAATATGAGCGGCCACGTTCTTACTTGATAGTCTATAGATAAAATGCAGAACATATCTACTTGAATAAAAATCGCTATAGCCTTGATTTAAAGGTTATTTATTTAAATAATAACAAAATTGAATCAAGATTTGTCGCAATAAACTGCAATAAATTTGATAAGTATATTATCTTCAGGTTAAACTTTAGCCATTTTAAAGAGAAAGAGAAAAAGCGCGTCAGAGAAAAATATTTACTTACCTTAAGGTAAGAAAGAAATCTATAGTATTCGAGCAAAATTGTTTTAGATAAAAAGGTAGAAGAGGAGGCTATGGAGTTTTATCCGGATAATATGACTTTTTCACTTGGATTGAATGAGACTTGGGGCAAACTTTACTGCTGATCTTTTGAAAATAATTTTTTAAAATTTTACTAAAATCAGAAACTTTTTGCGTAATTTTTTTTTAATATGATTACTTTATCTTTTAGCAATTTTTAGTATTCCATACGAAACACTTAAGTGATCACTTCGATGTCTCTCGGTCTGTCTGTCACATCTGATTTTCTCCGAAACTATTTGACATAGAAATTTTATATTTGGCACACATTTGTGTAGTTTTGAATGTTAAATTTTAACCTGAACTAACTCCTTAAGGGTTAGTTCAGGGTTAGTTAGTAAATTATAAGGTCATCTAGAAAAAAATATGTATGATGTAATAGTATCCACCTTATCTCGAAAAGTACTGATTAAGAAATTTTGAAAAAATTCTGGAATAGTGTCCATAAAGTGTCGATTGACCAAAAATTATCATGAATGCATTTCTTTGATCCGGTATAAAAAAAAACTATTTGACTGACAATATGGTGAAGGTTTTTTTCGTCGAAAGTTGTGAAACTAACTGGGACGAAGAGTTATGAAATATCAACACGTATTCGTTGCAGTAATCTACTCATATAGTTTTCAGTACATCACTGCTTTAATCATTTGGCGGCCAACGAATAGATACCGAGACAAAATAATTTTATTTTATTTGTTTATAATTAAGTAAATATTTAGGTCGTAAATGTTTCTTTTAAGCTTTTACTACTAGATTCTAGATTTAAGCTAGATTCATTTATTGGCTATAGATAGCTAAGATGTATATATATATATATATATATATATATATATATATATATATATATATATATATATATATATATATATGGTATATATATATATATATATATATATATATATATATATATATATATGGTATATATCAGGACCCTAATTAACTTAGCTTAGGTAAAAATTTTATTTTATTTTAAAAGCAAATGCCGGAACACTAATTGCGCAAGTCCGACTTGTATTTGGCCGCTTTTTATTCCCTGAAACAATCGGCCACTGTAATAAACGGGAAACTTTTTAACTTTAAAGATTTAAAAACCTTTTTTTGCTGTAACTTAGCAATGTATCGCAAGCCCATTAGGACTTCGGATGCCCTAGCTTAGGGAGATTGCATGGTATTTCCTTCTGGCCAAAGCTCCGGTCCTTAACCAACTGTGGACGATCGATTGGTGCTCTAAAAAACAGCAGTATAGGAGCCCAGGATGGAAGGATATTTAAAAGCTATTTAAAACAATAGGGATATCCTAAACCCCCTCGTTAGGATTCCCACTGCATATTGAGAAAGCATTTGATATTGTTAGGCATGGAGAACGATTAGAGTTACTCAGGTTTTCTGGATGATGAGCTGACATATTAGTAACATATTGGCACCTTACCAGAAGCAAAGTAAAGCTTGTGGCTTGGGGCACTTAAGCCATTAAAACAGATACTAGATACTTCTTTCGATTCTCAAATCATATGCCACTTCTAGGTTAACCAAAAATAGGTAATGAAAGCACCGAATAGAATTACAATGTAATTGTAACTTGAATTTAAAGTAAATTTTCCATTTCCTTTTGTTTCAAAGTTATAAATGCATCAAGTAAACTCGCCGACAGCTTAATCCCAAAAATCGTAGTGGTATCAAAAATAAGAATTGTGATAATAGGAATTGAAATTTAAGGTCATATTTTGAATCTTTGTGGATACCTGAATTGAAAGCTATTTACTGTTTAATCGAAAGCCACAAGTATAACAAACAGTCGCCTTTTGGGGGTTCAAAACACAAAGAATTCTGATCTAAAATTTTGCCATTGATATCCTTTATTTCCTGGGTTATAAACAGTTTCTAGTTTAATCGCATGCTGGAAGTGAAATAGAGTTCGCCAGATTGTGAAAGTCGAGACTATAAGAAATTAGAAACTAAATTTCATTTTATTTTTTATCATTTTGTTCTTAAGTTGTATGCCAGGCAATTAGTTCGGGTTAGTTCAGGTCGATATTGGTTAGCTGTTTTTAGTTCTGGTCAAAATGCTTGTGTTTTTATCTTTATCATTGTTTTCATTAAACTAGATCTAATGTTGCAAAAATCAAAATGGAAAAAATAAGTAAAAAATGGTGGAACAAAATTTAAATTTATATTTTTTAGAGTTGGAGAAAAAGTACCGAAGATGGAAAATATAACAGATTTCAGTTGTCAGTAATTTGATAAGTCAAACAGTTTAGGTTAGTTAGCTCAGTTATGCTGTTAACATTCCTAAATTATCAATGTATTAAGTGTATAAGATACAATACTTTGCATCTCTTGTTGATGTAAGCCTAGTTTTGAGAGCAGAACTGCCCTTTGTCCAGCACTTTGAAGAGTTCTACCCCAAGTACATAAAAGTCAATATAAACCACTAAAATTCGACAAAGCTAATTTTTCAGCAGATTTTGACTATTTTCTCATCCATCCTGTGAAGCGTTTCTCAGTATCACAACTCTTTAGCCGAGCTAGAATCGATGGAGAAAGAGAGTAAAACACAAAGTACTAGCGTGCCCCGAGATGGATTGACAGATGAGAGAACAGTCAAAAGTAGCTAAATAATGTACTTTCTCCAATTTTAATAATTTATCTTGATAAATTAATAAATAAGTATCCTACCTACTAACTGTATTTCTTTTTAATTTTGAAAGAGGTATCTCCAGAAGGTCATCTTTAAGCAGTCAAATTGTTGATTTAAAAAGATGTAAGAGAAGGCTACATTCAGAAAGAAGAAAAAAATTGGTTAGACAGACAGGTCAGAGGTAAGAAACACGACCAAAACAATTTCACAGTTTGAAATCACTTTATGGTTCCGGTTTGAAAAGAAAAAAACCGGTCAAGTGCAAGTTGAACTTGCGCAATTAGTGTTCCGTACGTTGATTGCTTTCAAAATAAAAAATTTTGTTACGGAGGTACAAAATGATCAGTGACTTCACAAAACACACCCCAAACGAGTTTTCAACAAAGTTTGTTTCCAATCTTTAATGAAAACTGATGACCTTGAAATTTTTGTTTTTTTTTTATATACCAGATCAATTATTAAAGGTAATACACTCGTGATAATTTTCGTTCACCCCTTGGAGAATATTCCAGAATTTTTCGAGATAAGGCTGGGGACAGCGATTTGTCGCGATTTTTTAAAAATAATGCAAAGAAAAGTGCGTGCAAGTATTACATTATTATATACAGTCCCTGGCCAAATTATTAGACGCACTGTATTTTTTTTAGTAATTTTATGTTTCTTAAGAGTTTTTATGCAATAATGGTATATTTAAACTACAATGTTATTGATTTTTATTTAAAAGAATTGTTGTAGACTACATATTTGTATTTATTTTTAACATATGGCAACACTGTGTTGACAAAGTGATACATGAACGTAAATAAGTACAAACCTGTATCAGTCGCGATCGGAATCGAGTCAGGTACGAACGTGTTTCTGTGGCTTTATGGACTGTGATTGTTTGTTTAACAGTTTTATACTACTCAGTTATTAGTTTATTTTGTATGCAGTGTTTTAAAAAAGTAATTGGACTATTTTCATTATGGGTAGAAAAGGTGATCTTTCACCACGTAAAAAAGCTGAAGTGAAGGCCCTTGTGATTGCGAAAACATTTACAAACCGAGAAATATCACGAAGATTGGAGGTTTCTGAAGCTAGTGTACGACGCATAAAAAAGAAAATTGAGTCAGGGAAGGAATTAAGCCCGAAAAGAAAGAAAAGATGCGGTAGAAAACCAATTTTCACTCCACGGTCAGAGAGATGTTTGAAGAAAATTTGTGTAGAAAACAGATTTGCTACCACAAAGGTAATAAAATCACAACTCCAGGATGCTAGCGTAAATGCTTCTGAGCGCACTGTTCGAAGAAAATTGAAAGAATTAGATTTTAAGGCCTGTCGCCCCGCCAGGAAGCCCAAGTTAACAGCTGCAATGAAAGCAAAGCGCCTGAAGTGGGCCAAACAATGGCAAGACAAAGATGTGGACTTCTGGAGATCGGTAAGATACAGCAATTTAATCAATAATTGATACATTATTATCATTTTCAGTTAAATAAAGCAAATAAACATGGAAGTTTATATATTTTTCCTATTTTTGACAGGTCTGCTTCAGTGACGAAAGCACATTCGAAATTTTGCAGAATAAAGCTCAGTATGTGCGTCGTCGTCATGGAGAAAAGTTTCATCCTGATTGTGTCGTCCCGACGGTTAAACATCCCACCAAAGTGATGATTTGGTCAGTCATCAGCGGCAAGGGCACTGGACGTCTGTACGTCGTCAAAGGAATAATGAGGCAAGATCAGTACAAAGAAGTATTACAAAATCGGTTGATTCCGCAGCTCAGAGAATGGTTTCCAAATGGGGAACCATTCACTTTCATGCAAGATGGAGCTCCCTGCCACACTGCTCGGTCTGTTAAAGCTTTTTTGGCAGAAAAAAATATCCCTCTGTTGGATTGGCCGGGTAATAGTCCAATGAAAATGTGTGGGAGCTGATGAAAAGAGAAGTGGCTAAAGATGTGATTACCAACAAAACCCAGCTCCTAGAAAAGATTATTCATGTGTGGAATCATCATCCTCAAATGCAGGAGACAGTACAATCTTGCATTGATAGCATGCCGCGCAGAATTAAAGCTTTGATAGCGGCTAAAGGTGGCTCAACTAAATATTGACTTTTACTAACATTAATTTCACTTTTCTTTAAAACTTAATAAACTTATGCTTTTCTAAATTAATGCTGTTTTATTTATGTCAAATAAATAGGTAATTGATTGGATAATATAAAAATAAAAAACAAATCAATTTAAAATAATAAAACGGTACAATATCACTCGGTAATTAATATTTTACATGAAATCTCGCAGTGCGTCTAATAATTTGGCCAGGGACTGTATATATATATATATATATATATATATATATATATATATATATATATATATATATATATATATATGTATATATATATATCTATATATATTTTACTCGTGGTTTCACAAGCTTTCGTTTGACACCACACTCGATGACCTAGTAAAAAATTTTTTTTTCACTTCCGATTTCACCCCCAAAACTAACCCCTTAAGTCAAAATTTAATTTTCAAAACTACACGGCTCTGATTAGGTCATCAATTCCTATATTAGTACCAAATTTCAACTTTCTATGTCAAATAGTTTCGGGGGAAATCGGGTGTGACAGACAGTCAGACACCGAAGTGATCTTATAAGTGTTCCGTACGGAACACTAAAAACTGCCCAAATGCAAATCGAACTTGAACAATTAGTATTCTGTACATTCATCGCTTTTCAAATAAAAACTTTTGTTACGCAGGTAAAAAAAGATCAATTATTTCACAAAACACTAATTTATTTTTCAATAAAGTTTGTTTCTGATCTTTGTTGAAAACTTTTATTTACCAAATAAATAATTATCAAATGCAACGCACTTCCAAAATTTTTTAAAAATTTTTTGACCAGTACTTTTCGAGATAAGGGGAGGACAGCGATTATTGGCAATTTTTTAAAAATAATGCAAAGAAAAATGTGCACAAGTATATTATTGAACTCGTGTTTTTACAAGCTTTCATTTGACTTATTATTGAAATATAATACATCTTATATCCCGATTTCCATTTGTTTTTATTCCATGTTTATTATTAAGGATATGGTTTTATTATTAAAGAACTTTCCTTGAGTTCCAAATTTAAATACGCCTAAGCACATCTCTAGCAAAACATTCTGCAAAAATATTTATACTAAAAACAGAAAAAAGAAGAATGGTTTATTTGATTACTATAAATTCCCCTCTATTTGAAAAGTTCCATATGTTTTTATAGTTCTAGCCGTGGGAAAACTCAAGGTTAACGAATTTCAGTGAAAGAAATAGATACTTCCCGGTAGTCGGAATGTAAATATTTGGTTTCAGCAAGAATGGGTTTATTTTTCAAATTTTTGACTAAAAAGAAAACAGTCTTGTATTTCTTAAAAATTTCGAACAGATTTTTAAACTGAGATTATAATTAATAAATTAAACATTCTAGAAAAAGTTCATGCTTGCTTCTCCTAGCTATTTTAAAAAGTCAGATCCACTTTTAATAGAATTTAACAACAGTTTAATAAAACACCTTCGATACAGTGTTCAATGTAGTAAACTAATTTGCCAACTGCGTTTTTATATTCGTTTTTAAGATGCTGCTAACAGTGGGATCACTACGACTTGAAATATTTTCAGTGCTATCGTATCACTTGCCTTTCATCGGCAAATAAAGTTGAAGAAAGGGAAAGAAATCACAGGTTGCTAAATCTACTTAACAAGGCGTGGTGGTGACTCGACACACAACCATGACTTGACCCAAAAACGATCTCACCCTAGCCGAACTTGTCGAGAACAAATTGGCACTTCAGTGTTTGTCTGTCTCAACTTTAACTTAAAGGGTTAGTTTTTGGGGTGAAATCGAAAGTGAAAAAAAAATATTTCAAGGTCATGGAGTGGGGTGTCAAATGAATTCTTCATGTTATTTTAAAAAACTGCCAAAAATAGCTGTCCCCACACCTTATCTCTAAGAGTAATATTCAAAAAATTTAGGAAAAATTCTAGAATGTTCTTCATAAGACATGGATTGAATAAAAATGTATGCATTACTTTTCATACAAACCCATTTCAACTAGGCATTTAACAGAACAAGTATCATGAAAGAGCTGATACAATATCACATGTTTGACAACAATTAAATACAAGAGCTATCGCTACCACTTTCGCTTATTTTTCAAAAGTTCTTTATGAATTTGGAGTGTACTATAGCTGATTTTACTAGCCTGTTTTACACGACCTTAATGCTTTCGTAAATAGACATTTGGAGGTTGGTGGAAATACGAGGCTGGTTTGAAAAGTCCGTGCAAAGTCCAAGAGATGGCACCACCGGCGCGTATCGAGGTCATGTTTAGTTAGTAGCATCTCTTGAATGAACGCACACCAAGTTTCAGCCATATTGGTCTATTTCTACACCCCGTGGAGAATACGAGGCTGGTTTGAAAAGTCCGTGCAAAAATAAAAACTACTTATGTATTTGGGGTAAACCTTTTTTATTTTTCGACATAGTCTCCTTTTAGGCTAAACACTTCGTCCAACGATGTTCTAGTTTGTTGATCCCTTCCGAATAATAGGATTTGTCCAAGTCTGCAAAATATCCATTAGTGTCTGCAATCACCTCCTCGTTTGAATAAAATCTTTGTCCCGCCAGCCATTTCTTCAAATTGAGGAACAAATAGTAGTCCGAGGGAGCCAAGTCTGGAGAATAGGGGGAATGTGAAACGAGTTGGAATCCTATTTCCATTAATTTTGCGATCACAACTGCTGAGGTGTGTGCTGGTGCGTTGTCGTGATGGAAAAGGACTTTCTTGTGGGCCAATCGCGGGCGTTTTTCTTGCAGCTCGGTTTTCAAACGGTCCAATAACGATGAATAATATTCACCTGTAATAGTTTTTTTTACCCTTTTCCAGATAGTCGATGAGGATTATCCCTTGCGAATCCCAAAAGACAGTCGCCATAACCTTTCCGGCCGAAGGAACGGTCTTCGCCTTTTTTGGTGCAGATTCCCCCTTGGTAACCCATTGTTTAGATTGTTGTTTGGTCTCAGGAGTATAGTAATGTATCCATGTTTCATCCACAGTGACGAAACGACGCTTAAACTTCTCCGGATTCTTCTGGAACAGCTGCAAACCATCCTTGCAACACTTCACACGATTCTGTTTTTGGTCAAGCGTGAGCAATCGCGGCACCCATCTTGCGGATGGCTTTCTCATGTCCAAATGTTTATGCAAAATATTATGTACCCGTTCAGTCAAGATGCCCACAGCACTAGCAATCTCACGCACCTTAACTTTTCTGTCATCCATCACCATATATGGATTTGATCAATGATTTCTGGAGTCGTAACCTCCACAGGCCGTCCAGAACGTTCAGCGTCACTTGTGCCCATATGGCCAGTCCGAAAATTTTGAAACCACTTATAAACTGTTCTAATCGAAGGTGCAGAGTCACCATAATGTTTATCAAGCCTCTCTTTAGTCTCCTGAGGCGTGTTGCCTTTCATAAAGTAATGTTTAATCACCACACGAAATTCTTTTTCGTTCATTTCTTGAAAATCACTTGACTTCCTTGATTCACACGAATGCCAAACACAAAGAAATAGACCAATATGGCTGAAACTTGGTGTGCGTTCATTCAAGAGATGCTACTAACTAAACATGACCTCGATACGCCGGTGGTGCCATCTCTCGGACTTTGCACGGACTTTTCAAACCAGCCTCGTATTCCAGAATTTTTTCAAAATTTTCGAGATAAGGCGGGTGGACAGCGACATTTCGCGATTTTTTAAAAATAATACAAAGAAAAGTGCGCGCAAGTATTACATTATATATATTTTTTTACTCTTATTTTCGCAAGCTTTGATTTGACACCACACTCGATTACCTGGTAAAAAAAAAATTTTTTCACTTCCGATTTCACCCCCTAAAGTCAAAATTTAACTTTCAAAACTACATGGCTCTGATGAGGCCATCAATTCCTATATTATTACCAAATTTCAACTTTCTATGACAAATAGTTTCGGAGAAAATCGGGTGTGACAGACGGACAGACAGACATCGAAGACATCTTATAAGTGTTCCGTGCGGAACACTAAAAATTAAGAATGACGTAATTTGACTTCAATAAAAAGTGCCTTCTTAAGCTCCAGCAACGCTACTGCTTCGTCACAAGCCTTAGTTCCAATGTAAAGCACTTTTCTTAATATAAATATTCCCAGTTGTTTTCGATTAAGCTGTAACTTTTATCCGGCATTTTTCATTTTAAGATCTTGAATCATTTTATTAATTTATTCCAGTCTTCTTTATCAACGTTTTCCAATTTAATATTCTGGCGTTTTTTCTAATTCATGGAAATTTACAGCGTTAAATCATAAATCAGGCTTTTTAAAAACGTAAGCCAAATTTATGATTTATTTAAACGCTTAAAATAAATTAAAAATAAATTATTTTAAACAAGTGTATTTTCTAGTCTAAATATGCCATTATAAAGGGGCTAGTTTTATTTTACTAAAGTTTTAATAATTAATAAGTAGTTTTTAATGTCCCGTACGGTACACTTATAAGATCACTTCGGTGTCTGTCACACCCGATTTTCTCCGAAACTATTTGACACAGAGAGTTAAAATTTGACACTAATATAGGAATTGATGGCCTTATCAGAACCATGTAGTTTTGCAAGTTAAATTTTGATTTAAGGGGTTAGTTTTGGGCGGCAAAATTGGAAGTGAAAAAATTTTTTGTTACTAGGTCATCGAGTGGCGTGTCAAATGAGAGCTTGTAAAAACAAGAGTTCAAAAATATATATAATGTAATACTTGCGCACACTTTTTATCGTATTATCTTAAAAAAAATGCGAAAAGGGTGGGCCCTTTACCTCGAAAAGTACTGATTAAAATTCTGGAATATTCTGCACAGAGTGTAGATTGAACAAAAATTATCACGAGTGCATTACCTTTAATAATTTATTATATATATTACAACAAATATTTCAAGGTCATCAATTTTCAGTAAAGATCGGAAAAAAACTCTGTTGAAAACTCATTTATAGTGTGTTTTATGAAGTCATTGATCATTTTATACCCGTAATTTTTAATGTCCCGTACGGTACACTTATAAGATCACTTCGGTGTCTGTCACACCCGATTTTCTCCAAAACTATTTGACACAGAGAGTTAAAATTAGACACTAATATAGGAATTGATGGCCTTATCAGAACCATGTAGTTTTGCAAGTTAAATTTTGATTTAAGGGGTTAGTTTTGGGCGGCAAAATTGGAACTGAAAAAATTTTTTGTTACTAGGTCATCGAGTGGCGTGTCAAATGAGAGCTTGTAAAAACAAGAGTTCCAAATTATATATAATGTAATACTTGCGCACATTTTTCATCGTATTATCTTAAAAAAAATGCGAAAAGGGTGGGCCTTTTACCTCGAAAACTACTGATTAAAAAATTTTGAAAAAATTCTGGAATATTCTGCATAGGGTGTAGATTGAACGAAAATTATCACGAGTGCATTACCTTTAATAATTTATTATATATATTACAATAAATATTTCAAGGTCATCAATTTTCAGTAAAGATCGGAAAAAACTCTGTTGAAAACTGTGTGTTTTATGAAGTCATTGATCATTTTATACCCGTAACAAAAATCTTAATTTTAAAAGCAATCAACGTACGGAATACCAATTGCGCAAGTCCGACTTACACTTGGCCCGTTATTTTATATAAAAATGTTGCTATGAGATTAAAAGAGACTTAAATTAAGGACATTTTCTCTAAAAACCTTAAAACTTTAATCTTGCCAATGTCAAATTTCTGCAGTTATGCATGATAGTTTATATAAATAAAATATAATATATATAAAAACAAAGGTCGGAAACAAACTTTTTTTGATATGTGTTACATAGTTGTATACAAGCCCTCATCCTGTTTATTAAAAAATATTATTCACTGTATAGATAAAAGTATAAACACACATGCATAGCAAGGATCTAAAATAATTATTGTGGGAGATTTTAACATAAATTTTTTGGAAGGTGTTAATAATAGCCTATCCACCTATTTGAATGGAGTTTGGCTTATAAAAATGATAAAAAAATACTAGTTCTACTAGAAACAGAACCTTGATAGATAATGAGTTTTGTAATTTTCCTAATGATATAGACGTTCACATTGCAAAAAGTTTTTTAAGCATCACAGACAAGTTTATGTCCGAACCCTAAATATTTATTTTTAAAAACTCATTTTGGGTGTGTTTTGTGAAGTCACTGATAATTTTATACCTCCGTAACAAAATTTCTATTATAAAAGCATTCAAGTCCCACTTACACTTGGCTGGTTTTTTAAATGTTAGCTTTACCTACATAGTTTTTGGACAACCTGACTTTTCACGGTTTTCAAGCGTCTTATGAATACTTTGAGATCGCTTAATCTATTCGTTTAGTTAAAATGCTTTCATTATGGTATACTTGTTGAAACATTTGAGGCGTTTTAGTGATCAAGTTTAAGATAAAAATCAAGCACAGCTTTTGTTTCGACCTGACGTCAAAATACCTTCTCACTCTTACCATTATAACTAGACATTTAATAGAATAAACTTACATTACATGAATATATTTTATATAGACAGACATTGTAAACTTGAGTAAACGTATTTAGCGAGTGAAAACCATTGTTTTCCCGCTTGAAGTTTTTAAATCTAGTGACAATAAACTAACAGATGAAGAACACTTAGGCTCTGCATGCCTTGCAAACTTTTGCACTGCGCTTTCGATAACCAAAAATTTCTTGAAGGAAACTTTTCATTAGAACATAATAGTGGTGATAGGCTTGTATTCCATTTTAATCACACAGTCTGTCAAGTAAGAACATGTCCGCGATAACTCATTTTTGGTGAGTGCGATTCTAGCGATTCAACAAAAAATCGGTAGTCTACGACGCATTTTAGCAAAACTTTCAGTCGATTCCGAACTTTCGTCGAAATCACGTAAAATCCAAAATAGGTCACTTGTTTGCACGTCGGTTCAAGGCAGTCTTTCTTTGTTTTCCTTTAAAGGAGCCTAAAATGACACATGCCGAGGCCACTAAATACGGGGATGGATTGAAAAGTTCGCGGCCTCACCAAAAAATAATTATAATATTTTTCTTATAGTACCCTCAATAAGTTCATATTTTCTTTGGTTATCACAGTGTAAAATTTTTTTGCTGTAGAATTTGTGGTTTTTAAGTTAGAACGAGTTTAGTGGGACCAAGTGCAGCGTTTCTGAAAAATTAAAAAAAATCAACAACGTGCGGTCAAATACCTGCTTAAAGAAACATCAAAAGAGATCCACGATGATATGAAAACAACACTAGGAGAATCTGCTCCGTCATACACCACTCTGAAAAAATGGGTTGCAGAATTTATACGTGGACGAGAGAACATCGAAAATGACCCTCGCTCTGGCCGGCCCACGACGTCTACGACTGAAGGAAACATCGGCAAAGTGTGTGATCTCATATTGGAAGACCATAGATTAAGTATCAAAGAGATTGCAAACACTATAGGCATCTCGTATAAACAATCACAAAACATCATTGCCAACGAACTCGGATATTCTAAGGTTTCCGCTAGGTGGAGTTGGAGATTTTTGAGGCTGATCCGCAAGATTTTCTTAACAGGTTTGTGACAAACCTGGGTTCACTCCAGAGTCAAAACAACAATCCAAGCAGTGGAAAAAATCTGGTGAATCCACCCTAAAGAAAGCGAAGGCAATTCTGTCGGCTGGAAAAGTTTTTTGGGATGCTAAAGATATTATTATGGTGGACTACCTTCCGAAAGGCGAAACAATAAACTCGACTTACTATTGCACCCTTTTGCGTCGTTTACCTTAAGAAATTAAAGAGAAACGCTCAGGATTACTGAGAAAGACAGTTTTGTTCCATCAGGACAACGCTCGCGTTCACACGTCTGTTGAGTCTCTGGCTCAAATTCGTGATTGTGGTTTCGAATTGCTGCCCCCGCCCGGCTTATTCTCCTGATTTGGTACCTTCGGACTTTCATCTGTTTTCAAACCTAAAAAAACACCTCGATGACCAGAAATTTTCATCAAATGAATAAGTCGAAGCTGCAGTTAACCAGTATTTTGAAGACCTTGAGGAAACTTTTTTTGAAACAGATGTGGAAGCTTTGGAAAGCAGGTGGAAGAAGTACATAGAGCTAGATGGAGATTACGTCGAAAAATAAAAATATTTTTATACGTATTTTATTTTGTTTTCTTGACTAGGCCACGAACTTTTCAATCCATCCTCGTATATTAAAAAGTTAATGCCGTTTGTGAAGAAGTGGGTAAATCTTTGCTGGGCGAAAATCACGTCGCGAAGCGGCTCGCTTGGGCCAACGATAAAATACTAGAGTGGATGGAATGGAATTTACTGAAGCTGAATCAAACATTAATGATTTGGTGTCGGAATCGCCGGATGCCAACCCTATGGAAAACGTTTCGTTGTCTTGTAAAGAGAAAGCTCAGAGGAAAGACTCTGAGGACTATGACTCAGCTCTCCGGCGAGATTCGAAATATTTGCAGAGTATGTAGAAAATCTCGTCGACAGCATGACTTGAAGATGCCAGGTGATTATTGATATAGAAAACGTCCTCGAAATACATTTTTTTATGAATACGAGCGGTCACGTTTTTACTTGACAGATTGTAAAACTCTAAAAACCATTTAAATTCAAATCCCCTCAATCAGCTTGTTGAAAGTGAAAAACAACCTATAACCAACCAGTTCCGATCACTTGGTAAGGTTTAAAGAGTTGGAAAATGGATTCCACTTAAATTAAGTCAGGCCAATCGAAAGATACGTATTATTGGCAATTCCGGGACGTTCCGATCTCATTTTGACACATTTTTGAACCACATACGTTTTGTATATTATTTAAGTTCTGTACAATAAATAACAAGTATTACAAGCGAATGGTTATATATATATATATATATATATATATATATATATATATATATATATATATATATATATATGTATGTATATATATATATATATATATATATATATATATATATATATATATATATATATATATACATATATTTAATTTTTTTTTCCAGATTTTTAATGTATATCATTTACTTACTAGCTGATTTTGGTTGGATTTGTTCTCCATCTGCCGGTGTGAAGATTTTTTCCAAATTGATCGGTTTTGATGGTACGATGTTTTCATCCTTTAAAGAAAAAAGTAACGATATGTAGCTATTTTTATAGATAAAATAATTAAAATACTATCATACATTATAAGTAAATATATTATAATTCAAAAATAAATCCATTTTTTTAAGTATTTATGGCGGCGTTAAATGGAAGTCCAATTAGTGAAAACTGGAAATAAGTCTTATAAAATTATGATTTATTCTTCGAATCTAATTTATTTCGATAATTTGATTAGTGTGACATTATTAACTATTGCTAAACCCTAATCAGTATTCAGAATATGCAAAATATTCTTCATGTTGGATCTTTTCTTCCTCCCCTTACACTCAATTTATTCTACAATAAATAATTATGCTCAAAACTTAGTCATTATGCAGGGAAAAATACCAAATTTATTAACCTCCGTCACTCTAGCTCCTCTCATTCTAACCCTCGTCACTTTAACCCTTCCCCTGCTTAAAAAATATAGGTTCTTGTTCCTCTTCAAATACTACATGTATACAGAATTGGAAATATATATATTATTTTACAAAAAAGTTATTTCGGCAATAGATAGACCTACCGACCCATAGACAAACCGGTGAAATTAAGAACCCATGTTGTTCGTAATTTGCGGTGCCTGAAACTTGAAGGAAGATATTTTTTGAGGAATGCAGGAGTTCCTTTAGCGAGGGCAGCAAAAATATGTATGTATATTGTCTGTTAATTTCGATTTTTGAATTTTTATCTGAAATTGAGATAATTTTTATTTTCTCACACCTAAAACTTATTTTTAGTAATTATATCAAGATGTTCTATAGAAGAAAACTCTTTTTATTACATTATATTAAAATCTAACATTTCAAGCCAGTAAGATGCTCTTTCTTTATGCTATATCAGATTTTTTTTGTGTACTCTGCATTTCTTTTTAACTTCCTTACTAATGGACAGTTTTTGATTCAGAAAAAATCGCCCTTCAAGTTTATCATATTTCTCCACAGCTCGGGGTCTTTAGAATACGAGCATGAGTTTCCATATCCGTGAATCTGTCTGTCGCGATGTCGGTCTGCTGACACTACAAATATCGAGCGAAATAGTATATCCATTTCAAATGTAGTACACGTGTAATCATGTAGTATTTAAAGCAGGAAAAGAACTTCGAGTTTTTTAAAAAAGGGGTACGAGTCGATAAATTTTATATGTTTTCAATAATATTTTAATAATTTCTTTTAATTTTTGTTTGGGATAATTTACAAATTGTAAGCATAATTATTATATATATATATATATATATATATATATATATATATATATATATATATATATATATATATATATAACCGGAATATTATAATCTTACTAATAACATTATAACCTTTTGGATTACTGACTATATTTTATTATCCTATTATAGAATACAAGTTAGTTCAGGTTATATATGTCACAGAATAATTGGAAGAATCAGATTTCCGCGAAAATCCTAGGACGAATACAATGGTCCGGATATTTGGAAATGATTGCAAAAATCCGAGTTTGTTATCCAATTTAAATTGCCTAATCTTCTATATAACGGGAACTAACTTATATTCTATAATAACATAAAAAATATAGTCCGTAATACTGTAGGAATAGGAGTCGATTGACAATAATCCGTAAATTTATCATGTTACTAGTGGAAAAAGGAGTAGTGAAACGGCTTAGAACCCTAAATTTTTTCCCTTCAGTTGAAATTCTAAAAATATTTTTAGATCACTTCTCGGATAAATCCTAATTAAAATCGCCATACCAACAGCGTGCAACATAATTAAGTCAGAGTCATGTTTTCTAGATGATGCATTTTTATTTTTATTACTACGCACCAAAAAACACAATACACTATTTTTAAAACAACTTGACGTACTTCAAAGTGCACATGTTTTTCCTTCTTCGATTTTGGCGTCGAATTATTAACTTCTGTGTTATATCCATTACTATAACCGTTACTAACATAACTTTTTTCAGTTTTTTCACTCCTTTCAAATCGGTGTTCATAAAATTCAGACTTATTTTCACTAGAAAATTCTTCTTGTTTTCTTGTTATCGCTTCCCCCCCCCCCCCCCATACCACCTACCCCCCCCCCCCCCCCCCCCCCTTTTTTCTTTCCCCCCCCCCTACATATTTCACCACCCAAGAACATATTGGACGTAATACTTCATACAACCTTGCGTTAAACTGGCATTCATTCAAAATTTTGTGAATTTGCGAAATAGTCGAATATTACAAACACTTGAAGCGAGCAATTATTTAAAAAAAAAACACCATAAATCTTGGAATTTTTTAAATATTTCTAGCATTAACTTTTACACAGTAATAAAAAACAATCACTTTATATTAAATAACAATACTTAATGCAACCTTTTCGTTATTTATTTAATTTTTTTCTTGTTCTTTTTACTAAAAAGCAGCTGAATGTGAAATAAGTTATTCCAGACAGAACATCCGATATTCGGAAAATTTTGATACACTGACATTCAATGAAAATTATAATTTTCTCACCAGAGGCAGAGTCGCGTTTTTACAGACCAGATAGATCGCGCGCGTTTGAAGATTTGGCTGGTTATTCTACTGATTGAATAGCCATGTGTTGCGCATTTTGTTTGTATTAGTTTTGGTTATGATGTAATTGACCGATGTTTATAGATTTTCCTTGATTTTTCATTTGAAATAATAAATAGGATTGTGTTTGTTGTTCCAAAAAGGATCTTGGGAAGTCTAATAAAAAATTTTATTTATGGTAAACTTGATACGAATTGTTTCTTTGATCTGTTGCGAGAATTGGTTTTTCGTGCATAAAAAAATTTAAATAAAGGAGCTAAAACTGTAAAAATCAGTAGGATACAGGGTCGTCCTAAATATCATTCTCAAGAGGGTGAAATGTACCATTTTCTTTTGAAAAGTAAATTAATGTGAAAACCGATTAATAAATAGATGGAATAGGTGACATAGAACAAAATCTGGAGTTAAAATACGTACCTATATATCGTTATATTACATAAAATAGTTATAGTCATTATATGGGCAATTTCCCCAGGATAGTACACTAGTTAGCAATAAACTTTTTGTAATGTCCCCTTTCGAGAGATCAAGACTGTCAAGTTTTGCACGTTTTGAAGTTAGAAATACGAGGGCTACCCTTTAAGTTTTTACAAAAACAATGAAAGAAAACATTTTTTTCCTACAAATCATTTTACTGTTTCTCAGAATATTCGCCTTCAGGATTTATACGAGGCTGGTTTGAAAAGTCCGTGCAAAAATAAAAACTACTTATGTGTTTGAGGTAAACCTTTTTTATTTTTCGACATAGTCTCCTTTTAGGCTTATACACTTCGTCCAACGATGTTCTAGTTTGTTGATCTCTTCCGAATAATAGGATTTGTCCAAGTCTGCAAAATATCCATTAGTTTCTGCAATCACCTCCTCGTTTGAATAAAATCTTTGTCCCGCCAGCCATTTCTTCAAATTGGGGAACAAATAGTAGTCCAAGGGAGCCAAGTCTGGAGAATAGGGGGATGTGAAACGAGTTGGAATCCTATTTCCATTAATTTTGCGACCACAACTGCTGAGGTGTATGCTGGTGCGTTGTCGTGATGGAAAAGGATTTTCTTGTGGGCCAATCGCGGGCATTTTTCTTGCAGCTCGGTTTTCAAACGGTCCAATAACGATGAATAATATTCACCTGTAATAGTTTTTAACCCTTTTCCAGATAGTCGATGAGCATTATCCCTTGCGAATCCCAAAAGACAGTCGCCATAACTTTTCCGGCCGAAGGAACGGTCTTCGCCTTTTTTGGTGCAGATACCCCCTTGGTAACCCATTGTTTAGATTGTTGTTTGGTCTCAGGAGTATAGTAATGTATCCATGTTTCATCCACAGTGACGAAACGACGCTTAAAGTCCTCCGGATTCTTCTGGAACAGCTGCAAACCATCCTTGCAACACTTCACACGATTCCGTTTTTGGTTAAGCGTGAGCAATCGCGGCACCCATCTTGCGGATAGCTTTCTCATGTCCAAATGTTTATGCAAACTATTATGTACCCGTTCAGTCGAGATGCCCACAGCACTAGCAATCTCACGCACCTTAACTCTTCTGTCATCCATCACCATATCATGGATTTGATCAATGATTTCTGGAGTCATAACCTCCACAGGCCGTCCAGAACGTTCAGCGTCACTTGTGTCCATATGGCCAGTCCGAAAATTTTGAAACCACTTATAAACTGTTCTAATCGAAGGTGCAGACTCACCATAATGTTTATCAAGCTTCTCTTTAGTCTCTTGAGGCGTTTTGCCTTTCGTAAAGTAATGTTTAATCACCACACGAAATTCTTTTTCGTCTATTTCTTGAAAATCACTCGACTTCCTTGATTCACGCGAATGCCAAACACAAAGAAATAGACCAATATGGCTGAAACTTGGTGTGCGTTCATTCAAGAGATGCTACTAACTAAACATGACCTCGATACGCGCCGGTGGTGCCATCTCTCGGACTTTGCACGGACTTTTCAAACCAGCCTCGTATACTTTTCATGCGTTTAAACCAAGTTTCAAAACATTTTTTCCACTCCGAAGTTGGTACCTCAAAAACATGATTTTGGAAGGACTCAACAGCTTCTTGAGGTGATGAAAATGATGCAATATTTTCGGTTGTTTTTCCTGATTTCAACGATAACTTCTGACAAATAAATTGTTGTACACCATTCAGGATTAACTGTTCTTCGATTCTCTAGAGCAATGGTTGCAACATGTCCAATATAACTAAAGAAACAATCGATCATTTTCTTGGAAGTGCTTCTTGCATGAATCAACCCTTGCTGGATTCGTTTCATCTTAGAACACCCAAACAGTTGATTGTTGCTTAGTTTCCGCCTCATGCGACAAGAGTCTGTATTTGAGTTTCGGTCAAAGTATGTAGAATCCAACGGGAACAGATTTTTTTTCACAGCTAAATGTTCATGCAAAATCGAATGTACTGAAGTCCTCGATATACTTAAGAATACCTCTGTCTCACGCTAAGTCACATGCCGATCCTCTTCAATCATGTTGCGCACAGCATCGATATTTTTTGGAACAACAACCGACGGGAGCATGACCATGACAAAATTCTGTAAACCAAATGTAAACAGTCTTTTCTAATGGTGATTCATTACCAAAAGTTGAACGAAGCGATTCGAGGCATTGTTGTTAAGTTAGGCCTTTACTAAAATCGTAAAAAATCATCCAACAAATACAATAATGGTAATGTCATATGTCAACAGCGCTATCTAGTGATCGTTTGTAAAAACTTAAAACTTAAAATTTGGCCCTCGTATAAGAGAAATATATACTTTAAAAATTATTATTCTGATATTTGCAGCAACTCAACAATACTCTAATAATATTTAATTAAATAAACGGTTTTCTAATTATTTGTACTGTTCTCTTCACATCGTCCAATAATTTCTGCATAGTCTCTACTTCCACTTTTCTGCTACTAGCTATCCAGCTCAAGGAAAAGGCTTAAAAAGACTTCCTAGCTTTTCCATTATTCTTTAACACATTTTCAATTAATTCCATTACCTCTCAAATAGACGGAATTTTGTTGTATTAGGCAGATTCAGACTTTTTGGGATGTAGCTAATATTTTTTAACCTCTCTTACAGAATAGAAATATTTCTTTTCCGCTGGAAATACGCTAAAGTTCAGCCGATACACCATAAACCTTGCCAACCAACTACCGACCAGTCGCGCTTCCTTCAGTAATAATAAAAGTTATGAAAAAATCTGTCAATCTGTGATGAAGGATTTAATATTACTAGCGACCATCAATATAGTTTTCGTGAGCAAAGATGACAAGAAATCTTGTAACACATGTCATGCTTGGAATTCGTTTTTTTTTATATAGCATTCTTCGCCTTCCGGTTCCCGGTTTTCATCCTCTTCGATCTTCCCAATCTCCGGGTCTTAGATTTCTCTCTGATATTGCCCTCTGACCACCTCCAACCCATATCGCTCTTAGTCTCCCTCTTCTCCTCCTTTCGCTTGGTACCCACTTTAGGACCGTCTTTGGTATTCGGTGATGACAGTCCTCAATAATCGTGGTTTTTACTTTCATTGCGTCCCTTATTCCTTCATTTCTAATTCTATCCATTTTTGACACTCCAACCGATCTTCGTCACTAAGTACTATTAGTTTCTGTTCCAATCGTTTCGACAACCCAACTGAACATTTTAGAGAATCTTGAGCGATTGCACTTGATATACCTAAGGAATTTGACCGTGTTTGGTATGACTTGTTGTTAGCTAAGTTACGCCCTTATAGAAAGGTATTATTTATGGATCTCGTATTTTTTCAGAGAGCGGCCTTTACAAGTTGACTGGTTTCTTTCTAACATTTTCACTATCAACGCCGGTGTCTTTCAAGACTCTATACTGTCCAGGAATCCAATGTACAGCTTTGCCGATGACAGTACGCTTGTTTCTCCATTCACTTTAAACGCGCGAACATCAGCTACTTATACAAATATCGGTAGACAGCTTGAAGTCGTTCGACTTAACAAAGACCTAGAAGAAATTCTATCCTTGGGTAATAATAACCAACTATAATTCACGGTGCAAAATGCCAGGCGACAGTTTTATCTAATCGGCCCTTAACTTGAATTCACGTGGGAGCAAATATGTCCTGACAGGAACATGTTACGTGTTTCTCAAAACCTAGGAATATTATTTAATACTAGAAAGCTTCACACTTCACCACACCTTTTAATCTTATACAAAACTCAAATGCCACCAACGATGGAATACGGTTCTCCTATTTATAGCTCTGCTTTTAAACATATACCGCATTTGTTAGATTCTATTCAGAAAAGATTCGTCTAACTGGAAGCCCAGACCTTGGCAGTAACCTTGATTGTTTGGTACATCGAAGAACGGTTGACGATTTGAGTCTATTCTACAAGTACTTTTATGTAAAGAATTCGATGGATGTAGCTCTCTTAATTCCTTGCAGAATGGTGCATGCTACAAATAGACCTGGCACTCTTACATCACAGTCCATAGGAGGTTCAGCTTGTCACCTCTCGTACCACTTTTTCAAAAATTCTTTCATGTGAAGCACTTCATCTCTTTAAAATAATTTACCTAGGACTGTGTTTCTCACCGAATATAATTTTCAGTGGTTCAAGACCAACGTGATTTTTCCCGCGTATACTTAAAAAAACCGGTCAAGTGCAAGTCGGACTTGCGCAATTAGTGTTCCGTACGTTGATTGCTTTTAAAATAAAAAAATTTGCTACGGAGGTATAAAATAATCAGTGACTTCACAAAACCCACCCCAAATGAGTTTTTAACAGAGTTTTTTTCCGATCTTTACAGAAAATTGATGACCTTGAAATTTTTGTTCTCTTTTATATACCAGATAAATTATTACAGGTGATGCACTCGTGATAATTTTAGTTCAATCTACACCCTATGAAGAATATTCCAGAAATTTTTCAAAATTTTTTGATTAATATTTTTCGAGATAAAAGGGGGACAGCGATATTTCTGAATTTTTTAAACATATTATAAAGAAAAGTGTGCGCAAGTATTACATCTATAATATATATAAAATGCAACGTCTCTCTGTCTGTCTGTCTGTCTGTCTGTATGTCTGTCTGTATGTCTGTCCGTTAGTGCGCTTATCACTGGAGAACCACTTATCCGATTTACTTACTTTTTTTTAAAAAACATACACTGTGTTCTCTGGCCAGGTTATAGGCTATATTTTATTACGATAGGTAGCATAGGGAACGAGCAGTGACGATAATAGTGAATGAAGTCGGAAAAAAGTTTGCCGCTAGCGCGTTCCCTTGCAGTACACAGCGTAAACCATTAAATCTGGAACAATATTATGTAGCAGAGAATATCTATAATCTATAATATATATAAAATGCAATGTCTATCTATCTGTCTGTCTGTCCATTAGTGCGTTTATCAGGCGAGAACCACTTATCCGATTTACGTGTCTTTTTTTAAAGTCATACATATATTCTTTGGACAGGTTATATAGTAATAATAATAATCTATATCTATAATATATGTAAAATGCAACGTCTCTCTGTCTGTCCGTTAGTGCGCTTATCCCTCGAGCATCACTTATCCGATTTACGTGATTTTTTAAATTCATACATATGTTCTCTCTCCAGGTTATATAATAATAATATTGATCTATATAATATATAAAACGCAACGTCTCTCTGTCTGTCTGTCCGTTAGTGTGCTTATCATTCGAGAACCACTCATCCGATTTACGTGATTTTTTTTTAATTCCTAATTTAATATATGTCAAAAAAAATCTATAATATATATAAAACGTAACGTCTCTCTGTCTGTCTGTCTATCCATTACTGCGCTTAGCACTCAAGAACCACTTATCCGATTTACGTGTTTTTTTATAAAATACAAAGGGAATAAATAGAGACAAAATGCTAATATGTAGGAAAAAAGATGGAAGTTTAGCAGTAAGCTTCGCAGAAAGACTGAATAGATGGGGGGAATACTTTAAAGAAATACTAAGTGGAGATGAAAATGAGGTGAATGAGAAAGAGGAAGCAAAATTAACTGAAGGGCAGCAGGGGACAAATAAACCCTGGAAAGAATAAATAAGAGAAATACTCAGAACCCAAAAAAAATAAGGCCCGGGTGGAAATTGTAGAACTGATAAAAGCTGGAGGAGTAGATCTGTAAAATGAAATATGCCGGTTGGTGCAAGAAATATGGGAAACAGAAGAGATGCCAGTGAGCTGGAGAGAGTCGCTCATTTGTTCAATATACAAAAAAGGAGAAAAAACTATATGTGCTAATTATAGACCAATAGCCTTACTGGATGTCGTGTACAAGATAGTAGTATTGACTATCAAAAACAGACTAGCAGAGAAAGCCGAGTCTATTCTGGGAGAGTACCAGTGTGGATTCAGGAAAAATAGATCGGTTACAGACCAGATATTTTCGATTAAGAAAATCCAAGATAATACCTTAAAACAAAATTTGGCACTACACTTGGTCCTTGTGGATTTCAGAGAAGCATATAACTCTGTAAATAGAGAAGGACTCTACAAGATAATGGAAGAACTAAAACTTCCAAGTAAATTGATTCGCATGGTGAGAATGACCCTGAATGACACAGAAAATAGTGTGTCGGTTGAGGGCAAAGTATCAGACAAGTTTAAGTTGAAGAGAGGATTAAGACAGGGGGAACCAGTGTCGACATGTCTATTTAATGTGGTACTAGAGAAGATAATCCGGGAGTCAGAAATAAAAACAAATGGAACGATATACCAACAAACCTGCCAATACTTGGCCTATGCTGATGATGTAGCAGTGATTGCAAGAGCAAAAGAGAACCTCGAAAAAGCCATAAGTAGGACAGAAGAAAGGGGAAGGATGAGAGGACTAAAGATAAATGAGGAAAAAACAAAATACATGGAAATTACAAAGAAGAAGGATAATAAAAATAACAAAAGTTTATATATAATAAATAACAAAGATATATGTTTGAAAAAGTAGACAAATTTAATTATCTGGGAGTAACAATAACAGAGAGTGGACAAGAAAGGATGGAGATACAAGAAAGAATAGCGAAAGGACAGAGATATTTGAGGGCAATGAATCCAATATTGAAATCAAAGAATGTATCAAGAAAAGCAAAAGAAAGAATATATACGACAGTTGTCAGACCCACGGTGACATATAGATGCGAAACGTGGAAACTGAATGCAAGAGAAAAAGAGACGTTGGAGGTGTGGGAAAGGAAAGCTTTGAGAAGAATCTATGGAGGAAGGAAAGAAGAGTGACTGTGGAGAAGAAGAACAAACTACGAATTAAAATGCCTATATACGAAACCCCTTATAAGCCAAATCATAATAAGCCAGCGATTAGGATGGTTGGGACACGTGGCAAGGATGAAGGAAGAAAGACATGCAAAGCAAGCCCTAATAAGAGGAGTGGTTGGAAGAAGAGGCAAGGGTAGACCTAGATCTACATGGATTCAGGCAG
Organism: Pachyrhynchus sulphureomaculatus; assembly: GCA_019049505.1. Taxonomy (NCBI): domain Eukaryota; kingdom Metazoa; phylum Arthropoda; class Insecta; order Coleoptera; family Curculionidae; genus Pachyrhynchus; species Pachyrhynchus sulphureomaculatus. Next base: position 51,313,103 of record CM032453.1, read on the forward strand.
TAACGCAAGATCCGGAGTTGATTGGAATCCCGCACTGGGAAAAGCTAACAGGAGGCAAAAATAAGTGGAGACAAGTATGCAACTAAGCCATGGGCCTCTAAGGCTCCTTGAGCTATATAATAATATAAACATAACGAATAAGCAGTGACGATAAAGGTGAATGAAGTCCACGCGTGTGGAGCCGCGGGCACGGCTAGTTATATATATTTTTGAACTTTCATTTGACACCTCACTCGATGACCTGGTGAAATTTCTTTTTCACTTCCAATTTCACGTCCCAAAACTAACCTCTTAAATTAAAATTTAAGTTTCAAAAATACACGGCTCTCATAAGGTTATCAATTCCTATTTTAGTGCCAAATTTCAACTTTCTACGTCAAATAGTTTCGGAGAAAATCTGGTGTGACAGACGGACAGACACCGAAGTGATCTTATAAGTGTTTTGTACGGAACACTAAAAAAACCATTCTTAAAAAAAGTTTTTTTTCTTTTTAAAGAATAATTGAAGTTGGCACAAATGTTAGCTGTGTTTAAAAAAATATACAGGAATTGAAAATATGTAGTTTTCTAAATTTAGTTCCATTACCTTAAACAAGGCACAAATTACAAGTTTTTGGAATAGTTTAATAAAAAAATTGTTATGCCTTCATTTCTACAGGTTGTTTAGACATTTTATGCCAACAATAAATTAGTGTCCTTGTTTTTTACTGATTTTATTAGTTTCCAGACATTTATTGGCAAACGACTAACAAGAAGGATTTACTTTTAGTAAATTTCCGTTAGTGTTTTTTAGAAAATTCGACATTCAACGTATTTTAAAGTTTTTACACAAACGAATGAGATTACACAACAGATATTAATATACCAGACACTTTATTTTTGCACATGTTAGAGTCGTCAGAAAGAATGCATAGTTATGGGTAAATACTTATCACCCTTCATGGCCAATCTGTTCATGAGTTTGTTTGAAACCCAGTCCAGCCAAGAACTTGAGTACATCTCAAGGATGTGGAATACGTATATGGATGATGTATTCGCGATTTCTGATATAAAAAATCAAATGTTGATAATCTTATTTCTAAATTAAATAGCCTACACGACGCCAATAAATTGACTTGTGAAAATGAGAGCAAAGAACGAATTCCTGAATACTTTAGTTATTAAAAATAAAAATGAATTAAAATTCAGCATCTATAAAGAAATCGTAATAGGCATGTAGCAACGGATATTATGAAAATGTAATAAACAGGTTAATAAATAGATATAAGTTGAGGTCAAATATTCATAATTCCATCTTTTTTACTCGTAAGTAAAATAACACGAAATACGGGTCTGGCAAATTTCTACAAAATAGCGAGAAATTTTGTTAAGCGGCATGACTGTTGATAAGCCTGATTCTTATAATGGTTGTGTTCAAAGTTTTAAACGGATGCAACGCGCAGTTGATTATTGGCAGCTATCCTAAGTGATCAGTGATCGTACAGGGATGAAACATATTCATTTTAAAGAGTGGACTGCGGCCCAGATAAAAACTAAACTGAAGAAAGTTTATGAGGACTCTGCACCAGCACTAAAGATTATTTATTACTGGATAGATGGCTTTAAATGTGACCGTACGAGCACTGCAAATGCTGCATGTTCAGGACGCCCGATTCAGGTTTTTTATGAAGAAATGGTAGATAAAATTTATGGTGTCGTGACGGAAGCTCATCACATTAAGCTTCATGATATTGCTGAGATGATAGGCATCTTATATGAATGGGCTTGCTTGAATTTCTCATTATAAAAAATTTGAGTGCGTCATCAAAATCATGTTTAGAGAAGTTGCAGCGTAATCTGAATGACTTCTGGCGCCATCTTGTGACTGTAGACGAAACATGGATACACCATTATACCCCGGAGACAAAACGACAGTTAAAACAGTGGATTGGTGAAAGTGAATATTCAGCAAAAAAAGTTAAAACAATTTTATCGGCTCAAAAAAGTGATGGCAATTATTTTTGGGGCTCACAAGGTATCATCATGTTTGATTATTTGGAAAAGGCTAAAACAGTGACTGACTTTTATTATACAACATTATTGGAGCGTTTGCGTAGCGAGCTGAAGCAGAAGTGACCAAGATTAGCTCGCAAGAAATTGCTCCTTCACCAGGACAATGCACCTGCTCACACATCAGGCGTTGTAATGCCAAAAGTTCACGAGCTGTGCATAAAAATAGTTCCCGACCCACTCGATTCCCCATATTTGGCTCCCAAGTGACTTTTGAAATCGGTTTCGGGGGAAAAAATTTTGTCGAACGAAGAAATTATCTGTGCTGGAAATGAGTATTATGAGGAAATAAGAAAATTGCAACCTCGCTAGACTTAATATGGTAAGCTTAATGGAGATTGTACTGAGGAGTAAATTTTTGTTTTTGCAAACCAATGTTATTTACCTTATTTTTTACAAGACTTTTCAATCCACTCTCGTATTTTTCAGTATCATATGATCTAAAATATAGCAGGAGTCTCAAAAAGGTATTTAGGAACGTAGGACGTTAGTCTAAAATTCATTGGACCAATTATAAAATATCTTATAGAATCCGAAAGATAAAAGCCAGGACGGTGAAAAAAAAAGTATATTGTTGATGTAGGGGTGACAAAAAGTATATTGGGTAAAATAGAAGATCTATCAAACAAGATTTAAAGAACATTTGAGGTACGGTGGATTAGAAAAATCAAGAATTGCTGAACATGTGCTTAACCATAATCAGTAACATTAAATAATTTAGGTTGACTTGTATCTGTTATTAGACGCATATGAAACTGTTGAAACTACAATTGTGACATCCTAATCCTTACAAATATCTGTACTAGAGACTTTATCGAAACTGATGCAATGTCTTTGATCGATTGGTTCCACTCAATTAAATCACAATCTTAGTATAAATGGTCCAGAGTCTAATCTAAAGTTAAGTCAATCATTGATCCTGATCATGCATACATAGTTAGCGAAACGCACGTCGAGTGCAAAATAATGTGTTTGGTGTAGTAGTATCATCGTGCTGAAGATTCCAAAATCTCATACTTAACAAAGGCTTGATGAACGAAGGATCATACTAATTTTAAAACCACCATAAATTGAAACATAAGAGAAAAGGAAAAAGAGGTACGGTGTTTTAGGAATTTTTGTGTTCTAGGTCTTTTAATATGTTGAATTCTTATCTTAATTTAAAAGTACACTCATGATCACAAATGTTTTTTTTTTTTATTTTTATATCTTTTAACAAAATCTAATGTAGGTGGACTTCCATAAAACAAAAACAGAAATTAAAAGAAATTAACAATTACCAGATATTTTTGAGAATGTTCTAAAGTAAGTAGGAGTATATGTGTCTATGCCAATATGTCGAGTTAAAAGTTTAAAAATAAATTGTGGGACTAAGTGAATTTATTGAGCAAATTTCCAGTTAGTAGTTTTCCTAGTGGATGTTTAATTCTAAGTATAATTGAAATTAATATAAAATTATTAATATTTATTAGTAACATAAGTGCTCGCAGGAAAATATAGAGTCTAACCATTTTCATTTCCCTTAGGGCCGTTTACTGTAGATCCACAAAAGTCTTCGGATCGAAATAGGGTATATAACGCACTCTATCCCCCTACCATCTCATGACGATAATAAAAAAACCTCTACTAGAATAACATAGCGGCCGTCCGAGTCAACCAAACTACCTCAAAGCGGAAACCGGCACAAGACAGGGCTGCATTCTCTCCCCTATCTTATTTAGTACATACACAGAATATATAATGAGAAAAATCTTGAAAGAGTGGAAAGGAGAGATTTCGGTGGGAGGCAAAATGATCAACAACTTAAGGTACGTTGATGACACCCTTATCATATCGGCTAGTGCTCCGGAACTAGAGACTATTATAGCAAGGCTCACTCAAGCCAGCAGAAAATATGGACTCGAAATAAACAAGACTGAAACCTAAGTTATGATCATCGACAGACTTACCAATAACCAACCACAGAAGTGAGTGGTAGCTGGGAGCGAAGTCGTCGAGAGCTTCGTATACCTAGGCGCATTAATCACCAATGCTGGCGGATGCTCGGATGAGAACAAGAGGATGAAAGCGATGGCCAAGACAGCCACCAAGAAATTAACAAAAATCTGGAAGGATCGCATAATAACAAAGACCACCTAACTACAATTCGTTAATGCCTCCATATTTCCCATTGCAATGTATGCAACTGAAACCTGGACACTAAAGCAAACTGACAGAAAAAAAGTCGAATGTTTCGAGATGTGGGTGTACAGACGAGTTCTTCGGATCTCCTGGACAGAGCACGGGACTAACGAACGCGTCAGTTTTAGAGGAGATGAACGTGACAACTTGGTTACTCAAACGTATAAACCAAGCCTACCTCACATATTTTGGTCACATCGCCAGAAGAAGAGACACCATAGAGAAACTGGTAGTCGAAGGAAAAGTCAGCGGCAGAAGGTCAAGAGGCAGATCTCCTACAAAATGGGTAGACCAACTGCAGCGGTTTGTCGGAAAAACTCTACATAAGGCAGCTGGCCAAATGGCCTTAGACGGAAAGATCTGGGAGGATCAAGTGCGAAGAAGCAGCTCATGAGGAGTCACCACGCCCTGCCAACGGCAATAGGACAGAGGAGGAGGATCCCCATTAAGAGTATAAAAAGGCGCAATATTGACCAAAATTAAGTAATGTCATAAAAACGCGATAGTTCTTGGTTGGTTTTGAGAAACTGTTGAGAAGAAAAAAAGCTTTAAATTGTAATGAAAATCTGAAAATTAAAAAAATAATAATAGAATGTCCGTCTCACAGTTTTTTACGTCAGTTTTGGAGATTCTAATAAAAGTTAGATCAGATTCTAATAAAAGTTAGTACAGATAATGATCGCTTGAGCATTTTCAGTGTCATCATAATATTATAAATCAGATGAAAACGGCATTGATTCAGCACATGAACGTCATTTTTGCTCAGAAACTGTCTGACAATATCCGAACGATGAGAAGGGAACAAATTATGAATTCAACTTGTAAAGAGAAGTGACTAAACTTTGAGTCCCAATTTGCAAAGTTGATTTTGAAAATCCAATTCATCCCTAATCAATCTCACGAACCGTTAAAATACAACTTCGCTTGGGCTTGGACGCTCAAACTGTTCGTCATTCTCACTTGTCTCTCCACCACTTTGAAATCGCTTAAACTCACTCGTATACTTGGATATTGGATATGCATTTTTAAAGCATTCGATGCCTTCTAGTAACTCTTATGTTGGGAATTTGGAATCTTTGGCACAATAACACTACTCAGTATATATCACATCAATACAGATTTATTGTAATGGTTTTTATTTTGATTAACAAAGATTATTCTAAGATAATATAATGTTGAAGAACAAAGCGTTATTTTCCTAATAACCTAACAAATAAATAAATAAATAAATACCTTCATAAAAACTTTCTTAGTCAAGCTGTTCAAGAAGTCCCTCTTGTTAGGATCATTTATATCAGAAGGCCTAAATCCTCTTGTTTCCACTACTTCAGTTATACTCTGACTTTTTTGAAGCGTTCCGAAAGGCCTTGGTGACCATTGAGTAATTGGTGTAGAAGGCAAGGAGGAGGGGAGGAATTTGGAACTACTGGCACTTTTTGAAACCGAGTATGATTTTTTTGTTAGAGAATACCCGGAGGACTTGCCTTGAGTTGATTTTGAATCAACCACTTTTGTTATCAGTCGCATGATTGATTCTTATTTTAAACTTGTTCAAGGATTATTTTTTACAAGCACATTTTACTTTTAATCTGTTGTAATTAGATATTTACTTAGTAATTCAATTCAGTGCATTTTTACGGCTAACTTAATAGTGACAAACTAAATACGACATCTAGTTCCTGATTTAAGTAATAGTAAAATGTTCGAAGTGACTCACTTTTACGATGTAATAGTCGAAACGAGATAAAATTAGAAACCTGTTTTATTTCTTCAAACGTCAATAAAATTGACATTTACTACTAGGATAATTAACGCTAAAGTTTCACTTTACTGATGCGCGTGGCGCTTGTAACATGAATAATTATTATTCATTCAAAATACCATTTTCAAGGCTACTTCTGCTGACTTTAATCGCTGGCAGATCCTTAGGTATATTTTTTATTTAAGAATTATCTAGCAGTCAAAAATTTTAAACAAAGGCTAATTATATGTTCGATACGAACGATTTCTCTGTTTAAAATAGCTTTTAAATTAATAATCATGTTTTTTAATGATATTGTTACGACAAATATCCCCAATATACAAATAATGAAACAAACAATTTTAACCTGGGCTTAGGGCTTTGTTCCAGACTACAGATTTGGCGTAGTTTGCACACATTTCTTCTCCTTGTGAACATTGTACGGAACTGAACATATTATTTTTAAGTAAAGATTAGAGTATATACATGGGATGAAAAGTCCTCAGACTTTCCGAGAGATCACGGAGCAAACAAAAAACCCATATGATTTACAGTTAGTACCAACTCTCAGAAGATTCGCTTAAAATTTTCATGTCATTATGTCTATTAGGTCAAGTTCAGGTTACTCTTAATTTTTGCAAAACGATGGTACAAGAAGAATTTCGTGTGTTGAATAAATATTGCTTTTTTGATGAGAAATAATAACCAGAACTCAAGAATGGCTTGAGAAGTGTTATAGCATATCTGCTCCGCAGACGGTTTACCTAAATGCGGTCGTACACCACGTTCCGGACATGCACATGAAGCAATCACTCCAAAAAATCCAAAAAAATCCACCATTATGTTCTGAATAACCTCAAAGTGAGAAAGATAGCTAACATCGTGGAGGTATCAACAGGCTACGTGGGGCATATTTTGCATGAATATTTGCATGTGAAAAAGTCATATGCAAAATGGGTGCCGCGTACTCTAAAGAGTGATAAAAAACAGCATCGTATTAAAGATTTAGAACGCTTTTTGGCCTTGTTTTGAAGTAAGTTTTTGCATCGATTCGTAACAATAGACAAAATATGGATCTACCAGTACACGCCTGAGACCAACAGTTAGTCTGCAGAGTGGCTGTAACTGCATGAAAGCCCACTAAAGTGTCCGAAAGCACAAATATCAGCTGGAAAGGATGTGCATGGAATAATACTGATCGACTATTTTGAGTAGGGATGAACAATCATCGGAGACTATTACGTTGGTTTATTCGACCATTTGAATGGTGAAATCCAGAAAAAAGGCCGCATTTAGCGAAGAAAAAATGTTGTTTCACCAAGATAATGCACCAGCTCACAAGTCCATAACATCGATAGTGAAATTGGGCCAGTTATACTATGAATTGCTTCCTCATCCATCATATTTACCAGATCTGAACCTCAGCGATTATTATCTCTTTCCAAATTAGAAAACGTGGTTCCAGGGAAAGATATTTAGCTCAAACGAAGTATTTTGGATGGTTGTAGCTTCTACTTGATGGAAATTCATTATAAATATATAATAAAAGACTTTTTAGTCAATTTCCACTGGTTTATTTAAATTGCGATGACGCGTTTCGCTGTCGACGCAGCTTCTTCAGATCTACATTTTACACTGCCAAGTTAGGTTTAATGTTAACAATTTCATATAATTTCTTAATTTAATATTACACCTAATTAAATTACATTGATAGTATTGGACAACCCACACAGACATGGAATTAGGAGAATAAACCTGTAGTCCTTAATCGATTTATTTGCATTGTCTCTAAAAGGTTTTGTTTTAAACCTTTTTGTTGGGTATGTAAAATGTGGAAATTCTTGTTAAACGTGTGATTTTCTGTTAAAAGATTATTAGCATATGTTGAATTAGACTTTCTATGGATGAAACTTTTTTCGTGTTTTGTAATTCTTTATATAAATGTATTGTAAGCTATGTTGATATTTTTTTGATTTAAAAGTTTTCTCACTTTTTCTGTTGGTGTGCCGAATTAGGTTAAGCATTTAAATGTAGTTTTTCTGTCCTTAAAACGTGGGTATATTTCTGAGATTGCCTTTTTTATATAAATAGATCAACAGGAGATCTTCTGACTTATGTAACATATGTTTGGATAACGCAATTGAACACTTTGGAGAATCTCGAGCGGTTGCTCTTGACATATCCGAGGCATTCGGCCGTGTTTGGCACGATGGGCTGTTGACTAAGCTACGTTCTTATGGTATGTCTGAAAAGTTCTGTTTGTGGCTCTCATGTTTCCTCAGAGAGCGTTCTTTACGAATGGGAGTCGACGGATTTCTTTCTAACACCTTCACTATCAACGGCGGTGTACCCCAAGGCTCTATACTGTCTCCTACTCTCTTTCTCATTTATATTAACGATCTGCTGGAAAAGACCGATAATCCAATCTACAGCTTTGCAGATGACAGTACACTTATCTCTTCATTCACTTTGAACGCTCGGACGTCGGCTACTCAGACGAATATCCGCAGACAGCAGGAAGTCATTCTATCTTGGGGTGACAGTAACCAAGTGGAATTTAACGCTACAAAAACCCAGGTGGCAGTTTTTTCTAAAAAAGATAATGTTGATGAACCCGACATAGTTATGTCGGGGTACTCCATTCCTCTAACATCGTCATTCAATTTGTTAGGCGTTAATTTGGGAGCAAATATGTTCTGGCATGAGCTTGTTGCAGGCATAGCAAGGAGAGCTTCTCAAAAGTTGAGAATATTATTTCGAACCAGAAAGCTTTACACTCCACAACAACTGTTAATTCTTTACAAAGCTCAAATTCGACCAACTATGGAATACTGCTCCCATGTTTGGAGCTCCGCTCCCAAACACACACTGCATTAGTTGGATTCTATTCAGAGCAGATCTGTTCGTCTGATTGGAGACCCGGAACTGACCAGCGGCCTTGATTCGCTGGAACATCGAAGAACGGTTGGCGACTTGAGCCTATTCTACAAGTATTTTCGTGAAAAGTGTTCGAAAGATGTAACCCGCTTAATTCCTCCCAGAGCGGTGCATGTTAGAAGTACACGTCGCGCTAATACTTCACATCCGTATGAGGTTCAGCTTGTTACTCCTCGTACAATGCTTTTCAAGTAGTCTTTTATATGGAGAACATCATCCCTTTGTAATAATTTGCTCAGGACTGTGTTTCCCACCGAGTACAATTTACAGCATTTCAAGAACAACGTGAATCGCTTTCTTCGCACACGTGTCGCTCCTGTAGAGCTTTAGGGATTTCCCTGTAGCACGTGTGCTAGACCCATAAAAAAGAGTCATTAATAATGACTACCCACAGTAACCATTCTGAAAAAAAAATTAAAGGTTTATAGATATTTTTTACAGCAGTGGTTATTAATGAATTAGTTAATTAATCTAGAAAAACAAAGTTATCATGCAACAGTGCATAAAGTTTTTATGCGCTGATAGGCCATGTTGCCTAATTGAATCCACGGCGTGACCAAATTTGAGATAACTGGCAATTCTATGTCGTTATTATAGATGGGTATCAAAAAAAGCACCATACATCTTTTCGTGAGGAGAAACAAATACAACAATGATTATCTTAAAAATGATTAAATGCAAAAATTATAAAATGGAACTTTCTAAAAGTTAATTTACATACTTGTCTCTTCTAACTATACTAATAAGTATATTGTATTTATATATATATATATATATATATATATATATATATATATATATATATATATATATATATATATATATGTTGTATTTGTATATATTGCCGCTGGGTGATGTGCGGCCTGCTCTTTGGTAAACCGACCTTAGGTTCGTGGTGTTTGAGCTTAGTCATTCCCGATTTTTTCTTTAATGACTTCTAGAAAAATTTGTTTATTTGAAAGAGTTTTTTAATTATTTTCATTTATAATAAGGTAGTTTTTTGACTGGTTATTTTGGACCAGCTGACCAAATGATAAATAAAGAATATTTCTAATTCTTTATTTATCTTTTTTTTTATTTTAATTTTATTTAAAATAAAATTTTTTCTTTTTTTAACTAAATTTATATTTTTAATAGGATTATATATAGATGCTCATTTTATCATACTGACCAAAAATGCTGGTTCATTTAAATCTAATTTATCAATTGTTTTTTCCAAAATAATATATATTTCCTAATGGAAACCCAATTATTTCTTTATTATCTATATTTGCAAAATAAACTTCATTTAAATACAATTCTAACATTTTATCTTTATTAAATTTGTATTCGAAAATTAACGATATTAATATTTCAATTTTTCTTATAAAACTCTTCTTATTTGTTAAAAAATATTTTTTATTAATTGTTGTGTTATTGTATTACCACCTTCAACTATTTTTTTATTACACAAAATTTCTGTTTAATTTTTAGTTGAAATTTCTGATGAACACTACATTTACCCTAATGTTAAAAAGTAAGTTTTAACAGCGACCTCTTTAGGACGAATCCAGGAAACTATGTATTTTTAAAATACTGAGCGAATTCCGTAATACTAAATATCATTTTTGCACCTCCGTATCATTCACATTGGTTATATATAGAATATGCGAGTGTGACTGATTATATAAGAAAATTATTGACCCCATAAATCTTATCTAGCATTTTCCGGAATTTTCCAATTAATAGAGACCGAGCCATAAAATTTAATGTATTAAAAGTTTACATTAACTGTGGATAATTTTAGATCGATATTACAAATTTACAATAATAAAATACTTGCATCTCAAACAAATTTACGAAAATGACAACTGTTGTTTTCAAAACAAATGAGCAATTTGAGTCAATATTATGTTTTTAGTAATTTTGTTGCTAAATCTTTCCCATCCTCGATTTATATTTTATCTTTTTAATTCAGTTTTGCTAATATAAATAAATTGGGAAATTCGATTTAAAAATCACTATTGATGGAATCTTCAGTCAAATACTACAGATTAATTATTGGAAATAGTACCGTACAGATTGTACTACCTGCGATTCCATCTTGTTAATATCTTTATACTGTGCTAAATCTTGTAAAAAAGTTTTTTTGAGGAGCAAATACAGAATCTGCGGTATTGAACGAAACTTTCATATATATTTGAATGAGATGAAAATAGTTACCTGCATGCGTCCATTGATTTCAGCTCTAAATACACCTAGTTGACTACAAAGCCAGAGGCACATTTTATAGGGAAACATTATTCCTCTGCTATCAGAGTCTATGAGATTTATTGTTTTTGATGAAAAGCTTCCTAATGAGAAGCGTTGAAGAATTTCTCAAGCTATTGCTTTGAATCAAGGGAAGCGATCATGCCACAGCAAGAAAAAGGTGTATATAGTTTAGGCGCCCCCCAAATATGTCATTGTCTAAGCTAACAACGGTCAACTCATTTATAGATTTTTTATCAAACTGGAAATTCCTTCACCACCATGTAAAGAGTGATGCAATAGGGATGGACATAGGGCATGTCCGTAACCGTCATCCTAACATACTACTTTATCCAACTAATCGGTTCTATTTTAAACTGCAGGTATAATACCCTCGCTCGGTACTGGAGTGCAACATCATGTCACATGTACATGGAGTGAGTAAATCAAATGTGTGCAGAGTTATTAGAAACGTTGTGGATGCAGTTAACCAACTTAAGTTTCTCCAAGTTGTTTCATGGCCCAAATATATTATCAATCCTCCTGCAGGCGTATATAAAAAAACCCACCGAACAAGGTCGTGAAGACGAATCATTCTCAACCAACATGGACTCCTGTTCGAGACGGAGAGTTCTTCTTGAGCTGTTTTTAACCACCAATCCAGAGATTTACACTGACACCCTAAATCCACCTTAGGTTCTTCCCTGCTTTCAAGATCGAGTATTCTACCGACCAGTGACAAGAAGGTGCCTAAACCGCACCAGATTTGGCAATATAAATCTGCTCAATCGGAAGATCTGATGGAGTATTTTCGAATTTTTCCTTGTTTAGCCATTTGTTTTAGATGATATTTTGGTTGGTATGGAAGCTTATATCCTTTTTTTCGAAGAAATGATCTTTCAATGACAAGCTCAAAATTTACCAAAAATTCTGTTGCTTCTAAACATCTGTGTGTGTTTAAATTTGCCCAGCACTCTATAATATTTCTCGTCATCCGAATATGGTTAACTTTATTATAGATGAAAATGGTGCTAATAAAAAGATACCAGGTATAAAGAATTTAAAAACACCCTATATACTATACTGAACATATGTCTTATAATATGTTACCTAATATATGAACCTTAGCAAAGAGGCTATTTATAAATTTCAATTTATAGAAGATAAAATTAGCTTTGTATGCATTACTCAAGTTTAATGTCAAAATACTAAATTAACTTTGGTAAACTTTGCGTTGTTCTC